>JAKZZE010000018.1:0-1201662 GCA_024220505.1 Rhizopus arrhizus
ATCTCCAACACTAGCATAGTTAAATCATAAAGATCTGACGATGAATTATATCATAAAGAGTAATAAATGTCTTGCATAGATAATACCAACCTGTCATAGTATTAAGTCTTTGCATAATCTCTTTTATGATCCAATGTATTTAGTTGCATTGAGACTATGTATGTCAGAATAGAATATTGTTTTTCTTGCATAGTAACTTTATCGATCTAAACGAATGATTGAGAAATATTCTTATCAATAATCCGATTGGTGCCTTAATGACTCCTGTTGTCTCCATTATTAGGTTTCAGTCTTTCTGCACTAATTTAGTAACCAAGTTTACTCAAACCCAATAATCATTCAGGAACAAAATGCAAGTGCCGTCTTAAACAACAATTCCATGGATGCCTATTTATAAATGCAACACTAGTAGCTTAGAACAACGATTTATAATATAATTATACAAGATAAGATTCCATGGAACAAGATATGATGGCAATGCCCCAATCCAGAATGAAACATCAAGAAAGAACCAATTGATTTAACTCAATCATCCCCATGAATTATTCTTCAAAAGAATATAAATATCCCATCTAAATCCTCATTGAAAAAAAGGATAACTTTTAACTTGGATATAATCAAGAATAAAAAGTATCTCAAAGTAATTATCGTTTTGGTGCTTTTTTATTTCTTTTTATCTTCGTTTATAACACTTTTGTGTTAAGATATTTGAATCTTTTCCTATCATATTCAGTATTATATTGATTGGCTTACATAAGTGGACTACTTTACAAAAAGAAATGATGGAGTTTAGTTAAGTGTACTACGGTAATCCAAAAAAAGAAAAAAAAAAAGAAAAGGCAAAGTGATGATATTTTTTATCAAAGATAGGACAAAAAGCTCATAAATAAAGGCATATATACTGAATAATAAATTGTAATTAGCACACAAAGGTAAATGAATTAAAACATTTGTAGTTGACGTCTCAGCTAGATTTTTTTTTTTTCAAAGTACTTAATCACAAAAAAAAATTCCAATTTCAGTGCGATTTCTAAAACCGCTTTTTATAACCCAAAGTAAATCTCTGTATGCTCTATAAATAAAACGAAGATCCTGTAAGTAGATTTGTTCAACTTAAGACAATTTGTAAAAGTAATTATTCTTTTGCAATGTCACTTTAACATTCTTTTTTTTTAACATGCACGTAATTCCAACATTGCAATTGTCACATGCAAGTAATTCCGACATTGCAATTGTCTAATTTCAACATCACTTTCTTTTTTTTCTAAATCTATCAAAATGTTCTATTTTATTTCATTAACAATAACTCTTTCTTATAGTCTCTGTTATAAGGAATCTCAAGCCATGTAAATTCACTTGATGTTAATATTGTTGTTTTTTTTTTTGTAATTAAAATAAAAATGATTACGAAACACATTCCCTTCTATTTTCTGCTTAGCTTTAGTCCTTTAAACATTGCACTATCATCTTTGATAGATGCTATTTTCCTTACGGTCAAAAAAAAAGAAATACCATTTTCTTTTTTCTTTTTTTTTTCCTTTTTCCTTGTTCATTTTTGTTTCTAGCTTTTATCTTTTATTTAACGTTTATATTTCTTACTTTCCTATAGACTATTCTTTTATTTCAATTATAAATAATTAATTTTACACTTCGTTGGATAAAAGCATTAAACTCATGTTCCCTTTCACAATTTAAGCAATGTTGCTCTCTATCTTTTCATTATAAACGTACAAAATTATTTTTTTTGGGTAGATGTACTAAGTACTTTCTTTTTTTTTTGCAGTATAGCAAATCCAGTATGCTTGGCAAGAGGACGTAGCAACTCAAGCAGTTAAACTTCCGAGCTTACAGTCCAATGGATTTACTTTATTGACTTTTGTTGAAATTAAAAAATTATACACTGAATTTGAAAACTTTTCATTTTTCCAATTTATAAGTTTGCATGGATTCATGTAGTACAAAAGAGACAAAAAATTTTTACAAGAAATGCAATTTCTTTTTATTCAATATACAGATTATAAACAAATACATATCGTTGTAGATGTAACATATATTTTTTTCTAGGTTTTTTTTGATACAAATATTATATATCTATCCTGCAAATTCAAATTTGTATTATTTTATTCGAAGTTCCACTGTTAAAACACCCGAAGTATAATAATTTAGAATATAAGGTTTGGGTGCAGTGTCACACTGCAAATAATCGTGCAAACTCTGCACACTGTTAATTTTTAGGTATGGGCTTTTCTGTTTAACCATGCCAAAAGCTGTGATTGAATGGGTATTTATGCCGACGTCAATATCGGCACCCTTTACGCACCAGAAATTCTATCATATATTCTGCGTTCGTTTATGGTGCCGATATTCACGAAAAAGATAATTCATAGCTCTAAGTAGATTTATACAGACCCAATTGTCGTTCTGCGAAGGCGTCTCTCTTATTAGCTGCTTTGCATACTCTATTCTACGTTATAAATAATTTGGCAACCAATGATACTTTTTAAATCATTACTTTATTTGTCTTTTTACTCTTTATAAACCACACATATTGCCTTATATACTTCTTTATAGACCACACATATTGCTTTATATACTTCTTTACCGACCATTCATATTGCAATAAATATTGCTTTATATATACAAAAAAATAGGGATTTGGTTTATAAAAAATAGCTTTTTTTTATTTAAATAAAATAATAATAACAATACATAGTATTTCTTTGCTTGTAGCATTTTAAAAGTGTACTTGACTTACCTAATGTCACCAGAATAGCAGCATCTAATCTAAAAATACATCGATTAATCTCGTGGAACTCAAAAAGTTCTCAAAAGAAAAAAGAAAAAAAGAAAAAAAATAGCCAAGCTCAGGGACTCAAAGACACAAGGATTCAAGGATTCAAGGACTTGGGCACTCAAAGCAAAAGAAAAGACATCAGTACTTAAGAACCAAAGTAAAAACCAGGAAAGAGAAAGAGGCCAAAGCAGAGCAGCATTCATATATAATAGATGTTAGATATCGTGTATATATAATAAAAGCAATAGTACCTTTCTTTAGATAGACCATGGGAAAAAAACTAGCTAAGTGTATACTCACAAGTAAAAAAAGCAGCAGGCATCTATAATAATTATTAGTTATTGAGTATATGTAATAAAAGTAATAGTACCTTTCTTTAGATGGACTAAGAGAAAAAACTAACTAAGCTTATACTAACAAGTAAAAAAAAAAAGGAAGCAGCACGCATCTATAGTAAATATTAGTTATCGAGTATATAGTAAAAGTAATAGTACCTTGCTTTAGACGAACCACGAGATAAAAGAAGAAAAAAGACACCAGCCAAGTCTATACCAACAAGTAAAAGAAGAAGCAACTATAATCTTGGGAAAAAGACTTTATGAAGACCATTTAAACTATAAAGAAAGCAACCAACACAACTTTACTAAAGTACAAGTACCATTAGAACAATAATGCAGTATATATAATATTAAGAGCTTACCTTTTAGAAAGGATGTTTTTTTTTAAAAAAAAAAAAAAAGAGGAAAAAAAAAGGGAAAAAAAAGTACTTTTTTTATAGCTTCATTTTACAAGTGTTACAATTATTCAGTATCAGTAAATTCTAATAACCATGAAAGCTCGTTTCAACTGCATTTTTTAACATAGTTCAGCTATTAAATATTCAAAAAGCTTGTGTATATATTGTTAGACTTATTCTTTATTTAAATTTAACATCTTCAACCCTAATAGTGTTTTTTTTTTCTTCTTTTTTTTTTTCTTTTTAAAAAAAAGAGTACAAAATAAACTGAATAATATAAAAACAATGTAGAACATTCTTCTTTTTTCTTCTTCTTTATACTTTACTTTAAAAAATGTCTAGACGCGTCGCTACACCCATCAACGTTCCCAGCAATGCCCCAAAAAGGGCAAGAGTTTCTTCAAATATCGCTGGATCATCATCCACTGTTGTTCCTTCTTCCTCTTCTCTTTTCTCTGCTCCTGTTCCTTTTTCTGTTCCTGTGGCCGCTCCTGTTGCAACATTTGGTAGCCATACTGGTGCAGAGGCTATTGGGGCAGCCTCTAGTTTCACACCAGAGATGATGGCTGCCCAAATGCAGTTTTTTGCTCAAATGTGGCAACAGCAACAGCAAGGGCAGCAGTATGTTTCTGTGGCTGAGATCAACAAGATCAGAAAGCAGTGTAGTGTAAGTTTAAAATTAAAGTATCAATTAGTAAATTCAATTTAATAACTTTATTTCTTAATTTTTTCACTTACATTATAGGATCACATAGCTGATCACTACCGTGAATACTTGGTTGGTCGTGGCATCAAGTTTGATACGCTCAAGTCCATCACCGACAAGGCCAACAGAAAAGTAAAAAATCTGTTGCGCGATGAAGTCAGGAAGCACCAGCGCTTCAATTGCCTGACTGATTCGCAGATATTCACCATGATTAGAAGTAAGTTCTATTACATGGTGGATAAGGCAAATGGGAAAGCTGTGGCGACACCAACATCAGCCTGCCGCAGCCGCGTAAATGCAGTAAGTACTTGATATTTAAAAATTATAATATAAAACGCCTATAATACTTACATCAATACTTTATGATAGAAACTCCTTAACAGGAGGATTGCTTACAACGCCAACGCAGCAGCATACCACGCCCGGTTCCCATTTGCCGAAAAGATCTTGACAGTTGATTGGACCTCCGATGAGGAGGATGGCCCAGAAGATGAAGATGGCCGTACATTTATTGTCAAGCGGCCATCATTCAGAAGTGAAAGAGTAAGTATAACATATCAATAAACCTCATTTTCTAATATACCTTAGTTGCCTACAGGTGGTGGAATTCCACAAAGAGCTGCGGAAAGGGCACAAAGACTTGTTAAAGAAAAAAGGGGCTCCACCAACTATTAGAAGAAGAATAGAAAACGTTGAGGTGGAGTTCCCCGATAAACTCGACCATGAGTATTACCCTTCCTGGGCTTTTTCTTCCCCTGATCTTGGCTTTCCAACTTCTGTTTCTGGTTCTTCCTCCTTTGCCGCCGTCAACCCAATGCCATAGGCATCCATTTTTTTTTTCCTTTCCTTTTTGTTCCTTGTTTTGTTGTCGTTTTTCAAATTGAATAAACATTTGTTAAAAAAAAAGCTAGTCTATTGAATCATTCTTTAGTAAAATATATAATAAAATAATAATAATAATAATAACGATAGATAAATGAATGATTAAATGATCTTGCATATTTGTTACATATAAATTTTTCTTGGAAGAGAGAGAGTGAGGATATGGTTATCGATGTATGATTTGACAGCAACAGGGTTATACAGTGGGTGGAAAAATGGTTCCAATGTTTTCGTCTCGCAACTTTAACGCTTTATAACTTTTGAACTACAAATGGTAACGACTCACAGAGACATGCATTTTGTAGCGCTTTTACAGCTTATATCAGTGAAAAAAAACTTTGTTTGCACTGTTACACAATCGGGAGTAAACTAAGGTTAAGTACAAAAACCAACATTGGAACCATTTTTCCACTACATGCTTTATTTTATTAATATCTTGTATGACCGCCCTTCGCATCAATTACAGCTCTACAACATTCAGGCATACTGTCTATGTATCTCCTACAGTCTTCTGCTGTAAAAGTAGACCATTCTTTTTCAACACGATCCCATAATTCATGCACACCTTTTGCCCTAGTATCATATGCACTTAACTTGAGCTTAAGGTGGTGCCAGATGTGCTCTATTGGGTTTAGATCTGAATTTTGTGATGACCAGTTGAACTTATGGTCACACTTGAAGTTGTTGTCCTTGAACCATTGCCTAGCTAGCTTTGATGTGTGTTTAGGATCGTTATCCTGCTGAAAATAGATGTCCTGAGGATTGTAATCATAGTAATCAAGGCTATCCATGAGAGTTGTACTAAGAATTCCGACATAGTCAGAAGCTTTCATTGTGCCTTCACTAATCCAACATGCATAACCAGGCCCGTCATAGGTAATACAACCCCATACCATGATGCTACCGCCCCCTCCTTTAACTGTCAAGTCGAGATGATGGGGAGGAAGTTTATCATCTGGTCGACTCCAAAAGTATTTGCAACCATCTGACCCATAAACGTTGACTTTTGTTTCGTCACTGAATACCATACGTCTCCAGTCATCGCTTGTCCAGTTTTTATGCTCTTCCGCCCATGCTAGTCGTCTTGTTTGCTGAACCTTAGTCAATATAGGCTTTTTTACCTTTATCTTAGCATGGAAGTTCATGCTTTTCATAACCTTAATGGTACCTGAGTAGCTAATATTGTGGCTAGTGCATACTAGATACTTATGGACAGCCTTCGCAGCCTTGAGGGTACCATTAACAACCTGCTTACGTATATAAGACTTGGTGGTAACGCTTAGAGCAGCCTTTCTACCAGGGTTTGCTGTTACTCTACCAGGAGAAAACTTGTTGGCATATCTACTTGAAGTAGATTTTTTTAAGTTAGGAATACGTTCCATTATCACTGAGTATGGCTTGTTCTGTAAAACCAACGACTTGATGCTTTCTTGCTTGTTTTTAGAGAGAGCGCGAACCATGTGTGTAGTGATACCCCAAATCTTTGATATGTAGAGAAAGAAAAGGAAAAAAACGTTTTGACCAGGGATAAATTAATTTTATAAGTCACGTAGGCTTTTTCGGCGATAGCCGGAATGGTATGACTCATAATTAGCTGAAAAGCTCTAGTGAAAATTCCACCAAATAACAAATAAACTTATCTACAGTTGTAGTGGAAAAATGGTTCCAATGTTGGTTTTTGTACTTAATGTTAGTTTATTCCCGATTGTGTAACGATGCAAGCAAAATATTTGTTCATTGATATAAGCTGCAAAAGCGCTACAAAATGCATGTTTTTATGGGTCGTTACCATTTGTAGTTCAAAAGTTATAAAGCGTTAAAGTTGCGAGACGAAAACATTGGAACCATTTTTCCACCCATTGTAAGTTCGATGAATTGGAAGTATGCTAAGTCTTGACACTGGTTCATATTGATTCTTCCACACTTGGATGCCAGTACCATCGAAGGTGGGGAAATGCTGGGTCGCATGGCTGTACCAATTGACAAATGCAAAGTAATGAGTTATGTTGTTAAATGAATGTGTGAAAAGATATGATATTTGACCAATGCGCAGTTGATTGTCGACAATGGCCTGAATGAATGATGAAGGTGATGATGAAAATGAATTGTTAATTGCTGGCTGATAAAGTTGTCCAAGCAAAGTGATGTTTTTAAATGAATGTATAGTAGTATCGATGTATGTATTAGTTGCATAGGTGTAGATATAATAGGCTTTTAAAGCTTCATAATGTTCATGGCATATAAGGTGTGTTTTTTTGTTGTATTTTAAAGGATAGGAGGTTGGTGGCAGAGGCTCACTACCAGTAATCGTCGAATTGAATAAACTAGGCCCGTCTATGAAACGAGAGTAGTCAAATGGCGTTAAACCACTCTCATCACTCGTAACCTCGCCTATCTTTTCTATAGATTTCACTAATAGGAGCATGTCATTGTTGGTTGTGTTAATGAATGAATGTAATGAGTGTATGAGGTCTTGTGTATGAACATTTTGGATAAACATAATAGCATAGGTTGTTTCGAAGCCTGTCTTAAAATTAATGTTTAAATTTTTTATGTTACCATTAAGGCGTTCGAAACCATAAAGCCAAAAGGCATAAGAAGGACCAAAGTCCAAAAAGCATTCCTTGAGATGCATATGCATGTGCATGTTTGGTGTTGCCATAGAGTTTCCATATAGTCGAACACAAGTCTTGCCAAAATTTTTAAAGAGTGAATGGGCTATTTCTATGTCTTCATTTGTAACAAGGGGCCCAGTGACCAATTTCACGGCTTCAACGTACAGCATCCAATTGTCAAAGTGCTCTCTTGCCAGTTTCTGTTTCAAGAGAAATGGCGACAGCACAACGCACCACGTTCTCCACTCGTCTGATTTCATATTACTGAAACAACTTTCAATCTTGGCTTTTTTTTTTAAAAAAAAAAAAAAAAGTAATTGTTAGCTTGCACATGAATTAAAGTTTTTTATATTTGTTACATATATCTGGATATCTTGCAGTATTGAGATGGAATGATAACTGAGTTAGACTCATCTGCCATTGCCTTAAAATCATTTACAGTGAGCAGACCACGGCCTTCCCAAACTTCAATCATTCTTTTTGGTGTACCAAGAAACAAGTTGTGCATTGGATCCACAGCTGTCAATCTCACCACATCAAAATAACAAAGTCGATGGAGCTCACTCCATTTACTCCCCGTGCTCGTCTGTAAGGCTCTTTGCTGAGTGATGTGAGTTGCATTCAGCCAGTCAAATGCTTCTTGTCTTTGTTGAATACTGTCCCTCATTATCCAGTGTTCATCATCAAAGTTGGAAAAATCAGGCTTGGATGAATTGACACCAGTGCTGATTCTAGGAAAGACAGTCGAGCATTTTTTACAAGCCTTATGAGCTGACTGCCCCATAAACCCGGCTACTTTACGCGCTGCAGGTATGTCGCAATTGACTGACATTAAAGCAACACCAACAAGCACACCATTTGGGCATTGATAGGTGGGTATAACCACACCATCGTACAGGACAATCAACTCATCCACCATTGGCCGCAAGAAGTTTTGAATTTGGTCATCCGTGGGCTCGCCAGGACCAGGAATCATACCAACAAGGATAACGTTGGAAGTCTTCATCCTTGAACTTCTAGGGAGATTGTTGATAGTGAGATACACACCACCACAAGAATAGTGCATACCGTCACTAGGCTGAAACCAGTCTACATTCAACGACACCATCAACGACCTTTCTTTGTTGACAAATGGCTGAGCATTTGAGTCGGCAAGCTGACTCCAAACTCTACCATCATAGATGTCGTAAAGAACATCCTCTTCCACCGATCTACTTCCCCACTGCTCAATTTGAAACTCGAAGGCAGGACGAGCAAAAAACTTCTTCAATGTTTCCAAAATCGAGTTGTAAGGGTACTCAAGAGCAGGCTTGACGGTGCTTCCAATAAAAAGAGGATTGCCACATGGTTGTTCTTGGCGGTGAGGGTTGTTTGCAAACCTGACATAAGAGCATTGTCGGGCATGCAAACTTCCCGTGGTGTAAACGCTTCTGCAGAGGGAACAGACAAGAAAACGAGAAACACCACTGCTGGCAGACGAGTAGTTGACCATGACACGAGCCGTGGAGATCTTTGTTGGTATCTCCATGTCATGGCCAAGAGCACGAACAAAGAAAGAGAGAAAGGCCAGCAATTCTTCACCAGCTTGTACAGAGAGGTACTTTGCTTGAAAAAGAACCACGAAGAGTACCAAAAGATGCTTGAGCTGTTCTTCGTGGCTCAATTCCTCCTCTCCATCAACATTCATGTGGTCTAACAAATTGTAAAATACAGTTCAATAAATAAATCCTTTCTAATGTAAAATGCTTTGTCGACTGAAAATATACCTTCAAAGGTGGTATGCTCACTTTCGTTTTCAGGGACGGCTGTTGGTTGTTGCATGACTTCGGCTGCTTGTCTTCTGGACTCTATTTTTTTTTTTTTTTTTTTACATTAACACGAGTGCGTTTATACAAAAAAATAAAAATTATAACCTCTTCCTCTGAATTTGTCCAGACGCTTATGGGTAAGAACAGTTCTCTTTGCAAGTCTTCTAAATCCACCGGGATGCATGCTGCATTCGGTACAAGTGCAAGCGATTTTAATGTTGTTGATGTTGTTCATTTTGAAGAATTTAGTATTTTGTAAAGAAATAAAGAAGGAAAAAAAAATGCGCCTGATAAAAAACGAGTAGTAAATTTGCAAAAACAGTCGGTGCTTAAACAATGAAATAAGGCAGTAAAACAACTTCTTTTTTTTTTTCCCTTGTTTTGTTTCATGGAATACTCTAGATACCAAAGGCACAAAACAAAAAAAAGGAAAGCTCAAGCACTGGTCAAATGTAAGCTTATAAAAAAATAATAATAACCAAGTCTAATGTCGGTTTCTTTTTTTTTTTTTTTTTTTACATTAGGAATTCCTAATGGGACACATTCGGATGACGAACATGAACCTCATGAGCAAAGTTGTTCTTTCCAACACAATAAAACTATAAGAATATCAAACTTATATTACTGCTTGTTGCTGAAAAGTTCTTTTTGGTAAAGAAAGTTGGCAATGTTAACATCTCTAATGGCTAATGGCTAATTGCAAATTACACCCATCTGCAAACATAAAGTAAGTAATGAACTAGTATAAGCTTAAAAACATATATTCAATTATGCTATCTGTCATAAAAAATAATAAAGCACTTTATTTACTTGAAAAACAAAAAAACTGTGCTTGTATCTATTAATTATAATTGCCTTGTAACAAGATGTTAACAAAGCTTCTTTTTTTTTTTATTCTTTTTAGAATATACACATATTCTTTTGTTATAATGTAAAAGCATTTGTATTTTTATAAAACATATTTACTGTTAGGTTATTGTTTTCATTTGAATAAGGAACTTTTTATTGCTATGCTCTCTTTTTTTTTTTTTTTTTTTTTCACCAGGTCTTTTTTTTTTAACTTTGTCTTTTTTTTTTTTACTTCTAATTTTCCAGCTTCTTTTTTTTCCCAAACGCAACTATTTTGTTACATTCTGTTACACATTTCTAATGAGCTAAGCTAAAGATCACAGACTGCCTTCCTAATATGTATTCTTCTGATCAAAATAAGCGCAGAATGCTTTTGATTTCCGCATTTTGCCCTTAAAAATAAAAAAAAGAAGATATCGGTCTTTCAACGATAGAGGAGAACAAGCTTTCCAAAAAAAGATCATCTGTAAAAAAAAAAGGCATTTTTTTAAAACGTGAATAACTTTATGAATATTTACCCTACACTGAAAAAAATAACATTACTTAATTTCTTTATTTTTTTCGCATCTAAATCTTTTTTCAAAATTCGAAAATGACCAATACAGCAAGATATAATGTTTTTCTAAAAAAAAACTTTAAAATCTGGGGACCTATGACCGTCACTTCTGACAAAATTCTACGTCAAAGGCGCAACATTATTTGCAGTGCCAAAAAGGTATCCCAGGCGATTATCAACCAAAATCCGACTTTGTCAAGCATGATATGTGTGTTTTCCCCAACTATGTTTACCTTGAATAATATAACTTTCAATTACTAGTATGGGAACCTCTTTAGGCAGTAAGACTTTAAAAGCGTAAAGTAAGTATATAAAAAAATGGGAAGAAGACTGTATCTCGTTTATTATTGTATCAACAACACTATTTATAATAAAGCTCTTTTGACATTCCGTTATTTCTCGTTCTTCTAAATCAACTGAGTTTTTGACATTGTATTCCTTTAGGTACAATAGGATCTTCATACAGTTGTTGGAATAATTGTTCGGATGTTTTGCAATTTTATACGTTTTGCTTTGTATCTCTGCAGTCAGATAGGATAGAGCTACTTACAATACCTCATTAGAAAGCGACAGCTGTCACATATAACATATAAAAAGTTAAGGTTAGGGGATTACTTCCATATATAGTAAGGTCAAATTGCGTCAAGCATGTGCATTCGAACAATTTTTCCAACTGAATCATCTTTTATTTAATATCGTGTATAACCGCATTTAGCTTTAATGACTGCTCTACAACAAGCTGGTATACTCTTGATATATGCTTGGTATTGCTCTTTAGTAAAAAAGTTCCATTCTTTATCGATTCTAGACCGGAGATCATGCACTCCTTTAGCCCTAGTTTCATATAAATTCAGCCTCAACTTTAAATGGTGCCAGAGATGCTCTATAGGATTCAAATCAGGACTTTGAGCTGGCCAATCGAAGGTGTACTCTTCTTTAAACCCATTTTCTGTAAACCAAGCACGAGCAAGCTTAGATGTGTGCTTAGGATCGTTATCTTGTTGAAAATAGATAGCCTCCTGCTTGTAGCCATAGTAGTTCAGGCTGTCCATCAGTGTAGTTGATAGGATATGAACATAATCTGATGCTTTCATAGTACCGTCCTCAATTGCGCAGGCATATCCAGGACCATCCCATGTCATACAACCCCAAAGCATCACACTGCCAGCTCCTCCTTTGACTGTAAGGTCAAGATGATGAAGTTGTAATTTGTCACCAGGTCTTCTCCAAAAGTATTTACAACCATCCGAGCCCCAAACATTAATCTTGGCCTCATCAGAAAACACCATGCGCCTCCAGTCATCTTCTGTCCAATCTTTGTGAGCTTTAGCCCATTTTAGTCTAGCTTCCATGTGTAATTTTTTGAGGAGAGGCTTTTTCTTCTTAATTTGGGTACTGAAACCCATGCTGTGAAGCATTTTTACTGTACCAAAATAGCCTACCTTACAGCCAATACTGTTTAAATATGACCATACGCTCTTTGCAGTCTGAAGTGAGCCATTTATAAGCTCTCTCTTCAAGTAATTCTTTGTCGTTGAGCTTATAGTAGTCTTTCTACCAGCATGACCTCGAGTACGTTTAGGTGCATACAAGTTCTTGTACTTGCTCAAAGTGGACCTTGATACTCCTGGAACACGTTTCATGATTTCTGAGTATGATAAACCCTTTTTCAACAACGACCGGATGCTTTCTTGCTTGCTACGAGATAAAGGGTGTACCATGATATAAAGAAGTATAGGCTGTACGAGGTAGAAGGGAAACACTGCAAAATCCAGCCTTATTTATATATTTTAAGCTCTGACTAAAAGCAAAAACGCTATTTCATTATTACGTCATTTTGTAATGCTGTATTTGTGACGTCAGAAACGTCAATGATGTCATCATTATAGAATGCATTGAGTTGGAAAAATTGTTCGAATGCACATGCTTGACGCAATTTGACCTTACTATATATGGAAGTAATCCCCTAACCTTAACTTTTTATATGTTATATGTGACAGCTGTCGCTTTCTAATGAGGTATTGTAAGTAGCTCTATCCTATCTGACTGCAGAGATACAAAGCAAAACGTATAAAATTGCAAAACATCCGAACAATTATTCCAACAACTGTAAGTAATTAGCCTTTCAGGAGCTCTAGTATTTCTCGCGTCTGTGCTAAACAGCCCATCTGTGTAACTCCACACTATTTTCCAATACAGCCATAAAAACACCAAACAATGAGAAAATACTGTCCGATCCGAACAACATCCATCCGGTCCGCAAAACACGTGATTAAATGGAGGACGAAGAGATGAATTTAGCCACATATCAAGCATCAAAACCGGCCTTAGCTCAGTTGGTAGAGCGGAAGACTGTAGTTAATCTGTCATCTTTAGGTCACTAGTTCGAATCTGGTAGGCCGGAATTTCTTTTTATTATCGTGCTTGATCACTGTAACACAATGCAGCAAACTTTTGCAGCATTTGACTTTTCTCTCTCCAACTAATTCAAATCCAGGAAAATACAAACAAATACGTATGAATACGTATGAATACAGATAAATCCAGAAAAATACAAAAAAATACAGAATATCTACAAAATCATCAAAAACAGCATATAATCAGAAAAGCCAAAAACATATAAATAACTTCAATATTTCTTATACTTTTAACTTACTCTTGACTTACTTACTTCACTTTTAACTTTTGTTTTACTTTACTTACTTTAATTTTGATTATTTTAATAAATATCATACAAAGTAAATCTCTTTTGTTTTTCTTTTATTTTACTTAACATCAAGAACAAGAAGTCCCTTGAAGCAAATACACTTCATTGTAATCCCTTTTTTTTATCTTTTTACTTTATTTTATTCACAACAGTTTGATCTACTTAACAAGATCTGGTGGTCACTTATTACAAGCGAACTTATATTCAAATCATTACTCTTTTTGGAATCAAATCCTACCTAAACCTTTGATCTTATATCAAGACTCTCTTAAATCAAACCTATTTAACACTATAAAAACCTTACAAACTCCAATCTCACAATATAAATAGACCCAATAATTATTAGAAATAAAAGGACAATTATCTACTACCTAATCTTTAAAACTATATACTGTAAGGTTCGTTATGTTTTCGGGTTTCGATAAGTTCGATATAAGTTGTTGAGATAAAGTATTAGGTCAATTGTGATCCAATAAGAGTAAGTAATTTGAATTATAGGCTTGCTTGTATATAGTGACCACCAGATCTTGTTAAGTGGATCAAACTTGATTTGTAAAGTAAAATGTAAAGAAATATAATAAAAATATAAAATGGATACAATGAAGATAATTTGCTTCAAGGGAATTCGACTTGTTTGTTATAAAATAAGAAAAATAGATTTTGTCTTTTAAGAGACTATTTATTCAAAGTAAAAATAAGTTTTGAATAGAAGTGAATTGAAATAAAAGATATAGAGTTATTTATATAAAAATGATAGAGAGAAAAGAAAAGGAAATAAGGTTGATATTTTTACTTGAGTCGATGTTGTGTATTTCAGTTAAATTACTGAAGTAAGTCGATTTCAAAGTCAGTTGTACTGTCCAAAATTTTATAGATATTGTAAAAGTTCGCGTTCACAGAGTTTGAGTAATTGAGATAGATAAAATATAAGCGCGTTTGCTTGGAATAAAGGTAGTTTTTGACTAAGTAGAATTGATTTCGGTTCTTGTAAGAGTGACCACCAGATCTTGTTAAGCAGATCAGACTTGAGTTTGATAGAGTAAAAATTAAAAGTAAAAGAATAAATAAAAAGGGATTACAATGAAGATATATTGGCTTCAAGGGACTTGTTCGTGCTCGATATGAATAATTCAGAGGTTTTTATAAAAAGGGAACTTGATATTTATTTGATAAAATATATGAGGGAAGTTAAGTAAGTCAAAAGTAAAGTTGAAAAAGGGGAGTATTTTATATCTTTTCATGTTTTTGGTTTTTCTCACGTTTTCTATTTTTTTTGTTAACATTTGCTGTTGTAAAAGTAAATCAATAAAAACTAATTTCTGGCTAAACCTCTTTTGGAAGTAGTGTAAGGATAACCGGACGTTGATGGCAACAAAGCTACAATATCTTCATCATTCTCGTTACAATACTTATATTTCCTTTTATATACAATACTATAAAGAGCACTACAACGGCTCAAAAAATAAAAAGAAATTCCGGCCTACCAGATTCGAACTAGTGACCTAAAGATGACAGATTAACTACAGTCTTCCGCTCTACCAACTGAGCTAAGGCCGGTTTTGATGTGATGATATGTGCTATGTTCGCCAGGACCGCCTCTTTTTCTCAAATGAAACACCGATGGGTCCGGGTGACGTAGACCGGAATAGACTTGGGTATGGGTCGGACGGTTATTTGACCCTGAGTGCTGGTCGTGCTGAGACTGAAATGAAGGCGGAAGTTAAGGGTTCTCAAAAGGGTCCTTATCCTAATGCCTGATCAATCGATATTCAAGATGTAATGGTGGCCTTATGTATTTTTTGAATAATAATGATGGTCCCATTTAAATTGTAGAAGTATAACGGAGTGGCTAGCAGCCAATGAAAAGTATAAAAGGATTACAAGTTTTTATTGAATAAACAATATACAGTCTTCTCTTTATTTTTTTACTTTATTCTTTTTACACTTACTTTACGCCTTTAAAGTCAATACTAGTTCTCTTTTTCCTGGTTACTGTTTTAAATTTCAAGCTATTCAAGGTAAAGCATAATCAGGGGAAAAGCATATATCAAGTGGTCCGGCCTACCAGATAAAGTGTATTAAAAGGATATTCAAGTTTATAGATGTCTACAAGTGTTAATAATAAAAGTCCAAGCTCTCTCGATAAAGGAATGTTACGTTATCTGAATGAACCAAAGTGCTTTGCTGGTGGTAATGATTATGAAGAAGCTACCACCTGGTTAGATCGTATGGCTCGTCTTCAAGCTGCTACTCGGATGTCTGATGAAGAAATATTGTTTGTTGCCGGTGATCATTTAGTAGAAAAGGCTGCAACTTGGTGGAAAGTTGTTGGAAAAAAGTCTACCGATTGGAAGTCATTTGAAGAGGCATTCAAGGATCAATATTTGGCAGATAGAGAAGGTAGTTGGTGGCGTCAGTTACAAGCGTTGCGTCAAGGCCCTAATGATTCGATTGATGACATTGCCTTTCGAATGCAGGAACTTTTTGACTTACTTGGGAACAAGAATCATGATATCCAAGTTAGTATGTTTTTGGATGCTATTGATCCGACGATAGCATTTGAGGTGGATAAAGATGTCACGCCATCTACTCTGAGGGATGCTAGGGCACGAGCCAAGCAAGTCGAACGCAGTATCCAAAGGTACGGTGCACGTCCTGGTCCCTCTACTCAAGTTCTACAAGATCGAGAGGCACTTTCGATGGGTAGTGGAAATGGATATGGCCATGGTGATCTGAGCTCTGCTGTGTCTACGATGTTTTCTCTTGCTGACAAATTGGAGAAGTTGACTATCAATTTGGTTCGAGCTAATGATGGCAGGACACCAGAGAACACGGTTGCGGGTATGAAGCCTCGTCGCGGTTTGGTTTGCTTCTTTTGTGATGAGGAAGGGCATAAGAAATTCGATTGTCCAAAATACCTGGCTCGTCAAGGTAACAAAGAGGGTGATAGGTCTTCACCTGCGTCTGGATCCAATTTGACTCCCATTTCGGGAAAAGGGTCAGAACATCAGTAGAGGAGGTTACTGATGTTCGTACTGAAACTACAAATCCTCTAATTCATTTTTCAAATGATCAAGTCGATATCAAATTAGTCGACACGGTGCGTGAGGAGGGCTTCTGCGACGCTGGCGAGGTGTATGTCAAAAGAAGAGCGGATGGTCCTCCATCGGTTGCTGCTGGGCCTGGTAGGGTGGCTAAACGTATTGTCACGCGTGGTGATAATCCAGTCGGGTCGGGTCCTGGAAATTTGGTGGCTCCACTTCCTCCTAGCGGTGTTTATGGCGGTGCTCCAGCAAATTTCTCTGCTGACATTCCTGTTGGTGCACCGGGGCCTTCGGGTACAATGGGAGGTACTGTCTTGCCTAATGGCCAAGGACCATCGATAGTGGGTAATGCTCATGGAGGAGTGTTAGCAAATAATGGTACCCACTTTGGAAACATGGGACCTAATGGACATTGGGTGTCTGCTAATGGTATTCCTGCTGAATCTGGGGTCAATGCTACAGGTGATAGGCTGTTCAATAACGCTGCAAGACATGAAGTGTTGCCAAGTGGGGTGATGCCTAATAAACCGGTTAAGAAAAGGGCTCCTCGTAAGAAAGCAAGACGTTTACCTGTAAAACTAAGAAGTGGGCGTACCATATGGGATGTTCTTGATCAGTGTAAGGCAGATATCACTGCCACAGAATTGATTGCCTTGGATGCTAAAGCTCAAAAAGACATGGTGGATGGTATCCGTTTCTTGCGAGAAAACAAGCGCAAATTAAGAAAGCCAGCTGAGGCTATGGAAGTAGATCAAGGAATCAATGCTGGCAGGGCAGAAGAGGCTGGGAGTGCTACCAATCGAGCTGTAGTCAATGTGGTCGATCAAGACTGGGAGACAGAAGATAATCTATCGGACGAATCATCGACTGACCTTTCCTCTATGTATTTTGAAGACGATGCTAGCGATGACGATCAAGCTTCGATGACATCGGATATGGATGATGGTGTGTCGGTGTATTGTTACCCGTATAGTCTACAACGGATGCGTGTTAGTTCACCCTTGCGTGGAGTTGTTATGATCAAAGGCAAGCCTGTTGAAGCGGTATTTGATACTGGCGCTAGCGTAAGCGTGATTGGGAAAGGACTAGCTGACTCCTTGGGTCTGGAACCAAGTGGTGATTCCTTGCCGCTGACCGGTTTTGATAACAAGAAGGGGCCTGAGAGTCCAGTCGTCACAGATGTGCCTATTTGTATTGCTGGTAAACTAAGGCCAGAACATATGTGTGTTCAACCTACTGGTAATGATAATCTATGCTTATTGGGCATACCTTGGTTCCAAGCTTATGGCATAGAAATCGATGTGGTGAACTCATGTGTCAAGATTCCTACTACTAGTGGCATTATCAAGTTGCAAGCGTATACTACTCATTTACCTAATCCAGTGTCGTCTACTATGGGTGGTGGTATGGTGCTACCGGTGGTGGATTCGAGTGTGTCAACCACAGCTACAATTGGTTCCGAAGGACAAGTATATGTGGTGAACGCAAGTCAACATCATTGTGACAACTATGAGGAGGATCTGATGCCTGTAGGAGAACCTACTAAAGAAGAGATAAAGTATGACGCTGATAATATAACAATGGGAGTACCTGAAGAGCTGGTTGAGGTGATTGACCAGTACAAGAATTGTTTCTCTGAAGTCTCTGGACTGGGTCGAGTCAAGAACTATGTGATGGATGTCCCTTTAGTACCTGGTGCTACTCCAATCAGAAGTGAACCTTTCAGAATGTCGTGGCAAGAAGAAGAAGCATTGGATGCGTACTTAAAGGAATTGCTTGATTTGGATATCATCAAACCTTCAAATGGTTTATGGACCAGTCCCTGTTTCTTCATTCCGAAAAAGGATGGTACCTTACTCTTGGTGATTGATTACAGACGATTAAACAAGATGATTAAGCAAGACGCCTATCCGTTGCCTCACATCGATGACTTGTTGGATGCAGTAGGTGGTGCTACTGTCTTTTCCACTTTGGATTGTACCTCGGGTTATCATCAGTTGCCTCTTAATCCTGAACATGCTGAGCGTACCGGTTTTGTGACCAAGAAGGGTACCTTTTCCTTTAATGTTTTGCCATTTGGAATCACGACGGGATGTAGTCAGTATCAACGTATGATGAACTCGGTGCTGTCGAAGTATGTTGGTGACTTTATTTTGATCTTTCTGGATGATATCTTGGTGTACTCAAAGAATATGGAAGATCATAAGGTGCATTTATCTTTGTTAATGGAAGCTTGTCAAGAAGTGAATCTAAGATTGAAGCGAAAGAAGTGCCGTTTTGGTGATTCACAGGTAGAATACCTTGGTCATTTGATTACTGGAGATGGTGTCTTGCCTAGTGATCACAATATAAACAAGGTGAAGAAGTTTAATGTTCCTGCCAATGTGGATGAAGTGCGTTCCTTTTTGGGGCTTACCGGCTATTACCGCAAGTACGTGCCTAATTATGCTTCGGTGGCAGAACCTCTAACAAGGTTGACGAAGAAGAAAGTGGGTTTCTCGTGGGGTGAGGAACAGCAAGAGGCTTTTGACTATTTCCTGGTGGCGTTGACAAGAGCGCCGATTTTGGTTTATCCTGACAGACAAAAGGTGCAAGTGTTGTCAGTGGATGCTAGTTGTAAAGGCTTGGGTGCGGTGCTGTCACAAGTGGATGATGCTGCTACTATGGAGAATGAAAGGGTAATATCGTATGCTTCTCGTGGTTTGCGTGGTAGTGAATGCAATTATGCTATAACGCATTTGGAGGCGTTAGCAGTAGTATGGGGAGTCACGCATTACAAACATTACCTCAAGGGAAGACATTTCATATTGATCACGGATCATTCCAGCTTAGTGTATATCTTCAGGCCAACTCGGTTAACTCCTAAATTGTCAAGATGGGCAGCGTGTTTGTTAGATTATGATTTTGAGATAAGGTACCATGCTGGCGTGATAAATCCTGCTGATGTGTTGTCTCGAATGGTCCTGGATGAGTGTACTGCGGAGGTGCAATCAGACGATTTTGTTGAAAAATTAAGTGGTGCTATGAAAATTGATGAAAATGAACTGTTATAAAAAAAAAATGTTAATATATATATATACTCAAAGTGGAATTAATAAAAAAAAGGGGGGGGGGAAAAGAAAAAGGATAATTCAGATCTTTACTTACAAAAAAAAAAAAAAAAGTTTTTCGTTTAAATTTTATATTCTTGGGTATTTAATTATTTTGGTTGGTTGTTTTAATTGTGGATTCTTCTAATAATGGCTGTTTCCTTTGGATGGTTCTTAGCTTTGTATCGTTATATTCAAGATGGTACTTTACCTCAAGATTGTGATGGCAAAACTCGTAGACGACTAGAAATGCATTCGAAAAGGTGGTATATTTCAGATGATCGTTTGTTGGAGAAGAGTACGGCTAGACCATTGTTACATGAAGGAGAAGCTTTAGAAGTAGTCAAACGTTTGCACGAGGAAGGCCATTTTGGTATCCTTAATACTATGGACAGAGTAAATAAGTATTGCGTGGTATCAAAATGCAGAGAATTAGTTACGGCGGTGGTAAAATCGTGTGATACATGTCAATTCCGATCCAGAATCAAGGCGGTTAGAAATAATCCTGCTACGATTATGAAGACTCCAAGGTATCCCTTCTTTATGATTGGTATCGATGCTGTAGGACCTCTTCAGAAGACTGAAAAAGGAAATCAATATATCCTAACGGGTATAGACTATTTGACACGATGGCCTGTGGCAATGGCTGTGGCTGATATAACGGAAGAGACTACGGTGGAATTCTTGTACCATGAGATTGTCCAGAATTATGGTGTGCCTCAGTATATCTTGTCGGATAGGGGTGCTAATTTTATCTCAACGTATGTTCACTACTTCCTCAGACAAATCGGATGCAAGAATATTATGACAACCAGTTACCGTCCTCAGGTGAATGGTATGTGCGAAAGGTTGAACCAGAGTTTAACTCAAACAATGGCTAAATTGGCACGGGATGGTGAAGAAATATCTCAATGGGATAAGTACTTGGATCCTGCGTTGATGGCTCTAAGATCGATGGTGAATACTGCCACTGGTTACAGTCCTAGCTATTTACTTTTTGGGTATGAATTTCGATCTCCTGCAGTGTGGGAAGCGCCTAGAGAAGATTTTGTGCTTGGAGAAGAACTGGAAGCTCTAAAGGATAGAGTAGTAATGATTCAAGACAAAATGGAAGAGGTGAGAACATTGGCAAGAATGAAATCAGACGAGCAAAAGGCAAAAGCAAAGATTAGATACGATGCAAGAGTTATCGATCCTAGAAGATATCAAGTCGGAGAACAAGTACTCCTCAAAGATAATACACCTGCTACCAAGTTTTCTGATAAATGGTTGGGACCATATACTGTGTTGAAAGTGAACAAGAATGGGACTTATCATTTAACTGGGCATAATAGTCAAAGACTCAGGCATGCTGTTAATGGAGACAGATTGCGACCTTATGACAAGAGTGCTGCTCACTTGGTGCCTGATGTGTTGACTTCTGCTGCACAACAACAATTTCGTTCATGGGTGAATTCAAGACAGAATCCTGCCTTTTTGGTGAATGTGGTTCCATTTAAGAAAGAAGAGGCTAGAGGGGTGGTACGTGATATGTGCTATGTTCGCCAGGGCCGCCTCTTTTTCTCAAATGAAACACCGATGGGTCCGGGTGACGTAGACCGGAATAGACTTGGGTATGGGTCGGACGGTTATTTGACCCTGAGTGCTGGTCGTGCTGAGACTGAAATGAAGGCGGAAGTTAAGGGTTCTCAAAAGGGTCCTTATCCTAATGCCTGATCAATCGATATTCAAGATGTAATGGTGGCCTTATGTATTTTTTGAATAATAATGATGGTCCCATTTAAATTGTAGAAGTATAACGGAGTGGCTAGCAGCCAATGAAAAGTATAAAAGGATTACAAGTTTTTATTGAATAAACAATATACAGTCTTCTCTTTATTTTTTTACTTTATTCTTTTTACACTTACTTTACGCCTTTAAAGTCAATACTAGTTCTCTTTTTCCTGGTTACTGTTTTAAATTTCAAGCTATTCAAGGTAAAGCATAATCAGGGGAAAAGCATATATCAGTGACAGTATCCGAAAAATATTTGATGTAAGCTCGATTTGTGTGGCAAAGTTTTTAGTTCTTTTTAAAGAAGTTCTGGATAACTAAACTAGTTTCTTTTTGGTGCAGTAATACTCGCCTTAAAGAGGTGAAGCTTTGGATCGTCTTCTTTTTGGGTCTAGCTCAACTTGGTCATGGCCGAATGGAATGAGCAAGTCAATGTGAAAGAAATTCGAGAAAATGAAAGATGTCTGTTGGTGACCTGGGGGGTCGGTAGCGAGTCGATGACGGGTGTAAGAAATCTGGGTTTGATTTTGGTGTTGTCTCGGCGGAGCTTCAACAGCACTGATCATTACTCAAAGCTTAAACTTTCTTTCCTTTGATTTACCATTTTCATTCTAGTATTCCCCTGACATGTTTTACGCTAAAATAGTTTATATTGTTCTAACTCATTATGCCACAAAGTTTAGTTTACATCCACTCATTCCCATTTACATCATTTCCTTCAATTGTGTTATGTTTGATATCATTTGTTAATTTAGTTTATTTTCAATTATGTATAAAAGAATAACTTATGCGAATCAATAAACGATACCTTTTTTGAAGGCCTAATTTTCTCGTCTTTGGTTTTCTGTCTGGATAGACAGGGTTATTCTCTCTGGTGAACTGCTGTTTTCCTTGATATTCTTAAAATCTAACAAACGAACACTTACTGGTTTCTTTGGTTAACTGTTTTCCTTATTTCTTAACTACCCGCAAGTCCTTCACTTTCATAGTCTAAACTACCGCGTAATTCACAGATGTGAGAAATGGTATAGTAGGTAGAGTGTGCCTTTGCGTAGATGCTGCCGACGTCATCAAAAAGCTGAGTAGAAGAGGTGTGCTTAAAGGTGTGCTGAATTGAGAAGAGAATTTGGAACTTTTTAATCTGAATCTTTTATTCTTAAAACTTTATTTTTATAAAACAAAAACCTTAATTCCATTTTTGCATTATTGTAACAAACAAATACTTATTGTCTCAATCCTTTGTGTTCACGTTCATTTAAATTTATATATAATCTTTATTGTATATTTTAACTGAACAATCCCTAAATACTACGTTTATTCTATTACGACTCGTGAAGAATCTGTTGACTTAATCTGAAGGAAGAGATTATTTTTGACGAATATACTACAATAATATACTCAGAAGGAATTGGTGGAATTATTGCTATATTCAAATCAATCACTACGTGTAGCAGTAGAGCAACAAATATATATATCGAAACCAGTAATATTATAACACCCAAGTACCAATTGTCTCAATGCTTGGCAGTTCCCGGAAAATCTGTGATAGTAAGCTCGATTTGTGTGGCACACTACAAATAATCGTTCCAATTAGGTACCGGACTGCGCAAGACTGCTCTTCTTTTGGGTAACAGATTGCTATTTTTTTTCCTGAAAAAAATTAAATCTTGCTGTATTGATCATTTTCGAATTTTGAAAAAAGATTTAGATGCGAAAAAAATAAAGAAATTTAACGATGTTATTATTTTATTTGCAGGGTAAATATTCATGGAGTTATTCACGTTTTTAAAAAAATGTCATTTTTTTATTAATGAACTTTTTTGGAAAGCGTATTCCTCTTCATTGTTGAAAGACCGATATTTTCTTTTTTTTATTTTTGAGGGTAAAATGCGGAAATCAAAAGCACCATGCGATTATTTTGTTCAGAAGAATAGATATTAAGAAGGCAATCTGTGATCTTTAGCTTAGCTCGTTAGAAATGTGTAACAGAATGTAACAAAATAGTTGCATTTGGGAAAAAAAAAGAAGCTGGAAAATTAAAAGTAAAAAAACAAAAAAGACAAAGTTAAAAAAAAAGACAGCGAAAAAAAAAAAAGAAAAGAGCATAGCAATAACAAGTTCCTTATTCAAATGAAAACAATAATCTAACAGCAAATATACTTTATAAAAATACAAATGCTTTTATATTATAACAAAAGCATACTTGTATATTCTAAAAAGAAAGAATCTTTGCTCACATTTTATCACAAGACAGTTGTAATTAACAGATACAAGTACAGCGTTTTTGTTTTTCAAGTAAATAAAGTACTTTATTATTTTTTATGGCAAATAATATAAAAGAATATATGTTTTAAACTTATACTAGCTCATTACTTACTTTATGTTTGCACATGGGTGTAATTTTGCCATTAGCCATTAGCCATCAGCCATTGGAGATGGTAACATTGCCAACTTTCTTTATAAAAAAAACTTTTCAGCAACAAGCAACAATATAAGTTTGATATTCTTATAGTTTTATCGTGTTAACACGAACAACTTTGCTCATGAGGTTCATGTTCGTCATCCGAATGTGTCCCATTAGGAATTCCTAACGTAAAAAAAAAAAAAAGAACCTGAGAGTAGACTTGGTTATTATTACTTTTTTATAAACTTGCATATGACCAATACTTGAGCATTCTTTTTTATCTTTTGTACCTTTGTCATCTAGTGTATTCCATGAAACAAAACAAGGGAGAAAAAAAAAGTTGTTTTTCTGCTATAATTTGTTGATACCGACCTTTTTTTTTATTTCAAGTAAAAAAAAAAAAAGAAAAAATAATATCCTCCACATTAAAGATATTGCACGCAAGTAATAAAACTTACTCAAGCAATGTATTAGTTATCTTTTGGGATATCATTAAATACAAACTACATGAAAAGCAACTGTTTTTGTTTTCTAATATGGATAGACACTGAATAAGTGTAGCATTGGTAAAATAAGGCTGCAAAAAAGCACTTTTCTTTTTTTTCTTTTCTTTTTTTTTTCTTTTTTTTTTCTCTCTTTTTTATGAAAGGTAGGTTCTTAATATTATATATATTCTATTCCTGCTCTAATGATACTTGTAATTTAGTAAAGATGTATCGATTGCTTTCTTTATGGCTTAGATGGTCTTTATAAAGTCTTTTTCCCAGGATTATCATTGCTTTTTCTTTTACTTGTTGGAATAAGCTTGACTGGTGTCTTTTTTTTCTTTTCTTTTTTTTCATGGTCCATCTAAAGCAAGGTACTATTACTTTTATTACATATCCTTCATAGCTAATGATTATTATAGATGCCTGCTGCTTTTTTAGTCGTTTGTATACGCTTAGCTAGTTTTCTTCCCATGGTCTATCTAAAGAAAGGTACTATTACTTTTACTTCATATACACGATAGTTAATAATTGTTATAGATGAATGCTGGTTTGCTTTGGCCTCTTTCTGTTTCTTTCCTGGTTTTTACTTTGGTTCTTAAGTACTGATGTCTTTTCTTTTGCTTTGAATGCCCAAGCCCTTGAATCCTTGAATCCTTGAATCCTTGTGTCTCTGAATCCTTGGGCTTGGCTTTTTTTTTTCTTTTGAGAATTTTTTGAGTTCCACGAGATTAATCGATGTATTTTTAGATTAGATGCTGTTCTTCTGGTGGTATTAGGTAAGTCAAGTACACAGTTAAAACGCTACAAGGAAAGAAATATCATATTTTGTTATTATTATTTTATTCAAATAAAAAAAAAGCTATTTTTTATAAACCAAATCCCTATTTTTTTGTATATATAAAGCAATATTTATTGCAATATGAATGGTCTATAAAGAAATATATAAGGCAATATAAGTGGTCAACAAAGAAGTATATAAGGCAATATGAGTGTTCGATGAAGAAGTATACAGTGGCCGTCAAAATTGGTCGCATGTTTTCATATCTTGCCTATACACATTGCGGACTACTTCATTTCTTAGTTTATAGCAATGTAGTATACACCATTCGAAAGAGCAAACTCTGGATAACTCAGTGGTAGTACAAGTATTGCAGTAGAGCCAGTGTATCGGTAATAACTGGCCCTCAAAGTCCGACGGCATATGCGACCAATTTTGACGGCGTTTATAAGTGACATAATATAGTCACAAAAATGTGACTTAATTGTAAATTTTTTATATTTTTTTCTTCTCTTTCTTCTGTTATAATAATATTGTTTACATGTAAGTGTTTTTTTGCTACATTGCGACACCCCATTAAGAAATTGCACCATTGCAGATTCGACATGCGCGCAATTTCAACTGACAAAGTAAACAGCATTTCCTCATTGCTAAGATCCAAGAAGTCAAACAGCAAAGTAGCAAAACTAGTTGGTGTTAGTCGTACTACTGTTCAGAAGTACCGCTCATCTCTGAAGATGAGTGGAAATGTTAATGAAGCTGGTCGTCCATCTCTAATTAGTCAACGCATGGTAAGCTACATCCGGAGATTAGTCACCTTGGGAAGAAAAAATAATGCTGTAGAGATCCAAAAAGCTCTAAAAGAAGAATTTGGAATGTCTGTAAGTGACAGTACCGTACGCCGCGTCCTTAAAAAAGCTGGCTTTATAGCATTTGTCAAGCCTTAAAAACCATTGCTACGAAGCCAAAACATCATGAAACGCCTTCAATGGGCCAAATCGCACCAACATTGGACTGTGGACGACTGGAAACGGGTCATATTCTCAGATGAGACCAAAATAAATCGTTTTGGATCCGACGGAAAGGCTTATACATGGAAACTACCCCATGAGGAGTTGAATTCGCGACATGTACAGCAAACCGTCAAGCATGGGGGTGGCAATATTATGGTCTGGAGCTGCATTACATGGGAAGGCGTTGGGTGGATAGTTGATGTAGGTCATCGTATGAATAGCGAGGCCTATCTTGAGGTCTTAAAAGATGACTTACTGAAGACAATGGAGAGTTATGGCTTGGATTCTTCCAAAATAGTGTTTCAGCAGGATAATGATCCGAAGCATACATCGAAGGTAGTGAAAGAATGGATTGACCAGCAGCCTTTCGAAGCATTGGAATGGCCTCCTCAGTCCCCAGACCTAAATCCCATAGAGCATATGTGGGCACATTTAAAGAGAGAGCTATTTCATAGCTATGAGGCACCACCAAGTAGTATGCATGAGCTATGGGAGCGTATACAGTGGGTGAAAAAACTCTAAAAACGTCAGACATTTTTTCTGTTTTTAGCCTCTGTGAGCATGTATAGTGATTTAGATGATGCAACAACTTTATGACATGTTTATTTGACTTTCTGTTACGTCTCATGAAATTTTTAATCTCAGAATATTATTTAACAGTCCGTAAATGCGATGGAAGTGTTGTAGGTTTATTTTTAGAGTTTTTTCCTTTTCCTTTTATTATGTTATAGATGACTTAATACTTCGTAGATCCACCATTGGCATCGATTACTGCTTTAATACGTGCAGGCATAGTGTCAATATACCTTCTGCAAACTTCTTTATCAAAGGAGTTCCATTCCTTTTCAACGCTTTCCCACAATTCATGAACACCCTTGGCTTTCTTGTCATATAACGATAGCTTCAACTTCAAATGATGCCAAAGATGCTCAATAGGGTTAAGATCAGGACTTTGAGCTGGCCAGTCATCAATATAGTTAACTCCATTGGCATTTAGCCATTGGATAGTTGACTTGGAACGGTGCTTTGGATCACTATCGTGCTGAAAGTATGCTGTAGACCAATCCATATCATAGTACTCCATTGTTTCCCGAAGTGTTGTATCCAATATATGTTGGTAAAGATCCGAGTTCATAGTTCCATCGTATATTTGACAGGCGTACCCAGGTCCCTCATAGGTCATGCACCCCACATCATTAAGCTACCGCCTCCATGCTTAACTGTTACGTCGATATGGTGAGGCTTAAGAGGGTCCCCTGGTCTTGACCAATAGTATTTACATCCGTCAGAGCCCCAAATGTTGACTTTTGTTTCATCAGAGAACACTACACGTCGCCAGTCATCTGTAGTCCAGTTTTGGTACTTTTTGGCCCACGCTAGCCGTCTCTTCATGTGTTTTGTGGTTAATAAAGGCTTTTTGACCTTAATCGCAGAAAAGAAGTTCATCGATTTTAATACGTTTATAGCGGTTTTGTACGATATGGAATACCCTAGCTCCATAAGTTTATCATGTACTTCCCTCACAGTCTTGAGTTGGCCATGTACCACCTGAATTTTGATGAATCTCTTCGTCTGAGCGGACACAACCATCGGTCTACCACCAAGCCCACGCTGTCGGTTAGGGAAAAACTTGTTCGCATAGTTATTAACCGTTGCATACGTAACCCCAAGGCGGCTTGCAACATCCATAGAGTCTTTTCCGGCAAGTAGAGCGGACTTTATATTGTTTTTGATGTCAGCTGAGAGAGATTTAGGCATAATTGAAGTGTTTAGGAAATTTAAAAAATTAAATGGAAAAATTTGAAGAAAAAGAGAAAAACGATTCTTTTTATACTTTTGGAGACTTTATGACTCATAATATGTCAATAAAAGTCCGCAAAGTCTGTCTGTCGGTCCGTGTATCCGACAATTATGGAAGTGAAAAAACTCTAAAAATAAGCCAGTCTTCTTTTAGCAGTTGATTTCGGATCAGTATTTATCAGCTGAGATTGAAAATATAGTATACGATATGCTACTATCTGTGCTACATATGTGCAAAATTTCACGGTGATACACCAACTTGATAAAACAGAGCATCCAAAAACGCTAATAATATCATAACGTTTTTAGAGTTTTTTCACCCACTGTACAATTTTGGGACCGTTTCAAATATTTCAATATCAGCTTATAATCTTGCTCGTCACAGCGCGTAAGCCACCAGAAAAGATTTTTTTTTATTCTTCAATGCTCAAAGTATGTTTTTCTTTCCTTTTTTGCCATTTTACTTACATCTACAGGAGCTAACTGCTATATGAAAGTGTACCAACGTCCAATATGCAACCTATCAGTGAAGATCTCCGTAATCGTATCATCAGCTGCTTAAAAAGCGGATACTCTATATCAAAAACAGTAAAAATAACTGGAGCAAGCCGTGGAACTGTTCAGAATGTTCGAAAAACAATAAAAAACGAAGTAAAGAGCATTAAAGCAGGTCGCCCCAAGTTACTCAGCAGCAGGGATGATCAGTATTTAGTCCGATTGGTAACTGTTAAAGGTCAAAAGAATGCAGTAGAAGCCAGAAACACACTTGAGAATGACTTGCAAAAGATTGTATCAGCTGAAACAGTTCGAAGATCGTTGCGTAGGTCTGGTTTAACCTCTTTTGTGAAGCCTCAAAAACCATTGCTCAGTGAAGTAAACAGACGAAAGCGATTGGACTGGGCTCTTAATCACGTTGACTGGACCATAGAAGACTGGAAACGCGTGGTTTGGTCTGATGTGACTAAAGTTAATCGTTTTGGATTGGATGGTAAGCTTTATGCTTGGAAACAACCAAATGAGAAGCTTAAAAGAAGGCATGTAAAGCAAACCGTAAAACATGGTGGAGGCTCACTTATGGTTTGGAGCTGTATTAGCTGGTACGGGGTTGGGTATATTGTCGACGTAGGCAAGAATATGGACAAGAGTGTCTATTTATCTGTATTGCAAGATGATTTGGTGAAGTCTATGACCGACTATTGTAAAGAAAATGGCCTGATAATGACTGATTTTGAATTTATGCAAGATAACGATCCGAAGCATAAGTCCAAAATCGTATCTGAATGGCTGTCTAAACAGGATTTTACACCAATGGAGTGGCCTCCACAGTCTCCAGACTTAAATCCAATTAAAAATATGTGGAATACCTTAAAAAAACGCTTGTTTAAGCAGTACGATTTTCCTCCTATCTCTATGGATGAACTATGGACTCGTACGTTCGAGACTTGGTACGAAATTACCGAAAAAGAATGTCAAATTTATATTGAAACTATGCCTTAACGATGTATTGACATTATAGAAAATAAGGGTCTTTGGATCAACTATTAGCGCACACTTTTAAATAAAAACCTTATTGTAAAACATCGGTCCCAAAATTGTACAAGTGTAGTCGGCATTTGTAAACGGTCATAACTCCATCAAAACTGATTTTATCGCCGACTAAATAATATTAGCAAAACGCCAAGAAGCTATACTTTCGAATGATGTATAACATGCTGTAGCTTATTTATCGTTTTAGTGTCGATAAATCCTACTGAAGCAAAAAATGCAAAACACTTGTACAATTTTGTGAGCCACTGTAAATCGAAACAAACAAAAAAGAATGTGAGTATAGTAGAAAATTTAAAAGATTATATAAAATATATATAAAAAAAGGATTCTTTCGGCTCTAAAGAAGTTAAATTTGTTTTAAAGCTGAAAAAGATATGTTTTAAATAGTAAGATCATGACATAAAAAAGACAGAGTATTTTTGATAATCATTTTTATTTTTTAAGAGTAAAGAAAAAAAAAGGCGGCAACGGAATGAATGTCTATTATGCTACATGTCTTGAGATTTCTATGAAAAGATTAAAAAACAAAAGAAAAGTATATTGTTACTGAGTACATTTGAAAAAAAAAAAAGTTGCAATGTTGAAATTGTAAAAAAAAAAGAATTACATTCCCAGCATTGACATTACAAAAGGAATCTCCATTCAATGTACTGTTTTAACCTGGATAAAAAACGCAGCGTTTTAAATTTGGGATTTAAAAAAAAGTGTTTTAGAAATTTTTTTCATTAAAAAAAAATAAAGGAGGACCAAATATAACGAAAGTGGAAGTCATCAAACAGAAATTTAAAATAAGATTCAAAGACCACAATACAAACGGCAAACTGATTTTATCTGTAACCAAATCTAGAATGAAACAAAGGTAAAAAAAAAATTAAAGTTAAAAATCCAAACACCGCTTTCTTTTTTTTTTTGTTTTATTTATTTCACAAGTTTTTCTTTTTTTTTTAAAACAGCAAGTTGATTTCACCACCAAAAGCCCAAGCGATACTCTCTTCAGTTATATTTTCTTTTTTGATGAAGTCAGGAACAGGCAACGAGCATTTTCTTTGTATACGAGGAAGAAACTGGATGCTGCTATTTCCAGTTCTTTGCCTCTTCGCCTTGTCACTTACTATTTGATCATCCAAGAGCTTGAAGAATTCAGCACACTAAATATTGGATAATTAGCTGATTACGCTTAAAAAGATATTAATCAGACTTACTGCAGGTGATCTGTACTTTGGTACGCGAACTTCAAAATAATCAACTGTTTTCTTGCACAAGACAGACATGCGTTCCTTTTCAGTAAAAGGAGTTGTTCTATCTGGATTTTGCTCCAGAAGAATTTCCTCCACCTTGTCGATTGTATCATTGTTGTATATGTCTTCTTCTTCAGACATGTATTGCTGTTGAAGCAAATACTCACAGTTAGGATAACTTTCGTAAACGCCTTGATCCTTGTACTGCTCGTATATAGCCTTACGAGCTCTTGTTTTCTAAAAAAGCAAAATCAGTTATGCGATTACAATATTTTACGTAGCACTTACAGCACTTCTACGAGTGACTTTTGCGGCTTTTCTTTTTCTCATGAAGTCCTCAACAGGATCTATCTCTTCAACACTTGCCATGCCAGCTTTCTTCGTGTAATATTGTCGTTTAAGGTACTTGCGTAGGTCACGGTTGTTGGTGTCTTTGTATGAGTAATGACTATTCACATAGTCTTGCAGTAATTTGAATACTCTTTGGTTTTCATTAGATTTCAAAGGCTTTTCAAGGGTATACTGAGATGATGGCGCCAGTTGTTGTAGTGATTTCTCACAGCATCCTATATTTCAGAGAAAAGCGATTAGTATATTTGTTTAAAATTGAATTTGGCAAGGGCAAAAGATAGGTCCCGGAGATCGCTGGCCTCAATTAAGCTCCGATCTGCATGAAACTCCGAATATGCATTCTTTTACCTCGTATCATCTTTGATGCCAAATTTGGTAAGATTTCAACCAGCGCATCAGGTTCTATTGGCCATTGAATTTGCCTAGTCTACCACTTAGTAAAATGAAATTGGGTGACCAAGATTTCAGAATTGGTCCAGCAGTTGCGGATGAGAAATTTATAGGAGTAGATACAATAAGCTTTATTAAAGTCGGTAACAGTAATTAAACTTTATTAAATGAATAAAACTGCACTGGCTATACACGATGAACTCTACGAGACCTTCTGTGTTGTCTAGTAGTAGGTGTTTCCAGACTAGAGCGACCAGCTAAATCGGTCATTGCATCCATTATCGGAGCTGTGGGATCAACCATTCCAGGAGTTACTGCTGTAGAGCGAGTAGGGGGCATCCAGTCTTCGTCATCTGTACTGTCCTCGCTTGAAGAAGCATCAGAATGATAGTCGTGCTCGAACTGGAATGGCTCATGCCGGTCTTCTTGACTATCATCGATCTCAGCACCAACGTTTCCATCTGCAGCACGAATAATCCATTCATATGAGTCAATATTATCTTCTGTTACCCCTTCACTAACTGTTCGCTGAAATGATACCTCTTGCAAGCATCGTTCCATCCTGCGGATAAGTCCATTGTCCCGATTTTCATACCTCCATAAGTACTCTAATAAACGTGCTGGGCAATGCTTTGCGGTGCGATAACGAGGATGAACCAAAGATTTGACATCTCGCCATAGACCTTCTATAGTGTTTGTATTTATCATGCCCTCTGTATGGTTACCCTCTACATTATCCCGAGTAGCAAAGCCATGGGAATGGTTAACAACCTCATGCCGACGGAAAAAAAACTCACTAGAGCTATAGTTTACTGGAGCGAATATATGATTCTGCAATCTTACATCATCAGGATGAAGTGAGGAATAGACCCTCCATCCATCGCTACGGATGACTGCTCCTTCCTTGCAAAACTGGTAAAGGATAGGCAACAACGTAGCAGCAGTCCTATTCGGAACGGTACAGAGCATACGGCGTCCAGCAGAGAACTTCTGTCTCGTCTCTTGAACACCAGTTGTAGGATCGGTATAGCTGTACGTAATACCAGTACGAAGGGCTTCTACCATTCCAAAAACCCAAACTCCATCTCTGCGTGATCCACGATTGTATTTACACTTGCCAAATTTGGACTCGTCAATTTGAATATGATCACAGAGTTCGTTGTCACCGAGCTTGTAGTCACCAAAATACCTGATAAAATCGTTGTGCATAAGCATCTGACAATCAACAGCAAGCTGACTAACAGTAGGACCACTAATGCGAACCGTTCTGATGATAGTAGCAATTGATGCCTTACGAAAATACTCCGAAAGTACTATGTACACCTTGTTGATGTCCGACTTATTAAAAAATACAGATCCCTTCGTAATGGATTCTTGTCGATCATTATGAATCCCAATTGATGAAGGAGTGCGACAACGATAGCAGAACTGAGATTTGCTACGTCTGTACCTAAGGACCATCTCATTCGAGCATCCATTGAAGTTGCAAATGCGGTTTTCCCTGTAGAACGCACCAATGGATTCCCTCAGGTGACTGTAATTCCATCAGTAAACATGCCCTACTTTCCTTTTATATCACTTACGTCCATGTAGTTTCTTCTGACACAATGATTCTTGCTTCGCTCACTCTGTCACCATCCGAAGGAGTAGGAGACCCATAAGGAGCAGACAATTGGCCAGAAGTACGGCCACCACGACGTGATAAGGATACAACAGAGCTTGAGACGGACATAGACGAAAATAAGTAAAATACAGAGAAAATACAAAAATGCAAAGGGGTATTTATATTCTTCCTACAAAAAATGACGCAACATAAGTATCTAATCACATTGGTGATTATCTATCCCGAGTCAGAGTTCAGGGTCAACAAAAAAAGCGCAAAATACCACAAAAGGAAAGAAAAAAAAATTATTCTAAAAAGTCCACTGACGCTGACTTATCTAAGCGGTAGATTAGGCAAATTCAATGGCCAATAGAACCTGATGCGCTGACTGAAATCTTACCAAATTTGGCATCAAAGATGATACGAGGTAAAAGAATGCATATTCGGAGTTTCATGCAGATCGGAGCTTAATTGAGGCCAGCGATCTCCGGGACCTATCTTTTGCTTTAGCCAAGCTTGGACAAGGTCCGTTACACACAGTTTCCGATGCTCAGCACATTTTGAGGACCTTAAGATACAGTATTAGCAAATTGTCAGTCTGAAGGCACTGTAGGAAGCTAGATTTTGAGTCTGGAAGTAAGGAATCGAAGAATTTCATCAGCTGTATTAGCCGGAAAAAGCGATGAATGTGGTATCACGACAAGCCATTGTATACAATAGAGGGCTGGAAGTCTGCTATCTTTAGCAATGAAACAAATATGAACATTATGGATGCAGATAGTATACACTAATATTGAAAGCAAGTCGAGCAACCTGAGCGATTTTTTCACGGTGATCAAACAATGAAGCATGCTGGCTGCTCTGTTATGTTTTAAGGCTGTATTAGATATTGAGGACCGGAATATGTGTGTCAAGTATATGATGGTATAATGAACTCATAAATATACACATATATTTCTCTTACTTCATACCACAAAAGCCTAGCGTATAGTGGTCTAAAACGTCGTAATCTCTCGTTTCAGCATGACAATGACACAAGGCACAAGTCAACGCATACCACAAACTCAATATTTGATAACAGCGCCTCTGTGCTACAAGTTTAGCCGCCACTAATCCCGGCCTAAGTCCGCTGAAGCATGCCAGGTGGCAATTGATGGCAAAGGTATGATGATACGACACTAGATCAAAAAGGGTCGATGATCTTTGGAAAAGAGTAGTTAAAGAGCCGGGTTCTTTTATTGAAAATGATATACACGCATATTATTAGCATATGCAAAGAAGAACATCCGATGATATCAAGAGATGAGATGCTTATATAAAGTCTAAGGTCTTAGCCACTTTTGTGGTTTTTAGAAAATATAAAATTTTATAAATTTAAAGCACGCTTATCGCTCAGTTTTAACAATGTCATGCTTAGAACATACATACACTATTTTCAGAAATTATTCGCCAAACTTTTGAAAAAATTAGCTGAATTTATAAAATACAATTAGCCATTTTCCTGAGGCAATCTTAGCCCAAAAATAAAATCCTTTTAGCTAAATTATGCTAATTAAGTGTAATTCTTTCTTTATTAAATATGTTTTCTATTTAAGCAATCTTCAAACCTTGTCATGGAATATCTACAAAATCCTTTAAGATCACTCAAAAGAATACTATTGCATGCATTACGTATTCTTGAGGATAATGTTTCGTCTTGTAAGAGTTCTTTTTTCATTTTGCTCTTACAAACAGACCAAAACTGCTCAATAGGATTTAGCTCAGGGGAATATGGAGGAAGATATACACAACCATATCCCCGTCTGTTAATCTCTTTTTCAATGTCAGCGTTTTTGTGAATAGGCGCGTTATCCATTACTATGTAGCAATCTTTGAACTCCTCGTGCTTGTCTAAAATATCCATTGTGTCGCATATGAAATTGAAATAGTGGCCTGTAACAGTACCACCTCTACTTTGAGTGTTGATTACAGCTTTACCACCTCCTGATTTTCTCTTCTTATTTTGATTAACGGCTCTTGGCTTTCTCACTTTCACATTGATAACTCCATATGGAGAAATTGCCCCAAGTATGGTCGTAGTCTTTGCTCTTGTCTTGGGTATAACTACTTCGGCACGACTACCTATCTTAGACCAAGCTACAGTTCTCTTCATATTGATATGAAAAGCAGCTTCATCGATAAATATACAATTACTGAGATAGTCCATATCAGTCTCCATCCATCTTTTAATCCATTTGTATCTTCTTTCGATGTTCTCAGATGAGTTTCTTTCCGCTGAATGGAAGTGTGCCTTCTTCAAGCTGATTCTACATTTTTCTTTCATGAAATTGTATACAGCAGTTTTAGAGATGCTCAGGTCCATAAATTGAGCTGATAAACCGTCCATTATTTCATCTAATGTTAACGATGGCTTCTTATCAATGCAATCAACCAAAAATACCCTGTGTTCCTCGCCTAAAGATGGTGGTCTTCCAACAGGATTCTTAGCAGCTTTTCGCTGAATAATGTCTTGTGGATCTTTTTGGTCTCTATCGTACCAGCCCTGGGCAGTCCGCGTAGGCATACCTAGCTTCCTTGCGGCTTCGGCTACTTTCAGACCCTTTTCATAAACTAGCTCAAAGAAATACTCTTTATCCTCGTCTGAGTACTTTCTGTAAGCACGTCTTCCTTTTCCTGTTGAATGAGCCTCGATTAGTACTCCACCAGCGCTCTCAATCTTTTCTTTTTTTATAATTTGCTTCTCAGGAGGCTTCAAGTCGATGTACTGATCATAATTCGTAACGCTGTCTAGTGGATAAGTTTCATCGTCAACCTCCATTTCAGTAATTATTGCTTCTTCTCCATTCTCTCCCACAAAATTTCCAAGTCCGTCTTCATATACAAAAGTACTCATAACTAGGGATTAATCAAATTAAAAAGAAACAGTAAAGAAAGTGTACTACGAAATGGCTAATTTATATGCTGGATTTGGCTAAAAGGATTTTTATTTTTTGGCTAAGATTGCCTCAGGAAAATGGCTAATTGTATCTTTTAAATTCAGCTAATTTTTTCAAAAGTTTGGCGAATAATTTCTGAAAATAGTGTAAATTACAATGACTAGTATATCCTCCTTCTAGTACAGTTTCATGACTATTGCAATTACTATGAGCAGGTAATGGTAGTTAAAAGCTGAAAAAAAGTTTTGTGCACCAGTTTTGTCCGCTACTGTATCATGGACCATCGATGACTGGAAAAAGGTCATTTTCAGCGACGAAACTAAAGTGAATAGAATTGGTTCAGATGGTTTACAATGGGCTTGGACAAATGGTGACAAGTTAGAAGACTTTCAGGTTCAGCATATGATCAAGCATGGAGGAGGTTCATTGATGCTGTGGGGCTGTTTAACATGGTATGATGTTGGATACCTATCGAATATCAAGGGAAGCATTAATTCTGACTTTTATATTGGTATTTTGGAAGAAGAATTAATGAAAACGATTGATTGGTATGAGCTTCAAAAAGAAGATATTATATTTCAGCAAGACAATGCTAGTATCCATACTGCCAAAAAAAAAAAGTCTCTGAATGGCTAGAAAATAATATTACTGTATTAAAGGGCCTCCTCACTCTCTTGACTTAAACCTCATTGAAAGCCTATGGTCAATCTTAAAATAACGTTTATTATAGTATGAAAAGCAGCCTGACGGAATGCTCGAATTATGGTCAAAAGTAGCGAACGTTTGGGAGTCAATTACTCAAAATGAGTGCCTAAAACTCATAGAAAGTATGCCTAAACGCATTAAAGCAGGTTACAATGCAAAAGGAGGACATACTAAATATTAATTGTTATAAAATAAAAATTCCACAAAACCCTTCAAGCGAATGTCTGTTTTTGAAATGACATTACTCCACGGTCATTACATGTAGCTCGGATTTTAAGCATTATCCAAGTACTCTATCGCTGTAGCATTCAAATGAGGTGTAGCATGCTACCAATTGTGGTTCTCAATACTTGGTGACAAGCAAAAAACGAAAAAAAAACATAACACTTGAAGGGTTTTGTGGGGCACTGTACAACAGTTTTCATCAACAACAAAATTAAGCTCAATGTACATATGGCTCTACTAATTTTCTTTCTTGGAGGACAAAGATCAGACTTCTACTTTTAAAACCTAAAACCTTAAGTTCTGTAGTGGCAATAAGAATGGAGTGGTTATCATTAGCTTGAATTTCCAAAATAACATCATTATTCTTATCTTACCCGCTGTTAAACGAGGCACGCCCTTTTGGTTTTTAACTGTTTGCGACTATGTTTTGAATTCAAACGGTGGTTGTTGGGATTATAGCGACAATCGGTTACCCAAAGAGAATTTTTAGCTTTGCTGGTAATGTCGTAATTAACAGAGGAAAGTACCATGATCGTACATCTAGAAGTAAAAATACATGGGTGAAAAGAAGGGAGAGGCAAACAATCTGAGGGCCTACGAATAAAACTGTTTTTTTAAATTATTATAAGTTGCTGTAGTTAGCTTGTTATATAAAAATCTGACTTTATGAATTACTTTGTATTCGTACAAATTTACTTGCAATTTTTAATGCGTTACACGCATTTTCATATTGAATAAAATTTATTAATATCTAAAGTGTATATTGCAAGTAAAACGGTGTACATGATTATACGTGGGCGTAGATAGCATAACAGTTCGACTCTATGTGGTCGTAAAAATGTCGATGCTTATCAGGGAAGTCTTACTGTATGGGTATTGTTCGAGGATAGCAGTGTCTCTGATGCAGTCTCCACTTTTTTGGGGAAGGGACGCATGGTGAATGCTTTGTTTCTGGAAATTATTTACGTCCCGCTATCCTGCTGATACTTTAACACTTTCATTTGACAACACCTTAATTTTCCTATGTAGTGAAAGACGTTTAGTAAAGCATCTAGACTCGGTTCTGCTGTCTACTTTGCGCCAATTTGCACTGTATTGCTCTTCCATAGACTTGATCGATGGGTTTCCAGCAAGACCAACAGAGTATTCTCGCCATACATGTATTCATTTTGAACGATGGTAAACCTGTTCAATCAGCAATAATGGCTGTCATGTTTTGACATGTCAATAAGATACAGCCTTATCGTTCTGGACTGAATCTTTACAAATGAGTTTGAATAAGAATAGAACCTGATAACTATCACTGCCCTAAACAGCCAGGTTTCACTTTCATCTCAACAGTTGATTATTAACATCAGTCTATAAAACTTTTCTTATACATGTCAAATCATATCGGTCGTAACTATTTTTGTCATCTAATCTCAGGTCTTGCTCAACTAATATAAATAGCCTTGAAATCTTTCTTTAATAAAAGTATTCGACTTTAGAACTATTGTTCGGTCTCGTTAATTCTTCTTTATCCTATTTTTGAATACTTAAAACACTTCACATACAGTGGGTCAAAAAACTGCACCAACCTAACCTAATTTTTCGGAAATAAGAGCACAGATCTGTCAGTTTTACAGCAAACATTATGAAACTTAAACCAAACAAAGTTAATACTATTATGATTTATTGACAAAACTTTCAAAGTCAGACGCTGAGTATACACTTAAAGCGCGTCGAGAAAAAAGCGGAGGTCGGTTGGTGCAGTTTTTTAACTTTCTTAAAATCGAGTGGAACCACCCTTTTCTGCTAATACTGCTTGTATTCTGTCGGGCATACTGTCTATATATTTGATGCATTGTTCCTTAGTAAACGAATTCCATTCATTTTCAACTCTTTCCCACAGCTCATGGATGCTAGTCGCCCTATTATCATACATGCTCAGCTTTAACTTCAAATGATGCCATACATGTTCAATAGGATTAAGATCTGGACTTTGTGATGGCCAATCGTCAATGTAAACCATGCCACTTTCTTTCATCCATTGCGTTGTGGACTTTGATCTATGTTTAGGATCATTGTCGTGCTAAAATACCGATGTTTTCCAATTCAGACCATAGTACTCCATGGTGTCCTTCAGACTTGTAGCAAGAATTTCTTGATATAGCTCTGAATTCATGGTACCATCATAGACCTGACATGCGTATCCAGGTCCTGCGCTGGTTATACAACCCCATAACATGAGACCACCGCCTCCATGCTTCACAGTAACGTCGATATCATGGGGCTGTAAGCGATTGCATTTTTTTTTTCCAATAATATTTGCAACCATCAGAGCCCCAAATGTTAATTTTGGTCTCATCAGAAAAGATCACACGTTGCCAGTCATGTTCTGTCCAATATTGATGCTTTTTAGCCCATGCCAATCGAGCCTTCTTGTGCTTTTCAGTCAATAATGGCTTCTTCTTTTTGATCTCAGCATAAATTTCAACTGAATGTAAAACATTGATGGCCAATTGATACGACATAGGGTGTCCAAGCTCCTCCAACTTCATTTGCACATCCTTGGCAGTCTTCAAATAACCCGTGAGTACTTGTCTCTTGATGTATCGACGCGTTGATTCTGTCACAAAGCTCGGTCTACCTCCACTTTTACGTATTCTAATACGCATCCACTTATTTGCATACCTATTAACGGTATTTCTATGCACTCCAACTCGTTTCCCAATGACTGTAGGGTCAACGTTACCTTCTAATAGTGCTTTGATACTGTTTTGAACATCGGATGGAAGCGTTTTGGGCATTTCTAACGATGGATGGACACTGGCAATGTATGATGCGTTTGGGTAAAGTAGGAAAGAAAAAAAAAGAAAACAAATTGCAAAAAAGTTTATTTTAAGGTCCTCAGTGTGACTAGATACTCCACAGACTAATTTAAATCTGCCGGAAAGGTCTCCGTCCGGGCATATCATATCAAACCCACTTTTATTTTAAAAGTCAAAAAACTGCACCAACCGACCTCCTCTTTTTTCTCGGCGCGCTTTAAGTGTATACTCAGCGTCTGACTTTGAAAGTTTTGTCAATAAATGATAATAGTATTAACTTTGTTTGGTTCAAGTTTCATGATGTTTGCTGTAAAACTGACAGATCTGTGCTCTTATTTCCGAAAAATTAGGTTAGGTTGGTGCAGTTTTTTGACCCACTGTATATCGATAGCATGCCGGCAAGAATTCAAGAAGTTATTCATAAAAAAGGAGGATCAACTAAATATTAATAAATAAATTCATTCCGTTCAAATTTTCGTTTTTTCAAATTTTCAAATTGCTCGCCTCATACTTCCTTCAATACTTATCCAATAAGGCTTAAACTCTTTCGGATTTTTTAAGACATGTAGGAAATCTACTATGTAGGAACAGAGGCAGTTTGTACCATTGTGACAGGATGTACGCTATAAAAACTGAGAAAAATGGATTCCTTGCAGCAGTTTTTTGACCTACTGTAAGTACTATTGGTCAAGACCAGGAGACCCTCTTAAGCCTCACCATATCGACGTAACAGTTAAGCATGGAGGCGGTAGCTTAATGATGTGGGGGTGCATGACCTATGAGGGACCTGGGTACGCCTGTCAAATATACGATGGAACTATGAACTCGGATCTTTACCAACATATATTGGATACAACACTTCGGGAAACAATGGAATACTATGATATGGATTGGTCTACAGCATACTTTCAGCACGATGGTGATCCAAAGCATCGTTCCAAGTCAACTATCCAATGGCTAAATGCTAATAGAGTGAACTATATTGATGACTGACCAGCTCAAATTTCTGATATTAACCCAATTGAGCACCTTTGGCATCATTTGAAGTTGAAGCTATTGCTATATGACAAGAAAGCCAAAGGTGTTCATGAATTGTGGGAAAGAGTTGAAAAGGAATGGAACTTCTTTGACAAAGAAGTTTGCAGAAGGTATATTGACACTATGTCTGCATGTATTAAGGCAGTAATCGATGCCAATGGTGGATCTACGAGGTATTAAGTCATTTATAACATAATAAAAGTAAAAGGAAAAAACTCTAAAAAAAAACCTACAACACTTCCATCGCTTTTGCGGACTGTTAAATAATGTTCTGAGATTAAAACTTCCATGAGATGTAACAGAAAGTCAAAAAAGCATGTCATAAAGTTGTTGCATCATCTAAGTCACTGTACATGCTCACAGAGACTAAAAACAGAAAAAATGTCTGACGTTTTTAGAGTTTTTTCACCCACTGTAAAAACGTAAAATAAAGATAAAATAAAATAAAAAGGATTTACAATGAAGTGTATATACTTCAAGGGACTTCTTGTTCTTGATGTTAAGTAAAATAAAAGAAAAAACAAAGGAGATTTACTTTGGATGATATTTATTCAAATAATCAAAAAGTAAAGTAAAACAAAAGTTAAGAGTGAAGTTTTGATTGCTGTTAAAATGTCGAGGTATTTATATGTTTTTTGAGTTTTCTGATTATCTGTTGTTTTTGGTTTTTAGTGTGGAAATTTTTTGTATGAATCTACATAGCCATCTGAATTCAAACAACTATCTGTATTCATTCAATTCTTGTGGTACAAATTTTTTTTTATATTTTCATATTGTGTGCGTTACAGTATTTATACTATTTCTTTGTTTGTGCTGTTGACCTTTTTCACAAAAATGAAACTTTTCATTTGACGGACAATTTTCGATCTAGTGACTAAAGTCGCTATTTTGAAAATTTTCGGCTTGATCGGGTGTTACATTGTTACTTTCTTCTTGGTTACATTGTAATAAATTTTTACTAATTCGTTTGAGTGTGTTGAGTTGACGTTTAAATAAACAGATTTAAGTTGTAATTGATATAATAATTGTTTTTATATGAGTTGGATTTGGCTTGATTCGCTTGTTATAGTGACCACCAGATCTTATAAAGTAGATCAAATGTTTTGGTTAAGGTAGAATAAAAAATAAAAAGATAAAGTAAAATAAAAAAGGGGATTTACAATGAAGTATAATAGCTTCAAGGGACTTGTTCTTGATGTTAAATAAAATAAGAGATAGTTTGCCTCTTTAAAAGAATATTTATTTGATAAAAAGATAAAGTAAAAATAAAATAAGAGAGAAGTTAAAAGTTAAGAAGTGAAGAAGTATTTTTTTTTGAGATTACTATTTGGGGTTATTTATATGTTTTTGGATTTTATGATTTTGTTCTGTTTTTGGTATTTTGAATGGTTGTTATAACATAAGAGACGGTTGTTGTAAACTGCAACGATTTAAAATCCGCTGGTTTATTTTTGTTTGTTGTAACTTGTTAGTACTTGGGATTTGGATTGTGTTAAAGTGTTGTAGATTTGTTTAATTTGAAGTTTGAAGCCTTGAATGACTTGAGTTTGTTTAACTTGATTGAACGTTTAACAGTTCTTTTGATATAGTAATTTGGTTTTAAGTAGTGACCACCAGATCTTTATAGATCAATAAGATTAGGAGTAAGATTGTTTTATAAAAGAAAAAAATAAAAGGGATCTTTCTTGATTAATGATAACTCAGGTACCAGATCAGAAAGAATAAGTAAAATAAAAAAAAATAAAAAGGTATTTGTGACCCAATAAGAAAAGATTGCTTTTTAAGCGCAAGAAGATTTTGCTTATTGAATCGAATTGGATTCAAATTGGATGTCTGTATTTTGGTTAAAAATATTCATCTTATTTATATAAAAAAAAAGGCGTGGCTTATTGTTTATATTGCTTGCTATCTATGTCGCTGGACATCAAAATTTGTTCTTGTGATCATCATTGTTCTGAACTGTAATTTACAGTTCATGTTCTTCGTCCAAACTGTATCGGGGACTAAACCATTGTTCGTGTTACATTGTTACAACATTAAAAGGAAAGCAACACAAATATCCATATACAGAATAAAAAAAATATGACACTGTCGTATATTTTATTCTCATTTTGGATAGTGTTACAAATATTCCTTTTTTGATACTTCTACCTACAGTTGTCATCCGCAGTATAGTCGCAGCATAGTCGCAGCAATGTCGCAGTACTTTCAATATTAACATTATAACAATATATAACAACATCACCACCGCAGCAAATGTAAAATAGTATAAATAGACATTATCTTTATTAAATAAAATCAATCAATCTTTTACTACTTAATAAGTTCTCGGTACCTTTGTTAATTACTATAAAAAGACTATTCGTGATCAAACACGACAACACAATAAACAAAATTAAAAGACGAAAACCATACTTCTGTATGGTTTACTTATGTGACTCTCCGGCGGGGAATTGAACCCCGGTCTCCCGCGTGACAGGCGGGGATACTCACCACTATACTACCGAAGAAGGTGTGGGTGTTTGTCGTAGTGGTTAAGGCGCTACCGTATGGGTTGAGTGTCCTTTGGACATGCAGGTTCGAATCCTGCCTTCCTCACACCGTCTCTTCCACGCACGGTCACATGACTTCCTTAACGTGCGTCGTCTCTGGCTTTCGGTGTGTCCCGCCTGTGTGTTGCGTTGCGTGCCAGCTGGGTATCTGGTCCACCTTCCCTCCCTTTCGGTGTCCCCGTTGGCATTCCTTTCTGTTCTCTCTTTCCTCCCTGGGTTTTGACGCCGCTGCTGTTCTGGTCGGTCTGCGTTGTGTGCTGTTTGGTGAGCAGCATTATCAGCGTTGCAAGGATGCCCACCTCGGGCTTAATGAAGCATGTCTCTCTCTCTCTGTTCCAAGTCTTCGTCTGTCGCTTCAGCCAAATAATTGCCCTGCTTACCCTCCCTTCCCTTCCCCCTTAAACAGTTTGTATGCTTTCCCAGTTCGTTCTGTGGTCAAGCAATTAATGACACATATGTCGCCTGCATATTTGACCAATAAAAATAAAAACTTTCGTCTATACTACCGAAGAAGGTGTGGGTTGACGAAGTCGGATTTTGGTCGATGATCGCCTTTGATTCCTTTTTGATTTTTAAAGCTTATTTTGTATTCAAAAGATGCTCCTTTTCATGGCGATTCGAATGGTATGCTTTTCGGTGTGGTTGGATAACTCTAACAGATGATATTGAAGAAAATGTAAAAGAAAATAAGGGGAAAGGAAAATAATCAGCTTCACCGCATCGGGAATTGAAAAGACACACGTCACAATTGGCCGACATTATTTTCCTTACCTATTATTTTCTATCCCTCATAGGATACATCAAGAAGACGATCTCTGGACGCATTATTCACCCAATGTGCCAGCACACTAAACAGAAAAGAACACCATAAAAATCAACATGAAAACGAATACTCAATTGATACAGCATTTACTTTATTTATCAAAAATCACCATCATTCTCTTTATAATTGTATATTTTCCCCAATTACCTTATATTAATATGTTATTCCAAAGCATCTATTGTTGTTAAGTAATAAACAGAGGCTTTCTTCCCGCTAAAATTAATTTTGGGTGCCGAGTAAATTCTTTTTGCACGTTCAAGCAATTGAAGTCAAGAACTAGTTTATATTGTTAACTTTGTTGTTATTGTACATTAATAGTCTTTTACAGTCTTCTATTAATTGGTTTCTGTTATCACTTCACCGTATAGCGAAACTAAACATAACATACATATTAGCAACTGTCAGGGTTTTTCTCGTAGTAAGAAAGATGCTACCGTATGGGTTAAGTGTCGCGCCACTGCACCCAAACCCTATATTCTAAATTATTATACTTCGGGTGTTTTAACAGTGGAACTTCGAATAAAATAATACAAATTTGAATTTGCAGGATAGATATATAATATTTGTATCAAAAAAAACCTAGAAAAAAATTTATGTTATATCTATAACGATATGTATATGTTTATATTCTGTATATTAAATAAAAAGAAATTGCATTTCTCGTAAAAAATTTTTTATCTCTTTTGTACTACATGAATCCATGCAAACTTATAAATTGGGAAAATGAAAAGTTTTCAAATTCAGTGTATGATTTTTTAATTTCAACAAAGGTCAATAACGTAAATCCATTGGACTGTAAGCTCGGGAATTTAACTGCTTGAGTTGCGACGTCCTCTTGCCAAGCATACTCGATTTGCTATACTGCAAAAAAAAAGAAAGTACTTAGTATATCTACCCAAAAGGCAAGGGCAAAAGATAGGTCCCGGAGATCGCTGGCCTCAATTAAGCTCCGATCTGCATGAAACTTCGAATATGCATTCTTTTACCTCGTATCATTTTTGATGCCAAATTTGGTAAAATTCAAACAGCGCATCAGGTTCTATTGACCATTGAATTTGCCTAGTCTACCGCTTAGATAAGTCAGCGTCAGTGGACTTTTTAGAATAATTTTTTTTTCTTTCCTTTTGTGGTATTTTGCGCTTTTTTTGTTGACCCTGGACTCTGACTCGGGATAGATAATCACCAATGTGATTGGATACTTATGTTGCGTCATTTTTTGTAGGAAGAATATAAATACCCCTTTGCATTTTTGTATTTTCTCTGTATTTTACTTATTTTCGTCTATGTTCGTCTCAAGCTCTGTTGTATCCTTATCACGTCGTGGTGGCCGTACTTCTGGCCAATTGTCTGCTCCTTATGGGTCTCGTACTCCTTCGGATGGTGACAGAGTGAGCGAAGCAAGAATCATTGTGTCAGAAGAAACTACATGGACGTAAGTGATATAAAAGGAAAGTAGGGCATGTTTACTGATGGAATTACAGTCACCTCAGGGAATCCATTGGTGCGTTCTACAGGGAAAACCGCATTTGCAACTTCAATGGATGCACGAATGAGATGGTCCTTAGGTACAGACGTAGCAAATCTCAGTTCTACTATCGTTGTCGCACTCCTTCATCAATTGGGATTCATAATGATCGACAAGAATCCATTACGAAGGGATCTGTATTTTTTAATAAGAAGTCGGACATCAACAAGGTGTACATAGTACTTTCGGAGTATTTTCGTAAGGCATCAATTGCTACTATCATCAGAACGGTTCGCATTAGTGGTCCTACTGTTAGTCAGCTTGCTGTTGATTGTCAGATGCTTATGCACAACGATTTTATCAGGTATTTTGGTGACTACAAGCTCGGTGACAACGAACTCTGTGATCATATTCAAATTGACGAGTCTAAATTTGGCAAGTGTAAATACAATCGTGGATCACGCAGAGATGGAGTTTGGGTTTTTGGAATGGTAGAAGCCCTTCGTACTGGTATTACGTACAGCTATACCGATCCTACAACTGGTGTTCAAGAGACGAGACAGAAGTTCTCTGCTGGACGCCGTATGCTCTGTACCGTTCCGAATAGGACTGCTGCTACGTTGTTGCCTATCCTTTACCAGTTTTGCAAGGAAGGAGCAGTCATCCGTAGCGATGGATGGAGGGTCTATTCCTCACTTCATCCTGATGATGTAAGATTGCAGAATCATATATTCGCTCCAGTAAACTATAGCTCTAGTGAGTTTTTTTTCCGTCGGCATGAGGTTGTTAACCATTCCCATGGCTTTGCTACTCGGGATAATGTAGAGGGTAACCATACAGAGGGCATGATAAATACAAACACTATAGAAGGTCTATGGCGAGATGTCAAATCTTTGGTTCATCCTCGTTATCGCACCGCAAAGCATTGCCCAGCACGTTTATTAGAGTACTTATGGAGGTATGAAAATCGGGACAATGGACTTATCCGCGGGATGGAACGATGCTTGCAAGAGGTATCATTTCAGCGAACAGTTAGTGAAGGGGTAACAGAAGATAATATTGACTCATATGAATGGATTACTCGTGCTGCAGATGGAAACGTTGGTGCTGAGATCGATGATCGTCAAGAAGACCGGCATGAGCCATTCCAGTTCGAGCACGACTATCATTCTGATGCTTCTTCAAGCGAGGATAGTACAGATGACGAGGACTGGATGCCCCCTACTCGCTCTACAGCAGTAACTCCTGGAATGATTGATCCCACAGCTCCGATAATGGATGCAATGACCGATTTAGCTGGTCGCTCTAGTCTGGAAACACCTACTACTAGACAACACAGAAGGTCTCGTAGAGTTCATCGTGTATAGCCAGTGCAGTTTTATTCATTTAATAAAGTTTAATTACTGTTACCGACTTTAATAAAGCTTATTGTATCTACTCCTATAAATTTCTCATCCGCAACTGCTGGACCAATTCTGAAATCTTGGTCACCCAATTTCATTTTACTAAGTGGTAGACTAGGCAAATTCAATGGCCAATAGAACCTGATGCGCTGGTTGAAATCTCACCAAATTTGGCATCAAAGATGATACGAGGTAAAAGAATGCATATTCGGAGTTTCATGCAGATCGGAGCTTAATTGAGGCCAGCGATCTCCGGGACCTATCTTTTGCTTTAGCCCAAAGGACTGACTTGGAACAGAAATTTGGTACTCGTTTTTCTGCCCTACATGATTTAGAATACCTTGATCTTGTTCGTTGTACTGCCATTGATTCTATGCACGGTTTTTTCCTAGGAACAGCAAAGAAAATGGTTAAAATATGGCGTACTACTATTTGTGACCTTACCCATGAATTATATTTGACCGATGCTGACTTGAAAGAAATGCAAAAGGAAGCCAACGATATCATACTGCCAGCACAATACACGCCAATCAATCAGAAGATTGCAAGCAATTTTTCTGACTTAAAGGCTGATGAATGGAGAACCTGGTGCCTTGCTCTTTCGCCCCTTTTACTCAAGTCTCGTCTTCCAGTCCGTCACGAAGAAAATTGGGCAAAGTTTGTACAGGCCTGCCATATCGTATGTCGCCCATGCATTACCCAGAACGAAGCCATGATGGCCCACAAACTATTCCATGAGTTTGTCATTGGTGTTGCAGAATTGTATGGTGCAGAGATGGTCACTCCAAATATGCATCTTCATCTGCATTTAAAGGATTCTATCCAAGATTTTGGTCCAATATATGCATTTTGGTTGTATGGCTTTGAGAGGCTTAATGGCGACATTAAGAAAATGACAGTAAACTACAAGACAGCGTTCGAAGTTACATATATGAAGAAGTTTCTTTCCGTTGTACATTATGGTGACTACATCCGTAACTTACCACAAGGAATTAAACAGAATCCTGTGATGATGTCTTCCTTTGGTTACTTGTCACCAACACCTTCTGATTCCCTAGTTGCTTCTCCATCTATTTCGGCCTGCTTTGATTTCAGTTTATTTGTCAGTGCTCCTCTACGTTTGAATGATATCTTCACTGGTGCTGAAATTCTACCTCCTGATACGCAAGCTTTCGTTAGACACAAAGTTAATGTAGATAGATTGAATCGAGGCCACTATGGTTATCTTTTCTCTTTTTACAAACTAGTATATGCTGATCGAACGTTCGCAAATGCATTTACTCCAGAAGAATTCGACAAGTTGTCTACAATGGTGCTTCCCGATATTTCCCTTTTTTCTGAAATTCAAATTCTTGGACAAAGATATCGGTCAAAGGCATCGCGTGCTACTCGTGGTTGCTATATTGAAGTTGCTTGTAATTCTGCTGTTACTGGAAAAGAGCCTGAAATGCGAATTGGTGAAGTTCAATATTATTTTAGCCATCAGCTTCAAATGAAAAAATCTGTCCTTCCAAATGGTCAAGTCTTTGTGCCAGAAGCCTTTGATGAGCATACCTTTGCTTTTGTACGTTGGTACAATCCTCCACTTCATCCCTTTCAAGGGTTTGAATGTCTTGGTGCCGCGTACTATCACAACTCTTTTCGACCAGCTGATTCAGACTGCATTCTTCCAGTATCACGTATTTTTACTTGCGTTGCAATGAAAAAAGGTTATCCTGATAATCATGTTGTTTTTTTACCTCTTCCAAGAAAAACCATTGACTTGTAAAAAAAAAAAAAAAAGAAACAAAAGTGAAGAATAAAATAAAATAAAAATAAAACCAAAAAATTCAAATTCCGTATTTCTTTTTAATTTTTTTTTTTATTTCGCAAATGATTATTTTTATAACTGCAAGTTATCTTCATTCAATACTAACTCATCACCAAAAGCCCAAGCGATGCTTTCTTCAGTTATATTTTCTTTTTTTACTAAGCTGGGAACAGGCAATGAATACTTTCTTCGAATGCGAGGAAGAGACTGGATGTTGCTGGTTCCAATCCTTTGTCTTTTGGACCTATCATTTTCTATTTGATTATCCAACAGCTTGAAAAATTCAGTACACTAAATGTTGGATAATTAGTTAATTGCGCTTAAAAAGATATTAATCAAACTTACTGCAGGTGATCTGTACTTTGGTACACGAACTTCAAAATAATCAACTGTTTTCTTGCACAAGACAGACATGCGTTCCTTTTCAGTAAAAGGAGTTATTCTATCTGGATTTTGTTCAAGAAGAATTTCCTCCACCTTGTCCATTGTTTCGTCGTTATACATATCTTCTTCTTCAGACATATATTGCTGTTGAAGCAAGTACTCACAGTTGGGATAGTTGTTATAAACACCTTGATCCTTGTACTGCTCATATATAGCCTTACGTGCCTTGATTTTCTAAAAAAAAAAGTCAAATATATGATAATTATGACTTCTATTTTACTTACAGTATTTTTGCGAGTTGTTTTGGCAGCCTTTCTTTTTTTTATAAACTCGTCAACAAAACCAACCTCTTCTCCTGCCATACCAGCTTTCTTGGTATAGTACTGTCGTTCAAGGTACCTTCGTAAGTCTCGGCCATTTGTGTTCTTGTAAGCATAATGGCTGTTGACATACTCTTGCAACAGCTTAAGTACTCTCTGATTCTCAGCAGACTTTAAAGGCTTGCTGAGATCGTACTTAGATGATGGAGGTAAATCATTGTAATGATTCCTCACAGCATCCTATATTTTAAGAAAAAAAAAAAGTAATTAGTACACTTGTTTAAAATTAAATTATTAATAATCTTACTTTGATAGCTGTTGCAATTGGCTTTGCACTTTTGCTTGAGGCTTCCTCAAGCTCGCTGTATTCTTCTTTCAGCTTGCTAAATGCCACTTGCAAGGCACGCTTTTCTTCCTGTTCTTTCCTTAACATCTCCTTCAGAGAGTCAATTTCCTTTTTCATATCCATATAAATGGAGAAGGAAAGAGAAGATTCATCACTTCCAATGTCCTCAGCTTCACGCATTCGCTTCTGGACATTGGTAATAGGAGGGAAGCCAGGTCTAGGATAGGTAAAGCTATCAAAAACAGCATCGCTTGAGGCAACCTCAGGAAAAGCAACACGGGAAGGAACAGCAATTGGCTGCCCAGTAGAGCTAGGACCACGAGCATTAACAGGTGCAGGGTTGAATTCGATAATACGGTCAGACATATTGATATAAGGTACTTTGAAGGAAAAGTAAAGAAACTTAACATTGAAGCTAGATACATTTTAAATACTATTGCGTTCAATTGTAAACTCAGTTCTATTCAAGTCAAAAAATTTATAAAAGGATTGATGTCTCAGATGAATCTTTTCTTTTCTTTCTTTCTTTTTTTTGATTTGTTATCCCAGGTAAGTCTCTCTTTTTTTAAATTTTTTTTTCTAATGTTCTTTATTAAAGATTTATAGATATGCTCATGGCTATCATAAGTTCTTGAGTCTTTTCTGTATCTGTTTATGTGGTAAGTATGCTTTTAAACCTTCATTATCTTTATTAACAATCAAATTTAGTTTTCTAGGCTTGATTCTGAAGCTGTTTGAATAGTTTGGCATCGTCTTCTGGTTTTGAAAGAGGTTTAATGTAAGAAAATCGGGTATATCATGTTTCACTGTAATTAATCTTTCATTTTATCTAGCTTTGACTCTACTTTCCTCCTGCTTAGTCCACTGTCTTTATCTTTATATTGCTTTTGATCTCTTTTGAGGCTGCTTCATTGTATTTGTTTGTTTTGCCTGGTTTGTCTGCTATATTGTATTGTTTGATGCTTCTGAGGTCAAGGTAAGTGCAATTTTGAAAAAAAAAAATTTTTTTGTATCTACCGTTTAAAGGTGATGTTTCATTATTCCCATAAATTCCCTGCTCCTCCTCCCCTTTTTTTAAATCATTTTTAATAATCAAATGAACCAATAACATATAATTAATATGGCAAAAGTGCCCAAAAATAAATGAATAAAACCACGTTTTTGACCAATAATACCGTTTTTTAAGCCTATTTTATTTCCTAATACAAATCAGCCAGAGCTATATATAATCATAATAAACCAATAAGAAAGTATTGTGAAAAGGCAATAAGCCAATAAAGAAGTAATATTAAAGAGAAATAGACCTATAAGGAAGCTTTGCTAAAAGGCAATAAGCCAATAAAGAAATAGCATCAAAGAGAAACGCAAGCATGTAAGGTCCAATGGAAAAGCGTTATGTTTGTGTATCATCGTAGAAAGAACAATGAAGCGGCGCGTCACCAAAAGTAACACGGTATTTTATATACATATCTTAACATTTCGAGCAAAATATACGAAGTACATATTTTATGGAATCTGTAAATATATTGACGTAAACCCGAAATATCTCATTATATTCTGTCAAATATAATGCGATATATATAGCAATTATGTGCAGTGCGCACTGCACCCAATCACCGTTATCCAAGTTGATAAAGTTGATCTTTTTTGATAGTGGTAATTCTATTAAAGAGTGAGAACCCGGATTTAAATGTTAGAAAGCTGATTTTTATATCAGAAGAAAGCTTGAAAAAAATAGATTGTAAATATATAAAAATAATCAAAAGTATATAATATGTTTGTTGAATAAAAAGACATGGTATTTTTTAAAAAAATAAATAATTTTCTGTTGTGCTACATGATGCCATACAAGATTACAAATTGGGAAGACTATGCTTTTTCAACTTCAGTGTAATGTTTTTTAACTTCAACAAAGATCGAAAACACAGTTCTACTGGCCTACAAGCTCGGAAATCCAAGTGATTGAGTCGTGGCGTTTTCTTTTCAAGCATTCTTCGGTTCTCATGTCGTATTTTACAAAAAAAAAAAACATTGTTTAACACAAAAGGAGATTTATTTTGGTTACTAATAAACAAAAAAAAAAAGAAAGAGTAAAGAGGCACATTTGAAGAAGAGGGATGAAACTCTTATATAAGTGTATAATATCGCTATAATAATAAGCATAAAAGTATGTGCTTATAAATCGAAACAAACAAAAAAGAATGAGAGTATAGTAGAAAATTTAAAAGATTGAATAAAATATATAAAAAAAAGGATTCTTTCGACTCTAAAGAAGTTAAATTTGTTTTAAAGCTGAAAAAGATATGTTTTAAATAATAAGATCATGACATAAAAAAGACAGAGTATTTTTGATAATCATTTTTATTTTTTAAGAGTAAAGAAAAAAAAAGGCGGCAACGGAATGAATGTCTATTATGCTACATGTCTTGAGATTTCTATGAAAAGATTAAAAAACAAAAGAAAAGTATATTGTTACTGAGTACATTTGAAAAAAAAAAAAAGGTTGCAATGTTGAAATTGTAAAAAAAAAAAAAAAGAAAAAAAAAAAGAAATTACATTCCCAGCATTGACATTACAAAAGGAATCTCCATTCAATGTACTGTTTTAACTTGAATAAAAACCGCAGCGTTTTAAATTTGAGCTTTAAAAAAGTGTTTTAGAAATTTTTTTCATTAAAAAAAATAAAGGAGGACCAAATATGACGAAGGTGGAAAGCATCAAACAGAAATCTAAAATAAGATTCAAAGACCACAATACAAACGACAAACTGATTTTATCTGTAACTAAATCTAGGATGAAACAAAGGTAAAAAAAAATTAAATTTAAAGATCTAAACACCGCTTTCATTTTTTTTTGTTTTATTTATTTCACAAGTTTTTTTTTTAAAACACCAAGTTGATTTCATCCAACTCTATTTCACCACCAAAAGCCCAAGCGATACTCTCTTCAGTTATATTTTCTTTTTTGATGAAGTCAGGAACAGGCAACGAGCATTTTCTTTGTATACGAGGAAGAAATTGGATGCTGTTATTTCCAGTTCTTTGCCTCTTTGCCTTGTCACTTGCTATCTGATCATCCAACAGCTTAAAAAATTCGGTACACTGAATATTGGATAATTAGCTGATTACGCTTAAAAAGATATTAATCAGACTTACTGCAGGTGATCTGTACTTTGGTACACGAACTTCAAAATAATCAACTGTTTTCTTGCACAAGACAGACATGCGTTCCTTTTCGGTAAAAGGAGTTGTTCTATCTGGATTTTGCTCCAGAAGAATTTCCTCCACCTTATCGATTGTATCATTGTTGTACATGTCTTCTTCTTCAGACATGTATTGCTGTTGAAGCAAATACTCACAGTTTGGATAGCTTTCGTAAACACCTTGATCCTTGTACTGCTCGTATATAGCCTTACGAGCTCTTGTTTTCTAAAAAACAAAGTTAGTTATGCAAGTACAATACTTTATATGGCACTTACAGCACTTCTACGAGTGACTTTTGCTGCTTTTCGTTTTCTCATGAAATCCTCAACTGGATCTATCTCTTCAACACTTGTTATACCAGCTTTCTTCGTGTAATATTGTCGTTCAAGGTACTTGCGTAGATCGCGATTGTTGGTGTCTTTGTATGAGTAATGACTATTCACATAGTCTTGCAGTAATTTGAACACTCTTTGGTTTTCATTAGATTTCAAAGGCTTTTTAAGGATATACTGAGATGATGGCGGCAGGTTGTTGTAGTGATTTCTCACAGCATCCTATATTTCAGAGAAAAGCGATTAGTCTATTTGTTTAAAATTGAATTTTAATGTTCTTACTTTGACAGCAGTAGCAATCGGCTTTGCGCCTTTGCCTGATTCTGCTTCAAGCTCATCATATGCTTCTTTGAGCTTGCTGTATGCTACTTGCAAGGCCTGCTTTTCCTCTTGCTCTTTTCGAAGCATCTCTTTCAAACCATCGTTTTCTTTTCTTAGCTCCATATAAATGGAAAAAGAAAGAGATACTTCATCAGTCTCCATGTCTTCGGCTTGGCGCATTCGCTTCTGAACATGGGTCATGGGAGGAAAACCAGGCCTAGGATAGGCAAAGCTATCTGGAATGATATCGCTTGAAGCAAGCTCAGGAACAACAGCACGAGAAGGAACAGCGATTAGTTGCCCAACAGAGTTAGAGCCACGAGCATTGGCAGGAGCAGGGTTGAATTGAATACCACGATCAGACATATTGTTATAAGAGTAATTTGAAATAAAGATAAGTGAGCTTGGCATCAAAATTGAATCTTTCTTAAATATCATCGAGTTTACAATGAAACTCAGTCTTAGTATAGCAAAAAAAAAAAAAATATAAAAAGATTTCCTTTTCGAAATTTTGTTCCTTTTTTTTTCTTTTTGTTCAGCAATTTCCTTTTTCAACATCGCTCCGGTTATCGCAAGGTAAGTAAAGAAAAAGAAAAAGAAAAAAAGAAAACTTTAGTTCTAACATGCTGTAGTAGACATTCATACATGTATTCATGGCTGCTGCAGTTCCTTTGGTTCTTTGCATATCTGCTCAAAAGGTAAATACATTCATATCTTTCAGTAATCTTTATTAAAAGTAAAATTAGATTCCTTTAGTTCGTGGCTGAAGCTTTATGGATATCTTGGCATCCTGTTTTGTTAGTAAAAGATCTTTAAGGTAAATAAATCAAGTATACCATGGTTTACTTTTATTAATATTTTATTTTATACAATTTTAGATGCTTTGGCTTCTGTTGCTCCCTGTTGTCTATAACCTCTTATAGCTTTGGATTCTTTTTACTACTGACGCGCTTTTCTTTATGGGCTTTATTTACTACGCTCTTTTGTTTGCTGCTTCTATGGCCAAGGTAAGTGTATTTTCATTTTTTTTTTTGCATCTACTGTTTAAATTTTTGTATTTAATCGTTTCCATGGATCCCCTGCTCGCTTTCCCACCTTCCCCTACCCTTTTATAATACTGGAATGAACCAATAATATATAATCAATATGGCAATAAAGCCCAAAAATAAATGAATAAAACTACATTTTTGACCAATAATACCGTGTTTTAAGCCTATTTTATTTCCCAATATAAATCATCCAAAGCTAAATATAGCCATAATAAGCCAATAAGGAAGCATTGCTAAAGAGCAACAGACGAATAAGGACGCATTGGGAAAAGGTAACAAGCCAATAAAGAAGTGGTATTAAAGAGAAACGCAAGCATGTAAGGTCCAATAGAAAGGCATCATGCTTGTGTTTCGTCGTTAAAAGAATAATGAAGCGGCGCGTTGCCAAACAGTGCCACTTGGTTACCGCACTGAAATAGTTAACATTCAACGTAAACAGGTTCAACTTGGCATACTGCAATAACGCTGCATTAAATATGATAAATTCCGATTAACTGAGGTATATCTGAGGACTATCATACTTTATAAATAACAATTATGTGCAGTGGCGCCACTGCAAATAATAGTGTAAATTGGGTAACAAATCGTTTACCAATCTTGTGAAATAATTTACAATCGTGTACAATCAGGTAAGAGATTTATCCACGCACAGCCTCCTGTCTCTGCCACAAATCGTGTAAGTTATTGTTTGCCCTTTGGTTAATTGATGGTTCAAGATTTGTGGCCAACACAGGAGACTGTTGGGAGACTTTTTCGTTAACTGATCTTGCAAGATGGATCTTTCATCAGTTACGTTGTGGCTCTTGTTTATTATCAATTTGACATCTAATGGTGCTTGGTAACCAATCACGCTTTGTAAATCATTACTTTATTTGTCTTTTCGCTCTTTTATAAACCACTCATGTTGCCTTATATACTTCTTTATTGACCACTCATATTGCATTATATACTTCTTTATGAACCACTTATATAGCTTTATATACTTCTTTATTGACCATTCATATTGCAATAAATATTGCTTTATATACACAAAAAAATAGGGATTTTGTTTATAAAAAATAGCTTTTTTTTTATTTGAATAAAATAATAATAATACATGGTATTTCTTTGCTTGTAGCGTTTTAAAAGTGTACTTGACTTACCTAATGTCACCAGAATAGCAGCATCTAATCTAAAAATACATCAATTAGCCTCGTGGAACTCAAAAAGTTCTCAAAAAAAAAAAAAAAAAAAAAAGAAAAAAAGAAAAAAAAAAGCCAAGCTCGAGGATTCAAAGACACAAGGGTTCAAGGACTTGGCTACTCAAAGCAAAAGAAAAGACATCAGTACTTAAGAACCAAAGCAAAGGCAGAAAAGAGATAGAAAAGGCCAAAGCAAAGCAGCATTCATCTATAATAGTTATTAGCTATCGTGTATATATAATAAAAGTAATAGTACCTTTCTTTAGATAGACCATGGGAAGAAAACTAGCTAAGCGTATACAAACGACTAAAAAAGCAGCAGACATCTATAATATTTATTAGCTATTGAGTATATGTAGCAAAAATAATAGCACCTTGCTTTAGATGGGCTAAGAGAAAAACCTTGCTAAGCTTTACCAACAAGTAAAAAAAAAAAAGGAAGCAATACGCATCTATAATAATTATTAGTTATTGAGTATATAATAAAAGTAATAGTGCCTTGCTTTAGATGGATCATGAGATAAAAAAAAAGAAAAAAAAGCATCAGCCAAGCTTATACTAACAAGTAAAAGAAGCAATGATAATCATGGGAGAGACTTTATAAAGACCATTTAAAACATCAAGAAAGGAACAAACACAACTTTACTAAAAAAAAAATACCATAAGAATAGAAATAGAATATATATAATGTTAAGAACTTACCTTTTAGAAAGAATGTTTTGTTTAAAAAAAAAAGAAAAAAAAAAAAAGGAAAAGAAAAAAAAAGTACTTTTTTTATAGCCTCATTTTACCAGTGTTACAGTTACCCACTATCGATTAAAAATAAGTCTTCTTTAATACTGTTTAACTATTGAAACATTCAGAGAGGCTATTCATAAACAGTTTAAACTTTCTCTTCTTTTTTTTTATTTATTTAAATGTAATATCTTTAACTCCAAAGGCTTTTTTTTTCTTCGCTTTTTTTGTAGAACAAACAAAAGTATCATCTTGTTTTGTGTTCATCTTCAATTTATTTTGTACTTATGTTTTTTTTTTTTCTTCCATATATAATTTGTTTTAAAAATGTCTCGTCGTGCTGCCACCCCCATCAACGTTCCCAGCAATGCTCCCAAGAGAGCAAGAATTTCCATGAGCATTGCTGGATCATCATCCACCGTTGTTCCTGTTTCTGCTCCTGCTCCTGCTCCTGTTCCTGTTCCTGTTGCAAGCTTCAGTAGCTTTACAGCTCCTCGCTTGGAGAGCCCTGTTGGTACTGAAGCCATCGGAGCAGCCTCTGGTCTCGCACCAGAGATAATAGCTGCTCAGATACAGCAATTACAACAATTGCTGCAGCAACAGCAACAGCAGTCGGAACAGCAACAGCAGCAGCATCAGCGAGCTTCAGAAGCTGAGGTCGACGCGGCCAAAAAAGAATGCAGTGTAAGTTTAGGACATATTTATTAAATTAGTAATTGTAATTTAATAACTATATTTTATACCTTTCTGTGTCATATAGAGTTATTTAGCAGAATACTACCGTGATTACGTTGTTGGTCGCAGAAGCGAATTTGACTTGGACGTTACCTTTGCCCACAAAAACAACAAAAAGGTCAAGGCGTTGTTGTATGAGCAAGCCAGAAAGCACCATCGTTTTGATTTGCTCACCACCTCACAAATAAATGCTATAATTAGGAGCAAGTATTCCTACATGATGAGCAAGACCAAGGGGAAGACAGTTGTTTCACCAAAAACTACCTGTCGTAGCCGTATAAATACGGTGAGTATTTAATATTTTGAAGATTATACTATAAAATATAGGAAATACTTACATTGATACCTTACAATAGAAACTCTCTAACAGGAGATCTGTTTATATGGCTAACCCTTCCGCGTTCGACGCCCGTTTCCCGTTCGCTGGTAAAATTCTGACTGTTGACTGGACGTCAGATGAAGAAGATGGACCAGAGGACGAGAACGGCCGTACGTTCGTGGTCAAAAGGCCATCATTTAGAAGCAACGAAGTAAGCAAAATGTTGTTGACAAGTTTCATCTTCTAATATACCTTAATTAATCTATAGGTGGTGCAATTCCACGAAGAGTTGCAAAAACGATACAAGGAGTCGATGAAGAAAAAGGGGGCTCCACCAACTATTAGAAGAATAATAGAAAACGTTGAGGTGGAGCTCCCCGACAAACTTGATGATGCCGATTTTCCTTCCTGGGCTTTTTCTTCTTCTGCTCTTGGTTTTCCAACCTCTGTTTCTGCTTCTTCCTCTTTTGCGACTTCCAGTTCAATGCAGTAGGCATTCTTCCCCTTTTTTTTTCTTGGTTTGTTGTTTCTTCACAAATTGAATAAAATTTTTTAAAAAAGTCTATTGAATGATTCTTTAGTAAAATATATAATAAACAATAATAATAATAATAATAATAATAATAATAATAATAATAATAATAATAATAATAATAATAATAATAATAATAATAATAATAATAATAATAATAATAATAATAATAATAATAAATGAATGAATGAACGCTTCGACGTAGTTTTTACATATAGATCCGTCTTGGGAGAGAAAGTGTAAGAATATGATTATCTAAATATGACTTCACTGCTACTGGATTGTGAATTTTGTGAACAGGAAGTATATTTTGTTGTGAGACTGGGTCAAACTGGTTTTTCCACACTTGAATACCAGTATCATCAAAGGAGGGAAAGTGATGGGTCGCATGGCTGTACCAATTGACAAATGCAAAGTAATGAGTGTAGTTGTTAAATGAATGTGTAAAGAGATAAGAAATTTGACCAATGCGTATTTCGTTGTTGATAATAGCTTGGATAATGCAGGAGGATGAAGAAGTTGAATTATTATTTGATGACGTATATTTTTGTCCAAGCAAGTTTATATTTTTAAATGAATGAATAATATTGCTGATAAACGTGCCAGGGATGAGTGCATAGGTGTAGGTGTAGTAATTAATCAATTGTTCATAGTGTTCTGGGCATATAAGTTGGGTTCGATTGTCGAAATTTAAAGGAAAGGATGTGGGTGGCGGAGGCTCACTACCAGTTATTGTTGAATTGAATAAGCTAGGTCCGTCTATGAAACGAGAGTAATCAAATGGCGTTAAACCACTCTCGTCATTCGTAACCTCACCTATCTCTTCTATAAATTTAATTAGTAGGAGTATGTCTTCGTTTGTTGAATTGATAAAGGAATGTAAAGAATATACTAGATCTTGTGTGTGAACATTTTGAATGAACATAGTAGCATAAGTTGTTTCAAATCCAGTCTTAAAATTGATGTTGATATGTTTCATATCGCCATTAAGACGTTCAAAGCCATAAAGCCAAAAAGAGTATGATGGACCAAAGTCCAGGAAGCTTTCTTTCAAATGAAGATGCATATGCATATTTGGGGTGGGCATAGATTCACCATACAGCTCGACACAGGTCTTGCCAAAGTTTTTCATCAATAGATGTGCGGTATCTATGTCTTCTACTGTGATGGAAGGGCCAGTGACCAACTTTACAGCATCGACATACCGCAACCAGTTCGTAAAATGTTCACCTGCCAGTTTTTGTTTGAGCAGGAAAGGTGACAGCACAACAACCCAGGTTCTCCACTCATCTGATTTCATATTGGCAAAAGCACCAGAGATTTTTCCTATTTTTTTTTTTTTTTTTAAAAAAAAAAATAAGTATTTTGCTCCACCATGAAATAAAGCTTTATTCCATGTATATATAAACACGATCAAGCAGTATTACAGTCCTGCTGTTAACTGCCTAACAAAAATAAAATTTAAGATAATTCCCGCAAAAATAAAGCTAAACTTTTTAAATTTTAATGGAACAGTGCTAAAACAACATATTTTTATTGAACAAATTTTTATAGCACACTAATTAGTAAAATGTGGCGGAATTTGAAAAAAAATGAAAAATGACTATAAAATCAATCTGACAGCAAATCTTTAACGCTTTGTATATCCACCTTTAGCCTTGATAACCTCTTCAATTCTTTTTGGCATACTCTCGTAATACTTCTTCATGTCCTCTTTAGTGAATTTGTTCCACTCTGCATCAAATCTATCCCACAATTCATCCATATTTTTGGGCTTGGTGTCATATGCATCTAATTTCAACTTAACATGATGCCAGAGGTGTTCAATTGGGTTTAGGTCGGGACTATTTGCTGGCCAGTCTTGAATATAGTTAATTCCGTTATCTGCAAGCCATTTTTTAGTGAGTTTCGATGTGTGTTTTGTATCTCCGTCCTGTTGAAAGATGACTTCCTCATTGCTGAGACTGAAGTGCTCGAGTGTATCCTTATAGGAAGTATCCAAGATATGGGTGTACAGCTCTGATTTCATAGGATACTCAATAATACGGCATGCGTAACCTACTCCTGATGATGTCATGCATCCCCAAACCATCATTGAGCCTCCGCCACCTTTTAATTGAGTCTGATAATTATGTGGTCGAAGTGGGTCGTCCTTATGTTTCCATGTAATTTGAGCTCCATCTGATCCCCATCTGTTGATTTTGGTTTCGTCGGAGAATATGACCTTGTTCCAGTCCTCTACAGTCCAGTCACGGTGTTTTTTGGCCCATTCCAATCGCTTTTTCTGGTTAGTTCTCTTGATTAAAGGCTTCTTTTTCTTATACAGAGTTTTAAGGCCGAGGGATCTCATTAGTTGTGTCGTAGATGAGTACTGCAATTTGTAGCCAAGAGACCACAGATATCTTTGAACAGCCTTTGCTGATAATAAGAAGCCTTTTCGGACTTTAAAAGCTATGACTTGCTTTGTAAAATCGGGAACGGTGCTGACTCTACCACCACGGGGTTTGACGCGATCAGGATCAACTTGCTTTTTCATGAGAATAACTAGGGCTCTAGACACTCCAGTGGCTTGTACAATATTTTTAGTACCCTTTCCGGCCTTAATTAATGAAATGACGTTATTGCGTGTGTCGTTGCTGAATTTATAAGGCATTACAAAGAAGTAGTTGTCAAGTGTAGACGTAGAGATGTGATGGGGGAAATGAAGAGAAAAGTGTCGCTTTTTTATACATTTTTAGCTTCTCTACGTCATGATGATACGTTATGTACATTATCATTGCATCATGTACGCCAAAATAGGGTTTAAAGTACATTTAATCATACTTAGATCATTTTCCATTTAACCCAAAATCAATTTTTCTTGATTTAGATCTTTGTGTAACAAGCTAGAATTACATCATTCTTTTCTTCTTATACTATGACGTATGGGCTATCTAATGGTTCTTATTTCGTAGTTCTGACGTAGTTATAGCACTGTGCAGGCCATTTTATGGTTTTGTTAGGCAGTTGACAGTAGGACTGTACATACCTTCAGATAGCTTAGCGTATTGTTGAGGAATGCTGATAGTAGTCGACTCTGTTGCCATTGCTGAAAAATCAGTAGAAACAAGCAAGCCAAAATCCTACCAGACTTCAATCATTTTTTTAGGAGTTCCAAGAAACAAGTTATGCATTGGATCGACAGTTACATATCTCACCACATCAAAGTAAGGAAGTCGGTGTACTTCACTCCACTTTGTACCAGAACTTGCTTGCTTTTCTTCTTGTTGTGCCTTGTGCGTAGCAGTCAACCAGTCGTACGCATCAAATCTCTGCTGCTCCCATGTTCTTTGCACCCAGTTTTCATCGTTGAAATCAGAAAAGTTTGGCTTTGAAGACCTGGTACCAGTTGATAGACGGCCAAAAGCAGTTGAGCACTTGTTACATGCTTTAGTAGCCATGGCGCCCATGTATCCAGCTACTTTTCTTGCTGCAGGCATATCACAGTTGATGGACATTAATGCCACACGAACTAGTTCTCCGTTAGGATTTTCGTAAGTGGGCATTATAACACCATTGTACAGTACAAGCAATTCATCTACTAATGGCTTCAAGAAATTTTGAATTTGATCATCGTTGGGCTCATGTGGTCCAGGAATAACACCTGCCAAAACGATGTTGGAAAACTTCATACGTGTATTTCTTGGCAGATTGTTGATTGCAAGGTAAATGGCACCACTAGAATGCTTCATATTGTCACTTGGCTGGAACCAATCCACATTCAAGGATACCATCAATGATCTTGGTTGGCTGGTAAAAATTTGCCCGTTTGAATCCACAAGCTGATTCCAAACTCTGCCATCATATATGTCGAACATGACATCTTCATCAACTGATCTTCTTCTCCATTGCTCAATTTGTTGTTCAAAACTGGGTCGCATAAAGAACTTTTTTAAAGTCTCAGTAATTGAGTTGTAGGGATACTCAAGCACTGGCTTTAAACTGCTGCCTACAAAAAGAGCATTTCCACATGGTTGTGCTTGTCGATAAGGGTTGTTAGGGAAGCGTACATAACCACAGGAGCGAGAATGCAAGCTTCCAGAAGTGTAAACGCTTCGACAAGCAGAGCAAACAAGAAAACGGGACAAACCATTGCTGGCAGAGGAATAATTGACCATAGTACGGGCAGTAGAGATCTTTGTAGGAATCTCCATACCATGGCCAAGAGAACGGACAAAGAAGGAAAGAAAGGCCAACAAGTCTTCACCGGCTTTCACCGAGAGGTGCTTTGCTTGAAAAAGCACAATAAACAACAGCAAGAGGTGACGAAGCTGTTCTTCATTGCTCATTCCTTCCTCTTCGTCAACATTCATTCCGTCTAACAAGTTGCAAAATACATTTCAATAAATAAAACCTTTCTTATATTAAACACTTTGTTGATTAAAAATATACCTTCAGTTGCTGATTCAGGAATGGCTGATGAGTATTCGACAGTTTCCTCCACGTTATCGTTAGCTTCAGATACTCTTCTCGATTCTATTTTGTTTTTTTTTTTTTTTAATTAGCACGTTTGGATTTCTATTGAAAAATAAAATAAAAAAAAAACCTCTATTTCTAACTCTGTCGATAAGTTCATGGCCTCTTACAGTTCTCTTTGCAAGCATTCTAAATCCATTGGGATGGTTGCTGCATTCAGAACAGGTGCAAATAATTTTGGTGGCGTTGAAGTTGTTCATGTTTATATTTTTTAAATTTGGAAATAGCAAAGAAAATAGGTAGAAAGAGAAAATATGCCTGATAAAAAAAAACATGTTAAATTTAAGAACAAAGTCGGTGCTTAAAGTAACCTTTTTTTTTTTCCCTTGTTTTGTTTCATGGAATACACTAGATGACAAAGGTACAAAAGATATAAAAGAATGCTCAAGTATTGATCATATGTAAGTTTATAAAAAAAAATAATAACAACCAAGTCTAATGTCGGCTTCTTTTTTTTTTTTTTTTTTTTTACATTAGGAATTCCTAATGGGTCACATTCGGATGACGAACATGAGCCACATGAGCAAAGTTGTTCGTTTTAACACGATAAAACTATAAGAATATCAAACTTATATTGTTGCTTGTTGCTGAAAAGTTCTTTTTGATAAAGAAAGTGGGCAATGTTAACATCTCTAATGGCTAATGGCTAATTGCAAATTACACCCATCTGCAAACATAAAGTAAGTAATGAACTAGTATAAGCTTAAAAACATATATTCTATTATGTTATCTGTCATAAAAAATAATAAAGCACTTTATTTACTTGAAAAACAAAAAAAAACTGTGCTTGTATCTATTAATTATAATTGCCTTGTAACAAGATGTTAACAAAGCTTCTTTTTTTTTATTCTTTTTAAAATATACACGTATTCTTTTGTTATAATGTACAAGCATTTGCATTTCTATAAAGAATATTTGCTGTTAGATTATTGTTTCCATTTGAATAAGGAACCTTTTATTGCTATATTCTTTTTTTTTTTTCGCTGTCTTTTTTTTTTAACTTTGTCTTTTTTTTTTACTTTTAATCTTTCAGCTTCTTTTTTTTTTTTACTAAACGCAACTATTTTGTTATGTTCTGTTACACATTTCTAATGAGCTAAGCTAAAGATCACAGACTGCCTTCCTAATATGTATTCTTTTGATCAAAATAATCACATTGTGCTTTTGATTACCGCATTTTGCCCTCAAAAATAAAAAAAAGAAAATATCGGTCTTTAAACAATGGAGAGAAATACGCTTTCCAAAAAAAGATCATTTGTAAAAAAAGACATTTTTTTAAAAATGTGAATAACTCCATGAATATTTACCCTACAAAAAAAATAATAACATCGTTGAATTTCTTTATTTTTTTCGTATCTAAATCTTTTTTCAAAATTCGAAAATGATCAATACAGCAAGATTTAATTTTTTTCACGAAAAAAAGTAACAATTTGTTACCCAAACGAAGAGCAATCTTGCGCAATCCGGTACCTAATTGGAACGATTATTTGCAGTGTGCACTGCAAATAATTGGAGATATTAAACGTAGTTTTTTAACATAAATGAGCGCAACTACGCGAAGTTTAACGCAAATCCGCGGAATTTTATTGCTGTTTTAAACGATTTTCGAGGCAGAGCAGTAATCGTTAAATAACTTTTACGCAAGCAAGAGGAGGTCATTTAGTGTTCTTTTACTGAAGCATTTTTTACGTTTCAATCAATGATAGTCAACGTTTGGGCAACGAATGATACGTTTTAAAACATTACTTTATATGTCTTTTTGTTCTTTTATCGACCGCTCATATTGCCTTATATACTTCTTCATCGAACACTCCTATTGCCTTATATACTTCTTTATTGACCACTCATATTGCCTTATATATTTCTTTATGAACCACTTATATAGCTTATATACTTCTTTATTGACCACTTATATAGCTTATATACTTCTTTATTGACCATTCATATTGCTTTATATACACAAAAAATAGGGATTTTGTTTATAAAAAATAGCTTTTTTTTTATTTAAATAAAATAATAATAACAATACATAGTATTTCTTTGCTTGTAGCGTTTTAAAAGTGTATTTGACTTACCTAATGTCACCAGAATAGCAGCATCTAATCTAAAAATACATCAATTAACCTTGTGGAACTTTAAAATTTTTCAAAAAAAAAAAAAAGAAAAAAAAAAGCCGAGCCCAAGGATTCAAAGACGTAAGGATTCAAAGGATTCAAGGACTTGGACACTCAAATCAAAAGAAAAGACATCAGTACTTAAGAACCAAAGCAAAGACAGAAAAGAGATAGAAGAGGCCAAAACAGAGCAGCATTCGTCTATGACAATTATTAGCTATCGTGTATATGTAGTAAAAGTAATAGTACCTTTCTTTAGATAGACCATGGGAAGGAAACTAGCTAAGCGTATACAAACGACTAAAATAGCATCAGGCATCTATAATAATTATTAGTTATTGAGTGTATGTAGTAAAAGTAATAGTACCTTGCTTTCATAGACCATTAAAAAAAAAGAAAAGAAAAAAAGACACCAGCCAAGCTTATACCAACAAGTAAAAGAAGAAGCAATGATAATCCTGGGAAAAGACTTTATAAAGACCATTTCAAATAGAAAGAAAGCAACAAATACGATTTTACTAAAGTACAAGTACCATTAGAATAGGAATAGAATATATATGTAATATTAAGAACTTACCTTTTATAAAAAAGAGAAGAAAAAAAAAGAAAAAAAAAAAAAACAGAAGTGCGTTTTTTGTAGCCTTATTTTACCAACGTTACACATATTCAATGTCTATCCATATTAGAAATCAAAAACTGTTGCTTTTCATATAGTTTACATTTAATGGTATCCCAAAAGGTAACTGATACATTGCTTGAGTAAGTTTTATTACTTGAATGCAATATGTTTAGCATGAAGGGTATTATTTTATTTTATTTTTTACTTGAAATAAAAAAAAAAGTCGGTATCTTAACAAATTATAGCAGTAAAACAATATCTTTTTTTTTTTCTCCCTTGTTTTGTTTCATGGAATACTCTAGATGCCAAAGGCACAAAACAAAAAAAAAAGGGAAAGCTCAAGCACTGGTCAAATGTAAGCTTATAAAAATAATAATAACAACCAAGTCTAATGTCAGTTTTTTTTTTTTTTTTTACATTAGGAATTCCTAATGGGTCACATTCGGATGACGAACATGAGCCACATGAGCAAAGTTGTTCGTTTTAACACGATAAAACTATAAGAATATCAAACTTATATTGTTGCTTGTTGCTGAAAAGTTCTTTTTGATAAAGAAAGTGGGCAATGTTAACATCTCTAATGGCTAATGGCTAATGGCTAATGGCTAATTGCAAATTACACCCATGTGCAAACATAAAGTAAGTAATGAACCAATATAAGCTTAAAAACATATATTCTTTATATTATTTGTCATAAAAAAAATAATAAAGCAATCTATTTACTTGAAAAACAAAAAAATTATGCTTGTATCTATTAATTATAATTGCCTTGTAACAAGATGTTAACAAAGCTTCTTTTTTTTTTATTCTTTTTAGAATATACACATATTCTTTTGTTACATTGTAAAAGCATTTGTATTTTTATAAAACATGTTTACTGTTAGGTTATTGTTTTCATTTGAATAAGTAACATTTTATTGCTATGCTCTTTTTTTTTTTTTTTTTTTCACTAGGTCTTTTTTTTTTTAACTTTGTCTTTTTTTTTTTACTTTTAATTCTTCAGCTTCTTTTTTTTCCCAAACGCAACTATTTTGTTACGTTCTGTTACACGCTTCAAATGAATTAAGCTAAAGATCACAGACTGCCTTCCTAATATGTATTCTTTTGATCAAAATAATCACAATGTGCTTTTGATTTCCGCATTTTGCCCTCAAAAATAAAAAAAAAGAAAATATCGGTCTTTCAACGATAGAGGAGAACAGGCTTTCCAAAAAGAGATTATTTGAAAAAAAAAGACACTTTTTTAAAACATGAATAACTCTATGAATACTTACACCACAAAAAAAATAATAAAATTGTTAAATTTCTTTATTTTTTTCGCATCTAAATCTTTTTTTAAAATTCAAAAAGGTGCAATACAGAGCATTTTAATTTTTTTCGTTTAATCAAAGTTATTTAGAACGTTGAAATTTTGATGTTAGCAGTGACTGTCAATGACTGATAACATTGAAAATCACCAATTATTTGCAGTGGTGAGCATTTTTTTAAAATCGAGTTTAATAATATTCACCATAGTATCAATTCAACCAGATCTTCGGTAGTATAGTGGTGAGTATCCCCGCCTGTCACGCGGGAGACCGGGGTTCAATTCCCCGCCGGAGAGTATTATGAATAAAGCGTACTTCTATACGGTTTTCGTCTTTTAATTTTGTTTATTGTGACGAAAATAGAAATTCTTTGAATCTGTTGTAGTGTAGTGTTGAAAGATATTGTAACACAAGAACCAACTTTTTGAACGAACAAAAGGAACGATCTTTTGGTACGATCTTTTCAAACGATCCAAAAGTTAATATTGCCAATCAAATCTGACCAAACATTAACCCACCAAACAGTATAAATACTGAGGATTTATTCCTCAAGATATAAAAACTTCACTTCGATCTTTGCACTTTAAAACTTTTACTTACAAAATCTACAACTTTATTTACTTTGTTTTTCTTTGAATAAATTTATCAATTATCCTTTTAAAAAGCTCTTTTGATATTCTATTATAATTACAAAGTCAAGTCCCTTGAAGCTAATTATCTTCATTGTATCCCTTTTTATTTTATTTTTACTTTTAACAAACCTTTTTACGAATCAAAACAAGATTGATCTACTTTACAAGATCTGGTGGTCACTATATCAAGCGAATCAAGCCAAATCCAATTCACAAAAAGTCAACTCTTATATCAATTATAACTCAAATCTCTGCTTATTTAAACCTTAACCCAATAAACCCAAACAAAATTACATTTGGTGGTCACTACGAGGGCACAAAATCAAAAAAAAAAATACGAAGAAATCAATCAAACCAATCAAAAGAACTTACTCAAAATCGAATCAACAATATCAAAACATTTACTGGCAAAAATGACAGCTTTACCTCAAGAACAAATCGTGTTGGCAGCATTGAATGGCTCAAACTCTAGTCAAAGCTATCGTCCCCGTTTAATTGAATTTTATGGTTACGAAGGTGAAGATTTTCGCCATTTTCAAGAAATTCTAGAATCATTTCTCGCTATCAGCAATACAAACAGTGATGCTAGAAAGTTAGTAATACTCAAATCACAACTACGTCGAGCAGCAAAAACATATTTTGAACGTGTTATACTAAAAGAATATCCCAATGTCACTTATACTGAAGCTTTGGATTTACTAAAAAATCATTATATTACACCAGAGCTCATACAAAATTATGAAATGGAATTCAGTGAAATGCAACAAGGTGAACAAGAACACCCCCAAATATTTTTAGCCAGATTGAGAGAAGCGGCAGACTTGGCTAACATTACAAGCGAAGAAGTTATACAAAGTCGTTTTCGTGCTGGTTTACTCAGGGAAATTAAACAGTTTTGTATACAATCAAGCTCTCGAGATTTCAAAGATTGGACAAATCATGCGGAAGGATGGTGGAATGCCCATAGACCACGAAAAATTGCTATGGTAGACAACCCATTTATTCCCAGAAATGTCAATACTGCACTTATCTATCAGAATGACAACCTATATACACATCATCCCGTCAATAACCACAACGTTGAATTAGTAGACACAGGTGAACGATCGGTTCAATATGTCCCTATAAATGATATTCGTACAAAAGCACATTATGAACACCTGACTACTACTCCTAATATTGTAACTGGTCCCACCCAGTTGACAACAATGGAAGTAGTTGGAAGACAATCTAGTGCGCCTATTCGTCATAATCATATTGGGGCTAATGAAACCATGTATCGAAGCTCTCCTGAAGATCTAGTCAACCTTATACAACAAACTATTCGTGATGAACTCAATATTCCACCCAAGCTATCCTACTCAAATAGAAATTACAATCGCAATAACAGACCTAGTTACAATAACTATAATGACAGAAACAACAATTACCCTCATTATAATAACTATGGTGAAACTCATTATGGTAATGGAAAGCATGATCAATATCATAACAGTCATCCACCTTCTAGAAGAGAATACAATCAAAACAATCAGTATGAAAAACCTCGACAATATCCTTCACAATCTCAACAATCTCAACAACCTCAGCAACAGTCAAAAAACTAAATGGGTCGATTGCTTTTAATCAAAGAAATGGTCAATCAAACACCCAATATAATAACAACAAATCCATTAATCAACCAAACCACACTAATCAAACACAACAATCACCTCATAATCTAAATGTGCTACTTTCACAAGACGAACAAAAGCAAAATCACCAAGATTTGTATGCAGCAACTAGGATTGAACACCCACCTATTGTAGCCAGTACTTCAAAAGAGCCATATCCAAAAGTCAGAAAAACAACAAAAGAGAGAGCTCCCATCACAACCAGAAGAGTTAATGTACGAAAACATTTGGAAGAAATTAATCAACCAAGAAGTTCACAACAAACTGTGCAAGAAGATGTCATAATGGACACAGAATTACCTATCGAGGAAAATAAGACACCAACTCCAAAGAAACCTAGGGCAAAACGAACTTCTCCCAAAATTGACTATAACATAGGAGATGATGTTTTGAATCAAAAAGCAAATATTTCTGTACGAGATTTAATAACAGTCAGTCCAGCAATGCGAAGGGAATTAAACAAAGAATGCAGACCTAGACGTACTACGCACAATGTTCAGGCAATGGCCTTGATTGAAGATGAAGAATACAATACAACTGCAGTGTACTCCAAAATACGTATTGGAGATAAAGGGATCAAAGCCTTAATTGATTGTGGTGCTGCAAAGACTTGTATGTCTATGGCCTTAGCTGAAGCACTTGAATTAGAAATAGATGCCCCATCAGAAAGCGTATTCACTCTAGGAAATGGAACTAAGCAGCCCGCACTAGGATTGATATACGATGTACCGATTGAAGTTGAAGAAAATATATTTATACCATGTACAATAGAAGTACTTCCTTCATGCCCAACTCACCTTATTATTGGAAATAATTGGCTTAATCGAGCAAAGGCAAAAATAGATTTCAATAGTTCAACACTCAAAGTATCATATAAAAATAAAAAGGCAGAATTGGAAATATCATTCTTGCGAAAAAACACACCAATACCAAAAATGACAAGTCAAACACAAAATTACCAAAAGCCTATTAGCCTCACTAATTCAAAAGAAAGGCATGTGCATTTTAAAATAGGACCTGAAAAAGATAGTTCAGAGGAAGAATACGATACCAGTGTGAGCAGTACAGAAGAAGAAAACAGTACAGATGATGACTCTCAACAAGAGGAACCCGAATCTTTATTAGTATTAGAAAATGATGTTAAACAGGATACAACCTTTATAAACCAAAAAGAAAATTGCAAAATACATGCATCTTCCCATGGAATGATCATACCAGCAAATTCATCATCAACAATATTCATACATAAAGATAAAGAAGAAATGCAAAATACAAGAAATTACATATATCATTTTGAAAAAACAACTCCAAAATTGAATGACACATCTGGATTCTTTGATCAAAATGCAGAATTAATAGTTAACCGAAAGTCGATCAAGATACATTTATATAACCGAGCCAGTAATGATGTACTATTTGAACCACACGAAGAAATTGGAACGTTAGAAAAATTCGATCTGCGAAAAGAAGATATTCAGGCGTATCAGCCAAATGAGACACACGATCTATTCGTAGTGCAAGAAACTGATCCAGACCCAGACAAAAATTCACCATTAAATGAAGAACTGTTTAAGATGCTAGAAGTAGGCAAAATCAAAGAAGAGCTCAAACATGAGTTAAGAATACTACTTAATCGATATCAAACTATATTTGATTGGGATAACACCACTATTGGACATACAAACTTACTAAATCACCGAATTGTAATTCAAGAAAATACACTGCCTATTAGCCACAGACCATATCGCTTAAGTCCTATTGAAGCAGAATATCTACAAAAAGAAATAGAAAAATACTGTAAATTAGGTGTCATAACCCCATCAAATAGCCCATGGGCAGCCCCAGTCATTTTAGTAAAGAAAAAGAACGGTGAATATAGAATGGTGATCGATTATCGAAAATTAAATGCTGTGACAAAAAAAGATTCGTATCCTTTACCTCGAATAGACGATCTTCTTGATACACTGGGAAAAGCTAGAATATTTTCAGCTCTGGATATGCGAGCAGGATTTCATCAAGTTCCAATGAATGATGACAGTAAAGAATTGACTGCATTTACAACCAAATTCGGAACTTACCATTACAATACTTTACCTATGGGACTCGTAAATTCACCTGCTACCTTCCAACGACTTATCGATCTATGCTTCAGACCATTGATAAATAAATGTCTGGTAGCCTACATAGATGATTTAAACATATATTCACACAATCAGTTCGAACACTTAGAGCATTTGGAACAAGTTTTCAGTTGTATACAAATAGCCAACTTAAAGTTAAACCCTGAAAAGTGTTTTTTCTTTAAAGATCATCTCAAATTCCTTGGTTATATAATCACAGAAAATGGAATTCAAACTGATCCAGATAAAGTGAAGAAGATTCAAGATTATCCAAAACCAACAACAATCACTCAAGTACGTGGATTCTTAGGACTTGCATCATACTATAGAAGGTTTATCAAGAATTTTGCTGCTATAGCCAGACCGTTGCATGATCAGACAAAAACAACAAAAAAGATACCATGGACACAGAAAACCACTGATTCATTTGAACATCTCAAAAAATTGCTCACTACTGCTCCTATCTTGGTCAGACCAAATTTTAAAAAGCCATTTATCTTAGTAACTGACGCCTCAAAACTGGGTCTCGGATGTATACTAACACAACTTGATGAAAATGGATATGAACACCCAATCATTTACGCAAGCAGAAGCTTAAAATCAAGTGAAAGCAATTATGCATCTACAAAATTGGAATGCTTAGCCGTTATATGGGCAGTTAAATTGTTTAGACCATATCTACTTGGACAAAAATTTTCAATAATTACAGACCATTCAGCCTTAAATGGGTTACTCAAGTCAACCAATCCCACAGGAATTATAGCAAGGTGGATAACTATACTTTCAGAATACGAATATGAAATCAAATATAGACCTGGAAGAGTGAATGAAAGTGCCGACTTTTTATCACGCCTTGGATATTGATATAATAATAATAATAAAAAAAAAAAAAAAAAAAAAAAAAAAATACACACACCAACAATAATCAACACTCATAGCATCCTCACTTACAACCTTAAATCAACTTTCGTAACACTCTCAACCTTAAACTTAAAACCAACTTTCGTAACACACCAATTGCAAACAATAAAACCAAGACAACATTCTAACACTTAATCATCAGAATGGAACAAGAAAAAATAGATCAGCTGAAGCACTATTTGCAAACCTTAAAGGTCCCTGCCAATCTTTCACCAAAAACTCAAAAATACTTATTGAAAGAAGCGCAACAGTATACAATTTATAAAAATATACTATATCGATATAATACCTCAAATGGAATAATTCGTAAAGTTCTCAACAAGCAAGAAGCAGAAGACATGCTATATTCATATCATCAACATCCACTTGGAGGCCACTTAGCCTATAACAATACTTTACACAAGATAGCATCACGTTATTACTGGGACTCAATGTCAGCAGATATCTTAGAATACGTGAAAAAGTGCCACAGATGCCAACGACATGGAAGTAAATCATTAAATGAAGAATTATATCCTATCGCTGTTTCTAGCAAACCCTTTGATCGAATTGCCTTAGATGTCAAACATATACAAACGTCTAGAGCTGGTCATCGATATATTATTGCCGGAATTGATTATCTAACCAAATATGTTGAAGCAAGACCCATACGATTTCAATCAGCCTCAGAAATAGCTTTGTTCTTATATGAGGAAATTATTTGCAGACATGGTTGTCCAACAATCATTATATCTGATAATGGAAAACCATTTGTTAGTGACTTAATCAAAAAAGTATGCTTCAACTATTCAATAATACACAAAACAACCACGCCTTATAATCCGCAGAGTAATGGTCTCATCGAAAGATTTAATCGTACCCTGGGCCAAATACTACAAAGAAGATCGGATGAAGAAAAACTAGATTGGGATGAATATCTACCAGCAGCTCTGTTCGCCTATAGATCTATGAAACAAGCAACAACCAATCATAGTCCATTCTTCCTAGTTTATGGCTACGAGCCAAAGACACCTTTCGACTTAGATCATCATGTGTATGAAAGAAATTCTCCAAAGTATGAATCTTTATTAATGCATAGAACTGTTCATCAAATCCTTAATTTGAAGAAAATACGAGAACAAGCTTCACAGGCAATCAAAAAGACTCAAATAGCTCAGAAAAAGGCTATAGATAACAAAATACTTGAAGACAAGAAAGAACTGAAACCACCCTTCAAACTGGGAGAAATTGTGTTGTTATACAAGGATTTCTTAACTACCTCTTGGTCTGGAAAATTACAAGACAAATGGGATGGACCTTATATCATACAAAGCATCCTCGGAAAAGGAACGTACCATATTAAAAGTATGAATGTACAAGACTCTAAAATTAGAAGAGTTCATGGAAACCGTCTGAAGATTTACGCCTTACCTAAAGTACAATGGAGTGCCACCAATCCAAGAAATATTTCACAAACCTTAGATAAAGAATCCGAGAGCCTTCTCCAGTGATTCAAATAAACATATACACAAATACACAAAAAAAAAAAAAAAAAAAAAAACTTTATATAAATACCTTTGCTACTTTACCACCTTTATTAGCTATATCAAATCAAATACAAAATGAATCCTATGGCTATTACTACTGAAGCTCTTAAAGTAACCCCTAAAGACATTGAAGAAAATTTAGCCAAAATTGGAGGGAATGAAGACCTTCATGAGTCGCAATTCTTTCGCTGGATGTTGAACAACCACTTCAAGCATGTTTACAAACAAGAGGGTCGCAATGTTTTAATAAATGCCCTTAATGAATGGCTAGAGCAATGGGAAACAGAACAAGGTGGCCAGGATAATGTGATGTATGAAGTCGATGAAAGAAGCGATGTAGAGCGAATTGAATATGTTTTACATATAACAAAAAAAATCATGCTTATGGATATTCAAGAGAATCAAACTTTGTTAGATACCCCTATCACCGATGTACTTCCAGCACCATTAGAGCCTATGCTGCTTCAACCTGAAAATTTTGACTTGTTTCAAGATTTACAACAAACAGAAACATGGGATGCTGTGGTACGAGAGTTTGTTATAATAGATTCTCAAGAAAATATTCTGAACTACTATGCTGCTTATCAAGCTTTAATTAAAGAAGAAGACCGCCTCGCCAAGAAAAGAAAAGATATGCTGAAGAAATTTGTTAAAGAAGTCAACACCTGGAGTCATATGAGATTCGCCCAACCAAAGAACAATAGAAAAAGTACTCAAGGTTACCTCACTGCCAAGTACACTCAATTGAAGGCACTAATGCCAAATAATCAAATTAGTCGTACAATTTTAAACAAAATGAAAAAAGAAGACACTTGGGTTAATCATATGTCAAAGTCCGAGGTCGCACTTTCCCGTGGTGGCGGGATCTGTAACACAAGAACCAACTTTTTGAACGAACAAAAGGAACGATCTTTTGGTACGATCTTTTCAAACGATCCAAAAGTTAATATTGCCAATCAAATCTGACCAAACATTAACCCACCAAACAGTATAAATACTGAGGATTTATTCCTCAAGATATAAAAACTTCACTTCGATCTTTGCACTTTAAAACTTTTACTTACAAAATCTACAACTTTATTTACTTTGTTTTTCTTTGAATAAATTTATCAATTATCCTTTTAAAAAGCTCTTTTGATATTCTATTATAATTACAAAGTCAAGTCCCTTGAAGCTAATTATCTTCATTGTATCCCTTTTTATTTTATTTTTACTTTAAACAAACCTTTTTACGAATCAAAACAAGATTGATCTACTTTACAAGATCTGGTGGTCACTATATCAAGCGAATCAAGCCAAATCCAATTCACAAAAAGTCAACTCTTATATCAATTATAACTCAAATCTCTGCTTATTTAAACCTTAACCCAATAAACCCAAACAAAATTACAATATACAGTCAAGTTTTTTTTTTGTACTGTTGTGACGAAAATAGGAATTTTTTTAATCAAACTGTACCACTTGACGAAGAAAGTTCAGACCTGAACTAAGTTCATGTCCTCAATATTTTTGATAATGTGACGCAGTTGGTGTAACTTTTGCGGAAGAAGGGACTCAGTCCTAGGAGGGACCTCAGTCGTAGGAGGGACCTCAGTCCTAGGAGGGACATCAGTCCCTGAAGATAAACAAAAAAAAGTTCAAAAATAGAAAAACACAAAAAAATCACAACCCTATAAATATCCCTTTATCCTTTCACTTTTGAAAGACTTACTTACTTTTGATATAACTTACTTCTGATATATTTTACTTTTGATATATTTTACTTTAACATAACTTCAATAAAAAGAATATCTTCAAGGATCTACATTTAAAATCTTTCTGATCCCTTACATATACATCAAGTCAAGTCCTTTGAAGTCAAATTATCTTCATCGTATCAATTTTATATTCTCTTATCAAGAAAACTCTTTATTACTTTTTACTGTTTGATCTACAATACAAGATCTGGTGGTCACTTACTACAAGCAAACCAAATTTATCAACATAAACACAAGCTTTTGATCTCAAATTCTTTTACACTTCAAAGAAAAGTCAAATTATTTCTAAACTCTTAAGGCCATTTAAACGAAACAATACCTATCACAAGAAAAATTACAATAAACTCAATGAAATTGAATAACTCAACTAAATTCACAATTCAAAGGAAAACACAAAAATCTAAAAACAACACAAAATCAAGAAAACCAAAAACATATACACTAGGTGAAAAAATAGGGACAACCTTTTCGAAAATTTCATTTCATGCAGCATATAGCATTAAGAGAAGGTCGACTCATGACGCTAGCAATATGTTAAAGCGGGGTTAATGTATAAAGTATTTTATCAAAATATGATGAGCCAATTATGAAAAATGAGGGAGTAATGCGTATATAATTGGCCGAATTTTAGATACTCCATATCTCAGTTTTAGACCATATTTCGTACTCTTCTAATTTGACCTAGAATCTCAGTTACAATTAAAATGCAAACCAATTTTAATTTTAGCTAAGCACATTCCTATAATTAATAATATAAAATGGGTGCTGTTTTCCTTCATTCATGCATTTTTTTTTTCATTGTATTCTTCTTACTTCCTGCGACATTTCTCTTACTTATGCCTCTCGCTTTACCTCAAGACACGCAAGACAGTATCAATTCTGCACTGATAAACAATAGAAGCGCAGAGGATATTGCTGGTGAATTTGGTATCTATCTCAAGACAGTTAGGAGATATAGAAACAAGCTATTTGGGCCAATGGTACCCGCAAGACGTGGTAGACCTATACTTGTGTCATCTGCTACGAAGGAATATATCAAGGTATTACTGATCAAAGGAGCCCTAAAGACAGCCAAGGATGTACATCGGATGCTCATGCGATTTGGGTATTCTACAGTGGGTGAAAAAACTCTAAAAACGTTATGATATTATTAGCGTTTTTGGTTGTTCTGTTTTATCAAATAGGTGTATCACCGTGAAATTTTGCACATATGTAGCACTGATAGTAACATATCGTATGCTATATTTTCAATCTCAGATGGTAAATACTGATCCGGAATCAACTGCTAAAAGGAGACTGGTTTATTTTAGAGTTTTTTTCACTTCCATAAATGTCGGATACATGGACCGACCGACAGACTTTGCAGACTTTTATTGACATATTATGAGTCATAAGGACTCCAAAAGTATAAAAAAAGTCATTTTTCTCTTTTTCTTCAAATTTTTCCGTTTAATTTTTTAAATTTCCTAAACACTTCAATCATGCCTAAATCTCTCTCAGCTGACATCAAAAACGATATAAAGTCCGCTCTACTTGTTGGAAAAGTCTCTATGGATGTTGCAAACCGTTTTGGGGCTACGTATGCAACAGTTAATAGCTATGCGAACAAGTTTTTCCCTAACCGACAGCGTGGACTTGGTGGTAGACCGATAGTTGTGTCCACTCAGACGAAGAGATTCATCAAACTTCAGGTTGTACAAGGCCAACTCAAGACTGCGAGGGAAGTACATGATAAACTCATGGAGCTGAGGTATTCCATATCATACAAAACCGCTATAAACGTATTAAAATCGATGAACTTCTTTTCTGCGATTAAGGTCAAAAAGCCTTTGTTAACCACAAAGCACATGAAGAGACGGCTAGCATGGGCCAAAAAGTACCAAAACTGGACTACAGATGACTGGCGACGTGTAGTGTTCTCTGATGAAACAAAATTCAACATTTGGGGCTCTGACGGATGTAAGTATTATTGGTCAAGACCAGGGGACCTTCTTAAGCCTCACCATATCGACGTAACAGCCAAGCATGGAGGCGGTAGTTTAATGATGTGGGGGTGCTTGACCTATGAGGGACCTGCGTACGCCTGTCAAATATATGATGGAACTATGAACTCGGGTCTTTACCAGCAAATATTGGACACAACACTTCGGAAAACAATGGAATACTATGATATGGATTGGTCTACAGCATACTTTCAGCACCATAGAGATCCAAAGCATCGTTCCAAGTCAGCCATCCAATGGCTAAACGCTAATAGAATGAGCTATATTGATGACTGGCCAGCTCAAAGTCCTGATCTTAACCCTATTGAGCATCTTTGGCATCATTTGAAGTTGAAGCTATCGTTATATGACAAGAAGGCCAAAGGTGTTCATGAATTGTGGGAAAGAGTTGAAAAGGAATGGAACTCCTTCGACAAAGAAGTTTGCAGAAGGTATATTGACACTATGCCTGCACGTATTAAGGCAGTAATCGATGCCAATGGTGGATCTACGAAGTACTAAGTCATCTATAACATAATAAAAGTAAAAGGAAAAAACTCTAAAAATAAACCTACAACACTTCCATCGCTTTTGCGGACTGTTAAATATTATTCTGAGATTGAAACTTTCATGAGATGTAACAGAAAGTCAAACAAGCATGTCATAAAGTTGTTGCATCATCTAAGTCGCAATACATGCTCACAGAGACTAAAAACAGAAAAAATGTCTGACGTTTTTAGAGTTTTTTCACCCACTGTATGTCTTACCGTTCAGCAACAAACGTCCTTGTATCAATGGGTTTTCATGTTAGGCGTAAAACGAAGCAGCCTATTTTAACTAATAACCATCGCAAGCAGAGGTTAGCATGGGCAAAGAAGTATCAAAATTGGTCCATACAACAGTGGCATCAAGTAGTGTTCTCCGATGAAACGAAGATCAACATTTGGGGATCTGATGGCTGCAGAAACTATTGGACCCATCCTGGTGATGTTCTTCGCCCACACCACATAGATCTTTCAGTGAAGCATGGTGGCGGCAAATTGATCATGTGGGGATGTATTACCAGTGAGGGATCAGGGTATGCGTGCCAGGTATACGATGGTACCATGGACTCCTTGGTGTACCAGCATATTCTTGGAACAACTTACATGGAACTGCTGAAGTACTATGGTATGAACAAGCGCACCATTTACCTTTAGCAAGATAACCACCCAAAGCACAAGTCGAAATCAACAATGTCATGGCTCCAACAAAACAAGGTTCAGTACATTAACGATTGGCCACCTAACAGTCCGGATCTGATCCCATAGAGCATGTGTGGCATTTGTTGAAACTTAGGTTAAGCCTTTATGAACGAAGGGTCAGAAACATCGACGAGCTATGGGAACGAGTTGACTTTGAATGGAACAAGCTAGATAAAGATGTTTATAGAAGTTACATTGACAGCATGCCTAATCGCATAGCTGCGGTACTCAAATCAAAAGGGAGATTTACTCGTTATTAAATAAATACTACCCATTTTATAATATAACGATTATAAAATTATTGCAACAATTTCCTCTTTTCTTCCGCCATATGTTATCCTGATTAGTTTTATATGCGGGAAACGTAATACTCACTACCTAAGGTTACGCTCTATAGGCATGTCTTGGATGTCGTACGGAGTGGAGGAGAAAAAAAAAAAGTTAAAAATTATTTTAGGGTAGGTTGTCCCTATTTTTTCACCTAGTGTAAATATCAACAATTTATCAAACATTATTATTATTATTATCTTACCTTATCCAAATAAATCTCCTTTGAAACAAAATACTTCTTTTATCTTATAAATAGGAAGAATCAATAATCCCTTGAATCATATACTTCATTGTAATCTCTTTTTTATTTTATCTTTTATCTTTCATCTTTTTATTTTACTTTTATTCAATTCAGACTGATCTACTTAACAAGATCTGGTGGTCACTCTACTCAAGCGAACTTACAACTCAAATTATCTACTCTTTTTGGATATTACTTTATCCAATACCTTATTCAATTACCAAAACTTTGTCTCAAAAACTTATATCAAACCTACTTAAACCCGAAAGCCTAACAATCTCACACTGTAACACGAACAATGATTTAGTCCCCGATACAAACATGTTGTGACGAAAACGGCAATCGGGTCGTACAAATCCCTTCCGATGCAAGTCGTTTTGGCGACTTGAGTCAACAAAATGACTTGAGTCGTTAGACCGAAAACTTTCGGTTAAAGGAAAAATTAATCTAACAAGGAGAATCAAGGCAACAAATTTTATATAAATATCCAACAAACCTTTTTTTATTCTTATTATTATTCTTATCAATATCAATAAAAGAATCACTCATATCTTATATTCAGACTCTTCATTGAGCTCTTTGAACCCCTTTTTATATTACCTTTTTATCTTACAATACACTTTTTATCGATCTTAGCAAACAAGATCTGGTGGTCACTACCTATATCAAGCTTTCGCTTAAACTTTATATCAAGAATAACAAGTTTCTCTTACGAAACACCTCAAACAACAACTAAATACATCAAATCTACTCTATAACCTTATACTCAAATCACAAGTACCCACTAAGTTACAATGTACAATTACAGTTTGGATGAAGAACATGAACTTTAATTTACAGTTCAGGACAAGAGACAAAAGGCACCCCATATTTTTTATATAATGTAACACACACAATGGGAAAATATTAAAAAATTGTACCACAAGAATTGAATGAATACAGACAGTGTTTGAATTCAGATGGCTATGTAGATTCATACAAAAAATTTTTCACACTAAAAACCAAAAACAACAGATAATCAGAAAATTCAAAAAAACATATAAATACCTCGACATTTTAACAGAAATCAAGACTTATTAACTTCACTCTTAGCTTTTGTTTTACTTTACTTTATCTACTTTACTTTTTGATTATTTGAATAAATACCATACAAAGTAAATCTCTTTTGTTTTTCTTTTATTTTACTTAACATCAAGAACAAGAAGTCCCTTGAAGCATATACACTTCATTGTAAATCCTTTTTATTTTATTTTATCTTTATTTTACCTTTTTATTTTTACTTTACTCAAAATAGTCTGATCTACTTAACAAGATCTGGTGGTCACTTAACCCAAGCAACTCTTATTCAAATCATTACTCTTTTTGGAATCAAATCCTATCTAAATCTTTGATCTTACATCAAGACTCTCTTAAATCAAACCTATTTAACACTATAAAAATCTTACAAACTCCAATCTCATAATAAATAAGATGAATATTTTGAACAAAATAACAGACATTCAATAAATCAAATCTTCTCGCGCTTAAAAAGCAATTGTTTCTTATTGGGTCACAAATACCTTTTATTTTCTTTTTATTTTTACTTATTCTTTCTGATCTGATACCTGAGTTATCATTAATCAAGAAAGATCCCTTTTATTTTTATCTTTTATAAAACAATCTTACTCTTAACCTTATTGATCTATAAAGATCTGGTGGTCACTACTTAAAACCAAATTACTTTATCAAAAGAACTATCAAACGTTCAATCAAGTTAATCAAATTCAAGTCATTCAAGGCTTCTAACCTCTTATTAAACAAATCTACAACACTTTAATACAATCCAAATCCCAAGTACTAACAAGTTACAGTACTGTAACACAATGCAGCAAACTTTTGCAGCATTTGACTTTTCTCTCTCCAACTAATTCAAATCCAAGAAAATACAAACAAATACGTATGAATACAGATAAATCCAGAAAAATACAAAAAAATGTAATAAACGAAGATAAAAAGAAATAAAAAGCACCAAAACGATAATTACTTTGAGATACTTTTTATTCTTGATTATATCCAAGTTAAAGTTATCCTTTTTTCAATGAAGATTTAGGTGGGATATTTACAGTAGGTGAAAAAATACGAGCAACCTCTGTTCGATTTGTCTTCATATCTTTTTTTTTTCGTGTGTACATTCGCCAGAGCTTTGATATCTCACAAACTAATTAAGGCAACAAAGATACATACAGTGACTCCCAAAAGTGTCCCAATGTTTTGTAATTTTGTCTTTCACTGTCATTGGTGCTATTGCTGTTTGCATAAAATATGTCTTGTTGTACCTCATTTGAAAGCTACGGTAGTGTAGATGTACGTGGTACAAGTTACGTCTCAATTGATGTAGCACTGGCGGAGATAAAACATATACAAAACGAGCGGTGCATTGGGACACTTTTGGGAGCATATTGAAAAAATCGGAATCTCTTTATTTATCTATTATTAATAGTCTGTCCAACGTCCTTTGTTCTGAATACACTTTTGTATACGTTGTGACATACGTTCTATAACTTTTTGACACTCTTCCGGCTTCATAAGGTCGTACCAGACCTTAGTCACACGTTCATAAAGCTCGTTCATGCCTTTTGGTGCAGTTTCATAGTCATTAAGTCTCCTTTTCAACAATGACCACATATTTTCGATAGGGTTTAAGTCAGGAGATTGTGCAGGCCATTGTAAAACAGTATAAGATTGTTTTTGAAGGTACTCCTTTACTACTTTTGATGTATGCTTAGGGTCGTTGTCATGCTGGAAAATCACCTGGTGACGTTCGAAGCCTAATTTACTGACACCATACTCAATTGTACGCTCCAGTTCATCCTCCAAAATCTCTTTATACAATTCTTTGTCCATATTACCATTGATTTTGCACATCCAACCGACTTCAGCATAGGTAATAGCACTCCACAACATAATACTGCCTCCACCGTGTTTAACAGTCATCTTCACATGATGGGATTTTAGGCTTTCCCCTGATCGAATCCATGCCCAGGTACGTCCATCCAAATTAAATCTATTGATTTTTGTTTCGTCTGACCAAATAACACGTTTCCAGTCATCTACTGTCCAGTCCTTGGGAGTAATACACCAAGAAAGTCTGTTTCGGATATTCTTCGCGCTGAGTAATGGCTTCTTTGGCTTCTCAATCGCACCTAAGCCTGCCTTCCGAAGGGCTCTACGAACCGTTTCGACACCTACTTTCTTTCCAATATCGTTTTCAAGGCATTCGCTAACCTTCACAGCACTTGGAACACGATTTTTGGTGACCTGGCGTACACAGTAACGTTCATCGGCTGCAGACAACACCTTGGGTCGACCCATGTTTGGCTTCATAACAGCAGTGCAATAGGCTTTTCGGAGTCTCCCAACCGTACTCTTGCTTAAACCAGTCAATTCTTCCACCTCCCGAACCGACTTACCTTGTTTAAGGAGAGAAATAGCTTGAAATACCCTATCTTGGGGGACTTGTTTCATATTGAGATTTAATGAGCGAGTTATAGCAGAGTAGGAGCTTAAAACTTCAGCAGATAATAATTAGGACATCAGATACGTTTGCGACGCTAATATATGCAGTTTGGTGATTGTATGCAAATCGTGGGTGGATATTTTGTAGATATTCCAATGTTTTCAATATGCTCCCAAAAGTGTCCCAATGCACCGCTCGTTTTGTATATGTTTTATCTCCGCCAGTGCTACATCAATTGAGACGTAACTTGTACCACGTACATCTACACTACCGTAGCTTTCAAATGAGGTACAACAAGACATATTTTATGCAAACAGCAATAGCACCAATGACAGTGAAAGACAAAATTACAAAACATTGGGACACTTTTGGGAGTCACTGTATAACGCACTAAAGAGATTGACTGTACTTGAAGTACAAGCTTTTTAAAAAGGGAAAGACAGTCATAAAAAAGCCAATGATGATTTTTCAAAATTCGCTATGTTTATTTAATATTTTCTATATCTTCCCTTTGCTTTAATAACTGCTTTCACTTTGGCTGGCATACTATTGATGTACCTCTTGCAAGCATTTGCATTGAGTTTATTTCGCTCTACATCCACAAATTGCTAAAGCTTTCTGACATCTCTTTCTCCGACTTCATGTGGTGTCAGATTAAGTTTGAGCTGATGCCAAACATGCTTTATATGATTTAAATCCAGACTTTGAGCATACCAATAATTTATATACCTTACACTGATACTGCGTATCTGTACAGTTATGAATTTTCATTTATACTTTACGCCGCTATCACTCTGAAGGTATATATCAGATGTCTTCAAATAATGGTACTCTAACGTATTCATGTAAATATTGCTAAGTATATGCAGACAAGTCGTTGAGTTTATGTTATGGTCATAAAGCTGACATGTCTATGCTGGTCCCTGAGTAGGTATGTGACAACACATGTTCATCCTACCGCTGCAGTGCTTTACTGTAATGTCGATGTGATGAGGGAGCAAAATGTCATTTTATACTACTCTATACTATTTTACTCCATCTGATCACTAGATGCTAATCTTTGCTTCAGCTGAAAACGCTACTGTTCGTCACTCTTGACTTGACCAGTTGCGATGCCTTTTTGTTCAGGTCTGTTTTGCCAAATATTAAAATAAAAGACAAAAACTAAAAAGACAATAGTTGTGAAACTAAAGATTATATATTGCTTTATTAATAAAAACATTTGAGGCTATTTATACTTTTTGGATGTCTGGATCTTTACCGCTATTTCAATTGATCGGTTAAAAGAATAATGTGGGAAGGATGGGAAGATAAAGGAAAGATAGTAGATAATCAATAGCCGCTGTCTTCTTGACGAATCAAGGGACAATGAAGTAGATAAATTATTGATCTAACGATAATTATCGAATAAGGTTGGATTGAACTGCCGTTGTTATAATCAGGTTCCGATATAGTCGTGGGAACGCCGATAGGGACAACAGGGCAGAGTTGGCTATTGCGGAGATCTCTCGTTTATCCATGAATGTTCACTTTACTAGTTGTGTGGATACAACAAGGTCACCTGCTTTTTTCAATGATCCTTTTTTAAAAATGCCTTCTTTTTTTAGCTCTCGGTGGCAGTTTATGGATCTCAGCGCGTTTACTCCTGAACGGTACATCAACAAGTAACCAAACTTACCTAACTCCCTGAATAGCTTTTTCGCTATTGTTCGATGACCAGTAATAATACACAGTTCGATATAGTGCTTCATGGCATAAGAGACAATAGCATGTCTTCCAGCCGACAGATGTGAATTTCATGGAAAAAGCTTCCTAGTATACCTTTTAACTGTGCGAGAATGAACGTAATATTTATCTGTGATATCCTCTGGCTTCATGCTATTCAGTGATATATCTTTTATTTCTGGATTGCTTTTCCATTGGTATAGATTTAGGCATGATGGTGAGAAGTAGTGAGAGAAATTGAGCAAAAAAAAAAGAAACCAAGGGCTCTTGAAGTTGCACTTGCTTTTATATGGATACAATGAGGAACGTTCACAGTTCCATACAAGTACGCTATATAGTCTTCCGATATGTTCTTTGTTGATTTAAATGTAAACATATGATTACCGTACATAATTTAAGCTGGTCGGAAGTCAAATTTTTAAATTCGGATTCTCATTCCTCTCTCAATTTCCAGTATTGCTACATGAGACCTTTACTGTTTCAAGACACATGACCCCGAAAATATACCATAGAAGTCCCAAGCCGGTAGTTGGCATGCACCTTTTGATATAGCGAAAAAAGTCGATTTTGCCAAAAGGTTGCTCGTATTTTTTCACCTACTGTATATTCTTTTGAAGAATAATTCATGGGGATGATTGAGTTAAATCAATTGGTTCTTTCTTGATGTTTCATTCTGGATTGGGGCATTGCCATCATATCTTGTTCCATGGAATCTTATCTTGTATAATTATATTATAAATCGTTGTTCTAAGCTACTAGTGCTGCATTTATAAATAGGCATCCATGGAATTGTTGTTTAAGACGGCACTTATATTTTGTTCCTGAATGATTATTGGGTTTGAGTAAACTTGGTTACTAAATTAGTACAGAAAGACTGAAACCTAATAATGGAGACAACAGGAGTCATTAAGGCACCAATCGGATTATTGATAAGATTATTTCTCAATCATTCGTTTAGATCGATAAAGTTACTATGTAAGAAAAACAATATTCTATTCTGACATACATAGTCTCAATGCAACTAAATACATTGGATCATAAAAGAGATTATGCAAAGACTTAATACTATAACAGGTTGGTATTATATATGCAAGACATTTATTACTCTTTATGATATAATTCATCGTCAGATCTTTATGGTTTAACTATGCTAGTGTTGGAGATGTTTGGTTTATAGCATAATTTATTATTTTATTATGTCTACCTATAAAAAAAAAATACAGAATATCCACAAAATCATCAAAAACAGCATATAATCAGAAAAGCCAAAAACATATAAATAACTTCAATATTTCTTATACTTTTTAAGACTTACTTACTCTTGACTTACTTCACTTCACTTTTGACTTTTGTTTTACTTTACTTTACTTTATTTACTTTACTTTTTGATTATTTTAATAAATATCATACAAAGTAAATCTCTTTTGTTTTTCTTCTATTTTATCGAATATCAAGAACAAGAAGTCCCTTGAAGCAAATACACTTCATTGTAATCCCTTTTTTTTTTATCTTTTTACTTTATTTTATTCACAACAGTTTGATCTACTTAACAAGATCTGGTGGTCACTTATTACAAGCGAACTTATATTCAAATTATTACTACTTTGGGAACCAAACTCTATTCGAAAGTTTGGTCTCACATCAAGAATCTTATAAAACAAGCCTATTTTATACTATATAAACCCTATAAACTCCAATCTCACAGTACCACGCCAGTTAGAAAATGAACTTCTGCGTAACAATCTATTTGAAAACGGAGTATCAACTCTTTTGCTTAAAAACCAAAAACAACACAAAATCATAAAAACCAAAAAACATATAAATACTCCTTATATCTTATCCCTATTTTTACTTCACTTACTTCACTTCACTTTACTTTTCTTTATTTTATAAACCAATAAAACCATCAAGCGTTCAATTGAAACCCTTTGGTCTGTGTTCTATTCAAAATACTGAAGTCCCTTGAAGCTAAATCAACTTCATTGTAAACCTATTCCTAAACCTCAAGAGTTTAGCCTATTTTAACAAGTTTGATCTACTTAACAAGATCTGGTGGTCATTACCGACAATACTTATTTACTTACCAAAGTAAACCCGCAAACAAGCTATATATAAAAAGAAAAATTTACAGTGTAGCTATGATGTAACGAAAATGGCAATAAGGATACACAGAGATTAGCCGAGTCAAGTCAGAAAGATATTGTATTTTTCAGTAAAATTGAGAAAGACTCTGGAATAAAATGATAAATTTAAAGCCAGGTTTGATAAAATATTTTCACTAAAATTGAGAAAAGGTTAGAGCTAAATTGATAATAGCCAAGAAAAAAATTGATAAAAGCTCAGAAAAAAATTGAGAAAATCTTCCTTTTAAAATACTAAAAAAATATTATATCAATGAACACTGATTTTGAAATGAATGAATTAAGCCTCCAACAAGAGAAAGAGGGACAAACTACCGAGATTTATGTTAGCATGATGTCTATGATGAGATCTAAATGGGTAACCGCTATGCCTTCCTCAGACGCTACGGATCTCGATGAAGAAGTTAATGAAGAACTGGGAGCTCTTGACTCAGAAGAGAATAACTATAACGAAGATAATAGTGAAAATGAGAATGAAAGTAACGATAAACTAGCAAAGCCCACTGTCGAAGAATTTGCTAAGAAACTTGCCAGCAACAATAAAGAAAATGAGAAAACTTTGAAGTACAGAAAGTACAACCAGGAACAAATCGAAGAGTTTATCTGCTTGATAACAGAAATGGTTCCTGTAAAAGACGCAGCTTTACGAACTGGTATCGTTTTAAGTTCAGCTTACCGTTTCCGAAAACAATGGACGGAAGAGGGGAAGATACGTGAAACAAAAAAAAGAGGACGTGTTGTTGGAACTGTTTCTGATTTAAAAGAAGAGCACACAGTATTTTTAACAAAAATTGTGGACGATTTTGCAACTATTACTATTACGCAAATGTGGGAGATGCTGTACCAGGAATTCCCTGGATTGTCTGTTAGTAAATCTTCTGTTTATAGACATGCCAGAAACAACTGTGCTTTGTCTATGAAAAAACTAGAGAAAATAGTCGAATCTAGAAACTCGGAAGAGACGATTCTAAAGAGAAAAAATACTATAATGCAATGGATGGCTGACAGCGAGTTTGATTTTGAGAAGAACTACATATTTTTAGACGAAGCAGGTTTTAATCTTCATATGACGCGAACTCGAGGTTGGTCGAAAAAGGGAAAACCTGCAAAGGCAGTAGTTCCAGCTTCCAGAGGTACAGTAGGTGGAAAAATGGTCCGGATGTTTTTAAATTATTCACAAATATCGCTATAGCTTTACCAAATCTCAATCAAATTGAACAGAACAAACATTACTTTGAAGAGAAAACATTACTTTATTTTTAGTAAAAATTTCATATGTCACACAAAAGTTCAAAGGGAGCTACAAAAGATCAAATATTTCAGCAACATCCGGACCATTTTTCAGGGTGCCCTATGTTGTAGAACAGTAACTGATTGTAATTGACATTGATAAACATAAGTCTTAATACAAGATCATAATTAAATAAAATAAAAATATAAGTTTATTTAAATAAGATTATACAATCAATTCCAATTAAACATGTTCTTTAGAATATGTTTTGTATTAATAAGAGTTCTTTGATAAGAAGAAGTATCAACTAAAATAACAAGATCCAATCCAATATCAGGAATATTGCTAATCTTTCATATAATTGAAATAACGCGTAAAATAACGTTATTCAAATCAGTGAGGAATTCCCAGAATAAAAGATAATCTATGACAGACATACAAAAGAACAAATGAAAAGTTTTCATAATCATAATTATAGATGACACTTGCTAAAGTACCTGAATATTAGGAGAACGCTTACAATAGAAGATATCAAGCCACTCACTCAATAAGATATAAATACCTGTCTTCAATTAGAATAATTTTTACTTTAACTTAAACTGAAATAAAGATCAGTCTCAAAAAGTACACTAACTGTTTCTTTATTTTTGTTTCTACCTTTTTCTTAATAACCATTACCATTATACAACATCCTATAGAATTTTAATTACCCAGATTATTCAATGCTGCTGACTCAGAAGCCGTCACTTTTGTCTCAGATGATTAATAATACATTAGATTCGTGTTAATAATCAAAAAAAATATAAATATCTACTTTTTTTTGCTGATTTAGCACGTCTTCTTCTTTCGTTATTATTGCTGTTTTATACAAATATGGCTCGCTCTTTGCCTTTGCATGTACAAGATAACATCAAGTCCTTACTCAAATCTGGCCATTCTTACTCATCCATCATAAAACGAGTGCCTGGAGTCAAGAAAAGCACCATCAGCGACTATATGCGAAGGTGGTTTCCTAACATGGGGCCCCTTAAATCAGGCCGCAAGTCCGAAATTACTGCCACAACCAAGCCCTACATCAGACGGTCAGTCATAACTGGTAAATTAAAGACGGGGAAGGATGTACAACGATATTTATGTGACGTTGGATGCGCAATTGGCTACTCTGCCTGCTTAAAGCTTTTAAAATCGATGGGATTCCAGGCTGTTTAGAATAGGGGAGTTTTAGGTAAATATAATATAGCAATCAAAGATAAAGAAATACTGTTAGAACTTGGTATCTCTTTATTAAGTTAAGATAACTATGATTAGATAAAAAATAAATTCTACATGTAAAAAGTGAGAGTATTTATAGACATGATACGGATAAAGAATTAGGACAGATTTACAGTGGGTGGAAAAATGGTTCCAATGTTTTCGTCTCGCAACTTTAACGCTTTATAACTTTTGAACTACAAATGGTAACGACTCACAGAAACATGCATTTTGTAGCGCTTTTGCAGCTTATATTAGTGAAAAAAAATTTTGTTTGAACTGTTACACAATCGGGAATAAACTAACATTAAGTACAAAAACCAGCATTGGAACCATTTTTCCACTGCATGCTTTTGTTTTATTAATATCTTGTATGACCGCCCTTCGCAGCAATCACAGCTCTACAACGATCAGGCATACTGTCTATGTATCTCCTACAGTCTTCTGCTGTAAAAGTAAACCATTCTTTTTCAACACGATCCCATAATTTATGCACACCTTTTGCCCTAGTATCATATGCACTTAACTTGAGCTTAGGGTGGTGCCAGATGTGCTCTATTGGGTTTAGATCTGGACTTTGTGATGGCCAGTTGAAGGTATGGTCACACTTGAAGTTGTTGTCCTTGAACCATTGCCTAGCTAGCTTTGATGTGTGTTTAGGATCGTTATCCTGTTGAAAATAGATGTCCTGAGCATTGTAATCATAGTAATCAAGGCTATCCATGAGGGTTGTACTAAGAATTCCGACATAATCAGAAGCTTTCATTGTGCCTTCACTAACCCAACATGTATAACTAGGCCCGTCATAGGTAATACAACCCCAGACCATGATGCTACCGCCCCCTCCTTTAACTGTCAAGTCGAGATGATGGGGTTGAAGTTTATCATCTGGTCGACTCCAAAAGTATTTGCAACCATCTGACCCATAAGCGTTGACTTTTGTTTCGTCACTGAATACCATACGTCTCCAGTCATCGCTTGTCCAGTTTTTATGCTCTTCCGCCCATGCTAATCGTCTTGCTTTCTGAATCTTAGTCAATAAAGGCTTTTTTACCTTTATCTTAGCATGGAAGTTCATGCTTTTCATAACCTTAATGGTACCTGGGTAGCTAATATTATGGCCAGTGCATACTAGATACTTATGGACAGCCTTCGCAGTCTTGAGTGTACCATTGACAATCTGCTTACCTATATAAGACTTGGTGGTAATGCTTAGAACAGCCTTTCTACCAGGGTTTGCTGTTACTCTACCAGGAGAAAACTTGTTGGCATATCTACTTAAAGTAGATTTTTTTGAATTAGGAATACGTTCCATTATCACTGAGTATGGCTTGTTTTGTAAAACCAATGATTTGATGCTTTCTTGCTTGTTTTTAGAGAGAGCGCGAACCATATGTGTAGTGATACCCCAAACCTTTGATATGTGGAGAAAGAAAAGGAAAAAAAAGCTTTGACCGGGGATAAATTAATTTTATAAGTCACGTAGACTTTTTCGGCGATAGCCGGAATGGTATGACTCATAATCAGCTAAAACGCTCTAGTGAAAATTCCATTAAATAACAAATAAACTTATCTAGAGTTGTAGTGGAAAAATGGTTCCAATGTTGGTTTTTGTACTTAATGTTAGTTTATTCCCGCTTGTGTAACAGTGCAAACAAATTTTTTTTCAATGATATAAGCTGCAAAAGCGCTACAAAATGCATGTTTCTGTGAGTCGTTACCATTTGTAGTTCAAAAGTTATAAAGCGTTAAAGTTGCGAGACGAAAACATTGGAACCATTTTTCCACCCACTGTATAATCAACTTGACAGAATAGATGATTACTATTTCTAATTATTAGTTTAGCCTGTTCCTAGCTTGTATTGTCAATTATGCTATTGGGATGGTTTCAGATAACTCTGGATAAAGACTATTTAAGGAGACGGTACGGATGAATATAATGACTTTTAGTTCCGTGATTGGATATCATTGCTAACAATAATGTCTCAGTCAGGATAAATGTTTTCATGACTAATGATGATCCGGTAAGTAATCGTCATTCCTTATTCAACATGCTCATATTATCAATAAACTAAATTACAACCATGTCATCTTATTTGATTATGTGAAGTTAATATGAATAAAGCTTAATATAAAAATCTAATCAAAGTATTTTATTGATCTGTGTTGGGAATAATGTTATAAATGATACCAAGTTATGTCAACATATTATTCAGGATCATATCTGATTCCTTTTACTAAAATAAAGTGACTATAATCTTATGTATCCTTAACAACCGTGTCCATTATGTACCTGCATCAATATGTCTTGATGATCATCTATCTTTGGGATAAGCACCATTCTTTCATTTCTAAACAACCGGTAAAGGTTTGCTTGTTCATCTAGTCGGTAGTTAACTGCTTTCCTTCTTAGTTTCGCGTCATTAACTTCTGTTTCGCTTTCGGCATGAGGGTTGACCAAATTGTTAAGGATACATAAGATTATAGTCACTTTATTTTAGTAAAAGGAATCAGATATGATCCTGAATAGTATGTTGACATAACTTGGTATCATTTATAACATTATTCCCAACACAGATCAATAAAATACTTTGATTAGATTTTTATATTAAGCTTTATTCATATTAACTTCACATAATCAAATAAGATGACATGGTTGTAATTTAGTTTATTGATAATATGAGCATGTTGAATAAGGAATGACGATTACTTACCGGATCATCATTAGTCATGAAAACATTTATCCTGACTGAGACATTATTGTTAGCAATGATATCCAATCACGGAACTAAAAGTCATTATATTCATCCGTACCGTCTCCTTAAATAGTCTTTATCCAGAGTTATCTGAAACCATCCCAATAGCATAATTGACAATACAAGCTAGGAACAGGCTAAACTAATAATTAGAAATAGTAATCATCTATTCTGTCAAATTGATTATAAATCTGTCCTAATTTTTTATCCGTATCATGTCTATAAATACTCTCACTTTTTACATGTAGAATTATTTTTTTATCATATAATAGTTATCTTAACTTAATAAAGAGATACCAAGTTCTAACAGTATTTCTTTATCTTTGTTATACCATATTTTATCTAAAATCCCCTTTCTTAAACAGATGGATACAGCAGTCAGTCTTTTTCTTTTTGTTGCAAGTTTCTTTTCTACGGAAAGTTTACACTATTCACGCTTATTTCATTTAATGCAGATCTTATTATCGTGGCATATGCTGTATTTTTTCCACAGACTATTACTAATAACATTGTTTGCATTGTTATCCTTATTCACTATTACTGCATAAATATAGCAAAGATTTCTAGAAGATGTCTATTAACTTGCTTACACTATTCTCGGGAATAAATATCATGATTATTTGTCGTTTTTTTTTGTATATATTGCATTAAAGGTTTGTGAAAATGCGACTTTACTTTCTGAAAATGGCATATACCTTTCAAAAACTAAATACCTACCTGTAAACAAAATTTTTAAAAGAAACGAATGTTTAATATCTAGTAGATAGCTTTTGTGCTGTCTTAACTATATTAAACATTTACTACTTTACTGTTGATGAGTTGGCAAACTAGTTGAATGCAAACAACTCAGCTGCTTCGTAAACGATTAACAAAGACATAATCTTAGAGTAGCTGTCCGAAAACAACTTGAAATTGCTGATTAAGTGATTTCTATTCACGTGATAGCTGTATATAAAGAAAGGAAAAGAGTGAAATACGCCTTACAACAACAATGACAACGACAAGAAAAAAGGAGGGAGTTTCTTTGTGGTCAGAGAATGAAAGGCATTTCTAACGAATATGCTTTCCTATCTTTAAAGCGAAAAGTAGGCTTTTGTTTTTGAGACGCACTACCAACGAATCTGCTTTTCACTTTATTATATATCTATTAATATTATAGAAGAATCTGTAACATCTTAGATAAAGAAACGGGAAGATACTTTTTGAAACCGATTTTTATTTCTGTCTAAATTTTAAAGTATTTTTTAAGGGCAACATTCATTATAATAAAATTGCAAAATTTCTAGTCAAAATAAGTCTTAAAAAAGTTATTCTAATTGAAGTCAGGTATTTACATCTTTTTGAATGAGTGGCTTGGTATCTTCTATTGTGGACATTTTTCTCATCTTCAAGTATTTTAGCAAATGTTATATATAGTCGTAAGTATAATAAACTTTCATTTGATCTTTTGTATGTCTGTTATAGGTCATCTCCTTATTCTTGGAATTCTTCAGATTTGAATAGCGTTATTTTACGCGTTATTTCAGTTATATGAAAAACTAGTAATATTCCTGACATTAAATTATATTTTTGACAATAGGAAAGATCTTGTTATTTTGGTTGATACTTCTTATCAAAGAACTGTTAATACTACAATACATGCTTTTGTAGAACATGTTTACTTGTGTTTGGTTACATGATCTTATATAGTTATGATCTTGTATTAAAATTATATTTATTAATGTGAACTTTAATCAATTACTATTCTATGACAATAATCAAATTTAATTGATATTCTTTATGTTCATTAATGAGCACAGATTTCAGCGGTTATGACAAGTCCACTGCTTAAAAGATTTATGAGGTCAGACTTTATAAATTGATAAAAAAAAATCTTTCTATTAAGTGTAGCATAGTATTGTCAAAAGTAAAGTCTCGAGAAAGAGCATACTCAAACAAAACGAGTAACTGGTTTTAATTAATGCAAGTTCATATATGATTCCTCGGTACTGAAATACTTGTATTTTTTTTTGCTATTATTGTTGACAATGATTTTACTGCAATCACAAACACTCATTTCATCTGATGTTTATCCTTGTTTTTTTATCAAAATAATTCACTTGTACTCTGCAGTTGTTGATGCAATTGAATACTATTTAAACTGATTATAAACAAGGGGTTTGTTATTATCAATCAGTGTCTCCTCTTATTTATCCTAACTGTGATGATCTTTTTATTATTTGTTTTGACTTTTTGCCTATTCAAGCAAGCTAAAATAACAATCAGTTGATAGTAGTACATGTTGTCATTAAACAATGTCATTTTTATGTCATTCAAACAAAAGTGTTTTTTCTTTAATCAAACCTTCTTTAAAACTTTTTTAAGGATTTCATTTAAAATTGAAACACAATTGAGGAGGGAAGATGAAGCCTGCAAATTACAAAGCATGCTTTGTCGATCACAAAATAAATCACTATTTTTAGAAGTTAATTTGTTGTTTTAGCTGAGAATAACGTATTATCTGCAGGACTACATTATTTATCATAAAGCATTATGTCAATAAGTCAGTATCTTTTTTTTTTTTTTTTTTTTTTTTTTTTTTTTTTTTTTTTTTTTTTTACTATTAATATGAGCTTTGTATGTGTTCAGTTGTTTTCTCCTTTTAATTGTATCAATTGACATTGAACTCCGTAACTTTTTTTTTTGTGCTATTTATTCAAGTTATTTTTTCCATTTATTTTTCTCTTTTCTTTCCACTTTAGATATGCCTCACCTTGTCAACCAAAGATTCTTTGATCCAATTACACCCGAAAGATCAAGGCCTTCAAGTCCTTCTCTTTCACCCGTCATTGTTACTTCAGGAGGACATCAAAGTTTATTAGATTCAACTGAACTATCTAAAATGTTATTATCATTACAACAAAAAACACCCATCTCTCGTCCTCCCTCACCCACACCTTCCATTTGTTCCTCCAACAGTAGCTCAATTCCTTCTCAATTCATATTCAACAAGAAGCCAGCACAGAAAGACTTTTTTCTGGCTTGGTCTGATCTTAAAACATTCTTTGTACAACAAAACGAAGAGCCTACAGATTCACATGGATCGGAGACATTTGGTAATCAATTCAGACAAGATATAAGTGCAAAATACGGAACTTGGGGTAAAAATTAAAGTATAAAAAAACAATGGGAATTCTAAAAAAGACGATGAATAGGGAAATACATTGGAAAGGGAGCAGGTGGCTCAGTGAGATTGATAAGACGTTCATTAGATCAAAAAACATTTGCTGTAAAACAATTTAGGAAAAGATACCCACATGAAACCGAAAAAGATTACGTAAAGAAAGTAACAGCAGAATTCTGTATCGGATCCACCCTACACCATCCTAATGTGATTGAGACATTGGATATCATACAAGAAGACAACCAATTTTATGAAATTATGGAATATGCGCCGAATGATTTATTTAATATTGTTATGAGTGGTATGATGTCAAGAGAAGAAATTGCTTGTTGTTGGCGTCAGCTGTTGAATGGTGTCGACTATCTACAGTCTGTTGGTATTGCACACAGAGATATCAAGCTTGACAATTTAGTATTGGATCATATGGGAATACTTAAGATGATTGATTTTGGTTGTTCAACGGTTTACAAATATCCTTTCGAAACCACAATGACAATGACAAAAGGTAAATTAACGAATCAACCTTTAATCAGACGCTCTCTATTCACTCATTGTTCAAATAGGTATCTTTGGTTCAAATCCTTACATTGCACCTGAGCAATATACTCAACCAACTTATGACCCTCGCTTATCTGATATTTGGTCTTGTGCTATTGTGTTCATTTGTATGACAATCCGTAGATTTCCTTGGAAGATACCTCGTTTATCCGATCCTGCCTTTCGTTCATTTGCTAGCAATAGTCACCAGCAACTTCGACTCCTTCAGCTCTTGCCCCGTGAAGCAAGACCAGTGATCGCCGGCATGTTAGAATTAAATCCCAGCAAACGACTCAACCTTCAGCAAGTCCTATCTGATCCATGGGTGAAATCTATTGATGTCTGTCAGGTTCATAAACCTGGAAAGCATCATGTACACCATGTTTTGGTTCAACCGCCTGTTCATTTAACTAGTGATCATTTGGTAGTAATTGCACCTGAAGTCCCTGGCGTTGTAACTGAAAAAGAAAAGAAGAAAAGAACTGCGAACTAATAATACCCCTCTTTGCATAATATTTGTATAAACAATAAAAGTACATACGCATTATAATTTAAGCACATTAACTACACATGGGCTTATATCCCTTCATGTCTTTCGAGCTCTTCTTCCTTTTCATGGCATAATTGTGATTTTAAGAAACTAGAATTCATTCTTTTTAAGGTTACAAGTGCCATTTTCACTCTAATCCAATTGAATAAAGAAAATATGTACAACAAATGTATAAAGTAGGAAATAGGATATACTCAAAAATAGCGACATTATTTAAAGCGTAAAATCATCAATGTATTCTAAACCGAAATCATATCTAGGCTGGGCCCATCCCAGGCGTTTCACGGGAGACTGCATGCAATCCTGCTTTGAAAAAAAACAAGCAAACTATCCATTTTATCAAGACCTGAAAAGCTCGGCGTCACCAATAAAACAGCCTATGCTCGAATGCTATATGCAATGCAACTTAAATAAATCGATGGCTTATCATCAAAGCAGCGACTATGGATGGCATCCACATGTGAGTCAGCATTTGGGCTCTTTTTTGGTTTGTTTCAAAAAAAAATCAAGGCCAAGTATAAAACAAACAAGGTAATCTTACAAGTGCTGATTTAAATCTTCTGCTCTCAAAATACAATAAAAAATGATAATCAAAAAAGCTGTAAACTTAGAATAGTTCGATATTACGAGCTAAAGAAAATGGATTTCCCGTGTCTGTATGCTCTTTAAGCAATATGTGTATTTATATATAAGTTATGCAATTAAAACATAGCCTCCGTGCCATAAATCAAGCCAAATAATATGTTGTTCATGTTTTTGTCTCTTTGGTGAATTGCAAGGTATACATTTAAAGTGACAGAAGCAGATGACAAGATTCACTTTTTCATGAATAATGCTTAATAAAAAAAAAGCTGTTCCATTTACAGCCTCTTGGTTTGACAGGTTACGCAGTATTAGAACTTTCTCTGAATTGACCTTAAACGGCTTCAGTATCTTTTTTTTTTTTTTTTTTTTAAAAAAAAAAGGACATGAACGTCTTCCATCTCAGACGTGCGCCAGGCTACGTGATGGAGATATAGTTGCATGCAAGGAATAAGAAGCAAAGAGAATGAAGTTTAACCATAGAATTTATTACTTTCAAGTATATCGGCTGTTGGTTTTATAAATGAACACTTGAGGAAATAATTGCCCAGATTCAGTATGAAGAGAATGTGTTCTCAAGAAAGTCGTCAACATTCATCACATAGATCATCTATAGAAATATGAAATAGTCTATTTTGCATAGATTATATTTTGAGCCTGCATGAAATACATTGCTTTAGGCTTTCTAGTACACAGACTTTATAAGTCATTTACTGCGGATAGAACGAGCCCACCATGTCAAAAGCTTAGAATTTCAGCTTCTTTAAGCTCCTGACTGAATGAAGGTTGAAGTGAGCACTGTGTGCAGTCTGGTGATTGTCAACCACTTGAGTAGACAGTTGTTTCACTGGCGTGAGCGTCTTTCAGTTTTTCTTTGTTCCTGTAGTTCAAATTAGATCATTTAAAAGTACCGCTACAGCAATAGCTGAACATCTTTGACTGATACTCATGGTTTTACAGCAGAAGGCATGATGCTTGATGCCAGTCTTGCTTGTTTTGTCATGATGGTGCCTCTGGTTGCCTTGCATTCGTATGAACAGAGTCAGAAGCAATGCTTTGAAAAAGATCTTCATCACAGTGTGTGATGGAAAGAGGACTTGTCTAAATCATAAACTGTCTTGTTGTTTTTCAGAAAATTTATGGTTGTGAACTCTTGCAGGCGAACGATTCTACTGCTTGGTTGACCATGTATTTGATATACTAATTTATTCTGTAACAACAGTGATATTTGTTTGTCGGCTTTGAATATCCAAGAAGGTTGTATTGTTTGGTGATGCACTTTATTTTTTGTTCTTAAAAGCAGTACGCTCAATATCAAAAAACAAAATGAAGCTTTTGATTTAATTCTCCAATAAAGATAGTATTCAGCTAATATGGCAAACCAATTCTGGAGTTATACAAAGTGTGGGCTCAATCTTTGTGCGAGGAAATCAAAGTATGAAACGGTATAGATATATTTCAAAACATGAGAAATCAGAACTTGAAAACTAAAAATGAATCTCAAGCAAGCTGAATTTCAAATGTGAACGAATCAATTATAATAGCTTTGCGAAAAATTTTCTTCAAAAGCAGGTCCTGTCAAAAAGGTGATCTGCTTTTTTTTTACTTGTCATTTTTATTTAGATCAAAATGCAATCAGATGAAGTTATTTGGCAAGTAATCAATCAACAGTTTTGCTCATATAAAGTCAAGTAAGTTAAACTTGGTTTATGGAATAAATAAAAAAAAGGGGAAAAACTGATCGATCTACTAGAACATCCACTGCGAATTTTTGTCGTAATCAATATAACGTTACTGGTCTTTGCAATCGGCAATCTTGTCCACTGGCCAACAGTAGATATGCAACCATCAGAGAAGAAAAGGGTATTGTTTATTTGTACATGAAAACACCTGAAAGGGCTCATTCACCTGCAAAAATGTGGGAAAGAAAGAAACTTTCAAAGAACTATGCACAGGCCTTAAGTCAGGTAATATGGTATTTGGAGGTTGAATAGAAAAAGAGACTAACTGAGCTTATTTTTTTCAGATTGACAAGGAACTGCAATATTGGCCAAATTTCTTATCACATAAATGTAAACAGCGTCTTACCAAAATCACACAGTACCTTATTCGTATGCGTAAACTGAAACTCAAAGAAAAGTAAGCTAAAAACACTAACAGGTGACGGTTAGACTGATGCCTTTATTTTTCTTAGCGATCGACCTCAATTGATTGGTATTAAGAAGAAGTTGGAGCGTCGTGAAGCAAACAGAGAACGCAAAGCAGAAGCAGCCGCACGAATAGAGAAATCGATTGAAAAGGAATTGATTGAGCGATTGAAAAATAAAGCTTACGGTGATGCTCCTCTTAATGTCAATGAAGAAATATGGCAAAAGATTCTAGATGAAGAGCTTGAAGGTGCTGAAGAAGACGAATCAGATGAAGATGATGAAAATACCTTTGAAGAAGAAGAAGATGAAGTATGTCTTTTTTTTTGCTTATAGAAATGTAGTACTAATCATATATTGTTGTGTAGGATGCTGAATTTGTTTCTGATCTTGAAGATGAATCTGATATTGGAGACATTGAGGACATGGAGGATGGATTTGAATGGGAGCAAGAAAATGAGCAACAAAACATTGCATACACAAATTAAAAGGATTGCTACCTAGTACAACTTGAACAAATCATCACACTGCTTCCACTCTTGTTTTTTATATATAGAACTATATCCTACTTTTTTCTGCTTTTTACTTGATTCCAATTTTGGTATTTATTAATTTTTAAAAAAAAATTTAATCGGAGCGAGCTATCATATATGCACCGCGCAAACTATTAAACGTGTCTTTTTGCAATGTCTTCTAAAATTAAATATCAACAACTACCTTGATGAGAAATAGGGTTGTTTTTACTCAACTCTACAAGTAAATATTGTTTACGATCAAGATTGAATAAACAAAATGTCTTTAAAGGTTGTAAAGAGCATTGATATATTGATGGCAAGAGATGTGTAAGGTATCATTTACTTTAATCCGTCTTTTTTTCAATGCTATGTTGCATATAGAAATTAGACAATGGAATATCTTCATCGCTGCTTTCATGTAAAGGGTTTTCATAGTACACGCCAGAGGAATGGTAAGGTGGATTGTTCAACAAATGTTTTGTGCCTTCTTCCTCATCGTATCCATCACTGTCGGATACGAAACTACCAGAATCATAATATCCTTCAGAGTCATCTTCGATTGAAGCACTGGGATTCTCAGCCAGAAGCCTCTTTGCCTCTTGCTGTCGTCTGTATTTGGATGAAAAAATGGAAGGGCGTAAATCGTCTGGGTCCCGAGGTGGCCAATGGTAAGGAAGATAAGGATCTATACCTAAAATAACAGGAAATGATAGGCCGTCGCCCGGTGTCCTTTGTGGCCACAACCAAAGCAGAGGGTTGGGTCCTAACACTTGGCAGATGTTTGTATAAAGTCCAATATCAAATGGGTATCGTGTCTATGATGGAGCGCATTAATCTACACTGTACCTTTTTCTTTTTTCTCATTTCTTACTGGTAGGATTTTGCCTCTCTGTATAAGCATTTCTACTTTTCCTCTTTCCCATGCTTCAATATTAGTTTGATTTCTCAAGAGACAATAGAATTGGTATCCAGACAAGATACTGACTGCAAAAAGAATAATAAAGGATAGCACAAAATTTGCTATTATAAAGATGACTTCAAATGTACTTGGTTCAGCATTAAACTAGAGCAAACGAGTAAATGAGACTTTTCATCTTTTTTTTTTGTTCATTTTCATTACTATTTTACTTGAAAATGACTTATGGCATCCATGATTGCTCTTATCCTCCCTATCAGCAATGCAATAAGGTAGGTACAACCTATGGTGACATACGCAATAAACCGTAAAAAGTGACCATGATTTCGATGCCCAACACAATTATTGATCCAAGGGCAGTGATGATCCATTTTGAGTACACAACGTCTACAATACCGGCAATGGTGGCTTCTGGGTGGTTTATATGTTCTACAGAGCTTGCAGTACCTTGGACCTGTGATGCCTTCAGTAACCGAATTCGTTGTTATTAAAGTCGACGGTGGTTCCTAAAACTGTGTTAGTTTTATGTATTATTAAGATTTTACAAGTTCAATTACCCAATGGGCAGGAATTTTTCCAGGATCAGTTACAACAGCCAAGTAATAATTGTAAAACACCAACAGAATTAAAATGTTTAACGGGCCTAATAGATAAATAGTTTCGTTCACCTCATAATTTGGTAAAAGTATGCAAAATTGTGAAGAGTAGCCAATAAAGAAGATTAAGCTAACGACAGTAACTACAAATACTTTTCCTGGAATGAATTCCAGCATTGCATTCCAAAAAATAAAAAAAAGTAGTAGAATAGAGTCACACAGCTTTAAAATAATTCTGATAAAGTAAAATTATTTGAATGTAGCCACTTGTGTATCACATCAAAAACAGACATCTTTTTACTTCCTTTAGAGACTAACGAGAAAGATCAATAAAAGTATTCTGGCCTATTTTACCTTGTACAATAATTCCATGATAACATAGCAACCATCCTTGCCGTGCTTTTTGTCGGCAACACATTAAAGAATTAGTGAGGCCGTTGAGTCCATGTTCAATTTGTTTTATTGCCCTATACTGCAATAATAGGAATGAAAATTGTAATCCTTGTCTTGTTAAAAGCTTTAGAGTGAAAGTAAAGAACCAGCATAGACTTTATAAATCAATGATGGTTGAAATAAACCGACCACAATTCCACAGTAATAGCTTTTTCATTCAGCAAAAGAAATTAAGAGCCCCATTGAATTTTTTTTTTTTATTTCACTTTTTCAGCCTCTATTTTTCAGCCAATGCTACAATAATATGATTGTAGAATATTATACTGATTAATTACTCCATCATAGCTTATTTGTCAGTATGAACAAAAGCAAAATTGTCTGTTTTTTATGTAGCTCTGACAAAATCGCGTTTGCTGTGCAAACCTGGGTTCCTGATTCAAACAGAAATACTCCGCTGGTTCATAACTGACCAATTTGAAGATGCCCAACCATTTTTAAAAAGTAGAACCAGCTGTTCATGAGCTTGTAAAGAAAGCAGAAGCGATTTAAATGGCTGAGAAGATCATCGTGCTTTATGTATTTGCACATAAATAAGATCCAGGCTTCATAAAAAAGGCAGTTATCCAACTTTTAAAAGGACATAATATGTGGCCAAGCAATATATCATAATATTAAAATGTTTGACAAGCCTTATTTTGAAAATGAATTACAATGATTTTGAAATAATACAATAAAAGAGTAAGACAAAAAAAAGGTATGTTTTCAGTCGCATCCATATTTGGGAGTATGCTTGCCTAAAAACTAGATGAAACCATATATAAATAGAGATTTATGAGAGGTAAAGTGCTAAGTCTCCCTATAGACATGACAACCAGCAAAGTATACTAAACGGAGAAGTTTTCTATAAAATATTTCGATAGTCTCTCTATCATTTTGCAAAACATTTCAATTTATATGGTGTACAGCTTGTCATCTGCGTATTTGAACAGTATATCATCGAAGAGAATACAGAAATACCACTAGTAAGTATTTTTAATCAATAAATTTTTTAGTTAAGCATAGATGTGCATGCAAAATAAAGCATGCAGTTTGAATGTGTAAATGGTATGAGGACTAGAAAAAATAGCATATATTGGACAGATTCATTTAGTTAAAGTTTGGATAAACACTTTCTTATTTCACTGCCTCTCCTTACAAGAATTTGAACTGAAATAACGGTTAGGTACAGGACACGAGTAAGCAAAGAAAGGGGCTTTTTCATAAAATGTGCATTTATTGAATTTCCTTTTGTAGTGCCTTGTGTAGTGAAGCGGGTAAGGAAGAAGATTCCTCCATGGTACAGGGTTGCTCGGAAAAGAAAAAAACGAGACAATGTAGAGTGTGAGTTTTATTATGAGACACTAAATTTGCAAAAAAGATACACTGTCAAGATCTAGTGAATACAATGGATTTAGTTCGATGTATAAAACAAAAAATGGACAGAGTCCACAATAAAGATATTCTTGGTAAGATCAAGCAAATTTTATTTCAAAGTATTGAACTCGTTTTAATTGTAAAAAAAAACATGCTTGACTCTTTATTCTCACTATAAAAAAGCCTTCTCCCTTTCTTCTTTTTCTCTCTTTCTCTTTTTCATTAAATGATTCAATCACTTTTGGAACCAAGCATCATCAAAACAAGTGTCGTATCAGCTATTTTACTGGTTGCTTGGTTTATCTTTTGGAAAAAGAACAACTTGGCAAGAACAGAACGAGAGCTAGCCTATGTATTGACCTTAATCACAAGCTTCATCACCAGCCTTTGCTCACTTCCACTTGTCTATACGCTCTATAAAGGAAACCTCTCTGAAATTCTTGTCTACCGTACCTGGACAGTTCAAGTGACGGTATTCTTTATGACATTTCTGTTTTTGGATTTAGTCATCGGTAGCATATTTTATGCAAAAAAAATAGACCCACTTACAGGCTGGCTTCATCATACGGTCTATCTGATGCTTTTGATTTGGACTATTAATCGACAGTATTGTTCGGTCTTTGTGATGATGTGTCTATTAGAAATACCGACGTTTATATTATCTGTGGGATCAGTTAGAAATAGATTTCGTTATGACTATCTATTTGCAATAACGTTTGTTTGTACTCGGATCTTGTTTCACCTTTATGTGATTGTCTGTGCATGGCAATTGAAGCCATTTGGATCCATTATGACTGCCCTCACTGCATTTTGGCCACTTCATTGTCACTGGTTTTACGGTAAGAATAGTATTACAATAAACATGGTAAAGAAAACTCAATAGGTTGGATACATAGGGTTCATTAAACAACAGATCCGATTGTCATCAATAGACACAGAAACTAGAAAGACAAGTGAACTTCGATTGAAAAGACAATACGAGAAAAAAACATATTTATTTTCTCCTGTATCGGTATATTAACATCTCCTTCAATAAAAATTATTTTCCTTTTTTATCGACAGGTGAATGTCCACTTGCAGTCCATGCGTCCTTTAAAGTTGAATATGCCTTGATTACAGCGGGTGGAACCTTAGGATGAGCAGTAGGCGGTGTTAATAAGGTATCAACTTGAACAAATAAAGAGTTCAAATAATCGCGTGTATAACTTGACATGTAATATCTCATGCGTAAAAAGTGAACATAAACTAATAAACAAGTCACCGATGTACGGAACCTGCACCGAGATGTCAATATTTTTGTGGGTGGTACACACATCAAAATACTTACACAAACAAACCGAGTACAAAAGGTAGCAAAATGCCGCAAATTTCATATTGACAAGTCAAGATCATGGCTTTTTCATAATATTTTGATTTAATCTCTTTCAATGTAGATTCTAGCTTGATCTGTTGAGGCATGCATGCTGGAATGAGTTGTGAGGTTAAATAATCGGATACATGGAAAAATGAATAAACAAGAAATGGTAAGAGTGTCACTATATCAAAAAAAGTATTAGATATCATGCATATATTTGTATACATTACTATCAGTTCTTTTACCAATTTTTCTTTTAGAAAGTAAGAAATAGGCTGCTATAATTAAATATTGTGCATTTTCATCAAGTATCATTCGCTTGAGTGGTATGCCTTGATGAAAAGGCTATGAAAGATAAATAAAGACTCATTGTCATTTTATATACAACACTTACTTTATAGGAGTTGTAGAGAATGATGCTGTAAGTACATACTACAGAAATATAGGCGAATCTGTAAAAAAATGTGACAGGATGAAATATTGAACACGAGATATAAAATAGGAGACAGTTTAAAATGGTGATTGCGTGACCTACAAACCAACCAAAATGAAGTGTCTAGTGAACTGTTAAGTGATTGTATTCTAGTAAATACTTGTATCAATATACCTTGAAATCAAGTTTATTTTCTAATGACATTAAAGTAATAAAAGCAAAAGAAAAAGAAATTTAAAGAAAAAAAACAAAATGTATGGTTTTATTATTATTTTATTTTGGTTGTGAATCCCGTTTTTCCAAATTTGGAACGGAGCACAAATGTTTGCATTACTGCTTTTTGGAAAGCAATTTGCCAAGAAAAAATCAAGAGAAGGAAAGAGGACTTGAGATAAAGAGCCCATGCTTGGTTTCTTGGCTGTCTTGTTTGTTATTTTCTTGCGTGTTCTTTTATTTGTACTATAAAAAGTGTCTTTACCTCATATTTACAATTAACAGTCACTACTCGTTATAGACACGACATCAACAGCCAAACATAGTATCAAAACTTTCTTCCTTTTTTTAATAAATCATGGACAGTGCTCTTTTATCCCAAATTCAAAAAGGCCGAAAACTAAAGAAGGCAGTAACAAATGATAGATCTGCTCCTATTATTGCTCGTAAGTTTCTTTTTAGTTTTGTTAATGACGAAATGAAAACTTAATTTTTCAAAAAAAGCATCAAAAGCAAATGGACCTACTTCAGGTGGTGGTATGGCAAGACCACCTGTTCCAGGCATGACCCAAGCACCACCAAGTATTCCTCATACAGCTTCAGCACCTGCACCTGTGTCTAGTGGACCTCAATTAGGTGGACTCTTTGTAAATGGAATGCCTACGCTTCGAAAAACAAGAGGAGCTGCTGTAGACACAGGAAGAAATATGTCTTGTAAGAAATTTTGCTATCTTTTAATTTTTACTAACATCTCGTAAAAGCGCCATCGTTACCCAGCACACCACCTAGTGCACCACCTAGTGCACCACCAATTGCACCACCTAGTGCACCATCCGTTATTAAATCAACCTTTCATCATAACACATTACCAAGAGGCTTTAAGGTGCCTCCTGTACCTGGACGAGCCTTACCTAAACCTTCTTCTCCAACACCACCAGCCGCACCTCCTCCACCAGTTGCCTTGGGTGTACCGCCTAAAACCCAAGCCTCACTGGCCCCACAGGGCCGTTCAAGATCCAACAGTTCACCACAAAGACCTATACCACCACCTCCTCCTCCTCGCATGGCACCTTCACCTCCAGCAAGTCCCAATGTTCCTCGAGCTGGACTGACCGTTCCACCCGCCTTACCACCTGGAAGGCCTAGAGCTTCTTCTGCCTCTGCACCCAATGCGCCACCGATGCCACCACCACTACCTGGAGGAACTCAGAAAAACAATGTGAGACCTACAGGAGGTGCTTCAGCCCCAAGATCACCTCTCCCTCCTCCACCTATGGCTAAGCCTTCTGCAGCGCCCTTCAGTAGACCAACCATCAATTTTCCATTAACAGAAGGAGGCAAATATACTTTCAGACCTCTGTCGGAATTACCAAAACCTAGATCATTTACTAAATCAAGGCATGTGTATCCCAGTGGAGAGTTTAGAGGAAATGGTAAGTGAGAGAAAGAGAAAAGGATGATGACTTACTTTTTGATAGCTTATCCTTTGAACTATGATAAAATCTACTAAGTGCCTTTTCAATAAAAAAATATCTCCTGATTTTGTATCAATTTCTGATATTTAAAAAAAAAAGAAAAACGCGCCTGTTTCTTTTTTCTTTCTGTTTTTCAGTATGCCACCCATTCAATTTGGCAATAAAAAGAAGAAGGAGTTTGGCAAAAACCAGGTTCATCCTGATTACCGTCATCCACTCTACCTTGGAGATTGGCAAAGGTCCATACCTGGCATAGACAAAGATTTCGCTCGAGATGATATGGACGAGCCACATTTAAAAAGAAAGCATGCCTTGCTACACAAGTACCCCGAAATAAAGGATTTGTACGGCTCAGACATTCGTACTTTTTATGTAGCCACCTTGATCAATCTTCTTCAACTTGGTCTTGCTTATCACTTTGGCCATCACAGCACGTTTCTCACCATGATCTTCACGGCTTATTTCTTGGGAGGCACAGCCACCGGCATCGTCGGTGTCATCATACACGAAGCCAGCCATAATCTCATCACGGGCCACAAGACCATGGACCGTCTGATGGGTCTTTATACCAATCTTGCTCTTCCAGTGCCAATCTCACAATCCTTTCGTCGATATCATATTGAACATCATACCTGGCAAGGTGTTGAAGGCAGAGATCCCGATTTGCCTCTTGAGTGGGAAAAGCAATTGATTGACGGAAGCCCCTTCAAGAAGTGTATGTGGATCATGATTTATCCTGTCATGTATGTTTTCAGAGGCTTGGTGCTTCAACAACAGTGGGGTCACAAACCTAAAAAGTGGGAATGGATCAATGTTGCTGTATCGATAGTGGTGAATGCCTTGGTTGTCTATTTTTGTACTTGGCGAGGTTTGCAATATCTCTTTCTGTCGCTTTGGTTTGGCTATTCTTTACATCCTGGTGCAGCACATTTTATTCAAGAGCATTATACATTTGATGATGGTCAAGAGACTTACTCTTATTATGGAATGCTCAATGTGCCATTTTTGAATATAGGCTATCATAATGAACACCATGATTTTCAAATGGTAAATTGATAGAATTTATCTAAAAGAAATAATAATCATTTGGTATAGATTCCTTGGTCAAAGTTACCACAACTAAGGTATCTAGCAACTGAATATTATGATTCTTTAGCCTATCATACATCCTGGTTTATGGTTCACTGGAAGTTTATATTTGATGGAACAATGGGACCTCAGTCACGAGTAGTACGTGATTATCGCACTTTCAAGTCTGGAAGATCACTTTTGAGAAGAATTCATGAATATTACAATCCAAAAAAGTAGTCATGACAATATCTCTCTCTGAATTAGTGTGCACATACACATGATAATGAATCATTATGTATATATCTCTTTCAAATCTATAAAACATTTGAAATAAAGCCTTGTTACTAGACAGAAAAAGGTGTGGAAACATCCCAATGCAAATCTAACCATGTGCTTTAAAATACATTTCATCTTTTGATTAAAAAAATGAACTTCAGTACTTTTTAATCACATCTTAAGTTTTGCATTGTATAATGCTCCTGATCTTAAACTTGGAAAGAATAGCTTTTGATTTTTAGTATGAAACTTGTTATTTTTTTTCTTTAATTATAAATTAAGCCATATTCAATACAATATAGCAGCGGCTTAAAGATTTCAAAGCTACTTGACAGTTTCGTAGTGTAGTAGATAAGCTACACGTCAAAGGCAGCATTGGATAACTTACTTTCATATCCCTGGCTTGTTTATACATGCCATTGATACAACGTGAAAATTTTATTCAAATAAAAATTGGGAATTGCTTGCCTTGTTATCTTTCTGTTATTCTTTTTTTCGTTACTACCGATCATAAAATGGGCTATCTCAGTAACTTTGTATCTGAAAAAGAAGATGTACTTGATTGTGTTTCTTTCAATATAAATTAAAAGGCTATCAACCAGACCACAACTAGACTGCTGGATTCTAGTGCAATTTTAAAGAGGAAAGAAAGAATCAGATAGACGTGGTTGTAGAACTTTTAATGGTATGGCAACATCTTTATGGAGAGTAGCAGAAAATGAAAGTATCAAGCAAAAAGACAAAGGATGCTTTTCACCTTTGTCTTTGTCCGCATGATTTTCGCACAAGTGCAGTTCAGCATATTATAACTCTACCTCAGCAGTTGTTGATAGCTACTTGTATCACAGACCAAGAACAATCTATGATTAAATTTTAAAACAATTGGACGAATAAAAAAAAGTGTTGCTTTGTCAAAGTATGGTGTCTAATTGTTCTCAGGATTATCAAAGGGCATCACATTATGGAGCAAAGAATATATAAAAAAAAAAGATTATGAATTCGAAACAGGTATTTTTCAAAACAAAATTGAATTTAGACATTTTACGTTTGGGGACAGACAAACAATTGACACGGTGAAGACAGTTGACTGATCTGCTTTTACTCTAATCGTGCAACACATCAAGCCTTTGACAACGGGGGGGGGGTTTTTTTCGTTCTAGCCACACTATATACATATTGCGATGTAGCACACAGCTACAAGTATAGTGCAAGTGCTGACTTCTATGTCAAAGATGACTAATATATTCTTATTGTCTTAGGCTTTTGCAGTGTTAAAAATGCTGGTCGTCTTTACTCTAACCATTTAGAAGGTCTCTTCTTACAAGAAAAACACACATTAAGAATGTCAAACAAGACATCCATTATCCTTAAAAGTACCATTAAAGAACTCTTTTAGTACTTGAAAACAATAAAAAGCTCAATTTTATTGAATTGGCAACTAACATGGGCCAGAGCGAAGTGGAAGAAACTGATGGAATGCGACATGTTGTGAAAAAAAAAGGGGACATGAAATATAAAATTTAGAATTTCTTTCACTTTATGGAAAATAAGGGGAAAACAAAATCAATTCACTTTAAATATTCATTCCATTTCAAGCTATATTTGGTCTTCCAAGTATGTCATGCACTGATGATTTCATATTAGGTTTCTTTGAGTCCTTTAATTATGTTTATGTTGATTTACTAGGGACTGCATCTTACCATGTACCATCTTTATCAGGATTTGATAACAAGATGTCTAGACAAGCGTTCTATTGTTGAAATTTTATCTTTCAAATTATTATTATTCCACGTCATGTCAATCATGTTGTCTATTATTCATTCAATGATCTTGATTTTATAATCCAAGACATATCGTGTTTTCCAATTCTTATCGTTCATAAATCTGCACCTACACATGTGATATCCGTTGTAGAAAGATCAAATAGCCAGTGTGGGCACTTTATAAGTGCATTGCCCCTTTCTTGCCTCCTTTGTAACTGTCTCTTTGAATTTTTCTTTTGTGCTTCTCTTAACTCATTCTTTTTTGATTTTTTTACAGGTCTTTTAGAATGCTTCAGGCTCGTAGTTTGATTGTAGATTGTAACGCTGACCAAAGGATATTCTTCAAGATCAACTTCCATTTACATAATAGCAATCTCTTCTCCATCTCTCACAAGATTCTCAAGCTATTCTCATACGCAAAAGCGTTTATTCCGTTTAAATTAACAATGGAATATAAAGAAGAGGACTATTACTTTGATGAGTTAGCTTTTTATTTTGGCCACTAGCCAATGAAATAGCCAAATGATTTGTTTGAAGCCAGATACCTTTTCTAAAGGTGGCAAATGATTTCCGAAAATAGTGCAGTGAAAGCAAACTGGGATTTTTGAGTGCAGTTTTTTTTTTTTTTTTTTTTTTTTTTTTTTTTTTTTTTTTTTTTTTTTTTTTTTTTAACTTTTATTCTTTAAATGGATCTCGTTGAAGAAGAACAGTTTGACGTATACCTTCAACATTTAAAGCAGACTAACACTGGCATTTGTACATTTACTGGTAAATCTTGCACGTTTTGAAACACAAAATTGTTAATCTCTTGAGTTGTGAATAGATGAATCGGATCAATATTTTGACAAAATAGCTAAAGAGGTTACTATCGAGGAAGCAAACGGCAATTATCAACTAGAAATAGCTCACTTTGATGTAAATTATTTATTGTGTGTGGTTTTATTTGTGAGAAAATAGTAGTAATTTAGCTTCTTTATAGAATTCTACTTCAACTTACAACGCACATTTAATAAACTGTGAATCAGCTAATGAAGATGGAGAATATGAATGTTTCCTGATTTATGATAAAGAAAACGATGTAAAGTATGATGAAAACAAAAAGATGAAGACCCCTTTTTTTTAATATAAACACCCTTTTTTAAAGACTTTTGTACTTCAACGTTTAATTGCACAAATTGATATTAATACCAGATCAAGTGGACAGGACGAATTCGATTACGATCTATCAAAAGATATGGATGAAATATTAAATAGTCAAAATGAAGATGATGATGATGATGAAGAGGAGGAAGAAGAAGAGGAAGAGGAGGAGGAAGAGGAAGAAGAAGAAGAAGAAGAAGATGATGATGATGAAGAAGCTGGAGATGTATTTGAAGAAATTTTACCAACCACCAGTCCATATCATATCGCACCCACGCCTAGATATAGCCCACTGTCACCTAGATACCAATTGAACTCAGGGTCAATTACCAACAGTAATAATAGATATGCACCCGAATTCAATGTAAGATCACCTACACCATTAGAAAACTCGGACACATCAGATATTGTTGGCTTTGAGCGAGCACGATCAGAAAGTACGGAATCAGAAAGTGAAAGTAGCGAAGAAGAAGAAGAAGAAGATGAAGATGATGATGATTTAGATTCTTTGGCCAATGATATATCAATGACATTAACAAATGGCGTTGCATCCGCGCCAGATTCACCTCGACCAGACTATATTATTGAAAACAACACAAATAATTATCATTCACCTGTCACAACCCAACCACATAACAATAATAATGCGGGGCCAATGTCGTTACGTGCCTTATTTAGTAAATATTCATTCTTCAATGTTATCATTATGACTAACAACAAAATATTGTATAGATGATGAAGAGGAAGAAGAGGAAGAAGAAAGTCAATCGAATTCTGATAGTGATTGATATTTTTAGTGTTATAAAATATATTTATTTGTCTGTTTCCCTTTCGGCATGAAATAATGAATATGAATTGAATACGGAGTTTAAAATGAGTTTGCACCATTCTCCATTCTCTCTCACTCTCTCACTTTGCCCCCTCCCCTTTTCCCTTCTCCTTTTTTCCCTTTTTGTTTCAATCCTAAAGAAAAATAAAAGGTAAAAGAGAGGAGAATGAGGATGGTTCACAAGTTGAATTCAAAATTTAAATCTTTTAAAGGAAATGTCAGTTTATAATCACCGCTCTATGGTTCCTGCTTCACATTCAACCCGTCTATTGGATCTTTTAGATTCAATCAGAGCTGAATTTGACCAACTTACACAGGAAGCGTTTATATGCAAATCACAACGTGACGAATATGAAAATAAAAGTAAGCTTGTCTTTGTCCATGGATCCATCTCACATGTATGACTAGTTGTTCTTCAAATCAAGGAAATGACAAAGTTTCAGCAAAGTTTATTTGAAATGGAAAAAACACAACACACCCTAAAGAAACAGTAAAGAATCAGTGACAACTTTTTGGAAAATAACGCCTTTTATTAGATATGAAGAAGAGATTGCAAGACTGCGTCAGCAACTGGAACTCTACACAAATAAACAACCGCAGACGACCATCAAACAAGAGCAGCCACCGACTATTGGGCCTGCATCTAATCTTTTTGGAGGTATTATGAATGCGTCTACACAAAAATTGGAAGATTCAGGAGTTTATAAGAAAGCAACTGTAGGACCTTTAGAGTTTGGTACACAAATCACATCACTGGTGGATACGGATCCTGCTACAGTGCCTGATAGTTTCAAGATTGAGATGCCAGATTGGTATGCACTGTGAGTATCAGCTTGTATGGGTTGTGGATTGTGTGAATATTGATTGTATTCTCTAGGTTTAATCCAACGATTAAAAGAGTATTAAGACCAAATTTGATGCATTCGTTTGATCACAATAGTGTTGTATGCTGTGTCAAGTTTAGTTTGGATGGAAGGTTTTTAGCAGCAGGTTGTAATCGAGTGACTTATATCTATGATGTTTCTTCTGGCAACAAAATATGGTATATACAATCTAAACTGGTCTTCATCTCACATCTTTTGCAATTAGCATGCTTCAAGATGAATCAAGTACGCAAGAAGGCGATCTTTACATTCGATCCATTTGCTTTAGTCCAGATGGTCGTTTCCTTGCTACAGGCGCAGAGGATAAACAGATCAGAGTAAGATATCGTTCACATGCTTTCCAGAGCTAAAGAATCCAATAGATTTGGGATATTGCAGCAAAACGTGTTCGAAATGTACTCTTGGGTCATGAGCAAGACATCTATTCACTTGATTTCAGTCGTGACGGTCGTATTTTGGCCTCAGGATCAGGTGATACAACCACCAGGATATGGAACATGGCCGAGGGAGGCGTCTGTATGCACGTCCTGGCCAAGACGGACGCCGGTCAAAAGGATCCAGGAGTGACGAGTGTAGCGATCTCACACGACGGTCGACTGGTAGCGACCGGAAGTTTAGACAGGATGGTACGCGTGTGGAATGCACAGTCGGGTCAATTGATGGAACAACTCGAGGGACATCGGGATAGTGTATATAGTGTTGCATTCATGCCTGGTGAAGCTGAGTTGGTCAGTGGTAGTCTAGATAAGACGGTCAAGTTGTGGAAGTTGGGGGCAAATGTAAATAGACCTGCCAATAGTGCTCCCAGAATTCCTTGCAGGATGACCTTTGTCGGGCACAAGGTAAATTGTGGATGGTGTGAGGAAAGAGAGTTTGATGATATGAATAGGATTTTGTGTTGTCTCTTGCATGTACATATGACGGTAAATTCATTATATCCGGATCAAAAGATAGAAGCATTCACGTTTGGAATCCAAATACGGGTCAAGTTCAATTTATGCTACAAGGTCATAAAAATTCAGGTACATAACGCATCATGTCAACCCATCCTTCTTCTCACCATTGGACCCCCCTAGTTATTTCTGTTGCAGTGACAGCGAATGGAAGACCTTTGTTTGCTTCTGGTTCTGGCGATAATCGTGCTCGTGTTTGGAGCTATTGATAACCTATAATAAAATAATCCGCATGTAAATGTGTGTAACACATGGATATTTTATGCTTTTTTTAAATAAATAAATCTTAGTCATAAAATTGTGTGTGTGTGTGTATTTTTTTTTTCCCTTCATGGTGTTGGTAACCAAGATTACGAAATTATTAGGCATCAAGCATCCCATTATACAGGGTGGTATGCAACATGTCGGCACGGCACCACTTGCTTCTGCTGTTTCTAATGCCGGAGGTCTTGGTATTCTTACTGCCTTGACACAACCTACGCCTGATGATTTAAGAAAGGAAATCATAAAGTGTCGTGCAATGACCCATGAACCCTTTGGGGTCAATATGACCTTTCTACCTGCGCTTCGGCTACCTCCTTATGAAGAATATGCTCAAGTGATTATAGAGGAAGGTGTGAAGGTGGTGGAGACAGCGGGAAATAACCGTAAGACGATGTGTTGCTCACACTACTCTCTTATTAATAAAGTACGTAGCTGGAGAATATATCAAGATGTTTAAGGATGCCAACATCAAGACGATTCATAAATGTGTTGCGGTTCGACACGCACTGACCGCACAACGGCTGGGTGTGGATGCAGTCTCGATGGACGGATTTGAATGTGCAGGACATCCAGGGGAGGATGACATTACAGGGTTGATCTTATTAGCCAAGTCAGCACGTAAGCTCGATATACCTTTTATTGCCTCGGGAGGGATTGGAGACGGTCGAGGGCTAGTGGCTGCCTTGGCCTTGGGAGCAGAAGGGATCAATATGGGCACACGCTTTCTTTGTACAGTGGAGGCTCCGATTCATGCATCCATCAAGCAGCGAATGGTCGAGGCAGATGAAAGGTCGACGAGCATTGTGTATAGACCCTTTAGAAACTCAGCTCGTGTGTTTAAAAACAAGGTGGCGATCGAGGTGAATGAGATTGAAAAGAGGCAAGGAGTACGATTTGAAGAGATTGCACCTCTGGTTTCGGGCATCAGGGGTAAAGAAGTCTTTTTGAAAGGTGATTCTGATCTGGGGATCTGGACAGCTGGACAGGTGCTTGGGTTGATAGAGGATATTCCTACCTGTCATGACTTGATTTATCGCATGATGAATGAAGCGGAAGGAATCATCCAGAAAAGGTTGCAAAACATGGTAGTTACGTAACCTTTTTTTCCTTTTTGGTCTTTCTTTGCGGGAAAATTAAATTTCCGGGTGATTTTTTGCCTTTTGTAGTTTTTCTTTTACTTTATTTTTTTTTCAACCTTTTTTACATTGTCACAAATTAAAGAAAGTTTCGGCCCTGGTGGCGTTTTTGCTATACCAAAGTTAAAGCCTTTGAATGAAGCAAAACATTGTATTGAATGTCAAACAGTGTTTAGCTTATTTCGTCAAAAATATCACTGTCGTAATTGCGGTAAATGTCTATTGTTGTTTATAAACTTTCTTTTAAACTTTCTCATTTTGTAGGAGGTGTTGTTTGTAGTAATTGCTCCGGTCACAGGCATGCACTAAAGAAATATGGATATGACAAGTAAGTCCTTTCTGTTAGGCAGTGTATCTGTGTGTGTGTGTGTGTATTAATTGGGATGAAAATAAGTCCTATAAGGTGCTGCGATACTTGTGATAAATTCATAAAAATACAATACATGAGTTCAGAAGGATTATCACAATTACCACTGAAAGAACTAAAGGAGTACATTCAAGCTTATCAACTACCTTCAAAAAATGCTATTGAGAAAGACGACTTGGTTCGCATCATATTCAATACAAGACCGCTGTCTAATGAGAATGAACTTTCTTATAGAAATCAACGACATAAGCTAAATTCGAGTCGAAAGAACAATAGCTCCTTCTCGTTTTCAAACATTGTTCAAGATATCTTTACATCCACCACACAGCCTTCACCCAGATCATCGCCTCGACAGCGACCCAGAGAACAAAGAGCTGAATCCCCACCAGAACAAAGACGATCTCAATACCGACCCCAGCCGGAACAAAGAAGCCAGACAGCGCCGCGACAGCCAGAGCAAAGACAGCAAGCATCCGAAAGAAAAGAGCCTATACCACGCCCTGAGCTTACCCTTCATGACCTCATCCAGACCAATACCGATGCATCCTCTCTCTCTGTCCGTACATTAAAATCAATTCTCAAAGCAAACTTTGTCGAACAATCGCATGTGATTGAGAAATCCGAATTGGTCAAACTTGTCAATCGACTGGCTGATCAGCAACGAAAGACGACGAGTCAACCAAGGGATGATGTACTCTGTCGAATTTGTCTGGATGCAGAACAGAATTGCGTTTTTCTCAATTGTGGACATATGGCAGCCTGTATGGATTGTGCCAAGACGGTAAGGAGAATTAGGATAAAAAGTATGTTTTATTGATGGTTATGTACAGTTGATAGAAACAAAAAATGAATGCCCCATCTGTCGTGAACCTATCCTTAAATTGGTTCATGTGTTTCGTTCTTGATGTATAGAGAAATAAAAATTAAATTACGACTTTGTCTGCTTTTTTATTCGCACGGCGTTCACGAAGGGCCTTGTTCTTTGCACGAAGGACGTCTGCTTGCTCAGCCAGTGTCTTTGCACGGACCTTTTCAGCCTTCGCCTTGTGAATGTGTTCCATCAAGACACGCTTGTTTTTGAAACCGTTACCTTTGGACTTGAGATAAAGTTGATGGTACAAGTGCTTGTCGATCTTGCCAGCTTCTCTGTACTTGGCCAACAGCCGACGGAGGACACGCATGCGACGCATCCAGATCACCTGGCTGGACATACGGGCATCAGCAGTACCCTTTCTCTTACCATAACCCATGTGACGTCCGTTGCGTTTGGCTGCGGCACGTTCAAGCACACGGAAACGAGATTGAGCAATTTGAGGCTTACGGATAATCAAACCATCCTTGACGAGCTTACGAATAGTGGCACCTAAAAACACATGAGAAAAAGTGTATTTTATTTATTTTCAAACTTACGAGAGTTGGCATTAGAGATTTCACTGACTTCATTGGGGTCTAACCAGATTTTGCGTTGACCACACTTGAGGACAGAGGCAGCTAAACGTTTTTGAACAATCAAATGGACCCTGTTCTGAGTTAGAGTCAAGTCCGGTAAGAGTCCGGTGAATTAAACTTACATTTTTTGTTGATGAGAAAGAATGAAAAAAAAAAAAAGTTGAAGAGAGGGTGAATATAAATCGAAAGAGTGGCCTATAATTCATTTGATTGGTTAGAGTCATCGGGATCTAAATACTGTATCCAACGTTATCCATCCATCTAATGATTGGTTGATTTTAAATAGTTCATTTATTCACATTATTGCAAGGAAAAAAAAAAAAAGGAAAGCGATGATAGCAAGAAAGAGATTTACAAGAGAGAAGTGGGGGGGGGTATATCAAGGTTTAAAAGAAAGAGAACAATTTAAAGAACAAAATCGATAAACAAAAGGAACAGGATGGTTTCCCAAGACAGAAAGCCAGTGAATGCTTTGTACACTGGGTTGATAGAAAGGGGATTGACAGTGTTCACAACTGTTGATTCTGTTTGATTGAAATCGATCGAGAAGGGTATGAGGTAAAGAAGATGGTAAATGGATAGAGTTCGACAAGATTGTTCTGTGAGATAATTCTACCAGGGAAGGTATAAATGACCATTTTGATTGGTTATCGTCTGTATATGGATTTGGAAATAAGGAAAGTGTTGTTAATTTAGAGAGTCGATTGAGTTCAGCTGGTAATGTTTTCTATTGAAAATATGAGCAAGATTTCTTTGGATTAAAAGATATTTACTAGTTGATTATTTCCTAAGGACAGTTCTACAAGGTTCTCTAATAAGGCAATATCAGGAGGTATTGAGGTAAGTTGGTTGTTTCTTAGACTTAGAACAGTCAAATTTTTTAATCGAAATAAATTTGAATTTAAACAAGTTAGTCTATTTCCATATAAATAAAGCTGTAAGGAAGCTGCTTTTACTATATCGTTGCATAATACTGTAACATATTCTAATTCTCCTACTTCTTTTGGTATTTCTGTTAAACCGATATGTCTACTTTACAATTAGTATTCTTAATAAACATCAACTAAATTTACCCCAAGTCCACTTTTTCAATTCCATTATCAACCACTCTATCAATCACTCGACGTACTTTATCAAAGGGTGATATGTTTTCTTCTTTATTATTCATGCGAAAATACTTTTCAAAGTCACTACTTGTATTACTACTGCCTATACTCGTACACAGTTCTTTATCATCAAAAGGAGGTAAATAATCCTCATCTTCAGATACATCAGTGTCAACCCATTCAACTTGCTTTTCTAATTTTATTTCATCTTGTTTCACTTTTATCATTTTGTAATAGAAAATAAATATATTAAAAAAAAAGGAAAAAAAAAAAAAAAAAAAAAAAAAAAAAAAAAAAAAAAAAAAGTATGGGGATAATTTTAAGGTTAATTTCAATACTTTTTTTTTTTATGGTTACAGTTACAACCCTATAGAAAACACATGCTTTGGTTTTAATAAATTTCTTTTATTCTTTTCATCCATTTCTTTATCTGCTTCTTTATTTCATCCATTTATTTCACTCATTCATATTTCTTACTCATTCATATTACATTTGCTTTATTTCTATCTCTTCCTTCTATTTCAGGCTCAGATATTTAGACAAAATGAAAGTAAACTGGGACTATTCACTACAAACAATTAGACAATTTCAATGTAATGACCTAGGTTATTGAGAAAAAGGGTAATCTCGTACCTTCTGCAAATACAGGCTGAAATAAAGATAATTTACATATTTCAGGAGGAACTATTTGCCTTTGTTTTGAAATAAAGCAAGTACAAACACTTGTGAAGTTCTACAGAAATAAAGGAAAAAAAAAAATAATGAATAGAATCGAGTTCTATGCCCCTTTATATAAGGACCTTCATTTTTACAGTGGTTTCACCTGTCAATTGGACGATTTTGATTGTAGGATAAATGTTCAAGAGGTTATTCATCTTTTAAAAAGGTGTCTTTTTTTTAGGAATAGTCTTTTTGACAAGTCTATTGCATTATTGTTGAAAGGCCGATATTTCTTTTTTTCATGTTTGAGGAAATCAAAAGCACTTTGCGGATATTTTATTCAAGAAAATACAAGTTGAGAAGTCAATCTATGACTTTTGGCTTCGTTTATTTGAAATGCGTAGTAGACTATAATAACAAAGCTACCTTTGAAAGAAAAAAAAAAAAAAAACAGAGTCTTTTATGAAAGCATTCAACACATATTCAATCTCAGAACTCAGTTAAATAGTAAAAAAAAAAAAAAAGAATCATTCGACAACTGACATTGAAATGATTATGTGCAAATGGGTTATGAAGACCAATTCACCAAAAAAAAACCAAAAAGTTTATGTAGTCTGCACAAAAAAGAACTCTATTTCTTTTTACCAAAGGTCAATGGTTCACCAATATTCTTTCCTCTCAATTTGATACCGAGAGCACGTTCCATTTTACCCAAAATGTTTTGATTAGGAATGGCTTTACCCGATTCGTATTCATTCACCACTTGAGGCTTTTCGTTGATTAGTTGAGCTAAATCCTTTTGTGTGATACCCTTTCCTTGACGACCTTGCTGAATCGCCTTGCCGACAGAAACATCTACTTTGGGAGGAGGAGCAACGTCATTTTCGCGGTCTAATTTAGCAATACGACGGTGATCCGTGTTGGCATGACTTGAATTGGTTAAAGTAGATTTTCTGTCAGTCGAGATAGCAGCACCAACCTAACACTACCTTATCAGTATTCCTGCATACACTCACCATTACTTTCTTACTCTTCTGGCAGCGTTAATTTCGGAATCTGAACGAACCACCTTGGCTTTATCAGGGTTACGTTTACGAAGAACAGTGACAGAATCCCAGTCTGTTTATACAAAAGTTATCATCACCCGTCTTTTCACTACTTTCTCTTTCTTTACCAGACATGTTTATAATAAAAAAGAAAATATAAAAAGAAAAAGTTTGATTTATAAAACTTTTTTTTTTTTTTTTAAGAAACCGCGGAGCATTTATTATTATTTCTTTACACTCTTTGCTCTTTCAACATACCAACGGGCTTCTTTTGCACGGTGAATGATAGCGCCACGTACAGTACTTCTTTTGATTAATTTTCTTTTACCATTTCGAACGGGTATATTTCTACGTCTTTCATCTCTTCTCTTTTTAAATAGTTCTCTTCTGTCTGTGATCTCTTCGTCTTTTAATTGTGTAGTGGCTGCATATTGTTGATAGGTGCTATCGATCAATTGATGACAATCAATCATTCTCTTTGGCATGTTCTTTATATACATTTCAGTATCATTCAGCTTGCATCACAATGAATTTACCTGAATCACTTGAAATACTTCTAACGGATCATTCACAGCCAATATAGCACTTTCATTCAATTTGAATATTCCCAATGCCACACGAAATAAGACCTTTTGTCCATCACTAACATATTGTTATCGCCCAGTCAGGTCGATGGATATAAATCACTTACTAGAATAAACAATCCCACACACGCAAGACGGATTCGATAGGCAAGATGTTGATAAACAGTGTCAGAAACCAGTGACTTGTCACAAGTGAGCAGGCAGGCATCCCACCTTCCATTTGCTCTTCACACTGCCAAAAGGTCTGATTGGGTGATATCTTGTTCCAAACCAGTGGATAGCGTTCCGAGACGAGATGCATCAGCACATTTTGGTCAATGTTGGCTCCTTCCATGGTGACATCATAGATATTGGGTGGTAAGATCTCATGAATCAGCGTCACCAGCGACCAAAAAGCTTCTTCCTCAGACATAAAGAGCAGTAAGAGACCAGCGATATAATTCAGGGATTGACAATAACCGATCGAGGGTGAGTAGAGCGAGAAGGCGAGCAAGACACGTTTGAGAGATTGGATGATCTCTGGGGTGTCTCCGTGGGTGATTGTTTTGAATCGAATGTTTTCTGGGAAGGTACGATGGAGATCCCGCTCGATGATCTCTAGATTTTCATTTTGTGAGCCGAGCCTGTTGGATTCTTTGAGCAGATCGTTGTAGATGCCCGGATTGGATTCCATTTTTGATTTCGCTCCACTGTAATGTAACCATGCCTGTGGATGATGTTAGAGGTCAAGACGGTACGGCCTGTTTGATTACCTGTCCTCTTAATTCAGATGGAATGCCTTTTCTGATGTATCTTTTGACTTTAAAGTAAATCAGATATAATAAATCATGTATAATAATTCAATTAGTTACGTTTACTGCTTCTTGGTGGCCACTGTTGGTGATGATCATTTAATAATTGCTTCCACTTTTCACTTCTACGTTTCATGATAGGTGCATAATAATTTTCAAACTCATCATGTTCCTCTTCTGTGATCCATTGTGTGCTCTTTAAAAACCCATATTGGTCTCTATTCTGTCATGAATAATCATCCACTGAATGAACCCACTTACCTCTTTGTGGCTGATGCTTTATTAGGTGCAGGAGGGTAAATTGAATGCGATCCGTCGTCATATAATTTTTGTTTTTGTTTGGTTTCTATGGTAAAACGTAAGCAACTTATTGCTGCTTATTTTTCATTACCTGTCTGAGGTACTTCTTCATCAGAAAATGATTCATCAATAGATGATGCATGCCCAATCAGAGTGGATGATTGCTGTTCTATAGCCAAGAATGGAGTTGATTTCTTTTTAGTGATTACATCATAACTTGGTCTTCTTGATTTTGGTTTGTGTTGAATTGAATGATTAAATGAGGATGCTCTTTGTCTATAAGGTCTATGCGATATCATTTTTAATATTAAAAAAAGGAGAAAAAATAAAAGATGAAAATAAAAAAAATAAAATAAAAAATGCGTATGTGTGCAAAGATTTACAGGTAGAAATTATTAACGGAGTATAAATTTGAGTTCATGATAACTTGATTTAAAAGGAAATTCAATTCGATTACCGTATTCCCACTTTGGAAACAAAGAAAAAGAAGATCCCCTGTAAAAATCAAGATCAGACAAGAGAGTTCTGCTTTCCTTCCTTTGGTTACACGTGTATACAATAAGAAAAAGAGAGGTTGATATCCTTTTATGTCCAACAATCTCCTCAAGTTCAAAGAAAGTCTTTGCTACCATTTAATGTACGTTGTTTTAATGAATGTAATAAGAATAATGATAATAAATATTGAAAAAAAAAGTATGTGTACACAAGAGACTTTACTCTTGACCGAATCCAACTGTTTCTTCTACTGCCATTGTCAGCTTTGCTACCAGTGTTTCATAGGATTTATAGGGTGGCATGTTAATACGGTTAAAACTAAGCGATTAAGCAAGGTGAGTATACGACATCGGTTGTTGTAGGTTATCTTACCAAGTATGTGCTTTGGGTAGCTGAGTGATTTCTCCTGATTTTTCAATAGTAAATCTTCTTGGTCCATCACTCCCTTGTAAATCCTTGAATCCATTGACAGGGATACGCGAGGTACCGGTTGTGAACTGTAACAGTCTTGCCTTCTTTTCACTATCCCAACTACGAATACACTTCCAGAACCACTGAATCACATCATCTTGTTCAGTATAACCACGATAATCTGTATGCTTCTTCCAATCGTCCACATCAATTTCTGCGATACCACCAATCAACAATTCCAGTTCTCGTTCATCAAACACATTGACCAGTTCTTGAGGAATGAGCTGGTTAAAGCCCTCTTTGAACGCCTTGAATTGTTCTTCTACACGTCTGTGAATACGCCATTCGGTGATCAGGTTGACATACTCCTTCTTGTTTTCTTCAGTGACCTCAATGTTTTGTCCATTGGGTACTAAATCAACCGTGACCACTTCACCAAAACGGTCATCATCTGTTGAAAACGTCAGGTCCAAAACATCTGTGATATCATTATCCCTATAAACAAGTCAACCGTTCTGTTCACATTCTTTTTCTCTCTTTCTTACAAGATCCACATCAAACTCCTGTGATATTCAGCATCCACACTTTCCATGTCTGCCACCAAAACCTTCTTGTTCAAGACCATCTTGTAGAACGATACGATAAAGAAAGCATCCAGGAATCGACGGTGAAAGACAGATAGACCGACGACGCGTCCGATGAATCTAAAGTAATTGAGATGCTCAGGATTGATACCAGAGTGAGGATTGATCTGAAGTGTATAGTTATCATGAGCCGAGTATTCAAACAGACAGTAAAATGGATTAAACATCTCGTGTGATAACAAGAAAAAGAATTCACGCGAGACACCACCATAATCCAGACCGTCTTCACCGTCAAACTTGATCATCAATCGCTTCTTGAGATCAGCGGGTGCTTGACGCATCACCTCTGCAAACGCATCCTCAAAGATGTACTCCCGACGGATTTTGAGATGGCACTGTCCAGGCACTGGACGCAAGGCAGGCTGAGAGCGAAAGTAGATGAGCTTGCGGCGGAAATCACGCTTGTACTGTGGCACGTTTTGATCGAGACTGCTAGGTAATCGAGGATCATCCCAGGTGGTTGTCTTTGTGTTGTGGTCAACGAAATAGACACGTCCGGTGCTCGTCAGACGCATCTCCCATCCGGAGGGCAAGGGACCCAGCTGAGACACAGGTTGGACTTGGACTTGTAGATTGGGTCCAGGTCCAATGGAACTAATGTATTGCTGTCGTCTGGGATCAACCCAGGTCGTCGTGCGTGTGTTGTGATCCACAAAGTACGGCCTTCCTTCTGCGCTCGTGCGCATCTCCCATCCTGGCGGCAACGGCAAGGATCCAGCCGAGGTCATGTCGTTATTGTGAGACATCACCTGTTGGCCGCTGTTCTGCTCAGGTAATCCACGGGCGTTGTGTTGGCGTCTTTCGAGTTCAGTCTGGTTTGCTTGTTCCTCTGCCATTCTCGACGGTCGTTTCCAACTCGTCGTGCGTGTGTTGTGATCAACATAATAAGGTCGTCCGAGATGATCCACCCTGCGTTCCCAACCCGATGGTAAATCATCGTTTCTTCATTGGCCGTCGTATGCACTAAAGTTGAATTCGGTCGACTGCTTTCACCCGTATTGCCGCTGATCGTAGATGTCAGAACCTCCGCTCTGCTTTGGATAGGCGCATTGACATTGGCCGATAAATTTAAAATCAATTCTCCTTGTACAGCATCATTCGCATTGGATTTTTTAAGCCCAAGTGTTAGCATCTCTAAGGAGATAAACTGAGATTAAAAGCGATGGGCAACTCTATTTTTTTTTTTTTTGTTTACCATCACCTCCTGCTTCAAGATCAATCACACTGGATACTTGAATATTAATGACACCTAAAAATCCTTGATCTTTTCTTTTGAACTTTTTTGATCAAATACTTGCACAGCGATCACACTCTCACTGTTTACTCGACTAATAATCATAATTATTAATGCATGAATAAAAAAAGGTACAGTTCAAATAATTTACAGGTCGAAACTTTCGTTCCAATATGGATTCAGTGTCTTTTTCATAACGGTGGTTGTATGTGTCTGCTCTCCATTGACAGTAACAACAGCTAATAAAGTTTTGTATGGGCGTGTGAATATATTTTATAAAAAGCATTTAAAAAGTGTACCAAATGGATCAGGTAATTTAAAAAATAAATCTTTCTTTATTAGACCGTCTGCTGCAACAACTGTTAATCGAACTGTTTTTGATAAAGACATTGTGCTGATTAAAAGAAAGTGTTCTCTATGGTGGTAGCTTTTTGAGTTCCCTCAAAACAGAATATGCTCACAGCTGATACACACACACCTCGTTTTTTACAAATAAGGAAAGCATGGTTTAACATTCACTTATGCGATCCATCCTATTCTTTCTCAACGTTGACTTATAAGACGGCAAAAGAGATTGATTTAGGCTTGGAAAACGGGTTCTTTTATTATCTTTTCTTTTGGAATCATTTGGCTTCATGATTCATTTGGTTTGGTTTGCTTTCTTTGTACGTCACCGAATTGGATCATTTGATTGGTTCATTTCCACTGCCAAGCCATCCGTATAAATAGTGGGGGCATCACTTTTTTTTCAAGAGGGAGTACGTATTCATTTTCCTGCTTTCTTACTCTTTTTATATTAAAACATGTCCAGTACTCCCTTTTATGAACTCTATCGTCGTTCAAGGTAAATGATTGTAATTTAATCTATAAAAAAGCTAACATTTCATAGCATTGGTATGGCATTGACTGATTCATTGGATGAATTAATTCAAAGCGGACATATCAATCCTCAGTTAGCCATGCGTGTGTTGATGACGTTCGATAGAAGTATTTCTGAAGCACTTTCACAAATTGTTAAAAATAAAGCAACTATTAAAGTAAAAAGAAAAAAAAAATACATAATCTCCTTTTGAGATTTGTATGTGTATGATTTTTTGATATTTTGTGTTTTAGGGCCATTTACATACGTATCGTTTCTGTGATGAAGTATGGACCTTTATTGTTGAAAACCCAAACTTTAAATTTGATCAAGAACTTGTTTCTGCCGACAAAGTAAAAATCGTTGCTTGTAACGTCAAGCGTCCAGGAGAGCAGTAATTTATTACACGCATCCATTGTAGATAATACACACGCATACAAATAAATAAATAAATAAAAAAAAACAGTTTCTTTATTCTGAATCACTGTAAGTTGCCAATAAAGAAAGTGCGCCTCCGTTTTCTTGCTTTTTCTTTTTCACAACAATGCCCGCCAAGGGTTTATTGATCTCTCTCTTTTTTATCACTGCAGGCTTAAAAGAAGGCAGATCTTTAGTTTTTTGATTCACCAAAGTAATTGGGTCTGGTTCTGCTTCTTTCAGCTTACGCACTTGTTCTCCATCTGCACTTTCAAACACGGCCTTTGCTTCCTTTTCAAATTCTTCCTCTTCTTCCTTCATACGACTACTGATTTCTGCTTGGTCCTCAGTTGAAAAGCGATTCAGTACTTCATCCACATCAATTCTTTCTGAACGTGCATTACGTGTTCTGATTTCATCCAAAGCATCCAAAATTTCCATTTCTCGCTTGGAATCTAATGTTCGGTTCTCAAGAGCTTTCATTGGATCCTCTTCTTCTTCTTCACTGCCAGATTCCTTCTTCTCATCTTCTTCTCTCCAAGGCTCAAAGTTTCGACTGGCGCCGTGTTCAGCTACATAATCTGTGTTTTTGGGATCAGTCTTGAAAGTGATTTCTGCAGAACAACGAGGACATCTTTTTTATGATAGAAAGAGTGAATAACAATGGATAATGATTGGGTTCATGCTTTACCTAATGTAAAATCTAAAAATCTTGATGCTCAAATAAGTTTCGCCTTCAACAGTTTCTTTTCTTGCATTGAATTTTTTTCCTTTATAAATATATTCTCCACAACTTTCACATCGCATTGAAAATGGTGACATCAAACGAACCTTGTGTTGAAGATCCTTTGGTTTTTTTCTATTTCAAATTTAGTTTTCGCTATTGAAACATGATTGCTACTTACTGTCTAGGGATCTGTGAAGGATCAAAATTAGGTGGAAAGTATTTATTGAGTACTTTACGTTCAGACATGGCGCAAGGGTGAAGTTTAAAAAAGAAAAAAAAAAAAAAAATCAAAGCGCAGCGTTTTCCCCTTCTTTTTAATTAAGCTGACTGTGACCGTCCAAGAGCTTAATACAAAGTTTTGAAACAACTATAAACATTGCATTTTTTTTTTCATTCTTCTTTTCTTTCTCATCTTAACTTGCAAAGAGAAAAAGGCATAAAGTGAGCATGTGTTGATTTTCAACAAGATATCGTGTAAGAGTTACATAGTCAGAACCTTCAAAAGTGTCCTGTATAGAATCGGTCTTTTCAAAGTGCCGTTTGTTCAAATCAACTGTGACGCATTCCGCAAAGATAAAAAGACGATACAGGAAAGAATGAAAATTGATCATTAACACCTTCTCACGAGACGTGGTCTTTTACACTTCCAACATTTCAACACAAATGTATATCTTTGTGATTACAGAAAGAAAGAAAATGATGTACACAGAGCGTTTAAAAAGGCGAAATTGACCATTCGGACACATTATTAACATTAGATATGGTGGTTTATTACATGTTTTATAAAACAGTTACTCCAAAGAACCTTCAACGGCTAGTGTCATCTTTGTGCAGAGGACATACTAATCCTCTATGTCACTTCAGTTTTATCACGTACCAAAGCTTAAAGAACTTGACAACTCGAAAATAAAAACTAGAAAGCAAGCTTTTCTCAGAAAAAAAATTATTTGTAACATATATACTCATGTTGGGATTTCTTTTAATGAGTTTGTACAATAATATGTTGTGTCTAAAAGTTACTACTGTTATCAAGCCTTTCCGAGGAACACGAATGCAGTATACATACTGACAATCAAATTGCTTTTATGAGTTAATTCAATTAGAAAACATTCCAGTAATTGACTGATACATACTTTAACAAAAGAGTCTGGTACTAATCATTTAATAAAATAGAAAGATATGTTTTAGATTGCCCAGCTAATGATGGCTGTGGACAGATATCCATAAATCTTTCAAATACACACATTCTAGTGGATTAAATCAACAGTCGGTTATCATTTCATTTTTTTGGCTTTTTACAATTCTCTCAAGTCAAATCATACTCTTTTCATTCCATCTTTAACATCACGCATAGTTTAAAAAACAAATTTCGTAATTGATGGTGTCTTTGAGGATTATATCCCACAAGAACTCCTTCACTACATGTAGTATGTGTACCATTCACCTCTCAAACCATCAATAGCTCAGTGCCAGACAGCTTGCTCAGGAAGTGATAGGATTACCAAATATGGAAAACAGAGATGGTATAGGCCTCAAATGTAATTTATATCAGATAAATACTGTACTCATTAAAAGGGACTGGTTGAGTTGAGGTGTTCACAACGACAAGGTTATTTATGGACTATATTGAAAGAAATCAACATAGAAACTCCGATCATACCAAATACCTCCACTTTGTTGTTCCTTGATAATAAAGGCAAGTACAATGAATAATACGACATCAGTAACCACAAAATGGTATGCATATACATAGACAAGGATGACTTACACAATGAATAGACAATTTAAATTGAATTTACAACTATTCAATAAAATTACAATTGTGTGAGGCTCCTTAAGGACTTGCATTAAGTTGTGTATCATTTCGGTTTTCTGAAATAAAAACGTGTTTAAAAGATGATTACTTTATAATTTCTTTATTGCCAATTCAAATAATTTTATATTGCATGCGCTCATCAAATGAAAATAAGTAAATAAGTAAAAGGAGTAACTTGTACGTGTTTTATTCATTTTATTATTGCATAAAGAAAAGAGGGGTCCATTCTATTTATGATTCCGCTTGTGTAAAGAAAATCGGAGTTTTACTTCATGTTGATCTCCCAATAAAGGTGATATCGCATATTCGAAACTCTGAAACTCAGTTTATTTCCATTATTTATTAAAATGTCAAGCATTATTGAGATAATGCGAAAACGTAAGCAAAGAAATGGCTATGTTATTGCCAATTGTGTACTAAAACCAGAGCAAATTTCAGGTCTGATGGACTCTATCAAGTCCATTCAACCTCCAGGAAAGTGGAAAATTATTGTGGTCGATTCAAAAAGTATTCAAATTCTCAATGCCGCTTGCAAGATGTATGATATTTTAGAAGAAAATGTAAAAAGAAAAAAAAAAAGCAACAAAATGAGCTTCTTCTACTTTTTTCTGTGCTAAATATCCTTGTTAGGTTACATGTATGGTTTTACTTTCTTAAAAATGAGCACATCGAAAAATTTAGATGTACTTTTAAACTAACTTTTTTTTCAACAAAAGTGGTAGAGAATATTGAAAAGAAGCGACAGCCCTATCCTTCTTTGGAGGCAATATATTTTTTGACACCTTGTCGAGAATCCATTTATCGACTGGTAGATGACTTTTCAACTAAACCACCCACTTATAAAGCTGCTCATATTTATTTTACAAGTGGTAAAAAGAGAAGAAGAAGAAAATAAAGAGTTCACGATAAAGTTGAAAAGTTTAACTTTTATTACTTCAATGTAGGATTAAGCGATGATTTATTTTCTGACCTGAATAGAAAACTGAAATCGAGTGGAGCTGCAGCATATGTATCAAGCCTAAAAGAGCTTTACGTAGATTTTATGGGTAAGAAAGTAGAAGGATGAGATATAGTAAGAGGAAATATGTTGTTCTAACAGAGGACAAACTAGTTTCTGAATCATCCGTCTTTACTGTGGACCCAAGCACAAGTTTTTTAACCTTATTTGGAGAAAACCATGGATCAGATGCAGAGGAAGCATTAAGACAAACAGCAAAGCAGGTAACAAAAAAAATAAAAGAGAAAGGCAAAAACACAAAAAGAGCTTACAAGTCTCTAGTTGCTTTCTGTCTGTGCCACGCTTGGAGAGGATCCAATCATTCGGTATCAAATACAGTCAGAGGGCGGAATACATCCTCAAGGATCACCTGCTGGAAAACTCGCTCGTATTGTTCAGCAAGAGGTTGATAATTTTTGTAGACTGAATCCTAATTTCCCCGTAAAGCATTGTGTGTTGAATGATTGCAGCTTGTTAATCCTTTTATGTTTTAGCCACAACGCCAACCACCCCAACCTAGAGCTACACTCTTAATCCTCGATAGATCCATTGATCCTGCAGCACCATTACTACATGAGTTCACATATCAAGCAATGCTAAATGACTTGTTACCAGTTCAGGAAACAGAAAATCATGTTGGAATAAAATACACGTATGAATTCAATCAAGCGGATGGATCCCTTGGATCGCAGGAAGTCACCTTGGATGAAGAGGACAGTGTCTATAAATCAGTTCGTCATATGCATATCGCTCAATGTTCTGATTATTTGATTGAAAAGTTTAATGAGTTCTTGACAGAGAATAAGGCAGCTACGGGGTAAGAGGACGCTTTATTTTTTCTCATTGACAGTAACCTATATGTTTTTATAAAGTGATCGAGGTTCTGAGAATAAGAGTGCGATAAAAAACTTGAAGGAAATGAAAGATACTTTGACCAACTTACCTCAATTCCAAGATATGAAAGCAAAAGTAAAAAAAAAAAAAAAAAAAAAAAAAAAAAAAAAAAAAAAAAAAAAAAAAAAAAAAAAAAAAAAGGCGGTTTTGAACATCATTTCTGATTAAATTATCTATAGTATTCTGCACATTTGAGCATTGCTCAAGAATGTATGTCATATTTTGAAAGACATAAACTTAATTCTGTTGGCAATTTGGAACAGGTATACTACTCATTGTTAGTATAAATTATCAGGTCAAAGACTTACCATTCATTTAATAAGAATATGGCTACAGCTGAAACAGCTGATGGAGAAACGCCGATGACGATTGTACTTGATATGGTGCCTCTATTAGCTGACCCAAATATCAGGTAGTAGACCAAAAAATAGAATGTTTACTTCCAGGTTCTGAACTTTTTGTTTTTGTAGTTCTGTGGACAAAGCACGTTTATTGATGTTATACATTATCTGGAAAGAAGGGGGGATTTTTGAAGATGATAAGCGTAAATTAATTGAGCATGCAAAACTGACTGGTGAATTACGCGAAGCAGTGAACAATCTTCCATTGATTGGAGTAAAGCTCACTCGGTTACGCAGTAAAGAAAAGTCATCATTTATAAAGAAAAGAAGAGATAGAAATAAGAGAAACAAAGATGAAGAGCAACCTTATGAACTTTCTCGTTATGTTCCTGTTTTAAAGAAAGTCATGGACGTAAGTGAACACTATAAACAAAAGAAATGAAAGAAAGTGACTAGATTGTACTAGGCACACTTGTACAATGGCTTAGATGCAAACCAGTTTGGTTTTACAAAGGAATCAGACAAGGATCCTGTAGCAGAAGGCAATGCACCGTCTGCTATTCCTGCTAGTGGTGTTTCACTGCGTACCACTAAACCAACTTGGGCGAAAAAGAGCAACAGCATTCATGTAGGAGGGCATTCATATGATATCAAAACCCTTTCCTAATCATCCTTTATTCTTTAGGGTTCATCGCGATCAACGAATGGCGCGAAATTGATTGTGTTTATCATTGGTGGAGCTACTTATTCTGAGATTCGCTCCGTTTACGAAGTAGCCCAGGCTCACCAACGCGACATTTTCATAGGTACAACTGAATTATTGCGTCCAGCTACATTTATCGAGCATGTTGGTCATCTAAAACGGCCTGCTCCCACCCCTCAATCTGTCATTACACCTTACGTCCCACCACAAAGGCCAGTTGAGGTTACCAAGGCAACCTCACTCATGTCACATATGCATATTACAAGTTCTCCACAATTAAGCAGTAAAAGCTCAACTCTATCTCTGTCTACTGTTGCTTCATCGGAGAAACCAGTGGTTCCAGAAGAAAAGAAAAAGAAGAAAGGTTTGAAGAGATTGTTTGGTTAAGAAAAGGCATATTGATAAATAAAGAAAAAGAGAAGGCGTCTATTTCTCTCTTTACACTTTATTTAAATTTGTTTCTTTTTTAACTTTGAGGTATCCAAGTATGGAGGTAAATATTTGTCAGCAACGACGATAATGAGGATTGCAAAGTGACCTATGAATCCTACACTTTTATATGCTATCCATGCTCGACTGAACTTTAAGAGCTCGAATCCAACAATGCCATAAGCAATTGCAGCTTGACATGCTATCCAAGCAATGCACCTCCATAAATAAAAGTAAATCTCATTTTGCTTTGCGTAAGATTGAATCAAAGGAACAAGTCTTTTGGTAAGAATTGCTTCACACAAGACAAATAAAAATTCCAATGCAAAAGTTGAAAAGTAGACAGAATGGAATCCATGCCAGACGGCCAAGAAAGCAAGAGTACCGAATTGTGAAGCCAACTTGTTTCCAAGGAACCTCAGACGCTTAAAAACATAATACTTTGACCAAAGATTTGTATTGATATTGAACGATCCAATCACCTCATGAAGTGAAGTGGCTGTTTCAAACTTTTCTGGCAGCGTGTTGGCTAGCCCACCATAATGAGCAAGGCCCTCTTCATCGATGCCTTCATACGAGATACCGAAAGCTGCAATGGCGCCTATGATATAAAAAAAAAGTGGAATGAAGATTACAGATTTAATTCAGCGAGCTACTCGATTATCTTTACCTTCTGTTAATAGCCAAATACCAATGTATTTACTATAAGTGAATTTACCAGCAATGCAAAAGAAGAATGCACGCTTGAAAAAATTGAATGAGAGGTATTCATCAGTCAACAAATAAGAGGTTGAATATTTGCTGCCAAAAGCTTGTTGAAAGCCAAGATAAACAATTGCCAAAAGTACCGAGTGTAAAACATGAGCACCCTGTGCTCTTTCTCTCTCACCCTGCCGCTCAGCATTCAGCTTGAGATCCACGCGATCTAACCACTTGCTGTACAATGAAAAAGAAAATTGAGGACCAACAACAAAGGCGGCAGGATAGAGAGCATAGGCTGTGACGAGTTGGATATTGGGTAACTCGGTGAGAGGTGTGTCAGCCCCAAAAGATAAGGGTAACGTAGCAGGCGACTTTGCTGTTTCAGTACTTCGGATGGCAGTCTTTGTAGGATCTTGATTTTTTTCTAGCTGCTCTTTGGATGGGGGATTAGGTACTGTGAATTTTTTGCGACCATCATAATAATCAAATCCAAAACCCATCATACGGAGACACAAAATGCATTGCGTCATGGTCCAAGTAATGTCATACTCATCTGTTTCCATAAAATAATATCCAGCTAATAAATAAACAGCATTAAAGATCCAAACACCTGCCGCTGCAAGCTTGCGATTCTGCATTTGTTCTCCAAGAAGGAAACAGAGGCTGTAGGATGCAGCGATTGTGATAAGAGAATGGTATATCTGAAATCCATTAAAAAACAGGTTCAATGCAAGACCGCTGAGAAGAATATACTGATTACGATCTTCTCGTGTTGATTTAGGTGAGTTTTGGCTGTAGTATCGTTTCTTGTAAAGGTAGGCAGCAGGATACGCAAAGAGAATGGTCAATAAGAGCCGAAGAGTAGACTCTGGTAAGCCTATCACTTGAGAAAGTAGGTCTGTGATAGTGCTCATTTTACTCGTTACTATTAAACGGAAGAGAAAGGGAAAGAAATAGGAATAAAATGCCCCTAGTTTCGTAAGACGAAGGTCATTCTGGGTAACAAACCAAAAGCGGACTTTCATACAGTCCGTACCTTCTCCTTATTTGAAAAAGCCATATCTCTGTTATATCTACATGGGATAATGAGTCTATAGGCTTATATCCGTATATCTTGGGTGATGAAAGTTAATGAAACATATCCTTGTATTTGGTACACATTTTCATATGATGGCATGCTTACTTTTCATGCATAATTAGTATTGCGGCGATCCAAACTATTTCAGTAACTGAAAATACCTTTTTGTGTAATTTAAGCAATGGTTAAAACAATTATAGTTATGTAATCAGTAATATCATACGCTTTTCAAAGGCCTTTCAATAAAGTAGATGATGTCCTAGTTCTTTTCATCAAGATGTTGGGATCCAACACTTCTTGTCATTTTCCGAATGTGTTACCAATGTGCATAAACTGGTCAATTTATACAACAGATTTGTTCCAGTAACCACCAACTTGCATGTATTATGTAGCGTCCCCAAAACTTCTTTCATCTCTATCTTTTCACAACAAAAGCTAACAAATTTTAAAAAAAAGCTCTAATCTCAGTGAAATACAATCTAGTTTTATCAGACAAATAATTTACTTACGCACTATGTGAATCACGTCTTTTTTTTTCAAAGGAAGTCAATGCAATAAGCGAACTGGATAAACATAAATAAGATTGATGTGGATAGTGAAATGTTTATCTAGTCTTACAAAACCATCAATGGCAGCTTAAAGTAGACATTTCTCAAAAATGCTTTTTCTCATTGTATTGAGCAAGCCTTACTTTTTTTTTTTTTTTTGTGAAAAAACGGGGTACTTACAGCCATCTACTTGATTAAAATAATAGCTGATGAAACCCTCTCAGCATGACTGTAACTACAAGGCACAAAAAGAAGGTTTTAATTTACATACCATCATCAGGATCTCCAACGACTTGTTTTGTTCGATAGTTCTAACGATAATTAACACAGTTTTAGCTTGCTTTAAGAGGTTAGAAGCAAAACATTTTTATCAGCTTATCCTTCTTATCCAACATTCTCTTTTTCTTTCTTTTTATTTTCACTTCCTCTTCTTCTATACCACGCTCCTTTCGCTTTCTATTTCGTCTCTTTGCCTTCTTTTCCTCATCCATATCACCTTTGTCTACTTGTCGACTAGCCCTCATCCTATTATTTTCACGAACCTTTCTCATCCACCTACGACGAGCTTCTTTCATCTTTTCCTTTTCAGTTTGTTCTAAGCGACATTTTTCTTTCTCGGCTGCAGCTTCCTCTTCTCGCTTCTTCTTTGCAACTTCCAATTTTTGTCGTTTCTCTTCTTCAAATCGGATTTGCTCTGTTAGTTTTCTTTCCAATTGTGTACGGAGTGTTTCACCATAACGCTCACGCTGTTCCAGAGACCGATCAGCTATTTGTTGAGCATAAGATTGTTGAACAAGCGCAGGATTGTATAGTATTGTTTTATCGGAAGGGTTGAGATGAAGTGCTCGTTCAGTATTCTTTAGAGATTCGTACATGGCTTCATGTTCTTTTTCAGATTTAGTGAGAATATATTGTGCTCTTGCAAGACAGAAAAGTAAATTGGTATTTTTATTATTAAAAACACTTTTTGGAGCAGTTTCCATACTAATAACAAAGCTATAGATTGTCATTCATCTTTTGTTCCTGATTCATTTTTGCTCTTACCACCACAATCGCCTATTAACTCAACATAAGCATGTGCTAAATTCACCCACGTATTAGGCTTTGCCACATTGGCCTCTCGTACTTGATTGAATATATCTTTAGCTTGCTCAATATGGCCATTTTCAGCAATAGTGATAGCTAGTCCATTAGCAGCATATGCATTCATTGGATCACGTCGCAACGTTTGAGTACAAAAGTTGACCACTAATTTGTAAGTATCTGCTCTTTGCTTTTTGACCTTTTCAGATTTGAGTTCTCTAGCTGTCATGCAATGGTAATTGCCAAGAGCGACATGTGCATAAAAATCATCCTTATCACAGTCTTTCAAGACCTTTTCAAAAGATCGCTTGGATAATTTTTCAGTGTTCAATGCATGTGCCTAGTCAATCATAATTCATGCTTTTGTATTTAATGGATCTGCATCAAACACTTCTTTATAATAATTTAATAGCTTCAGTTGATCGATCAAGAGACTGCTCTATTGCTCCCATACGCAGATGTGCTATACAAGGTATTAAATAAGCTTGAAACTCATAAAATGTTGCAGCTCATATCTTGTACCTTGGCATAAGATGGGTAATCCTCTATTAGCTTTCTATAAATAGCTGTGGCTTTTTATATCTCTAGCTTTTCTTCATATAACCTTGCCAAGCTATAGCTCATTGTAAGTTTCAAATCTTTTTCTTCATTATTACAAGCCTCGGCTGCTTGAATAGCAAGACCATCATAATGCTCTGCATCAGTATATTTTCCTCAAAGAATGATGCATGACGGCAATGCTGTTCAACAACAAAGACTTGATTTGTTTTATATGTTCCTCAGCTATTTGTTCATCATCTGATGAATTGTCTATTACTATAGACACCTGCTGATAATCTGAAATTACATGAACAACACAAATCAAAATCATTTCATTCCTTAAGCTTACATTTGAATACTAGATGTTTATCCTTTTCTTTACGCTTTTCGGCAATTTCCATACATCAACATGGATCATCGTCAGCATATTTTAGAAGCTTGTCAAAAAAAAAAAGACGATTGGTTTATCTCTTTTTCTAGCAAGTTCGTATAGAGAACCCAAAATTTTCATGACCTTAATACATGCAGGCTGCGAGTGATGAAGCTTTTCAAATATCTCAATGGCCGTATCATGCTCGCCTTGATTTATATGCATTTGTCCCATACCGAATTGAGCCAAAATATACTCAGGGTCTAACTCAAGTGTCTGTAGGTACAATTTGTATGCGTTGTCATCGTCTTTTGTTTAATGGTGTGCTCTGGCGATTGGATAGGATGCCTCTGCTTTTGTCACATTATTGGAAGCTATTCTGAATGCCCTAGAGGCAGCTGACATAGTCCATCTAATGCTATATACTGAAATGTAAATGGGGAATGGACAAGTACTTTGGAAAGTGATGCTGATCTTTTCAAAATCAAGCGTGAAGAAAAAGTGATTTGCCATCCTGTTTAGTGTAACAGGATGTTTTACGTTGCCTATGTTAAAGTCCGTGTCACAAACTTATTTCCTGCTGAAAGACATTGTTTTCTGAATCCTTTGATTCATTTAATTCAATGATGGCCAACACGATTAGGGCTGCTGAATTTGGCGTAGAGCTTTAGAAAATGACAAAGAAATAAATCAGTCATGATTTCCCTCATGCTGGATTCTTTTTACAATGTCCAGGCATCATTTTAGTATTGCTTTTGCTTCAGGGTACATTTTCAACTGTGCAAAGCACTGAACAATGTCTAGACGAATCTCAGTAGCAGAAAGCCGGCCGCATGAGAATCTCTGGACGTCTTGATATGTTTTAAATGCATCTTTATACTGCCGTAAGTGATACTGGATTTGGGCTCTACCAAGTAAGGCAGGCATGCAGTTTGGACGCTTCCCAAGAATCATATTAAACGACCGAGCTGCATCATCTACTTTTCGCAAAAGCATATAAAGGTTGCCTTTTACGATAAATGTAGGTTCATATTGATTATGAATCCGATCTGCTTCGTTGACGTACTGTGTGTCTATCGTCAGGTATTTTTGGCATTCTATTTCTTCAGTTTGCTTCCTCGCAAGCCGTATATTGAGTGCAGCAATCAAACTCAACAGGGGAAGCTTTTGTCTCGGTTGAATGTGGACTGATTGACTTGTGAGTGAAAGGAAAAAGTGTTATAAATGCTGTCTTGACTATTCTTTTTTACCCATCGATAATGCTGCTTCAACAACCATTACACTTTGTTCGATTTTATTTTGGTCATAATATTCTGTCTGTGTAGCGTTTTATTAATTTCAGCACAGTGTTGTTTGTTTTAATGCTCATCTACTCATTTACCGCCAACATTCGATAATAAGGAAGGCCTACAAATTTTTGACGAAAAATATCTGTTAATTCAACAGGATTTGTAGGTGAATCATTACAATTTCAAGCACTTGGTCCTGTTGAAGTGGAAGCTCAATTGCTTTAGACTTCTCAATATAACTAAAACTAGAAGAACTCATGTTGCTATAGGGAAAAAAAAGCCAAGTAAATTTAATAACCGCTTATTCTGCGGTGAAATAAACAAATAAGTGTTGCGTCACTCTAATCTTCGACACGTAATAACTTAAAAACGCGGCAGAAGTTACTTTTTTGGTGTCCCTTTTTATCCTTTTGTTCAAAACTTATAAATGACGGCCCTTACATCTGCCAGTGAGTCATTTATTGTGTTGAAAATAATAGTCAGAAAGGTACTAAACATTGTAATTAGATGGTATCATTGCTCTACTCGATGAGCAGCAACCAGAACTCAAAGTTTATGCACTTCAACAATTAAATACGCTTGTTGACGAGTTCTGGGCCGAAATTTCTGACTCTGTTGCCAAAATGTAAGAAACGATTATTAAATAAAAAATGCATATCTAACAAACTCTCTTTTTTTCTTTTTTTTCTTTTTCTTTTTCTAGTGAAATCTTGTATGAAGATCAATCCTTCAGTCAAAGAGAATTAGCAGCACTTGTTGCATCAAAGGTAACATAGTTCAACATGTTCACGTATATTGTATTTTAATCAAGTTTATTTATACCAACAGGTATACTACAACCTTGGTGAATTAGACGATTCACTTACTTTTGCACTTGGCGCTGGTCAATATTTTGACGTTTCTGATACTTCTGAATACATAACCACTATTATTTGTAAGTACATATTTATCTTGTATTTTATGGAAAAGGAACTTATAACGATTCATTAGCCAAGTGTATTGATAAGTATATCCATTTTCGAACTTCACCAGAAAACACCGAGCAGGTCGACTCAAGATTACAAGATATTGTCGAACGCATGTTTCAACGCTGCGCAGACGATGGCGAATATGAACAAGCAATTGGTATTGCACTTGAATCAAGACGTTTGGATATTATTGAATCAAACATTCAGAAAGGAGATGCTAACCAACTACTTGCTTATGTGTTGGATGTTAGCATGACACTTGTGCAAAACTTGGAATTTCGTAATGAAGTATTGAGATTGTTAGTGAATCTATACAAGAAATTGGAAAAGCCCGACTATATTTCTATTAGCCAATGTTTAGTGCATTTGAATGATTCTAGCTCTTGTGCTGAAATGTTGAAGAGCTTAGTTGAAAAAAATAATGAGGTATAGAAAAGATGAGGAAGAACGTATTTATGGTGTGCTAATTCATGTTCTATATATAGCTTATGGCATATCAAATATCTTTTGATTTAGAAGAAAATGCAACACAAGAATTTTTGGCCAAAGTATCTAATGGGTTACCCAGTGAGCCTGCTGTAGAGGAACCAAAAGAAGATGCCATGGAGGTGGAACAGGTAAGAACGGCAAAGGGGGGGGATAGAGAGAAACTTTACGTATGGAAAAGCACTGGGTGTTAACAAGACAAATATTTAGCCACAAGTCGATACACCATTCAAGAAAATTAAATCCATTTTATCTGGTAAAGAATCAATTCGTCTTCACCTCGAATTCTTATACCGCAACAACCATACGGACTTGCTTATTTTGAAAAATACAAAGAATGCTTTAGAGTCCAGAAACTCTGTTTATCATTCAGCCGTGACATTTGCCAATGCCTTTATGCAAGTAGGCACAACAAGCGATGAATTTTTGCGTCAAAATCTCGATTGGTTATCAAGAGCAACCAACTGGTCTAAATTTAGTGCCACTGCTGCTCTTGGTGTCATCCATAAGGGACAGTTAGCAGAATCTATGAACTTACTGGCCCCTTATTTACCCACACACGGTTCATCCAACAACAGCTCTTATTCTGAAGGTGGTTCTTTATACGCCCTTGGTCTTATCAATGCCAACCACGGAGCTGACGTATTGAACTATTTGAAGAAGGAATTAAAAGAGACCTCAGATGAAGTGATCCAACATGGTGCCTCTCTTGGTCTTGGTGTTGCTGGCATGGCCACTGCCAACGAAGATATCTACGATGACTTGAAGAATGTTTTGTTTGGTGATAATGCCGTCGCTGGTGAAGCATCCGGTTTGGCTATGGGTTTAGTGATGCTTGGTACAGCCAACGAACAAGCTTTGGAGGAGATGCTTCAGTATGCTCATGAAACTCAACACGAAAAAATCATTCGTGGACTGGCTATTGGTATGTCATTTATCATGTATGGCAAAGAAGAACAAGCTGATGGCTTGATTGACAAGTTGCTCGAAGACAAAGACCCTGTACTTAGATATGGTGGTATTTATACCATTGCTATGGCATACAATGGGACTGGAAATAACAAAGCCATTCGTCGTTTGCTTCATGTAGCTGTTAGTGATGTCAACGATGATGTACGTCGTGCTGCTGTTACTTCGCTTGGTTTTGTATTACTTAGAAATCCCAAGCAAGTGCCTCGCATTGTACAATTATTAGCTGAAAGCTACAACCCTCACGTCCGATACGGTGCCACACTTGCCTTGGGTATTTCTTGTGCAGGTACTGGTTACTTGGATGCTCTTGAACTGCTGGAACCGATGACAAAAGACCCTGTTGACTTTGTCCGTCAAGGAGCTCTCATTTCACAAGCCATGATCTTGATTCAACAAACAGAAAACACAAACCCCAAGGTAGCCAGTGTCCGTAAGCTTTATGAAAAGATCATTTCTGATAAGCACGAGGATCCTATGGCTAAATTTGGTGCTGTTCTTGCACAAGGTATTATTGATGCTGGTGGAAGAAATGTGACGATCTCTCTGTTGTCAAGAACTGGCCACTCTAATATGCCAGCTATTGTTGGTATGGCCGTCTTTACACAATTCTGGTACTGGTATCCTTTGACACACATGCTCAGTTTGTCCTTTACTCCCACTGCCATCATTGGTCTCAACAAGAATTTGGAAACTCCTCGATTTGAATTCATGTCTAATGTCAAGCCTTCGTTGTTTGCTTATCCACCTGCACTGAAGCCCCCTTCAGCTACTGTTGTTGAAAAGGTTGCGACGGCTGTCTTGTCAACGACAGCTAAGGCTAAAGCTCGTGCAAAGAAGATTGAAAAGGAAAAGGGGGAAAGTATGGAGGTTGACAAAGAAGAACAGCACAAGGATGAGGAGATGAAAGATGACGGGAGTGAAAAAAAGGAAGAACGCAAAAAGAAGAAGAAGGAAGAGAATTTTGAAGTCCTTGAAAACATGACACGCGTTGTGCCTGCCCAATTGAAACATATCTCATTCAAAGAAGATTCTCGTTATAGTCCTGTCAAATCTGAAAGTAGTGGAGGTATTATCATGTTGATTGACAGGAAACCAGAGGAAGAAGAAGATTTACTTCAGCCTCGTGTCCCTGCTGCAGATGCGGCTGCACGATCAGCAACACAAGAAGAAGAGGCTGCACCTTTTGAACCTTTTGAATATCCATTTGAAGATTAAAAATAATAACGCTATTTGCTAGTCGTTTTGTAGAAAAGAAATAAAATAAAAGACAAAAAAAAAAAAAGACGCATGGAATGTAATTTGAAAGCAATGAATTATAAAAAAAAAAAGATGTTGGTGTATAGGTATTTGTTTTTAAAGAAATGTCTACTAAAAGAGCTTTCAAGAAGAGAGCAAGGGACTGCTACATTTTAAAATAAGATGATTTGTCAAAAGGACATGACATCAATATGGATGTATGCTTTGTGTGTGTGTTGCAGATAAGACTAGGCACCAGGATTCTTCATGCCTTATTTGCACATGAAAATACAAAATCTTGGTGCAGGGTATGTACAAGAGAGATTGAAAAAAGAGTTCATGTTGGGTTAGGACAAGAGGGTTGATGGCAACTGCTGGTGCACACAATTTCCTTTTTTTTTTGTGTTGGGAGAGAGTATTCTATAGGCTTGATTTTTTCAAAAGGAAATCGATGGGTCTCTCTGTCGACTGATGTACTCCAAACGGGGGGTCATGCGGTCTTGATTCCCTCGAGACTGCTTCAAGAACGCACTCTTTCAACCCTCGCTTGTGATAGATGACGGATAAGAAGCCACGCATCCGATCGAGCTCAAGGCGGCCAAGGTTGATCTAGAGTCGTCCAGTGTTGGGGAGCGCACGATCTTTGGGTCTAGGTGCAACCGACAGAGAGCAGCACGTGGGATTATTTTGAATAGAGCCAGAGAATCATGTACAATTGACAAAGATATCTTGTTGGCTGATGACATGTGCGTGAAAATTAAAATCATCCGATAAGAGAGAGAGAGGCCAAGGAGGGACATTCCGTTTTTAAGAGGTGGTATCCTTTTCTAGCATGATTCTTTCACTTCATCCTGTCACTCATGAAATCCCCACTGGTTCTTGCCGTTGTCGTTTGATTTCTGGTGTAGGATGTGTTCAATAAGAGACATCATGTTTCAAAAGATTTATTTGTTTACATGGAATTGACTACACTTTTTATAAATTTAAACAAGACTTTTGTTTTTATTCGTGCATAATCTATTGACTCTTTTTTTTAAAAAAAAAGTCAAGCAACTTGAACATATGAAAAGAAAAGCTTTTTACTCTTTCATTATTTCATGTCATTTTGTGAAATCAGTAAAAAAAAAAAACCACTGAGAGGTGGATGGTAGTCTCTCTCTCTTTTTCACTCTTTCAGATCCATGTGGATGCCTATGATAACCCTGGTCTTCATCTATCATTCTCAGTGAGTGATTGTTTTGTATTAAAAGAATGTTTACAGCAGTGGCCTATACTTTAATGAGATAGTTCTGTTCTGAATGTTCAATAGCTGTCAAACAAATACCTTTTCTAATCAACAACAAGAAAGCGACCCATCCTTTTATTGTTTTGTCAGATGTTAGTGAAACAAGAGAATTTTTGGGGGGAAATGGGGGGAGACCAGAGAAAGTGTGTGAATTTATGGATGAACCAACAAGGAATTCGATGATAAAAATGTAAAGAACAAGTAAAGTCTTGTAATCAAATACCTTCTCTTTCTCTCTTTTTTCCCTTTTCTTTTTTTGCATGAGAATAAATAGATAAAAAAAAGAGGGGAGTCATGCTACCCCATATCGTGTTCTGTGAGTAATATGATCTTTTCCTTTTTTTGCTATTAGAAAGTACTAGTAGTAGTCAATATGAATAGACTGAGTCTCTTTATTACATCACATTCCCCCTTTTTTTTTTTCTACCTGACATTTTATTATAAAATGTAAACAGAAATGGAATCATGTATCACACTGAATCTCATCTCCCACTTCTAGTAACTCAAAAACAATAAAAAAGCAAATGACGATTCATTTGGGTATGACAAATCGCGTTTCAAACTTTACGTTGAGACAATTTCTCATTCTCCGTCTTTCTCGTATGATATAAAAAGAAGAGAGAGAGAGTGATTTATTTTACTCTTTTTTTTTTTTTTTTTTTTTTTTTTTAATTTTAAATGCCCATCATCACGACTTACCCTGTTCATATTCATGATAACGACATGTATCCTGACCTGATAGAACCCAACCAAGAAAAGGATCAAAAGCTAAGAGATGAACTGATCAAAGCAGCCACAGACGGTTTACAGCAGCAATCTCTTTTAAATAAATACAAATCACTCATGTCTGATCTTGTCGTGATGCAAAGTAAAATTGAAGTCTTGCGTATCGACATCACAGCCTCTGTCAAGGCAATCGAGAGCAAAGAAGGCCAACTGTCTCAGCCGTTACTTGTCCACTTTGAGAAAAGATACGAGAATCACCAATCGGATTTGAAAAATTTGACATATCTGCCCTATGTTCCCTTGAGCCCATCTTCTTCCACCACTTCCTTTTCTCAATCCTCCATAGAATCATCTTGTCTACCCAACCATTCTCTCACCCTCGTCTCCGATGATGACCCGAGTCATCAAACTGTGTTATCTCTAGAATCTTCACATGCTACCCTTGATCACTCTCCGACATCTTCAGAGCGCCATCAACACAACCTCTCCACATCTTCCGAGCTCCATCAAGACAGCCTCCAACCTCCAAACTCACTATCGAATGAAAGAAACGCGCTGGACGACACCCTTGACTTTTTGGATACACTCTCTGTTGATGATGGTGGATTCCGAAAAGACCTTTTGAATTTACTCGACCGATATGAAAAGCCACAGGCAAAGAAGAGATGTTTCTTGAAACGCAGCTTGAATACCTTGGCCTTGTTCACTTGGCAGTGGATCCGATTCATGATTGTGATGAGTTTAGCAATCTTGATCAGTTTAAGGCAAAGAGATAGTGAACCACGACCGAGGCATGCTCACTAGATTTCATTCAACGATATATACCCCCCCCTTCTTGTTGTAAAATAAATCATGAATGCCTACGTGCATGGTTTAAGAATAAATTGATAAACCCTTTTTGTCACGCAGTACATCGCTTGAGGTGATCTTAATTTAAACTGACTCAAAACAACTTTAAGTTTTGTTTACATTCAAATCATTTCGATAGAGTGTTCTTATCGATACTCAAAATAGGGAAAATCTAGTTTTTGTCTCTATTCGTTCAAATGAAACATCACCGAAATAGACACCACCCTTTCTTTACTATCCAACTATCCCCTTTTTCTTCCTACAGCAGACAAAGGATTGTCATCTCACTTTAATTCTTAACCCTTGTTTATTCTCTTGTAAATCACACAATCCATTCTTTTTTTTTTAAAAGCATTGATTTGTAAGGTTACAAAAGTAGACATGGTTCTATTCAAGACCTTCCATCAAGACCTTCATACGTTCTAGTGGTCGTGTTTAAATGAGATACTGTGGCTGGGCCAAATAGAAATTATATATTTGTGAATTCTTTAATAGAGCATGCATAGGTACGCCAAAAGGGAATATGGATTCTACAAAAAATGAGTTGGAAGCCAAAGAAGAAACGCTTGTGTCGAAAGGGATGAAAAAAAAGGAGTTCAGTGACTTGCTGCTTTTGTTACAACATCCCCCTCTTTTTTTAACTTTCAACGATGGATCTTGACTTTTTTGAAAAAAAAAAAATGAACCTCTTGTTTAGCGTCAGCAGTAAAACCAGCTTTGTTTTACAATGCAAGCCCATCTGATCAAGAAAGGCTTCCTCTTTACACTGACATCTTCCCATGAAGTCGGTGTGAACCTGCTGACATGAACCCAGTGATGAAAACGAGAGAGCAAGAAAGGATGGATTGAAAAGAGTGTAAACAAAGGATGCAGTGTCAACAAGAGATGAAGCTAAAAATGTTCCTTGTTGGTTTATCTAGAAATTGTTTCATTTTACATGTCCTCTTGATGGACTGTCTTTTTTAAAATAGCACACTTTAAACACATTTTAAAAGTGGACACCCTTCTTTTTCATCCACATCCCCTCTGTTTTTTTTATACAAACAAGGGTCTGCCTAGAGTCACTATTGACATCAAGTCGCGTCGAAAACAGGATGCCATAAATAGTCATCCTCCCTGTCTTTATGGAAATCTCACTCTCCCCTTCGGTCAGTCCGGTACTGGAGATAGCCATCCTAGTTCACACGTTGTAGCAACATGTGCAGGTTGAAACGAGATTTCTTGATTTGAAATCAAGATCGATTCTATCAAAGCAACACTGTATTTGATGATTGAATTCAAAGACTTTGTTCATATTGGATGATCAACCACCATGGACGTGCTCGGAAGAAGCCATCGCGTTTTTGCCACACTGGACTTTTGAAAGCAAATTTGCTTTGGTGAGAGTGGAGGGGATGAGAAGCAGATAGGGGATCTCTGTCCTGTGAAAATCAAAGCTCCTTTAAAATAGTCACTGGTGATGAAGAGAAAGGGGGTTATAGACTGTCCACTGATAGTCGATGTAACAGTTATTTAGTTGTAGCAAGCAAAAAAAAAAAAAAAAAAAAAAAAAAAAAAAAAAAAAAAAAAAAAAAAAAAAAAAGAAAAAAAAAAAGAGTACCAGCATAACCATGAGCCATCTCAAGATACACTTGCTTTCGGAAGGTAAAGGACCTCTTTTGACATCAGATGGTATCAACAACGTTTATTGAATGGATAGGTCAGGTAACAAAATACTTTTAACAGATCAGGTTGCTCTGATGATTGTGAGGGGGGATATCTCAAAAATGTTTGATTTGATCAAAGACTTGTTTAGATGTTATTCTACATTTATATGATACTTTAATAGAGTTCGCCTTTTTCGTTCTCTACACACATAGTATTCCTGACCAGAAGAAAAAGGCCTACTCTATTTCTAATGAATGTACTGCTGCCTTCTTGACTACCGGACAGATCGTCTAAAGGGGATCATAGAGTTTTGAAAAGGATAATATAAGCATGCTCTTTTGTATAGAACAAGCTACGGTTTGTATTCAGTGAGCTCTCCATCTTAAACAAATTCAATCATCCGCTTTTCTTTCTATTTGATTCCCTCTTGATTGCAAGCTACACACTCTATACCACGTCCATCTGTGATTTGCCATCGTAGGCTCATTCGACCCACTTGATTCACTCTTTCATCGTTTGATGCTATCACCAGATGAGTATCCTATCTCACAAGATTCTTTTTTCGTTGACGTCAACAGTAGACCCATCCTTCAAAGAACTATCCGTTTTTTTTAATTGTTTTTCACATGATGATGAGAGATGCTTGGTAAAGAAGCCGAAATCCATGTTTTTCTTTCAACCCCCCAAAGTGACCCTATTACAAAACCCACTGGATGGTTCTCAAAGCAAGTTATCCTTTCAGAATACTCCCTTTCTCGCCCTACCCACCAGAGATCGATTCCTTCACCCTGTCTTTATTTCACTTACCTTCATCACCTGCCCAGACGATGCCATCCTCTTGTCGACCGTCTTGATCTTATCTGGCCACAGCGATGGATTGTTGTGTGAGGATGTGCTTCTGGTTGCCAACAAACAACCGAACGGTCTACAGATCTGAGAATAATACTGTCTCGAGGTAAGCAGTGGGTCCTAGTGAACGCTTGGTACTTGACAGTATCCGACCTTTGCTATCTTCTCTTTATGTCATTCCATATCAAGCTTTCATCCAAGTATTTCTTTTAAACCAGGAGGCTACCTTGACACGTAAGCCCACTCATCCTGTATCAAAGACCCTAGCAAACCAACCCTTCCTCGCTTGGTATCCCAAAGGCTTCATGCCTCACGTTTCTGCTCACAACGGACGTACTTTCAATTCGGTAGAGGGGGAGCTTTTGCCATCCCTTCTTGGATCCTTCAGCCTGAACATGTCCTTGGTCATCCTTGACCTTTGCTGCAGGTGGGTGACACTTTGTGACACAGCTTGCGAGCTCTAGGTCTCTTTTTTTTTACATCTTCCAAAGAGCCCGTCCTACTTTGAGCAAAAGCCCCCTGCAAGTGATCGTAGCCAGGGATGCCCCCCCTCTTTGACTGGAAGGACCCGACTTTCTGCAAGCCCACAGAGGCAGCGCATTCAAAAAGGCCATCCTGTGTCACTCGACTGGATCCTCAAGGCTGAGCGTATCCGTGGGGGTGATCCACCTCCTGAGCTACCTCTTTACCAAGCCATCCTTGATCGGCACGAGGGATCACGGCAAAGACCCCCACCCACCTTGATTTCTCCACCGGTCCGCGGTAGGTTGCTCACTGAACTCGAGGTCCACTTCCGCCCCACTCCGCTTTCTCCCGGAAGACGACGCCTGATGACCTTTGAACTCAAGAAGTTGAGGATAGTGAAGATTTGCCATCATCACAAGAAAGCAAACTAAGCCAGTCAACATATTTTTACAAAAAAAGACCTTTGAACTCGAATGGATGTCCATCTCTCTCCCCCTTCCTTATGCGTTCATTTTTCGCTCTCAAAGCAGGGAGTGCTTGAGTCATCTCTGGCTTCTTTGGATCGGATGTGGGCGGTGAGGATAAAAATAGAGTTCATTCGCGTCCTTTGGTTTCTATCCTAAGCTTGAAATACAGCACGATTTACATTATTTCTATCAATGTTTGTATGTATCCTTCTTCATTAACACACACACACATTGCCTTCTTTATTTCTATGGCATGTTATCCAGAAGAGAATAAACAGAAAACTATGTAAAAAAGAACAAGACATTCTCTTTTCTTTTTCTCTAGGTTTCACATTCAAATAGATCAGCATTTTATTTTCGTTTAATTAGCCAAATATATACTTTTTGCTTATGTAACTCTATTTTTTTTATTTGATTCATAATTTTACAAATTGTCTATTGGATTTTCTATTATTGGATCAAACATGGTTTAGAACCCTGAGGACAAAAATTAGCAACAGTTACACGATCAAGTTACTATCTGAAAATGCTGCAGTCAAAAGTCATTCTTTCTTGTTGAAGCTTTCTTACATCTTTGTTCTTGTTTATGTAATAAACAGTGCTTTTGATAGCATCCATGGTATATACAAAAAAATGGAGTCATTAGCATGTTTTTCGTTTGGAGAAAAATGTACTTTTTCTTGAATCTAATTTGGGTAATTTCCTTTTTTATCGTATTGTCCGTTCCTTGACAAAGCCTCAACCCTGAAACTTGTTCAATAAGCATCCATCCTCTCCTCTCTTACCTTTTAATTGTAACCTGTCTTTATAAGATTCAGTTTAGAAGAAACAAAAAAAGATGGACAACTCAACTTGCATCCAAAAAGACATGGTTTTTTATGATTGGACGAGTGTCTTTATTGTTTAACGTAGAACATCAAGTTTAACTAAAAATGATTTTATTTTATTCTATTTTAAAAACTTGAATTTGTTTATCCATTTTATTATTCATCCTCTTTGTATCAGCCATCTGGATTCACACGCGTTTTCTTGTAACACGACTTTTTCTTGAGAAGCTCAATCAAACCCCAAGACAGATGAGAAGTCTGGTTTCATTCTTATCTCTTGTTTATGGAATGAATTTGTGTAACGACCTCAGACATTCACCGTCTTTTCACTCCATGTCGGTTTCAGTTTGGAACAAAGATCGGCAATCGATCGCCAACGCATCATTTTACATGTCTTGAACGTTTGCTGTTGGAAAAAGCATTTCTTTAGGGGGGAGTGGCTTGTGTCACTTGGATGGTCAATTCAAAAGAGCCAAGTGGGAAATTCATTCTACGTGCTCATCCAAGGAGAAAAGAAAAAGAGGCGGTCAAGCCTTGAGAGACACAACATGTTTCCAGGACAACCTTCGCTCTCTTGACTGCGTTTACCTTGGATGACAAATTCCAAAAATCCCTTTTTTTATGGAGTCGTTTATTGATATATTAAAACAGGGCATTCAGGTTTATTTTCCACATCACTTTAGAAGCAAATCTATCATGGATCCTGTGTGTCGACCTTTCTTTTACTAAACAGGATCTTTACATCCACAAATAGCCTTGCTGTCAATCATGTAAAGAAAGAGACAGGAAGGACATGTGTGAAAGGCGGACTATTCAGCCTCTGATCACTCTATAAAATGACATGAATACAAGTGCTATCACTAAAAACTAAGCTCGCTGTAGTGTAAGAGCTTGAGAGCCGTTGGAGATTGTATTCTTGTTGATGGCGTTTGTCACGTACAAAAACGAATACAGAATGTACATTTGTGGTAAGAACAACTGATTTCTTAAGTATAGCTTCTCAATAGCAAGTCATAACCAGATGACTCTTTACCGAATATATTCTATAGTGATATGACTAAATTATTCATTCATCTCTTGATGCTCCTTTGGAAAAAAGAAAAGGAATTCTTTTACAGCTCATTCTTTTTAGACCCGTTACATAAAATTCAAGACGATGAAGGCATTGAGTGGAAGCGTTGCCTTATTCTAGACAGAGCTTGCGGATAATGACTCTTCCTGAAGAGTTTTACGTTTGCAATGGGCAGAGCAGTGAATGATTAAATCAATACACAAGGGTATCATTGCATTATGATTTATTATGCCCTTGTACTACTATCAATTTTTTTTTTTTCCTTCTTTCTATGCTTTTCACTTTTTTTCGTGGCTCAAAATCCGTTCTTCATCCATCCGTTTTTTCACCATTCAACAGTCGAAATATAATGTCATTACAAAGAAAGGAAGAAATCGTAGAGAATTTAACCAAGGTCAAGAACAACATGCAAGACATTTTGGATAAACAGCAGCGACAAGTAAATTGCACAACAAAAAACGATTGACTTATCATTAATACAACGTTAGGCATGTTTAGTTGCTGTGAGCAAGTATAAGCCTGCTGAAGACTTGATGTATGCCTATGAAGCTGGCCAACGTCACTTTGGTGAAAACTATGTAAGTTTTTCATTTTGACTTTTTTAATCACTAGTCTAAAAAAAATAAAGGTACAAGAATTAGTCGATAAAAGTCAAAAGGTAAAACTATTTTATTTAGATTGCAGAGAATAAGATCATAATAAAGCTATAGTTACCAAAAGATATTCAATGGCATTTTATTGGTCACCTTCAAAGCAATAAATGCAAAACTGTCGCAGGTAAGAGAATAATTTTTTACAAAACTTGTCCCACTGACCCCCTCCAAATCAAGCCATTCCAAACTTATTTGTGGTTGAGACTGTGGATAGCAGTAAAAAGGCAGATACATTGGATAAAGCATGTAAATCAGTTGAACGAAAGGATCCTTTGCGTGTATTTGTTCAAGTAAATACCAGTGAAGAAGAAGGTAATCAGCAGTAGAAAGTCGTATTTAGCTTTCCCTGTTTACATTCATTATTTTGGTAGCTAAAAGTGGCGTGTCTCCTGCTGGCACTGTACAAGTATGTAAACATATCTTGGAAGCATGTCCCAACTTGAAGCTTCACGGATTAATGACTATTGGTATGTTCGGCAGAGACCCTTCTGAGGAAAACCCTGATTTCAAGGTATATAAAAAAGATGATTGGCTCACTTTGAAATAACACAAAATCACGTTAAATAGTGTTTGGTTGAATGTAAGAAACAAGTAGAAAAAGAATTGGATGTAAAAGATTTAGAGTTGAGTATGGGCATGTCATCGGATTATGTTGGTGCATTAGAAATGGGTGCTACTAATGTTCGCGTTGGCACAACCATTTTTGGTGGAAGATTGCTTAAATCAGAATTAAATAAATAATATTCATTTGGTCTTTTTAAAATATGTCAATTGTACAAACAGTAACCATATTAACAATGTCTTTTTATAAAAATAGTGCGTAAGTCAAGCATGAATTAAAATAAAAGACAAAGAATGTTTACTTGATAGGTTTCATAGTTTGAATAGTGTAACAATAATTCTACTACTTTAAAGGTACACAATGTTTTTGAGTTACAGGAATCCTAGTGAATGAAATAGCGACCTTCTTGCAAATAAAACTGGGAATAATTAAATGAATAAAATTAAAAAGAAAAAAAAAGTGACACTAAATAATGAAACGTACTCAAATGATGTATACACGTGAATAAGACCAAAATATTGCCGCAAAAAAATAGTATTGTAAAAATATAGAAAGGGAAAGCATGAGCTATCGTTGTCACTTTGTCCTAAAATAGAAGCTTGATTTCTAAATACAGTAAATATTATTTCAAGAAGCATGCTAAGAAGCTGATTTTTAAAACAGAAATTTAATCCAATCAAATGAATATCGTGTCCATTGGTTCAACCCCCCTCACCTTGCAACTTTTTTTTAAAATAAAATAAATTTTTTTGTTTTCAAACACCTCTTTCTTCCCTTCACTTTCCCTATCACTTTTATTTTTACCTTTTTTTTTTTTATTTCTTATTTCTTTCCTCTTTATTTTTTTTAATATAAAAAATGCAAGCAGAACATATTGAGGATTTACCTGCAGATATTTTAAATAAGCTTCGAAATCTCGACTTAGAATTAGCGGATGGAGACATTACTCAAAAAGGTTATGATAAAAAGAAAGCTAATTTATTAGCAAGTATAGCTACTACTACTACTACAACTGCAGAAGAAGAAGAGTCATTTGAGGACCTTGGACCTGAGCCAAGCGCTGCTGACGTGGTTGATTTTTTAGATTTTTTACCTTCTCCAACTCATTCACCTCGTGAGTCAGAAGGCGCCTCCTTGATGGAAAGCAATCACTTGAGACTTCAACAAGAGCAACAACAACAACAACAACAACAACAGCAGCAACAAGCTATTATGTATCAAAACGGCTCACCTAACATGAGACCTATGCAAGCTCCTCCACAGTATCGACCTTATCGACCATTACCTACACCTAATAACCCGCCTTATTACAATAATAGTCCAAGTATGGGATCTCCACTTCCGAACAATAGGCCTTACATGGTAGTACGTAATAATGTTGGATACCAGCAGCCACCAGCACCATCTCAGCAACCTCAACCACAGCAGCAACGTCCACCTGGAGCAAACCCTTACATGTATCCAAACAACAGATTGCCTCCACAAAATGTCTATAGACCCGCAAATACCTCAGTCTATCAAAGACCTATGATATATAACAATACTAATCCAAGACCTTCCAATTTACCTCCACCACAACAGCAAAACATTAGACCCATCTATAGACCCACACCACCTCGACCTCCATTTCAAAACTATCGACCTCAACCACAAGCATCGCAACAGTATGTTCCTGGTAGATCTCCTGAAATGCAATATGGTAATGTAAGACCCAATTATCCTTATGCGGGTGCCAATCGATCACCCTCTTCTACCCACGCAAGCATAACAGGAAGATATGACTATGCTGATCATCAGTCTGTTTATTCCGCAAGGGAATAGAGAGAAAGACGAGGGGAAATCAGTAAGCTAGCATGAATTCACTTTTTTTTTTATTGTTCCCTTATTTTATACGATTCCCTTTTTATCATTCTATTATTTGTATAAAAGAGAAGCATACATTTGTAACTTTCTAGTAAGTTCATTTAAAAAACAAGACTTCCTTTTATATTATTAATACTGTCTTAATAGTTACTTTATTCTTTTTCTCTCTCTCTCTTTTTATCTGTTTTGCTTAATCCCTTTCCAAAAAAATAAAGGCTATTATTTTTGGTATGAAGAAAGAAAATAAGCAAACAAAAAGGAATTAATTTTACTTTATATACAGTTTCTTTTTATTGCATCGCTTGCTACTGATTTTCATTTTTTTTTTTTTTTTCATTTTTCCTCTTCTCTCTCTCTCTCTCTCTCTCTGCTTGAATCCTGTTATGCTTGTTTCTAATTTCTTTACAAGAAAAACAAACTGACATTTTTATTATTATGATAGATACACTTCCTAGAGTACAGCAAGCCTCCTCCATACGAAAGACACCCTCCATCACCTCAATTCATCAACCACGACCTATCCAAAGCAAACCAAGTTTAAAACGAAAGACAAGGGGCCAAAACAAATATGAAAACGCATCCATGGTGAAATCTTTTCAAAACGTCGAGCCTGTTCCACCCATCTTACGAGCCCAAGAAGACCTTGAAGAGCTAGCAGGACGGCAGATGCAACCGACCCTGGCACGTGAGATACCGTTCAAGGTGGTCGACATTCAGGACGACAAGATGGAGCCCGATCAATTTGATTCCCTAGGCCATTTATTTCGACATAGAGCATCGAGCAGCCAGGGAAGGATCATCCCGGCCTTTACTCTGGTAGACCACAAGGGCAAGGAGACCACGTCTCTCACTTGGGAAAAGCTCTCGGCGCGTGCGGAAAAGGTGGCCTTTGTGATCCGAGATAAGTCGGGTCTTCAGGTCGGTGATCGTGTGGCGCTTTACTATAGACGATCTGAGATGATTGATTTCACCGTCGCTTTCCTTGGCTGCTTTCTGGCGGGCATGGTCGCTGTGCCCATCGTGACAGATGACTTGAACGAGTTTTGGTTCATCTTGCGCGTCGCTCAAGCTCACCTCGTTCTCACCACAGACAGCCAACTCAAGACGCTCACCAAGACCTTGAAGGCCAAGAGCATCGATTTCCCCAAGGACGTGGACTGGTGGTCGACCAATGATTTTGGATCGCTTTATACGCATCAGATCAAGTCAGGACACTATAGCGCGATTCGGTCTACCCCTCTGGCCTACATTGAATTCACAAAATCAATCAATGGCGAACTGAAGGGTGTGGCTGTTTCTCATCAGACCGTCATGCGTACCTGTCATACCTTTACCGCTGCCATTACCGATACGGTTGTGGCGCTGGCCGAAGACGGATCCCCTTCGATCTTACCCAACTGGGACTCTCAGGGCGCAGATACCATCTTGACATTTATCGAACCGCGCCAGCAGCTCGGCTTGACCGTTTCTATCCTGGCCTCCATCTACAGTGGAAACCACACGCTGTTTGCAGCACCCAGTATCAAAGAAACACCAGCCGTTTGGATTTACCTGGTATCAAAATATAATGGTAAAATTCGAAAGCATTGTATTATAATTGTACTTAATCTTGATCATTAGTGACCATCGGCTTGGCTCATTATCCAGGCATGTATGCCATTACCAAGCAATATCAAAAGAACACAAAGGAAGCTCAAAACTTTAGCAAGAAAGTCACGCCCAACCTATCCTCTCTTCGCCTCTTGTTGATTGACACGCTGATCGTCAGACCCGAGATCAATGCTTTCATTGCTACCCATTTGTTGACCCCCTTGATCAAGAATCTGGCTCAATCCCCTATAGAGATCATTACGCCCATCGCCTCTCTCCCCGAACACGCAGGCATGATAGTCAGCTTTAGAGATTACCTCGGACCCGGTCTGCTAGAAGAATACGAGACGGCTGAGGGGATCAAGAAGGTGTTTGCCTCGGGTCGATCGAGAGATGTGTGGGAGTGTACCTTGGATGCACACGCCTTGAGAAGAGGTAAAGTCGTCGTGCTCTCGACCGGAGAATGTGAGGAAGAAGGTGGCTATCGCGTCGGTTCACACGGCTTTCCATTCCCAACCTCTTCTGTCGCGATCGTAGACCCAGAGACCGCTCTGCTTTGCCCACCTGATCGGCTGGGTGAGGTCTGGATTGGCATGCCTGCCCTGCCAGATGGTTTCTGGGGCATACCTGCCTTGACAGAAACTGTCTATCGTGCGTCGCCCAAGGTGGTGCCAACCGAGACACTGTTCCCAGAGAATATCAAAGCGTCCTTTGTGAGAACAGGGCTTTTGGGGACCTTGATCGGTGGACGTTTGGTACTCTTTGGTCCTTATGAAGAATGCATAAGACAGCAGCAGTTGAATGAACCACTGGGTATAGAAGAAATTCATTTTGGTAGTGATCTGGTCTCTACTTTATCAAAACGGTGTCAATTGGATGCTTGGTAAAGAAAGAAAAAAAAATTCAAAATTGAATAGGATGCTAAAACATGTCTTGACTAGTACATTATTTGCTATCTTTATCAATCAACAATACCTCCCTGTGCTTGCGTTTGAATCCAATGGACCTTCTGAAGAACTCACAAAACAAATAGAGCAAGTCACCCACACCCTACTCACCTACCACGGCCTTCGCATCTTTACCACTCTTGTTGTCAACCAAGGCATCTTGCCACGCCAACTCAAAGATGGCCATAGCACCATCCACCCACTCCAGACCAAACGTCGATTCCTTTCTGGCCAACTCCCAATCACCTTTATCCAGCTCGACGTGGACCGAACGGTCTTTAGCGATGCCTCGGCCGACACACCCAACGTCTGGCTGTCGATGATGGCCTCGTACGATCGTGCGCTCTCGATGCAGCTGATCTCACCGCGCGGACGACCCCAGCACTCGGGCATCGAGATGATTCAGAACGCGATGGACGAACGATTGAACTATGACCTCTCGAAATTCACCAACATGGTCGACATCATCCTCTGGCGGACCTCACTCTATCCCGACGAAAACGCGTTTGTGATTGTGAACGGCAGCAGCACGAAACCGATCAGTTGGAAAAAGATGAATGGACAGATTGCTGGGCTGGCACATTATCTGCACAAGAAGATCCAGCTCAAAGCAGGAGAGAAGGTGCTCTTGCTGCTGCCCTTTGGGATCGATCTGGTTCGGACGTTGTATGCTTGCTTTGTACTCGGTCTCGTGCCGGTGATCTGTCCAGAGGACTGCGTGAAGCCCGAGGGCCTGTCGGATGCCATCTCTGACCTGTCGATCACGACGCTCTTGGTGAACGCCCAGTCGGAGGATGTGTTGAAAGCCAACAAGGCCCTCGTCGCGATCCTCAGGCGGCAGCGTCTGGTGCATGTCGAGAAGGCGTCCAAGTTCAGCAAGCTGCTAGGACCCGAAAGTGGTTATTCTGTACGATCCGAGTGGACCATGGATAAATCACGCGCGGCCATGATCTTGATCCATCCCTCGGTCAATACGTACAAGCAAGATTATATCATGTATGGTCATGATACCATCATGGCCCAGTGTCGTACTCAGAAATTGACGTGTCAGATAAAATATCAACGGCCACTGATCGTCACCGGCCTGGGTGGGTTTGAAGGATTAGGGTTACTGCATGCTGCCTTTTGTGGTGTTTATGTCGGTAAGGAGAGATGACTTGAAAACATGTGTTTTTTTTTTTTACTAAGAGAGATCCCAAGGATGCACCACGATTTTGATGCCTACCCTGGAATTCAAAGAGAATGCCTCGGCTTATTTTGAGTTGATATCCAGAAACAAATGCTCTACCGTCTGTGCAAATTACCCACTCTTTGACCAAGCCATCAACCGTATTCACCCCTCAAAACAAAAGCAGATTCCTCTGCAAAACACACAAAACCTCATGCTGGCCGTCTCCAGTCGAACGAAACCTCGATTCTGTAAGTGTTGTAGTTGAAAGGACGTGTTACTGATGAGACGTTTTAGATGAAAAAGTCACACGGTTCTTATCCCTCAGTGGCCTTGAACGGGAGGCGATCAATACGGTCTACAGCCATCCTTGGAACCCGATGATCACCACACGCTCTTATATGCTGATCGAGCCCATCTCGCTCATCGCTGACTTTGAGTGGCTTCGACAGGGCATCGTCCGTCCCTTGTCCCAAGCGGATGACGCGAGTGGTGTCCTGCTACACGACTCTGGTATCGTTCCTACCAACACCATGATTGCCATCGTCAATCCCGAGACGCACACGCTCTGTCCGACGCATGTCATTGGCGAAATCTGGGTGTCGTCCGACAGTAACGTCAAGGGTGTCATCCATCAGGGACAATTTGAAGCGACGGTGCAAGGGGCAGATCCTCGTATAAAATACATGCGAACGGGCGACGTGGGCTTCTTGTGGCATGTGCAGCGGCAGACAGTGAGTGGGCCGGTAGAGGAAGGACAGTGTTTGTATGTGCTGGGTCATTTGAGTGAGGTGATCATGTCCAAAGGATTGCTTCATTTCGCGGTCGATGTAGAAGAAACGGTAGAGACTTGCAATGCCAACATTTGGTTGGAAGGATGGTAAGGATGCGATTCACAGGTGAAGTACAGTGGGATTGATGCCTTCTTGTAGTTATATCATTCAAGTCGATCTGGAGATTGTGGTCGTTGTCGCCGTCAAATCCAATGATTCTGCGATATCTACTATTCCACTGATAGTCTCTGCTATCTTGGAAAGACATGCGTTGTTGGTAGACACAGTGGTGATTGTCAGTAAAGATCAACTGCCCAAGAAACATAATGGAGAAAAGAGAAGGAAGCAGGTTCTTTCAATGTACATGAAAAAAGAATTGTAAGTTCAACGCTAGAGTTCCCCCCCCCCTCCCCTTTTTTTTATTCTAATTGTTTTCATCAGGGCCGCTATGCATGTGTCTAGAATTAAAAATCAGCATCAACCCATTCATTTACCACAGTGGCATCATCATTTGCAAGAAGACACTGCATCTGTCATATCATTCACAACCAATCTGGATGCAGAAGCAGCTAGTGTTTATAAACCGCTTGTCCCAGCTGCCTCGACTCGATCACGTAATTCGAATGGTGGAGAATCCATCACGGGCCACAGTGTACTTTAAACGAATGCTGCATAAAAACCTTTTTCCAAATAAAGTGACTGGGATTTTATATGTTGTGATACACCTCTTTTCACACGCTTCTTTCCATCTACCCTCTTTTTGCTTGTGTCCTGTTTTTTTTTTTTTTTATATATCCGAAATGTTGACTTGGACAAATCACGATGAAATAACGTTTTCAACTGCGATTTTTTTTTTTTTCTTTTCTTTTGTTTTATCATTTAAATGACAAAATCACTTCATTTGGCTTTACTTGTGTGTGATACACCTATGCCAGAGGTGTTGGAAAAACATGGAGATTATCGAACCATGTTTTCTACTGTCTTTGGTCTTGCCGCCAAGGATTTAGATGTCACTTTGACTTGGGATTTTTTTGATGTGGTAGAAGCACAAGAGTATCCTTCATTAAAAGATATTGGCAATAGAACTTACGATGCGATTGTGCTGACGGGATCCAAATACAATGCACATGATAACACACCTTGGATAGTCAAGTTGGTCGATTTCTTAAAGACGATGCGAGTGGAATATAACCAGAGTGTTCGATTAGTGGGCATTTGTTTTGGACATCAGATCATACTACGTTCATCGGGTGGGACGACGGGTAGGAATGAAAAAGGATGGGAGGTAAGCAGTGGTTTGATGTTGTTGTTGTGTGTATTGATCGAATGCAGGTTGGCTACACTGAAATACAATTAACCTCATTTGGAAAAACCTTTTTTGACACCGACAGGACATTTTTGGTAAATGAAATATTAAAAAAAAAAAAGTACTAAAGAAAGTTGAGTAGAGAGTCAATCAATTTCATCAAGATCATGTATCAAAGTTACCGGATGGATTTCAAACTTTAGCCTTTACAGAGAACAATACACCACATCATGCGACTGTCTCTGATGACCGTCAGTGTATCACTGTTCAAGGTCATCCTGAATTGAACAAGGATGCAGTGAAGATTATGGTCGAAAAACGAAAAGAGGCAGGCATTGTGCCTGCTCAGATTGCCGATAAAGCATTAGAAGCATTAAAGATGAATGGATTGAATATGGAAGATGTTTGGTTGTGTAAAAAATTCCTTCAGTTCATCATCACTTTTAATAAATAAAACTTTCTTTTATTGGCAGCAGAGAAACAAGAATAATTTATAGAAAACATAGTAAACATAAGAGGAGTAGAACAATAATGTGTGGCATAAAGAAAAATGCTTGTAATCAAATCATAGAATAATGCATAATTTACAAAAAAAAAAAAAAAGGGGGGGGGGGAAGAGGGAGAGAGGGGGAGAAATATCAATTTACTTTTTATAAGTCACTTTCCAAGGCCTTCTACAGATTCTTTGGTTTTTTACTTCAATAATATTTTTATTTTGTAAAGTTTTGAATCTTCCCCAGCAACACCCTCGAGATCGATGTGGTAAATAAGTAGCAGAGATCATGGCCCATGATAGACCTTGTTCGTAACCTTGCTGTAGAAGACAGTCTTCTTGAGGTGTCCATGGTGTTCTGGTTTGGATGTAGCTTGTCGAAGTTGATCTGCGTCGACTGTGAGAGGGAGAAGGATGAAGGATAAAGTTGAGTTGGTTGATATAAACCTCACTTTGAACGCGTCTCCTAAAGGAGGAAGGTGGGGTTTGAGGCGGAGAGAGTGTGCGAGGTGAACTACAGATGCTACTTTGACAGGAACTGCTGAGGGGATCAAGTTCTGGATAAATGGTGAATGGTGGATGAATTCCTGGTTCAAAATAAGAAGGCTTGGATGAATAGGGTTCACATGGTTGACATAATATATGTTTAATATCCATAACACCAGACATATTATTACAAAAAATTTTCTAAATAAAATACAAGAGACAAAAATTAAAAGTGGTGGAAAACAAAGGGATTTTTCATCAAAAAAAAAGAAAAAAAAAAAAAAAAAAGAGAAAGCAGAGAGAGAGATAGAATGTGGGTAATATATACAATGATTAAAGTTTATTATAAAAAATAGATTTGTCGATAAAGGGGGAATGATACATGTTGTTTAAATGCCCTTCTTGTATAGAAAAAAAAAAGAGAGAGGGAGGGAGGGAGAAGGATATATAATTAGCAAATAAATGCATATTTCAAAAAAAGAAAAAGGTCCTGACTGTCTTCAATTTACATGACATCTGCCGCCAAAAATAAAAAATAAAATAAAATAAAAAAAAACTACCTTTTTTCTTGCTTTGTCCCCTTATTTTTAACAAGCATCGTCATCCTCCCTTTCTCTCCTTCCACTCATCATTCACCAAAGCTGATAGTCGAGGTCACTATTGACACTTTTTAATGTATGTACACAAAAAAAAAAACTAACTTTAGCCACGCTATCCCTGATCTTCCTCAAATCTTAGATGTCCTGTGTGACCCTCTCCTTTGTCCCTCCCCTTTTATTATAATAAACATTTAATGATTTGGTAAAGACATTGTGTGCATCTTGTTTGGATTCTTTCTTCTTTGCATAGAATTATCACCTGTTTAATATGGCAAATATATTTTTATCATCTGTTTGTGTCTTATTTCCTACTTTTATTTTCTCCTTTTATGGTCATTCAATTCAAATTAGATTGTCTTCTGCCAGTGAGACTGCAGAAGAATACATCACTTGTACCCCTCTCTGTTTACCCTTTTTGTGTGTGTGTGTGTGTATGCGTGTGTCTGTGATTTATTTTAAATGATTGTGCATATATCCTTTCTAACCTATTTGAGGAAAAAAAAAAAGACACAAGAATATGTAAAAAGTTCCCCCTCCCCTTCTTTTTACAATTACATAACGTTTTAGATTTAACCCTTTCAAAGGAGGAGCTAGTTAAAGAAGGAGGTTGAAGCTAATTTTTGTACTGAAAAGAGAGAGAGAAAAGGATGGTTATCATTGGCTTACAAGTTTTTCTTTGTATACACTCCATATCAGTCAAATATATTTTTTCTTCTTTCAAATAAAAAAAGGAGAAAGAAGGAGGCTGTGGGTGCCCTGAATACATCAAATTGAAAAAAAAAATTGCTTTCATTTACATTTAATCTTAATAATAATAACATGAGAATTAAGTTTATAAACTCACTTATTTCGCTTTCAATTTCTCTCTTTTTTTTTTAAGAATAACAGGGATAAACAAGAATGTTAAATTACACGTTTCTCTGATAGGAAGGGGACTACATCATCATCTGGAAATTACTCTTTTTTTTTAAAAAAAAAAAAAACAGTAAAATAAGGGAATAGGTGTGTGCATTGCGTACATCTAAAGAGCAAACAAACAAAAAGCATGTACAATAATCATCCAGATATCAAAATAATGCTGAGATTAACTAATCAACCCTTTCAAATAAATGCAAGTTTAGTAAATAAAGTTTATGATTTGAGGAGACAAACATTGTCAAAAAAGGTACATGCTGGAACAAAAAAAAAAAATTTTTTTTTTCTAGTAAAAGATGCCAATTTCCTTTTTGAAATAATTTGATTGTACACGATTCAGAATACATGAACAAAACTGGGACAGGGTTAAGGTTTTATTTAAAGAATTAATTAAATAATGACGCTAGAAGATGTTTATTCCAAGAAAACTGTTTTTTTTAAAAAAAATTAAATCATTTCTTTATTGCAAACATATAAACAAGTTTATATTTTAAACTTTTTATTTCAAACGCCAAATGTAAAAGGAGGAAAAAGGGGAAAGGGTACGCCGATAGAAGAGAATAAAAAAAAAAATATGAAGGACTCCTGCTTGATATCTGATTGATCGACAAATATAATTGTAATTTAATAAATAAAATTGTAATTAGAAATGAATGTATGAGTTTATAAACAAGAGAGAGAGAGAACGATCCTAGGTCTGAATAATAAATTGTCCAAACTAGGATAATTAAGCCTTAATAAGGTTATTTATGCAGGGGTAAGATTGAATGGTAAGTTATGGATGTCTTTGTGAATAATAAAGCATTTCAATTAATGAATACATCATCCGTCATTTTATTATGTCATCTTCCATCACACACTTTCCTTTGAATAAAGAAAACAGGATCAATGGTTATCAACAAGTCATTATTCTTATTGACTGTTTACAACGAATTCTTTTCATTTTCTCGTCTATTTTCATATAAAATAAAGGAGGAAAGAAGGAGCATGCGTTTATTTACGCCTATGTTGAATGAAGATCAAATTCAGATCCATGCTACTCACCTTGACTTATTCTTTCCCTCTCCCCTTATTATTTATTTTGGGCTAATATGCTGAAGATCAATAGCAAGTCAATGTCCTGCAGGAGTCATTCTCCCTTTCACTTTCTTTTTTTATCAATAAAAGCGCGGGTCTTTTCTTTATCTCTGTTCATTCAACCTTGCATTCTTTTCCCAAACAACTTGTCCGTCACCTGAACTCTAATCATCCTTGGTTCTCTATTCATCTTTTTCTTCTTCAACATGTACAGTCCTTATACATGAAACCTCTCCCACTAAACTCTATTTTCGCATGGACCCAGCAGGTTGCTTGATTCCAAAAATAGGCTCAAGGGACAAAAGAGAGTTGTTTGAGCTTGTGCTGTTCAGATGGGCTTAAATCCATTTTGATGACAGGCTTTGAAATGATGATCATGCTGATAATAGTCTCATGCCTTCCCATAGGTCACCATTGACTTCCACAGGACATTCTCTACTTGTCAACCTTGGCATCTTTCATCGTCAGCCTCCCTTCTGCTTTCCAAATCCTCGAACCTCGATCCGTTTTCTTTTAACGTCACAGTACATCCTACAGACATCCACCGATCGAGAAGACAACTCAGGTCGCTCATCCATCAATTGACTCCTCTTTTTGGTTATGATTTTGACGGTTGGATGCACTGAACAAGAGGCCCATGGTCTCTCTTTTTTTTTTTTTATAACCTCTTTTCGACACTACAACGTATCGCTCGCACGATACGTCGCTTCTTGCATTTATATTCACAACGTTGGATTATGCCAATCCAAAGGGCAGACACTGAGCGACCATCAGCAAGGGAGCTAGTTGTCTGAGAGAACGGATGCGTTCACAGACAGAGATCTTTTGTCACTGAATTGCATCCCCTCAGGCCGATCACACAGCGTGTGACATTCATCCAGATTTCAGGCAGTGATAAAGAGGATGGCAAAGACAAGTCTTTTGTTTTTGTGCTAAAGGACAAGACCCACTGAGGTATTCATGGAATACCTGAAGACATGTGTCTTGGTTTATCACTCTGGCAAAGAAAGGAAATGGGAAGAATTCAACCAGCCAACGAAAATGAATGGCAAGTCAGGTTTGCATCTTTTGACATACTTTTTGGTAATGAGAGGGGAATTGGGATCACTGGCAACGGCAAGAGAACCTTATCCACATGAGCTTTTTTGTATGAAAAATGGCCTAATGAGGTACAAGGATCAGAAGCATGACTTTTCTGTTATAGTGATCAAGAGCATACCAAAGGATTTTAGCCAAGTGTCATCATTAAAGCGTAAATTAGTCATGGCCTTGTCTAAAAAATGCTTTACCCTTTCTAGACAGGATTTTGTTACAAAAAAAAAAGAGAGAGAAATTGTCTTTAAAAAGATGCGGTTTCAAATACCTTTTCGTGTATTCTGTCTTTTATGAAATGGTTCAAAGCCATTTCCAAATGAAGCCTTTTTTTTCTGTTAAGGAAATAAATGATTTCATTAGAGTATGAATACTTGATCATCCTAAAGATGATTTTGAACCCGTATTTTAAACGTGTTGACGCAGTGCCCTCTAAGTGGGATGAGGCATAAAAGGTATGTGAAAATAAAGATGAATCTCACCCAGTGTTGAACGTCGTACTATCATTTAGATGTAGACAGTCGCACTGATTTTGGTAGGATCAAGACGAGCAAGATCCATGATCTCCTATGATTTCCTGTCCCCCCTCCAAGAGCCGACCGTGATCCACTTGCTGACCATGACTGCAAAGACAAGAGTGGCTTGAGCTGTTCTGTGCAAGGGTTCAAGTCCTTGACAAATCAACTTTAGGAACGTGAGTGCTTGTTGGTCGTAGGGACCCTGTCGATTTCTGAGACTCAAATCCAGAGAATGACAGCAGGTGACCGATCTGGACAGAGCAAAGAGAGGCCGGCGAGCGTGGGCGCAGATGTGTTTGACTGGAACTTGAGGGGGCACTGGTGGCCTGAAGAGGATGGTGTTGTGGCGGGAATCGTGTCGAGAAAGACGACTGGATCAATGCGGGATTTGAGATCGTCCAAAGACGCATGACAAAAAGAGATTGATGGGCGTGAGCAGACTCATGGTGGTCCAAGGAAGACAAAAGCTTCCTTACCCAGCCATCAGGCGAGAGATCTGGCTCATGTCACTCCTCAAGTGAGGGCCGTGATGATCGGCGCAACCTGACACTTGCTGTCGTATTTCCATTCAGCAGAGGCAACTCAGATCAGATGTGGACGACAGACAACGGCATCGTTTTCTTTAGACGCTTGTGGTTCATCCGGTTTATGAGGGACTTACTTGATAAAGCATAGAGGTAAGGTCGGTGGAAAAGGCAGGGAACCATCCGGGCCTTTTGGTCACCGTACACCAAATGACCACCCAAGTGAAGATTGAGTTCCATCAGACGATCCCCCCCGCAGTTGGAATCAACCAGGTTCAAGACTGTAGAGATCGCAGTCGAGCCCAAGTACGATGGATGGTACAGTGGTTGTTCAGAATTCAGACCGAAAGAGGCAAAGACACACTTTTGAAAGAGAATTTTGACTGGATCGATGCATCAGTGACCGCCATATGACGAGCATCAGAAAGACTTTGAGAGCGTTCGTTGGTCAACGCAGGATTACGAACCTCAGCGATAGTTTGAGAAGCCTGGATGAACATGCTCCAAAGTAGACCATTGTCCAAATCTTTATTTTCGATATCATCCTAGATTTCCTTATTCAATTGTGTTCATACGGAAGATTCAAGCATCAGTGAGTCTAACAGATATATTGTCATAGGCTTTTGGAAAGGTTAAAAAATAGAGTCTCTTTATTATATGCAAAAAAAAAGAAAGATGCTTTAGGTGATTAGTCGGTCTTTAGATTGCAAGGTGTGTGAAAGTAAGAAAAAAAAAAATGTTGTGGATGAAATCTCATGATGTGAGAGAATCATGAATTAACCCATATGACGTTTATTTGTATCTTGTTCAATCACCTCAATAGCCTCTGATACCTTGCTAAACAAATGATCTTGACCGATCAAATCCAAGAGCTTTGATTTTTTAAATAAACTGTAGGGTTGTTCGCGTAGTCGAACAAAATAGACTTGAACTGATCTGGCCTTGTAAGATTCTACGATTTCGAGCAAGATTTGAATTGCACTACAAAATAAAGAGGAATGAATAACTTGACTATTTTAATTTCTGGTACCTTGCATCAATCGTAGGCATACTACCCACGTCAAATATGGTATACAATGAATCACTTCTTCTTGGAGTCTCTGAAGGATGAATTGACATGTCCCCAAACATCTCTAACCTTCGTAGTCTGTCTTTGAGTTGGCCTATTGACTTTATGGTTACACGGGATGCTATTCTCCATGTCAAAATGTACCTGTGTTTGCAAAAAACAACCCTTCTTCAATACGAACAATAAGCACGTCTTGCAAATGTTCAACATTGCCTGAATCATCTCTGATCGGTTTGAACTTATTCATACTTCCCTTCACTCTTCCCTATTTTCTTGATTAGTACTAAAGTCTTGTTATAAGAGTACAAACCATGATAGAGATCCTTGGATAACTCGTTTCTCGAATCGTCAAAAGAAGAGACAAGGTGACGGCCAACAATGTTCCAAATTCCAAAGAGATGATGATGGTTGCGATAAATGTGACGAGCAACAAAGCGAGATCTCTCCAAGCGCCGATTCTAAAGATAAACTCAAGATCCTCTGGTAGTTCATACAGTAAAGAGAGGACAGCGACAAAGATGATGGAAGACAAGACGGCCTTGGGCAGATAATGAAAATAGGGAAGCAAGAAAAGGATGGCCAGTAAAGCGATGACACCGGTGACCAAGCATGCCATCTGTGTACGTGCACCTGCACGATCGTTGATCTTACTTCGAGAGACCTAATGAAAGAGTTGAATATAAAAACATGCGACCCAAGACACTTACAGAGCCAAAAGCAGGTATGCCTTGAAACAGCCCGCTGCACACGTTGGCAAAACCGAGCGCGACCAACTCTCGATTGGCACTGACAGAATAATTATGTCGACTCGAATAGACTTTGGCAATCACGATGGACTCTACAAATCCAATGATCGAGATCATGGCCGATGTCACCAAGAGGTCCTTCATGTGCTTGTTGTGTGGGAAAGAAGGGATGGAAGGCAGCAAGAGGCCGGCATTCTCGATCTTACCGAGAATCACCAGGCCCTGATGATCCCAACCGAACGATTGGGTGAGCACGATGGCCACGACGACTACGAGAAAGACATCTGGAAAGAGTTGACACCATCTGGACTGAGCGGGCGCTTTGGATTTGATGATACGCATGACGAGTAAAAAGACGATGGAGGCACAAGAGACAGCCGAAGAGAGACGATGAGCGTACTGGATATGCTTGCATAAAAAGTAAATCCTTTCTACCGTTGTCGATGCTTCTGTGATTCCCCACTCTTTACTTTGCTCCACCAGACCGAGAAGCGTGATGGCTTGTTGAACCATGACTACCAGGGCGACTCCGCTCACGAACCCGCGCAAGAGGGCTCTGCTCATCAAGCTGTCGAGAAAACCCAGGCGGAAAATGCCGAGTAAGAGGGTGAAGAGACCGGTGAACAAGGTCATCAGACAGGACCATGCCAAAGGGTCTATCTGACTCTCATCTGATGAATGACTCTGTTGAGCGATGGATGATCCAATCAATAAAGCCAATGTGGCTTCAGGCCCTACTGACATCTGTCTGAGTTCACCACGTGAGTATGGTTTTCCTTTTAGAGAACAAAATTTAATGAGTGTACCTGGACATGCCAAAGATAGCATAGGATATTGCTGGGAATGCAATTCCATATAATCCATGAATGGCATCTAATTTACACAGAGCAGTAGCATACGATAGTGCTTGAGGTATCAATAGACATGCAAGTGTGATTCCCGCAAGACAATCGCCCAAAAAGAGTCGTCTGTTATAAGATGGTAGCCATTGGAGTATAGGTAAATAGTATTTGGATCGGGTTTTTAATGTGCTCCATTTATCTTTAGGTAGCTCATGGTTGAGTACAGCAGATGGAACTAAAATCAAAAAATATCAGTGATTCCATCTTGTTCTGAACTTTGTTCTTTTACGAGGAGACGCAGTCAGGTAGCGTGGTATTTGATCTTCTGCAGTGAGTAATAGTTGTGTTTCGGTTGTGGTTGCATTAGGAGGCAAGGATTCTTCATCATCTGTCTCTTCTAAATAAACTGAGCGTGCACCTAAAGTAATGTTTCAGTAAGCAACCGATTCTTTACAAACTCACTGTACTTTGACTGGAATCTCCGCTTGATTTGAACATGAAGAAAGATGAAAGGTGAAAAAAAAAAGGGAGAGGCAGGAAGATGTAATTTATATATGCAAAGAGGAAAAATAAATTAGGCAAGACCTCCTCCTCCCCCCAAAAAAGGATCAACTTGACCTATTCTTTCACACTCACATTTATTCTATTCATTATCCCCCTGACATCCATTTTTGGATTTTAATGTAGCCTTTTATTGAACATATATGAATCATTATATCATTGCCACATAAAATAAGACGGTCTCTTTAATGACCTCTACTGAAATAGGACAACGAATGAAAATAAAAAATACTTTTTGTTCTCTTTCTTTGATAAGAAACCTTTCTTTAAAAAAGATAAACAGTGAACACAATAGATAGTCATATACAGAATACAGCTACAGAGAAGAAAGGTATATATATCTGTAAGTGTAAATTACTATATATGGTCCTTTTGACAGAGAAAACAATAAAGATAGGACCAACTAATGACTTGTAAGTCTTGTTTAAATACACCAATCGTTCAGTGACCTTTTATCATGTATTCATTTACAATAAAAAATGAAAATTTTCATTGGGAGCTTTCTTTTGCCTTTTTTTTTTTCTTGTTTAAAAAATGACGACACCTTATAGACAACCTACACCGAATGGACAGTGGTATCAGTTTGATCCTAATGTTCATTTTTATTATGATGATCAGGGATGCATTCACTATTATGATCCCAATACAAATCAGGAATGTCATTATCAACCACCTCCTACCCAATATCAATCTCATTATCAGACACCACCCACAAGCCATTATCCAGCCAATTACCAAACCCAAGCAGCACACTATCCACTTTATAATTATACCCAGCCCATCTCAAGACAAGCCACGCCCGATGTCCTCTTGCCTTGTCCCGAACCCACCTGTACAGGTGAGAACAAGCCTAAATCCAAGTTTTGTGAAGAATGCGGTCGACCTCTCGGTCCCATGTCAAGATCAGCCACGCCGCGTACAACGACATCCACGCCACCTGTTTACACAAGAGTGATATCACCTCCGGTCGTTTCTGCTCAACCCGCAACGTATTCACCACAAACAGATCCACTTCAGAGAGCCAAAGGATGTCCTCTGGTCACATTTGGCTTTGGTGGTAAAATCCTCGTGACCTTTCCACAACGAGTACCCGACTATTACGCCAACACGGTGACATCTCGACCTGGACCGATTCGATTCAAAAATTTAAAAGACTTGGTTCCTTTAGAGAATCCGGCCGTGTTTCCTGTCTTGTTTGATAGCAGAGTAGGAACGAAGCAAAAGAAGAAGGAAATTGGGATCTATATCAACCAAAAGCTGGATTCGTTTCAAAAGGAGCAAGCATTGCTTTCACCTGAATCAGCAGAATATTATAGGATGGAAGCAAAGCGGATGCTGTGGCAGTTGATTCAAGTTTATGTAGAAACAGAGGGGCATATTGATGACAAGTAAATTAGTAAATGTTTTCATTATTTGTATCTAACACTACTTAGGGACAAAATGGATCAAGCCATACTTCAGATCATACGTTGCCCTATTATTTCCAGCGAAGATGATACCCACTTTAGTTTACCATCTCAAACAAATAATACCCTTCAAGAGGATGATTTATCGGATCAATTGTTATCTAAAATAGAACACTATCTATTAAACGGAGACCGTGTAGGCGCTGTAAACTATGCTATTCAAGAAGACCTTTGGGCCCATGCGTTGATTATCAGTAGTTGCGTTGGAAAGGACCTTTGGCAAAAAGTGATTACTTCTTTTGTGGATCGAGAAATGAACGCAACACCAGAGATGAGACAATCAAGAACATTTCATAACATTGCAGGTTACAATCAACCGCTTCGTGTGCTTTATTCTTTATTTTCAGGTGTGGGATCTGCTGCTAGTAAGTGTTGAAAATTGTCTTGTATTTTCTTTTGGTAACATGGTGAAATTAGTGAAGGAATTTATTATTTACAATGTTCAATATGTCAACGCACCTTATTGTTCTATTACTTCAAAACCAATTGCAGATATCAAGCAATTAAGTAAATGGAGAGACACACTGGCTATTATTTTGGCAAATAGAACTGCAAATGATGCAGAAGCATTGACTGCATTGGGTGATATCATGAAAGAACAAGGCTGGATCGAAGCAGCCCATATTTGGTAAGAATGTTTGCGTTTTTTTTATTGGATTCATTAGGAAAGACTTAGCTTTGTTTTAGTTATTTGCTTTCCCCTCAAACCTCCATTCATTCTGGCGTAGACACAATGAACGTTCGATTATCATTGATTGGGAGTGATCGTTGTTTGACGGAATCCATCGGTTTAACAGAGATTTATGAATTTGGTCATCATTTGAAGCATACCGGTTGTTTACCTTTCTTGCAAGGTTATAAGTTAGCTCATGCTTGGGTACTGGCAGATTATGGATTTTTGGATGAAGCAAGACGATATCATGAAGCAGTAGATGAAGCAATACGATCTTTTACAGGAAAAAGTCCCTATTTACATCAACCGCTCATCGACCAATTGTCTGCCTTTGAAACTCATTTAGAGAATGCAACAGGCAAAAAATCGAGGTATTATTCTTTATGATACACTTGTCCCAAAAATAACTCTTTCTTGCTAGTGTGGACCCTAGTTCCTGGTTAAAACCAAAATTCCAAAAAAAGACATTAACCTCTCTTTGGGGATCCTTAGAAGGAAGCTTTACAAAGTTTGTCAGTGGCGAAGAAATCCCAACAGAAGAATCTACTTTAACCAGAAAATCAACAGAGATTATGGGTCGTTATACATAAATGACATGCTTTTTCTTATTATTTTAAAATATACATTATTTTAATAACTTTTTATACAAAATATTAAACGGATAATTCAGCCTTTGAGTCTTGTTTCAAAATATCTTGATAAGGAGCCAAAGCAGGCTTGACATGTTTAGCCAAAAAGGAATCAACTTGTTGAGGAGCACGTCCGATGAAGGTCGATGGGTCGAGTAAACGAGGCAACTCATTCCAGATGGGTTCAAAGTATTTTGTCTTCTTGATACGTTCAATCAAGTCATTCTCACCTCCTTCCATCTTGACCACATGTCCTGCTTGATGAGAGAGCACACGGATCTCTTCATGACATTCTTGACGATCGCCACCTTTCTTGACCATGGCCATGATAATGTTTTCGGTAGCCATGAAGGGTAATTCTTGAAGGATGCGACGTTCGATGACCTTGGGATAAACAACCATACCTTCACAGATGTTTTGAAGTGTGGTCAGAATGATGTCGGTAGTCAAGAAGGCCTCGGGAAGTGAGATACGACGGTTGGCACTGTCATCTAGTGTACGTTCGAACCATTGAACAGCGCTGGTCTGAAGGGCATCATTGACCAAGAGCATCAGATGACGCGAGAGGGAGCAAACACGTTCGGAACGCATAGGATTACGTTTGTAAGCCATGGCAGAAGAGCCGATCTGGTCTTTCTCAAAGGGTTCCTCAATTTCCTTCAAGTTGGCCAAAAGACGGATGTCGGTGGCAATCTTGTGGGCTGTGGCGCCAAAGCCAGAGAGAGGGTGGAGGACATCGATGTCAATCTTGCGAGAATACGTTTGACCGCAGACAGGGTAAGCTTCCTTAAAACCGGAGAGCTCAGTGACGAGCTGATCTAATTCTTCCACCTTTTCGTGGTCTCCATTAAAGAGGGCCATGAAGGAGGCCTGGGTACCTGTGGTACCCTTGACACCACGTAACTTGAGGTCATTACGAGCGCGTTCAAAGTTACGCAAGTCCCACAACAGTTCCTGGATCCATAAAGTGGCTCGCTTACCGACAGTGACCAATTGAGCAGGTTGGAAATGAGTAAAACCCAAGGTGGGTAAGTCACGGTATTGTTCCGCAAATTTGGAGAGTTTGTTGATGACATGAACAAGTTTGTTGATAACCAGGTCATAAGCATCACGCAGAATGATCAAATCACCATTGTCTACATGGTTTTGTTAACTTTTATATTCTTTAGAGAATTATTTGTTTTACCTGTAACGTAGCATGAAGTAGCACCAAGATGGATGATGGGAGCAGCAGCAGGTGCAACCAGTCCAAAGGTATGGACGTGAGCCATCACATCGTGTCTACGCTTCTTTTCTTCCTCTGCAGCTACTTTATAATCAATGTTGTAAAGGTTGGCCTTCATTTGCTCGATGGCTTCATCCGTAATATCATTCAAGCCAAGTTGCTTCTCAGCAATAGCCAAGTTAAGCCAGAGTTTACGCCAGGTAGAGTAACGTTTGTCTTCAGAAAAGGTGTATGCCATTTCTTTTGAGGCATAGCGAGAGACCAAAGGTGATTGATACTTGTCGTGAGACATATTTGAAGAAGCAATAAAGAAAAAGAAGAAGAGAAAAAATATGTGATTTTTATGAATTGACACTTAAAATCTGCGGAGAGAAAGTCAATTTCATGCCTCTGACTCTTTCATCTAAGTGGCTTGGACTTTCCAAATTTAAACAATTTTGTTAGAAAAAAAGGGAAAAGGATAATTTTGATAATGAACAAGATCTCTTTACAGATTGTTTCGCTTAACTACCGTTTTTTCTCTACTAGTATACCAGCATGCTCAAAACGTTCTGCACTTCGAAAACCCAACATATCCACACTGACAAAGCATCTTAAACCAGACGGTCTCAACGGCCGTGAACGTCGAGATCTATTAAGAGACAAACTCAAGACCAGCAAAGGCACGGGCAATGGACCCTATATTCCAGTCAAAAGACGACTTGAAACAATTCCAACCAAGACAAAGCAACTATCTGCGTTTTTGGCAACCCAGCGATTTGAAGATCTTGCACTAAACACCAATGTAGTGGAGGCCATTCAAGGCGTCTTGCCTGAGGACGCTAAACCGACCGAGATTCAAGCACTTGCGATTCCTCAACTTCTAGACCACCGTAAGCAGCATATTCTTATAGCAGCTGAGACTGGATCTGGAAAGACCTTTGCCTATTTACTGCCGACGATAGAAATGCTCAAGGCGGATGAAAAGGCCATCGGACGTCGCCCAAACCGTCCACGAGCGATCGTGCTCGTTCCTACGCGGGAGCTGATCGATCAAGTGGTCAAAAGTGCCAAATCGCTTAGTCATACAGTCAAGTTTCGAGCTATTGGCCTCGACCGCAAACCAAGTCGAAAGCAGGCGCAGCTCTTTGACGACTCACCTGTTGATCTACTAGTAACCACCCCGACCTCGCTCGTTGCCTCTGTCAAACAAGGTCTTTTGTCGTTGGCCGATGCGCGATACCTGGTGATAGACGAAGCCGATTCGATGTTTGATGCCGGCTGGGGCGATGACTGTCGCTGGATCATTGAGCGTTTTCAAGATGGCAAAATCACTGTTGTCTCTGCTACCTTGCCTAAATCGGTCCACAAGGCTCTTGATGACCTCTTTCCTCGCATGATCAAAATCACAACCCCTTCACTGCACAAATCATTACCGAACCTCAAACAGTCCTTTGTTGACCTCGATCGATTCCAAGGAAATCGACAGCTGGCCTTGCTTGAAGTTTTGAAAAAAAAACCTCAAAGATAGAAAGACACTCATCTTTTGCAATACTAAAAAGTCAGTCGAATTACTTTACAAATTTCTCGAATCCAAACAGCTCAAATCGCTCGCCCTTTACAAAGATGCACCGATGGATCGAAGGGAGACACTTGCTCTTTTCTCAACTTCACAAGAGGCCGATCACAGATTGTTGATCAGTACTGATATTGCCTCCAGAGGCATTGATGTACGATGCGTTGATCATGTCATTCTCTTTGATTTCCCTGCTTCAGCCATCGATTATTTACACCGTGTAGGCCGCACAGCAAGAGCAGGCGATACAGGAAAGGCAACCTGTCTGATTGGACGAAAAGATCGCATGATGGCAGATCGTATTAAAAGATCCATTCGTGAAGGTTCCATTTTAACATAAAATATACTTTTTATTCCTTTAACCAAGGATATATTGTAACGTTTCCTTTTCTTCTTGGTTCAATTGAGTTGAACAGATTTGATGAAAATTGTTCACATTGTGTGCATGACAGTTCCGTAAAAAGTCTGTCAAGTAAACCTTCATGTCCGTTTGATAAATAGGGTCATTTTTCAATTCTGGGTTGTCTTCTTCATCATCGTTGTCTTCAATATTAGCCAACATGTCGGATAAAAGGTTGATATCATTGCGAGTAGCGAAATGATCATCTTCTACATCTTCCCAGTCTCCTACCTATGAAAACAAGTGTCAGTAAATCATCTTTTATGTTTCTGTATCATATTTACATCTTCATCGTCACCAACAGATTCAGCATCTTCAATATGTGTTTGATCTGCAATCAAATTGTTTGTTGTATCGGCTATTAAGAGCTTGATGATTTTGGCAGGTACTGAAATGGCTGTGTATTGGTCGGGGTCTATTATTACAAAGATTAGTTTATCCTTTTTATATATAAATATCCTTGTTACTTTTCTTTGCTCTTGAGCGAGTAACAATGCCTGCATTTGGGTTGACAACGATTTCACCCTTGACATGAATGCTTTGAAGTCTAGGATCGTTGACAAGATAAATCTTTGACAAAGCAATAGCACTTTTATGAAATAAGTAAATAACATCAGCTTCTTTTTCTTTTTTTTTTCTTACCTCACTTTCAGAGTATAATAACCAGAAAAGCTGTCATAGTTATCACACCAGGTAGTCATCAAGATTTCCAATCCAGATTTGCCGCTAATCTCGATATTGCAAAGATAATTAAACACAGTTTCTTGTTGTGAGATAATCAAGTGAGCAAAAATCATGACCAAGGATTGAGTAAAAGGTTGAGAATCAGTATTCAACAAACGACCCAAGACCGCAGTTAAAAGATCAGGTAAAACAGGTGCAATGTTATTACCGGCCTTTTGGATCAAGGTAACAATCAATTCGCCTACAAACAAGGCCTCTGAATCAGATCCTGCAGGTTCAAGTAATCTGGCAACGAAGTGAACAATGTAATCCAAAGCAGGTTTACCAGAACCATCGTGCCTTTTAAAATGTTAAAAGAGGATTATTTGATTGCTTTTCTTTTTACCATTGCATCAAGTGATCGCAATCTTTGCTGATCAATGTCTTTAAGCACTCTTGAGTACTTTGAAGTAAATCCATATCATGAGTATTCCAAACTAATTGCATCAACTCTGGAAACATTTGTTCAGTAAATTCATTGGGCAAAGGTGAAGGACCAAATGAGGTCATGGCTGTCAATAAATCAATGGCAGACTATACGTTTTTATGAGTGTTAAGAAATATATAGTGGTGTTGTACTTACTGCTTGAATGACAGGATCAGTGTTTGGTGTAGTAAAAACTTGACGAATGAACGGAAGTGCTGTTCTACATAAAGAAGCATAATAAAAGTTATTCCTGGCTAATTCTTCAAACAAATCCAGAACATAGCTTGTAATAATAGAATCCGTGGCATATTTTTGCCAAACTTGTAAAATACCAGGTGTCAAGATCTGCTCATATTTGGCCGTTACTTCTTGATTGATCTATTGGAAAAATATACGTCAACCATTGCATATAAATAAAGGATATTTACCTTGATAGCTGAGCCTAATGTATCAAGCAATAACATCAAAGATTCTTCAGTTGCATTGGATAAAAGTAAGCAAGTTCCTTCCATGATATTGACTTGATAATTATAAATGTATTCTGGGTTCAAGTATTTACAATAATTGTTTAATGCTCTCAAGGCGGAGATCTTGACTGGAATACCGCTGGTGGGTGCTTGAAGGGCATGAACAGCTACAGAGACATACTGACTGGCCATCTCTGTTGGTAAAATCTTGGCAAATTCTGATGCAAATACAAAGGCGCGACCTTGTAAGAAAGGAAATTCTACAAAAAAATGTTTAAAATATTGGTTCAGTTGTCGTAATCACTTTTCATACCCGATGCTTTCATGTCTTCCAATACAACATGATCAAACAAACTCTTTAAATCAAATGTTACATTCTTGGAAGGATCACCCAATGCCTCCGTCAATTCTTCCGAAAGACGACCAACGGCTAATAAACAGGCTTCTTGGATCTTCCACCAATCACCACTACCGGCTGCTCTAGCTTCATTTGACTCGGCAATATGGCGTTGAACAGCGCCTGTCAAAGCACGGAAGAAGGGTAAAGGGAAAGCTTCTTGTAAGGACAAGAGAACATCAATTGAGGCCACACGTGCATTGAATGTGTAAGTACCATCTTCCTCATCTGCTACATATTGATTCGCATCCATAGACCACATTTCTACTTGCTCTTGAGTAATTTGCATATAAATTATGTAAACATAAAGTAATTGTTCAAAGAAAGCTGTGGAACCATTCTCATCAATGAACAACTGACGTACTGTCTTTTTGTTGCAAGCAGCGGCAACAAAATCAAACAAAACATACAACAAGTTTTGGAAGCCAATCTCATTTCCGTCTGAATCAGCATAGGTCTCGCCAATATCGCCAGAGTCGCTGATAAATTCAGCCACATAACGTTCACGCAAGTTGTAGAGATCCATCCAAATAGGTTCAAAAAGTGCAGGCAAGTTGGCAGAGATGTACTTAGGGAACTCGGAACTAATGGTACAGATACATTTCACAACCTTCATTTTCAAACCGTATTCTTCTGTGGCGCGCTTTGGGTCATCTTGAACGTGGTGGTTCAAGATCACGACGTAAGCTTCAAGCCATTGTGGTATGATGGGAGCAATGAATTGATCGGCAAGTGCAGGATTCTCTGCACGTAAGGTAGATAGCATTTCAACACAACTGGTAAAGATATCTACTGCGCGTCCTCTCGTGCTGAATGAGTAGGCCTATGGTGATGTATAAGTTTAATTCGTTTTAATTTCATTTTCTTTACATTGTCAGAGGTCAAAATACGAAACATTTCAGGAATCAAAACAGGTCCGACTTGAGGTAGCTGTTGAATGCTGATATCCTTCTTGACCATTTCCAGCAAGACGTGCATAGCCCCGTGTACACTATCTGCATTATCACCCTTTAAATAAGTCAACAAGATATCAAATAAGTTGGGCCAGTCCTCAGGAAAGTCGTCATGAGCAATCTTGGATACAACATAGGCACTGACAACTCTGATCTTTGATTCGGGGTCTCTAAGGCCTGTGATGATGATTTCTCGAACTGCTGCCTTTGTCTGGTATATATAAAAAGGAAATAAGTACAGAGTTATACCAAACTATATTCTACCTGTGGAGGAGCTTCAGGTCCAACAAATTTATCATCATTCTTTCCTGACCAGTGAGTTGTCACATAAGTTTTAAGGGTGAGTGCTGCTAAGTATAGAAGAAAAAAAGGTTAAGGATAATCTTTTCATAGAGTATTGTTAGTAAAGAAAAAGACATATTAAAAAGGATATTTGTCGTTGAGGAACAGGAAATTGTTGAGAGACTGTAAGTTTAGCTAAACTAATAGGGAACTCTTTTTAAAAGGTGTAAGTCATTGCAGGCATATAAAAAAAGATCGCAAATAGGGTACCAGGCTGAACAGCAAGCTCCTTTAGTTGGTTTTCAGCGCTTTGTCGAATGGCGCCGTCTGCGTTGGCAACTCTCAATAATGTTTCGTAAACTGCGTTGTCCATTATTTACTGCGAGAAAAAGAAGAAGAAAAGGAAAATAGTGAAACTTTTTTTTTTTTATTAAAACGCGAAAAAAAAATATCATATAAAAAATATGGATCACAAAGGCCTTTTATCTTGTTTTCTCTTTGATGTATATATGTATAACACTCTAATAATTCTTTCAAGTATTTATACAAAGAACATATTAATCACAGTACCCACTTTCTCGCAATGTGTATCATATACTAGCGTTTTTTCATTAATACAATTTGTGCAACAACACGACTATAAAATGAATTCTTCATGTGGCTTAGCTTTAGAAAATTGCATTGTGTAGAGAGGGGGGAATCACTGAAGGAAGAAGGAGGGGGAAAAGAACAATGATTCCCTTCTCAAACGCGGTCAAAAGAAATCTTTTAATCAACAATGGTAAACATAAAATAATCATTTGAATGGATGGATGGATGGATGATTGAATATCTTTATAGACTAAGGGTACTAGTTCTTTCGGTAAACGTCACACCAAATCCCACACCCTCTGCAGACGTTGTGGTAACCGTGCTTTCCACAAGCAAAAGAAGACTTGTGCTCAATGTGGTTATCCCGCTGCCAAGATTAGATCATGTAAATTTGAAATTCTTTTTCTTCATTGTAAAAAACTCAAAATTATTGTCTAGTCAACTGGTCCGAAAAGGGCAAGAGAAGAAAGACCACCGGTACCGGTCGCATGGCTCACTTGAAGGAAGTTCACCGTCGTTTCAAGAACGGCTTCCGTGAAGGTAAGATTGAATAGCAGAAAGAACAAAATGTTTTTGAAATTAACATGTTTAATGTACAGGTTCTCAAGCCAAGAAGCAAGTTGCTGCCTCTGCTTAAGTTGAATTCTAAACATCAATGATTATGTTTCCTTTTTAACAAATCCTTAATAAAACGGAAGACGGAAAAGAAAATATATTTAGGCAAATTTAATTACAACCTGGAATGATGTCTCAATTCAAACTCTTGTATATGATGATCAACAAAAAAAGGAGAGAGGAGGGGCAACATAGCATCAGATTATTAATAGGAAGCAGAATGCCATTTAACATAGTTTTCCCCAAAGTTGCTATTTTTATATTCATATTTAGAGCAACTGGACAGTTTTATTAAGTAAGATAGTTCAAAGTAATCCAAAACTAGTTTATTTATGAAAGCATATGTCGTTTTGATAATCCAATTATTTGACTGTTACGGGCTCCTTTTAAATGCTGAAGTGTTGTTGACGCTATGGCTTTATTTTCTTTACTATTTTGTGCGCTAGCAATTTACTTGCATATCAATAAGGTTTTTGTTTTAAACTGCTTTGATTATTTATTACAGAAGACATGTTCATGTATTAGTATGATGATGATTGATTAGTAAAGAGATATATTTGTATAACAAAACACATCCTATAAAAATAATGCACATTATTCATCTCTTTCTTTTTTTATTGAGGCTAGTTCCCATCATGATTGACATTTCATTAAATTTATGTTAAGCTGATTTGCTTATCATGTACATCATCCAAAGGACCAGCTGAATATAAGGATGGAATGGAAGAAATATAACGAGTTGATGATGCTTACAAAAAGACAGTAAGCCACTTATCACTTTGTAGGAGGTTACATAAAATTCAATAGAAGAAGATTAAACTGATAGATGGACTGAACTTTGTAAATGACAAAACCAACTCGTTATTTCTACTTTGAGTGAAAAATGTCAATTGATCTGATGGGCCAATTCATAAGCTAGGTAGCGAAAAACAAATTTATGTAGCAAGCACTGTTGTCAAAACCAGAAGTTTTTTTTAGATGGGTATCATATTTAGGACGATTCTTTTATAACATGATGCATAATGATGACAATAATAATATCCCAACCTTTAGACGCAACGATGAGATCTACTCTACAATTGATTTCATTTTCATCAGTAATCAGATGCGCCCAGTGCTTAGGTCTACTGATATATCGATTACACTCTTCATGGACTAATCATCAATTGCACCCTTTTTTATTAATCTTAGCCAAACACTTATTGGGTTAGGTCTCTGGTGTGCTAACCTCATTTTGGCTCAACAGAAAGCGTATCGCGTACAACTAAAGCAGCGACTTTCGTGTACCACATCTTCTTTGCCTAGTCAGATGACGGCACAAGAACAATGGGACTATGTCAAATCTGAGATACGGCTATTTACTCAACGCTATGCAATTGACCACACCAACCGATGTAAAAAGTCAATTATGGCCTTATAATGCAAGCACAATGCTTTCCTACGAAGCCAATCACCCACAATCATCCGTCTACATTGATTTTTTGTTATAGACCAACAAGTCTAATCCCTTCAATAAAAGTTGGTGGATATAGTAACATTAAAGGTGGGAATACGTTGGAGAGAACATGGAGAGAAATTCGCCGGTTATCTCAAGCGGATTCACCGTGTCCGAACCGTAGAACAGACCATAAACTATTTATAAGACACTACATGTGGATCGACTATATCCTCTCATACACAAATCATGGAGCTTAGACTGATACGAGTATGTATCCAATGCTAAGGTTAATATTCATAAGACTGACGCATTTTATTCAGATGGACGTTCCTATCCAGAGTGGATGGATTTTTTATCAACACAAGGTATTTCCCAATGGCACGATCATTCGTCACCTAGTCCGCTTCGATACCTCAGCTTTCACTTGATCCAGTCTCTTCATCAACTTCGTTGTCTAAAACAACAATTTCTACAGATAGTTGAATCTCAGTGCACTATCTGCTCTCAATGTAGACTTTCTATCAAAAGACGTGTTACCATAATGAATGTATTGATACTCTCTAAATTATGGTATGTTTTGCGGATGGCTTATCTACTAGTCACCTTCTTTCGACAGCTCAATTCCAAGGTTTATCAGCTTGTCTAACATAACTGAAAACCTAAGACAAAGTATACACAGCTATGTTTCGATCCAAATTTGGATTGATTAGGTTTATTAGATCCACATATTCAACGACACAACCTACAGATACGCTGCTTTCAACAACTCCTAGAGGGCCACCTCTCAATTGTGTAGTCAACCTATCTTTCTAGATCACATACGTCGATTCCACTCAGGAAATACTAGAACAAGGCTGGCTCTCTTTTTCTTTAATTTGCGATCCCGTCCTGCGGCTTACGCCAATAATTGTATGCAGAACATATGCGAATCTGTTGATTCCTTTGGATATGCAGACACACAACATGTCAAGCGAGCCCCTGGCACACTTTTTTTGTTTGCCTCTGTCCACTATATTCATTTCAAATCCTGCTGATTATTGGAACACTCGATCACGACACAAAAAACTCAAAGTGTTTCAATTTTTTTTTTTTTACTTATGATCACCATTTTGGCTGTGCACACCTTTTATTGCCATTGGATCAACCTTTCTCCTCTCGTCTAGTCTCCAATCTATGCCAAGATATTCATTGTCGCATTATCAAGCTAAATCAGCTTATCTGGCCTCATATATTGAGTTAAAATCAACTATTTGGTGAATTAGATGATTCTGCATTCACAGATGCCTTCTGTCCACAGCCTCAATGGGTTCACTACAAGTCTAAATCATTTAGGTTGTTTCTAATACAGCAATTTTCTACCACCATTGGCAATGTCCCCAATACTAACATCTAAGTGGTCACTTTTTTGGAAAATGCCTATTTCGTCGATAAACAACTGTTATCTAGTGCTATGTCGCAATTTACTATCCTCAAAAGGGGCAGACTCGGCTTTGACTAGCATGTTCAGTCGTTTATGCTCTATTTCTTTTGGATCAAACCACTCACATGCGTGTGGCTCTTATTATATTTTATAAAAAAAAATTACCTATTTACAAAAAAAATATTTCATAGATACCATGAGGGAATAACTGTACTGATAGAATTATGAGTCACAATGGAAACAAGTGAAAGTAACAGAAGAACGAGCAAAGCCAGTAAAAAGTCCCCATCCAGGTCGTGAAATTATCCCTTGAATCCTTTGTTGGCCAACCATATGTTCAATCCTGTTTAGACTGAACCATATTAACCACCATATAGACACTTGTACCAGACCTCTACATAATCAGCTTCTTCTAAATTGGCTTTTGAAGCATTGAGGATGTTACCGTATTCCAAATATTGTTCTATTGGCCTATTTTACCCTTGATCCCAAAGGGTTCTTTTAGCCTCACTTTACTTTACTTCATATTGAACTAGCCCAGGCGAACAGGTGTGGCAAACACCCCGCGCTCAAATGGACTATAAAAAAATAAAGTCCATAGCGGGGTTTTTCTTTTTTAAACATCAGTCATTTTTACCTTTTTAGCATGCTTATCCTTGACGTAAAAAAAATACTTATTTTTTATACTTAATAATTTTTTTAATGCTGTTAATTAGATATATATATATATAATTACGATGTTTATGTTCAATTTTTAGTACAAAATCTGTGTTTTGAGTAATTTATTGATTTTCGAAAAGTAGCGCTATTGAAATTCGAGTAATATTCGGTGTTATTTGCAGTGACATGGTATAATAGAACTATGAGATAAATTATAGATATTTTGGGGTTCAAGTGACATTGAGTAATATTTTCAGGCTGATGTAGGTGCTATATTGAACTTCAAATAAACATTCTTAGAAATGACAATTGATCTACATTGCATTAGATATGTTAATTATAAAGAACGTCAATTGTATTTATAATGAAAAAATATTTGTAGTTAATAAAAATGGGAATAGTAAAGACTAGTATAGAATAAATGAGGGACTTCTTTCTTATAGTATTGTCATTTTCATCATTTAGGGTATTTTGTTTTTATGAAGATTACGCATATAATAAGGTAGTCATGATGTTCATTTTGTATTCTCCTGTCATTTGTCTAAACTTTTTGATTAAGTGTATGATACTAAAATAAGAAAGATAGAAACATGTATCAGTTTGAATAACACAAAGTTGCCATCATTTTATTTCGCCCTTCTATGACTTGACATTACCTTATTATGCTCAGGCTCTTTACAATTACCATGAGTTATTGTACGATTAGCAACGATTAAAAATTTAAACCCCTAAACTATATAAATTCCAAGATTTATATAGATTTTTGTGTTTTTATCTTTCTCATACTATTGCTTATACTCGAAGTCATTAGATACGTGCCTTAGATACGTTCTTTAGACATCATAACTTATCATTAGGTATATCAACAATAGCTTAGTTCCATAGGCTTGTTTGCAGACATTGGTATTACTTATTGTGTTCGGTGTTTTTTTATTATTATTTTTGCCTACACAGGGTACGATTGTAAGATCATGTAAGTAGTTGAAATTATTATTATTGTACACATATAACTGAGCATAACAGCGCAGTCACAGACTGTGATATAGAATAAAACATTTACCAGTTAACTCCCTAACCTATCATAGTCTTGCTCTATTGTTTCTGAGGATCGATGATAACCGAAAGCCATATTCGACCGCAATATAAAAGACCAAGGCCAAATAATCCTATACCCCCTCCAAGACCAAATCCTCCACTTTCAGATCCGCTTGCAAGTTTGCACTGCTAATTTCAATAATAAATTTCTAAACACATAGGATCCATGTAATTCAGCATGCTCTTTTTCTTGGTCTATTCGTATCGTTACGACTGCAGCACCAACTTAATTGCTTGGACTTACCATCGTCTTTTTTCCTATCCACGTTTTTTTTTTTTTTGTTTCCTTTCTCTTTATTATGTTTTTCAATTAATTAGAACTCTGTTGCTCTGAGTATCTTGAAGCCTACCGAAATGTGTTATATTTTTTTACTTATACCTTTTTATCCTTTTTTATCTAATACTCCTAAAATATTATAGTTAATGTACTTGATGATCCTTCTATAAATAGAGTATTGCGTTTTTTCTTTATGAACTTGTTTGCTTTATGTTGTTTAACCTACACTCCAAAAAAGTATGACTTGCTATTTATCTTATCCTTACAACATATCTTTCTTGTTAACAGTTGTATTCAAGTTCGTTCTGTTTTATAAATGCCAAAAATATATTCTTTTCAGTTTTCTGAACAAATCAGTATGAGCAAAAGCGGCCAGTGTAAGATGTATTCAATTGATTGCTAATCATTTTATATAAGAAGTTTCCCTTATTTCTTGATATATTAAGAGTCCATTCTTGAATGTATTATGTTTGCTTAAATATAAGTGTATTCAGTATGCTTGCAAAATATAGTCTATGGTTGCCAAATCAAAACAAAAGAACTCAATTGTCTTTCTAAAAAACCCTCTCTTTCGTTTTTTTTAGTATGTGTAGAAGTAAACAGATCGGCAGATTGTGAAAACTCATATCCTTCAACTACGCACTGTGAGCTTTATACAATCATCCTTAATTTTTAAAAAATTAACAATTGTCTTTTGCATAGAAAATCTTACTTCTATGCTTATTTGCTGAGCTATTGATTATAACTTATTACAGAGCTTCAAGTGAAACTTTTTAGAATAAAGAAACCCGGTTTGATACCATGTTGCGTACCTAATTCAAATCCAACTACTATAAAGCAAAGTATCCCGTTTCTGATAAAGACTTAGATCAATGATTCAACTTTTATACACACATTTTGTCAACATTTGTCCCCATGTGTGTTTTCTTTTTTTTTTTTTTTCTAATATGCAATTCAATACAAATCTTAAGAAAATTATACAGCAAAATATCCTTCTTTACTGTATTATCAATTGATTTTGAAACAATAAAAGACATTAGTTTTCTTATGCAAGCTTTCTTATCAAATTTTTGTAGTAATAATAGCTCTGTATTTCCTCTCATCTCTTTTTAATATGATGTATATTCCTTTAAAATGCTATTCTTAATGATTTTGCAAAATGAGTGCCAGAATCAATGTTTTTTTTATGAATATACTCGGATGGAATAAAATAAAAATAAGCAGCAAAAGTTTCTATAATCAATTTATGAATATTCTGGTAGTTATGATGGTTGGATTGACTCTCATTTGTAATTACTTTTATATAAAATACATTACACCCCTTTACTGCTTCTTAAATATATATATAAAGTTTATGAATTCTACTTATTTTTTATTATTTTATATTTAGCTGGAAATCAGTACAGGGCTTTAACATAAATGATAAGCCTTATTCTTGAACTGTTTAAAGACTTTAGTTATGTTTTAATATTTTTCTGGATAAGGAACAAATTTCCAAAATGTGAGAGAAGAAGCCTAATTTACATTTCAAATCATTGCCTCAATGAAATGAGTGCAAATGAATTATTAAAATGAACAAGAAGAGCTTCATTGATAATTCATTTACTTTTATTTTACAAAACTACTTTCCATTTTATATAAACACTGCATCCATATATATTATTTGATTTATAAAGGAAAAAACTGGATTATTATTAGAAAATTGGTGATTGTTTCGAAACTAAAGTTACACAAATACTTTTTTTGTGAAAGGAATTTTACTCTGGTGCCGTATGGTGACATGCACATTAATGGAAAATAGAAACATAAATATGCAACGGGTGGAGTTACGCAAATACCAACATAAACAATATGCAACTATTTCGGGGATCTAATCGGAATTATAAGCTTTTATTTTAGCAGAATTTAAGCACGTAACAGTCCATGTACAAGGCTAGTGTCGAGCCTTATGTATGGTGATCATTTAAAAGAGCCTCCATATGCTATGTAGCTTAGAGTTTCAAAAGAAGAGTATGCTTAATTAGTCAATTTACTTGTTTCATCCAATTATTTTACGGAATTTAAGACATTTGAGTGGTTTATTTGTAAAAATGAAAAAAAAATCAATTCCGTTATCTTTCAAAATTTAGATTGAGAGGAAGTGTCTCTTGAATTTTTGAAGACATAAAATGTTGCTATTAATCAAATTTGGATTCTAATCCACATAATTCCTCAGAGGTAAGTTGGGGCGTTTGCTCTTTAAAATTACTCTATACAGTGATGAAGCTATTGCCTCTACTAACAATTCTATTTCATTACTGAGCTTGCTGACGATTTTTACTTGATTTGTTGAGATATCAAAATTTCACCAACATTCTGTCGAGACATGGCTATTTATTATATTGAAGGTAAAAATTTTGAGGGATTTAGATCTAATACTTTTACGAAATTTACTACTGCACTAACTCTCTCATTTTATGTTTCCAGGTTCATAAGACATGGAAGTGGTATCGTTGTATTTGTAGTTCTGGGAACACGATTGATAACGCATTGATCTCTACAGAGCTTACATCGATGGTAACCTTGAGCGATGTATTGAGCCCAATATTTTTTAAAAATTGTATGTACTGTCTCAAAACGTCTGTTCGATGGTCCTGTGTGAAGAAATATCTAACTAGACAATCAGTACTCGTTTCAAGGTGTCTGATGACACTACTATAAAGTATTGTCTCCCTGATGTTGTTGATGCTATATGTGTCATCAAGATAAATACCTTCCGTATTGATCAAGAGAGACTTCTGCTAACGTGGGACGAAACTAAAGGAGAAATGCCTATCAAAGCTCAATGCATCCACATGCACGACATAAATATCGTCCTCATGTTCTCCAAGCTAAATTTTCACTGACTCTTGCTGGTCAGCAGCTCGCATCTATTTCTTCTCGTGTGATTTCTTGTAGATATTATAAACTTTATCCAAGTGGACGAGCTGATCCCTGTAGGTGCTGCTTGCGTTATAGTCGTCACCAGGTGCAACACCTACCCCAAATTCCTGTTGAACTTGCTGAAAGTATCATTGAATAAAGGTACGAATATGACTATTGTCGAAGCCCTTTCTAATTCTTTGGATAATGATAAGCTTTGTTGCTTCAGAGAGAGGTAAAGACTGTAAAACATCCTTATTGATAACAAAACGATGATGCTAACCAATAAGCTTGACAATGAAGTGAGCAGGGTCAATTCTGTAGCAAACAAATCGGACCTTTGCTGGACAGTTGTTCTTACTTTTTCTTTTGAACAGGACGTTCTTTTCCAGAGCAAATCCATTTGACCTGTCTTCTTTCCTGTTTTTTCGCCGTTTTAGTGATAATGGTATTCATAGAACCATTTGTAGTTGGATTGGCTATCATGTTTCTGGATAATTCTTCCAGATTCAACAATAGCACGCTTGCATAGCAACCCTGTGTCTTTTGTAAATCCACTTTAAGCCAGACTTTGCAGGCGACTTTTAATGAACCTCTTTTAACTTTTGATTTCTAAAACTAAAGCATCATGTGTGATAGATCTATAAACGCAGTATGGAGACTTATTGTTATTCCGTGACATTTTTTTTTTTGAATAAGAAAAAGAAAGTGAAAAAGCAGAGAATTCAGGTACAATTTTATAATACATAATAGTCACAGACGAGATAACGCCATTTCCGATCGATGTCAGGCTGTAGATAAAAAAAAATACATGAAATGATTGACACTGCTCTATTGACCTAATCTCGTTAATACAGTTCAGCCAATCAGATCAGAGGCTCTAATTCATTACTATTCATTATAGTTCACTTCAATTTTATGAACAAAAGAACAGAAAGATGACCCAATGGAAATACAACAGGAAATCTTTATGACTGTATAATATGCTTTGATATGCTTCTGTTTGTACTTTTAAGGTTTTTTCGTAAGTAGCTTTACTGCTATTAAGACAAACTTTACTCATCCTTATATTTAGAAAATGCATTACAAGATTATGAATGGCTTTATTGGGTCTATATTGCCAAAATAAAAGCTTAAATACTCTCATATGATGCTCTACACAATGTTTAACCTGAAGACTATTTTGTAATTGTCCTGTAACACATCCGTAATCCTTCTATTCTACGTGTTTTGCTGCTTCTTTACGCGTATAACCATCCGAAGGCTCTTTTTCTCAAGATGGGTAGCTTACAAGGGTTTTATTGAACTGAATTTTATTTACTACACATCAAACAAAATAAGTTAAAAAAAAAAAAGATGTTTGATTATGGATGGGGATGAATGTAATGAAAAATGAATGGATGATTGCTGTATTATGTTGATAAAAGATTGAAATGGTATAATATTTAGCCACTCGGCAGACGTAAAGAAGTATAAAAATCATATTTCGATATAAAGCTTTTTTCCAATAAAAAGTATAATTTTAGAGTCTAATTGTTTTTTTTTTAAGCCAATGAAGTATATTAAATGATATGGTTTTCTACAAATAAGAATGTAAAAAGTACATGAGTAAGCACGACGTCGTCCAATAATAAGTCAATTGGTGATGATTAAAAAAAGGTAATCTATCGTATCAAATAAAATATGAGTATTACTGTCCTTTTTTTTTTTTTACGTGAAATCAAGATAACATCAGAGATTTCAAGTGTCCTTTTGGCGTGCGTCATATTCGAGTAAACCTTGAAATTGTGCTTTGAGTAAAATTCGCTTGAAATGCGCCGTCTTAATACTTGAAGCGAATATGACCGACTTTTAAATTATTTGCAGTGCAGAATTTTTTAAAATCCGCTCACTGGTGTTGCACTTGCTGTATTCTTTCACTTTCCATTTCCAGATTTTTTTTTTTCTTTCTTTAAAAACTTTTTTTTTTTATCTATTCGTAGTCAACATGGCAAAGAAAGGTCCCAATTCCAAGGCAGAGGCTGCTAATGCCAAGAAAGCTGCAGCAAAAGCAGAAAAGGATAAGCAAAAGTCTGCTGCTGCTGAAGCTGCTGAAAGCTCCAAGTGGGCTCAAGGTGCCAAAAAGGGTAATAACAAGAAAGAGCAAGAAGAAGAAAAGAAGGTAGGTGGTGAAGTCTGCTCTGTGTTATGAACCAACACGCGTTATTTTATAGGCTGCTGCCGCTGCAAGAAAAGCCGAAGCTGCCCGACTCTTGGTACCAAAGCAAAAGAAGTGTTGCCCATCTTTTATTCACGTCATTTATTTTTTTAGGCTGAAGAAGAAAAGGAATTCAAAAAGAAGCCTACTTTGAAGGGTGCTGATGTAAGTCTTTTTTTATTTTATTTTTTCTTGTCTTGTAACAAAAAACGCTCGGTGTGATAGAAAAAAGCGGCTCAAAAGAGTGCCAAGGTGGATGCCGCTGGTCAATCTCGTCGTGTGATTCCTGAATTCACTGCATCTGGTATTGATGACGCTCTTGATCTTTTATCCTTGGACGACAGTTCTGTCAAAGCCAAGGATATCGAAAAGCATCCCGAACGTCGATTCAAGGCTGCCTATGCTGCCTTTGAAGAACGTGAATTACCCAACTTCAAGCGTGACAATCCCGGCTTACGTTTAAGTCAATTGAAGGAATTGATATACAAGGCATTCCAAAAGTCCCCCGAAAATCCATTCAATCAAGACAACATTGTAAAATACAATGCTACTCAAGATGAAGCCAAGTCAGCAAAGTCTGAAAGAAACAAGGCTATTGAAGATCGTCTTCGTACAAACTAGACTAAAAAAAAAAAAAAAACTCTACTCCCTCCCTTATTCTGCACATATACATCACTCATTTCCTATTTTTTTTTTTTAATTAAAACCATTTGTTACATTATAAACATAAAAAGTTTAGATTATTCTATAAAACATGAGCCACCATCTCTTTAAATCCCTTGATCTTTGTACATTCACTCCTCAAGTTATCTGCAGTTGACGTCTCCCACAATCCAGCTGAAATCATCAATCTTGCATAACGAAGACATACTTCTTCTCTAAAATAATCGTAAAGTCTCTTGTTGTATTTACGCTATATGTAAAAAAAGAAATTCGTGTCAAGCTCAATTTACTTGTAACATCCTTTACCTCTTTTGCTCTTGTATCTTCAGGATAATGATGCGTTTGATGAATCAAGAAATCATCAGGCAAGACCCAGTAATCAATACCGGCCAAATAGATCTCATAAAGACAGGCTGCCTTGTTAGCACCGTATCCTACAAACCGCTCATCACACCAAGGAGACCCTTCCTTTTTGTAAATCACATAGGGTTCATAAGAATAATTGTATTCCTCGACCCGGTAGGGATCACTCGCGCCATACCATTTGGTATAGTTGGTCGAACCATGACCTCTTGTCCAGGTGATGTGAAACATGTCAATCTTTTCTTCCTGAACGATATCTATCAACGCTTCCTTTGTGGTCGGAAACGTCCGCCAGTCCTCACCGTCCTCCTCGGCCAGGTACTCAAAGGCCGGGACGACGACTGCCCCCTTGCCTTGACGCAAGATGTCCATCAGATCCGTGTGTTTGCGAAGTGATTGTCTAAAGTCGGTGCAAAGGTGAAAATCGACATCGAGCATCATAATGTACTCTGTGCGAGCAAAGAATTTGGCCACGTTACGCCACATGTTGAACTGTCGATCGAGTTTGTCGACAACGAGGTGAATGTCTACGAAGCGACCCATGTCTGGGTTGGTCTGGTACATGGCATGAAGGTCGTTGAGGATGGTCTGTTTTGTTGCATCATCATTGATATGAATCGCGACCGAGATCGGGCCCTGGTAGCGTGTGGCCAAGCGACTGAGGACAGGGAAACGGTTGTGGGTGACAAGCGTGGCGATGGTCACATCCTCTGAATCAAGTGCTTCGGTTGCTTTGAAGTAGTAAGGAATCACTTTGGATGGTCCCATGGCATCAGCGAATACTTTACTGAGTATTTGATCTTCAGGTGATGTGTGATCTACTCTACCTGCTTATGAGAAAGTATTAGACGGGTTAAAAGAAAGAGTGATAGATAACCTTTGTTATTCGACCAAGAAGCAATTTGTGTCGTATTGTATTTGCTTTGAAGTTGACTGATGGTGAGTGCCGATCTAGGTTGAAGGGATTTGGACGGTGTTTGAAACCAGCCAAGTAAGTGAAGTGTTGAATAAAACAAGGAAGCTGTTAAATAAGTATATATACTGTATTTAACGATATTAGAGATGGTTGTAAATCCCTTCATTTCCTAAAACTTATTTTATCTCCCAAAAAAAAAAAGCGCTGGTCGATTTTAAATGGTTTTGAAGGTAGGACATTGTGTTACATTCAATTTATGTATGTCCTGTAAAAAACAAGTAGAGAGAAAAAAAAACTTGACTTTTTATTTTATATGAGAGGGGGGGAATAGGGTTTCTTTTATAATTTAGCTGAGGGAGTGATAGTAGTGATGTCATCATAAAGCATGGTTGTTAGGAAATCATCATAATGTTCACCAGTGATATTTGTTGCAAAGATACTTTTAGCTGCTTCATATTTAGAAGAAGCATATTTTGATCCTAGTCTGTTTTTGATCTTTTCTGTTTCTTCATCCAAGACCTTCAAGAGATAATCACCTGTGATCACCTTGCCTTCGTCCGTTCGTGCCTTATGACGAGCCCACTGGTATAGCTGTGATCGACTGATTTCGGCCGTTGCGGCGTCTTCCATCAAGTTCATGATTGGCACACATCCGATACCTCTTAACCAAGATTCCATGTAAGCCAAACCGACCTGAATGTTATCACGGATACCTTTGTCAGTGATAGCGCCCTTGAAGTGCACGTTCAGTAAATCGACAGCGGTGACATGAACATCTTCACGACGGACGTGAATCTGATTGGGTTGAGGCATGTATTCATCAAAGACTTCCAGAGCGAGTTTGACCAAGGCAGGATGAGCGACCCAGGTGCCATCATGACCCGCAGTCACTTCTCTGATCTTATCTTGACGTACTTTTGCCATCGCAGCCTCATTGGCCTTTGCATCTTCTTTGATCGGGATCTGGGCTGCCATGCCACCCATCGCGTGTACGCCACGTTTATGGCAGGTTTGGATCAGCAATCGAACATAGGCATCCATAAAAGGAACGGTCATTGTGACAGCGGATCGATCGGGTAAGACATAGTCTGGATGCTGACGTAATTTTTTGATAAATGAAAAGATGTAATCCCAACGACCACAGTTCAAACCCGAAGAGTGTTCTCGTAACTCGTAAATGATCTCATCCATTTCATAAGCAGCAAGGATTGTTTCAATCAAGACCGTACCACGAATTGTACCACGGGGAATGTTGACCATGTCTTGAGCGACATTAAAGATATCGTTCCAAAGTCTACAAGGGAAAAGCTTAATTATCTTGTGAGATCAACGCATTGTTTACCTTGCTTCCAAGTGAGATTCAATCTTGGGTAAATAAAAATAAGGTCCTTTTCCGTTCTTGACAAGTTCTTTGGCATTATGAAAAAAGAAGAGAGCAAAATCAAAAATACCAGCAGCACAAGGTTCACCATCGATCATGACATGTTTTTCAACCATATGCCATCCTCTGGGTCTAAAAGGGATGAAAGATGTCAATCGATTGATTTCAATCTATGATGAATTTACCTAACAATCAGTGTAGCCAATTTACCATCTTTACGAAGTTGATATTTCTTTCCAGAAGGATTAGCAAAAGTAATTGTTTGACGAACAGCATCACGCAAGTTGACTTGACCACTGATCATATTTTCCCAAGTAGGAGCACTTGAATCTGGAAGAGGTTGATCAGCAAACCTGTTTCCTTTTTTTATTTGACTTACCTTCAAAATCAGCCATAAAAGTAGAAGCACCCGAATTCAGTGCGTTGATCACCATCTTACGATCCACAGGGCCAGTGATCTCCACCCGACGATCTTGAAGACCAGGAGCAGGTACAGCAGCACGCCAGTGAGGGTCTTGACGAATATAGGCTGTTTCAGGTAAGAAATTGGGCAGGACACCACGATCCAGTTCTTGCTGACGTATGGCACGCTTTTGCATCAGTGTCTTGCGGGTAGGATTAAAGATACGCTGAAGGGTGGCAACAAACTGTAATGCTTGAGGTGAAAGGATTTCAGCTTCCATCGCGGTCACAGGTGCCAAGATGGCTACACCTGGTACAGATGATTTTAACATGTTAGTGGCTCTTGTGGATGTAGACATTTTTATTATTTTTTAAAAAGAAAAAGAAAAAAAAAAAAGGGAGAGGAGGCCAGTTTATAAATCATCTCTTTTTATAAAGAACACACTGTCTGTTTTGCTTTCATATTTTCTCAAGTGACTGTGATTCAAGCTTTATTCATAGACATTATCACATGTCTCTTTTATCATATTCACATGAATAAAAGGTAAAAAAGCGGAAGCAAAATAAGGAATATATAAAAGGAGCTAAAGTAAAATTGTGAAAAGGGGGTCATGGCCAAAGGGGAATTCACACTTTTTTTTTTTTTTTTTTTTTTTTACGTAAAAAGGAAAAAAGAAATCTAAAGAATTTCAGAGCATTTGATTAGCTCCATCAAAAGACTGCATAAGGGCCGTGAAAAAAATGCTTCAAATACGCAATATTTGTTGTGATACAAAATAGCTTATGTCTTTTTGCATATAAAAAAAAGTCATTTGATTCCTTGTTAGGCTTGATTATAATAGAAACCATTTGGATTTATTTTGAATGTAAATTTAAAAAGAGAACTCTTTGTCTTTTGAATTCCCTAAATACAGTCAAACTCCCCAAAGTACTTGAGATAATAATAGAATCATCATCACTTATTCAACCCCCCTTTTTTTTTTTTTTTCTTTTTTCTTTAAAAAGAATGAAACATTTTCATGAAACACATTCACTATCCTGCATAAAGATATATTTATATAAAAAGGAGAAGTAAAAAAAAAAGGAGTTCTTTTTCTTTTTACGCGTCAAATAAATCATATTATTTTATACAATGAGCTGTCAGAAATAAAAGGTCAATAAAAATAAAAATAGTTTTTCATCTCAGACATCAGTTCCACTCTACATTTGTCACTTTAAATACAATAGAAAAAAACAAATTAGAATCATTTCTATTTCATCAATTCATCTTTTGATCAAAAAGATTAAAGACACATCTCGCATACCCTTTTGCTTTCACCTTTAAAACTCTTTACAAACCTAACAAATCAATTTTTAAAGATCCGCAGATCTATCAAGTGGCGTCATCGCAATCATCCATTAGTAATTTGACATTTTACCTTTTTTTTTTTTTTTTTTTTTTTTTTTTTTTTTTTTTTTTTTTTTTTCCTTCTTTTTCTTATTAAACATTGTTAAAGATGGCTGACATTACTACTCGTCAAGTTGGTGCACAAAACACACTTGAATATCGTCTTTATTTTGGTAAAGTATATAAAAAGAGATGATGGATGAGGAAACTCATTTCATTCAACTTGTAGAAAAGAACGGTGTTCCCGTTTCTCCTTTCCACGATATTCCTCTTTTTGCTAATGCCGAAAAGACCATCCTTAACATGGTTGTCGAGATCCCTCGTTGGACCAACGCCAAGCTTGAAGTAAGTTTATATTCTCGCGTTGGTAGACAAGCCTTGCTGACCCTTTTTAATAGATCAGCAAGGAAATCCCCATGAACCCCATCATTCAAGATACCAAGAAGGGTAAACTTAGATATGTCCGCAACTGTTTCCCTCACAAGGGTTACATCTGGAACTATGGTGCTTTCCCTCAAGTAAGTTCTTTTTCCTATCTTGCCTTCACCACTCTTAACAATGACCCTTAGACTTGGGAAGACCCTAACCACTCTCACCCTGAAACCAAGGCTCGTGGTGACAATGATCCTCTCGATGTCATTGAAATTGGTGAACAAGTTGCTTACCCCGGTCAAATCAAGCAAGTCAAGGTTCTCGGTATCATGGCTCTTTTAGATGAAGGTGAAACTGACTGGAAGGTGATTGTTATTGACATCAACGATCCTTTGGCTTCCAAGTTGAATGGTAAGAGAAAAAAAAAATTGTACAAGATGCTGCTTGGGATACACTTATTGATTGACGTGATACAATAGATGTTGAAGATGTTGAAAAGCACCTCCCCGGTCTTATTCGTGCTACGAATGAATGGTTCCGTATCTACAAGATTCCCGATGGAAAGCCTGAGAACGTTTTCGCTTTCAGTGGTGAAGCCAAGAACAAGAAGTATGCTACTGATATCATTTTTGAAACTCACGAAGCTTGGAAGCAACTCATTAACGGTACTACTGATAAGAAGGAAATTGAAACGTAAGTAGAAAAAAATAATTTGTGATTGGTTGGGGCTGATGTCGTGTGTGTGTGTTTTTTAGTGTCAACACCTCTGTTGAAGAATCTCCCTACAAGACTGAATCTGTTGAAGTCCCTGCTGTAAGTCATCTTTCTCCCTTTACTTTTTTTCTTTACTAAAACATAAATAAATAGGCTTCTCCCGAACCTGCTGCTCCTATTGATTCTTCCATTGACAAGTGGTTCTTTATCTCTGGTCACAACTTGTAAATTCAATAAAGCAAATAAAACAAAAGCAACGTTTGGTCTTTATAAAAAGTCCAAAACATAATGAACTATAACATATTTTAAACTTTGATGATATACAAATAAGCTCACTGTTTGTAGTATGTTGTAAAGCAAAAAATCAATTTCAGATACAAGTGCTTTTGGTTGCTTTATTTGATAGCAAAACCTTGGTCTTTTATTTTCAAAAAAAAAATTGCAAGTAAAAGTAATGTCTTTAGAGTTCATGTTTTACACCATTGTTTTGTAAGAGCCACTAAAACGATGATCATGATCCGAATCACTCTTTTGTTGTACAATGTACTGGTTAATAGAACCTTGATTTTCCCCAAAGTGAATTTTACATATTGAAAAAGTGGCTTATTGCCCAAACAAACAAATGGACAACACACTCATTCGCTTGATGATGCAAGACGCTTTAAAAGGGCATAACAAAGCAGTATGTTATTGGTAGAGTAAAACAAAATGCCCCTATTCACCATCCACTGATGACTTTATTCAACTCGTTGAGAACACGGGCATGATTCTAGCCAAAGGTCTCGACATCAACCCAATCTTTTGTTCTCTCGGCACCCTCAAGTGTGTCATCCTACTCTTTTAGCATCCTTTCGTCATCTTCTTCCCCAAGACACTACGGAGGATCAAGCGTCCATCTGACGGTTGATAGCAGTGTGTTGGCTAAAACAAAAGAATAACTCGTCACTCACGAGCTCATAAAAGTATAGATGAAGGAGGTCCAGTGGATTCCATAAAAGTCTTTTTTAAAAATGAAATGTTGCTTAATTGCATCACGCGTGAAACTTTCTTTTGCCTATTCTTTCCAACAGGATGTATCCCCTTTATTTTTTTTACTCCATCTTTTGAGAACCTTTTGCTATCCAATTATCTTTTTAACATTCATTTGGTTTCATTTTAATCTTTTTTAGCTTTCGATATGCTTTTTATTGCTTCTTTGAGAAGAAAAAAGATTTAGAATAGGTTGATAAAGCAAACCAACACAAGGGAACCTCATTCACTCTACTTCTTTTCTATCCACCGATATATTGAAAGCACGCTATATAACTTATCGCACGATCGTTGGCTGCTATCTGTTGTCTACATAAAATCATCCATAGGTAGGTAAACAGAATTCAACATGAAAAGATGAAAACATTTCAAGTTTATAAAAAAAGTAAAAAAAATAAAGAGAGGTGAAAACATAGAAACAAATAAGCTCTTGTATAGACATCATGTCGATTTCCGTGTTCATTCAAGGCAGCTTTGTAAACAACAGTCAATGAACCAAATAGATAATAGCTTTTATTATGGGTAAAACAATAGAACTTAAAGAAGTAAGCCTTGTCGACCTATCCCTAGGCTCTATACTAAAGACGATAAACATGATGAATCATTCTTATGCCCCAGATCATCCACCTATCATCATTAAAAAGCGCATGTAATAAATGACGCGTTTGGTTTATATCAATCAATTCATTACTACATAAAAGCACCCAAGGATTCAATAAAATAAATTGATTCCCCCTTTATTTTCTTTGCAAAACAAGCGGATCTCATCATGAACTTTCTTTAGTGACCTGAAGCCTTTTATGATTCTACACCAATAAGAATATTATTTTCCCCTTTTCTGACAATAAAACCTTTGAGTTTCAAAATTAAAAAAGCATGTAAAGAATCTAGCGCATTTATTTTTTATTTTTTATTTTTTCTTGTAAAAAAAAGAACAATATGGATTCCTTTACATCATTTCTTAATCTAAAACGTCCTTCAAGTGGAAAGGGCGATGCTCAAAGAAAGCACAGTGATCAAAAGCAGGCAGAGAATGCGATCGTAATCTCTTTTCAAGATGTTTGTTACGATATTCATTTTGGACATGTGCCTATGGAACAGTTGATTGTAGCCGATCTAAAGGAACGGTGTAAAAGAATAACAGGTGTTCCCTTGGCAACGATGAGGCTAAAGGTTTCAGGAGGTGAGTAACCAGTGAAAAGATGGGTTGGTTGAGGATTAATTAACTTTTATAAGCATTTATAAAGGATGATTCAGCTAGTTTACAATCAAGTGGTATTTACAGAGGTTGTTTGATCTATGTGTTGGGAGAAAAAACAAATGTAAGATGAAGAACGAAACAAAAAATAATAAACTAATCTAATCATTAGACTGAGCAAGTAAAGCAAACAGCTTCTGGAAATCCCGAAGAAGTAGGTTATATGACGCGAGTATCAAAAATAATGGAAAAAGTGGAGAGTTCAAAAAGCAAGATTGAGCAATTTGATATGATGGTGATTTATATCCTACAGGGAGTTGAAACAAGCAGTGAAAAAAGAAAGGAAACGGAGGATTTGGGTATTTATTTAAATGAAGTGTTAATGCAAGCCTTGATCGCCTTGGACGGTGTTGACTGTCCTTTTGAATTCCAAACGGCAAGAGCGAATAGAAAGAAAGGTGTAAAGGAATGTCAAGAATTGATGGATAGAATAGAAGGATCAAGGTCATCTCTAAAGCAGTACTTTAATAGCGGCATGAAAATTTAGAATAAAAAGCACGATGCATTTCGGATTTGTACTCATTCTATTGTGGGGAAATAAACTTTTTAGGTTGAAAGGCACAAGGTTCTGTTACGTCCTTGTTTCACCAAAACGCAAACTGAAATTGAATTTGTTTAGAAAGATGGCATGTATCAAAAGGAACAACAGAAATAAGATGACGTTGTTTTTGTTGAGGTAGATTGAATACTTTTTTTATTATAAACTTCTTTTTTTTTTTGTTTATTTCTAGTCTAACAATGAAGTGCTTAGTGATAAAAATGAAGCTTTTCAAATTAAAACAATCAATGAGCATAACATTCTGATTCATTCAAAACAATAACTATGATTACCAACTCTTACTACAAAAAGAAAAGTTTGAAGTGTACCCACTTTATCGTTTCGTGACAAGTCACTATCAAATACACTCACATCAATTTCATATCCATATACTCTTTAATAAACTCAAAAGCACATCATCTAAATAGGATTCGATGCAGTTTTCAGAGCTATATAAATAACACAGCATCATACTTCATCAGACACACAGTACATACAACTACTAGAACATTTCTTTTTCAATTAGAAACCAGTGGTTTTCCAACCTACTCTTTTTTAAGCTAAAAAGATAATTTTGGGCTAGAAAGAGAGAGAGAGAGAGAGATTGAAGGATCTCGGTCGAACTTTAGAAGCCAAGCATAACCATCTGAAAATGCTGCCAATAAAAAAAAACAAGGTGGTGTCCAATCTGCCTCATTCTGAGTTTTAAAGCCTTTTGCAATTGTCTCAAACAACTTGGGAACTTTGTGTTTTCCTTTTTGTGTTCAGTTTCCGATGACGATGAAGTACGAATCAGGGGGGGTGATCAAAAAGTGAGCAATATGAAGGGGAGGAGAGAGAATGTCACTGGTAAAAAAAGAAAGGAAAAAAGAGTTGAAGAGATGAACTGAGGAATACCTTTATTCAAATCTTGCTTCCAATCTATGACAAGCAGATAAAAGCCAAACTTTACACACATAAAAGGAGATTTTGAAAATCCGATAATAATTGGTTGTGTGCTCTTTTTTCCGTTCTTTCTTTCTCTTTGTTTATCGATGGATTCCCAACTTATTAAAACTGGTAAAATTAAAAGAAGAGTCTATTTAATTTTTTACTTAAAGCTATTTATATATAGTGAATAAACTACAGGATGCCTTTTCAACAGTAGGTGTTCATAATCCTGTAGATTTACCTCAAATTGTTGTTATTGGTTCTCAATCAAGTGGCAAAAGTTCAGTCTTGGAAAATATTGTTGGCAGAGACTTTTTACCTCGCGGAACAGGCATTGTGACCAGAAGGCCTCTGGTAAGTTTAATAAAAAAGACCTTTTTTTTTTCCCTTGTGCTGAGCATTGTATGTAGATATTACAACTTATTAGTAGAGCCGTAGTGGATACAGAAGATAAAGATAAACAAGAATGGGGAGAATTCCTTCACCTCCCTGGCCAAAAGTTTTACGACTTTGAAAAGATCCGTGAAGAGATCGTAAAGGATACTGAACTCAAGACTGGCAAAAACTTGGGTATCTCTCCTCAACCGATCAATCTACGCGTCTTTTCTCCCAACGTGCTCACCTTGACCTTGGTCGATCTGCCTGGTTTGACCAAGGTGCCTGTGGGTGATCAACCAAAGGATATCGAGAAACAGATTCGTGAGATGATCTTGAAATATATCACAAAGCCCAACGCCATCATTTTGGCAGTGACTGCAGCTAATGTGGATTTGGCAAACTCGGATGGTTTAAAGATGGCAAGAGAGGTGGATCCTGAAGGACTGAGAACGATTGGTGTCTTGACCAAGGTGGATTTGATGGATCAAGGTACAGATGTGATTGATATTTTGGCAGGTCGTGTGATTCCACTGAGGCTGGGTTATGTTCCTGTTGTCAACCGTGGTCAGCGAGATATTGAGTCCAAAAAGTCAATTACAAAGGCCTTGGACGCAGAAAGGGAATTTTTTGAAAATCATTCGTCATATAAAAGCAAAGCACAATATTGCGGTACTCCCTTCTTGGCTCGTAAATTAAACATGGTAAACAATAATAATAAAAAAGAAAACATATATATTAAACTATCAATATTTATAGATCTTGATGCATCATATTCGTAACAGTCTTCCTGAAATCAAGGCAAAGATTCAGTCTGCTTTAACAAAATACCAACAAGAACTATTACAACTGGGTGATCCTTTGAGTGACGGTTCAAGCTCTGGACAAGCCAATTTGGTATTGAATATTATTACTGAATTCTGTACTGAATTTAGAACAATCATTGATGGTACCTCAAATGATTTGACAAGCTTTGAACTCTCGGGCGGTGCAAGAATTAGCTTTGTCTTTCACGAGCTTTATTCTAATGGTGTCAAGACAATCGATCCCTTAGATCAAATCAAGGATGTTGATATTCGTACTATTCTTTATAATTCATCCGTAAAGATATAATTGAAGCAATGCTTTGTGTATATTGAATTTTCTGATATAGGGCTCATCTCCTGCTCTCTTTGTAGCTACAACTGCTTTTGAAGTAATCATTAAACAACAAATCAAGCGATTGGAAGAACCCAGTGTCAAGTGCATTAATATGGTCTATGACGAACTCGTTCGAATCCTAGGTCAATTATTAAACAAGCAATTCTTTAAACGCTTTCCTCTTTTAAAAGAAAAATTTTACCAAGTTGTTTTGTCTTTCTTTAAAAAGGCCATGACACCCACAACTAAGCTCGTTACTGATCTTGTTTCGTAAGTAACCATACTCGTGCATTTTTGCTTTCTGTTAACTTTAGATAGAATGGAAGCCTGTTATATCAATACGGCTCATCCTGACTTTATGAGTGGCCATAAAGCCATTGCTATCGTCAACGATAGATTACATCCCAAGACAAATCAACCTGAGAAGCAACAACAGCAACAGCTAACAAATGGCACAAGTCATAAACAAGCTTTAGCACCACTCCAAACTGGTCACAGCCCTGATACACCGTCTTCAGATGGGTCCTTCTTTGGCAGCTTCTTTCCCGGTCCTAAAAAGACCAAGAAACCTGCTGGTGCATTAATGGAAGCTGTAAGTTTATAATCTTTATTGAGAAACAAAGACATTAACTACCTTAATAGCCACCAACTACTTTAAAGGCAACAGGAGCTCTATCAGAACGTGAATTCATGGAAACTGAAGTTATTAGTAAGAATTTATATTTTAAAGAAAAAGATGAGCATTAATGGATAAAAAAAAAATAGAACTCTTGATTCAATCTTATTATGATATCGTCAAGCGAACCATGGTCGACATGGTTCCAAAAGCAATCATGCTAAAGTTAGTAAGCCATGCTAAAGAGGAGCTTCAAAGAGAGTTACTGTCAGAACTTTATAAGGCCGATGTCTTGAAGGATTTATTACAAGAATCTGAATTTACACAACAAAGAAGAAAGGAATGTAAAAAGATGATTGAAGCATTACAAAAGGCAGATGAAATTGTAGGATCCGTTTGATAGTAGTAATAATAAAAAAAAAACACATATTATTTATATAATTAAAAACGTCTTTTTGGCTGTACTTCTTGTTCTGATAAACTTGATTCTTCTTCAGAATCTGTTTCTTCCGACTCTGCCTCCTCTTCTTCTGTTGCCTCATCCGTCTCTTCTTCTGTTTCTTCCTCTGATGAACTTTCTTCATCTTCTTCACTTGATTCATCATAAAATGCATCCAAATCATATTCACCTCCCTTCTTTTTCATCACGGCTGGATACATGGATGAGCTTCCCATGGCCTCAACACCAGACAGGGCAGTGGATGCTCTACTGCGATGATGGAAACTGTCACTACCAAATCCAGATTCCATGACCGTCGTGCGACTTCCGCTCCAACCTTCCAATTCTTCTACATCGCGCACACTTGGGTCTGGCTGTTCCCCTGGGAAATCGGGCAATGGTTCATATCCAGGCAGGGGTTGATGTGCCAAGAGTGAAAGAGATCCCACCATATAATCTGAAGCATCTAGTACAACTTAGTATGTTTGGGTTATATCTATATAGCTTACTTTGTGCATCACTTTGAATGATGGGTGATTGATTGTTTGAAAGCAAGATATCTGGCAAGTGTTGTTTTAATGCAGTCAATCCTGGCTTGTCTTCTCCGTTGAGTATCGTCAAGGCACGTAAAAATCTCGCTCGATCCCTAACGTCATAATTCACATCATATCTTGCTAAGCCCAGTAAATATTGATTCAATAAAACCAAGGTAGGATGTTCAGGGTTTAAGCAAATTAATTTGGCTGATAAAGTAAGGATTTGAAGCTTTGTCAAGTTTTCTTCCTTTGAAAATCCCTTGATGGCTTGACGCAAGACGTCAGGACCCACTTTAGGCAAAACTTGTGCATATTGGCCCACGAGCCATAATATATTAGCTCTTGCTCTTGGGATGTGGATTTGATCCAATAATTTGACAAGAGCAATGACTGATTTGGATCGCTCTTCGCTCGGTACTTGTAATAATCGAGTAAGTACTAAGACTGATTCTGCCACAACAAGTTCTATATTATACATCACATAAGTCCTATCTCCACATAAGCATTTTTTTTTTTCTTTCGCTTACCATTTTTGCTGTGAAGAAGTTTCATTAAAAGACGAATGCATTGGTCAGATGCAGTAGGTACAGTGGTTGCGCATCGAGCAATTGCTTGAATGGTGGCAGCTACAAAATCTTTGTTTGGACTTTTGATATATTGCTAATAGAGTATGTAAGTAAAAAGAAGTTGTTTGCAAATACTACAAGTCTTACTTGAAGTTCACCGAGTAAAGTGTGTATGTTGGCTTCAGTAGCAATTGTAGTTAAAATATCAAGCTTAGTGTCACGAATAAAAACAGGTTCGGTAGATTGTGCATAAAAGTGTTGGAAATAGGATTCAAAAAGGTACTATATACAATGCTTAAATATTATTTCTTTTTATCAATACTAGACACCTACTGGTCTGTTTAAAGTCATGGCGGCAATGTTTGTCAAAACAACATAACTTTGCTCACGGTGGGATCTTAACAATCGAACTAGAGGCTTTGCAACCTTTTCAGCTTCTGTTGCAGGCGCTAAATAATAATACAGTTTTGATACAGCCAAGACAACACCACTATTTCGACTTTGTAATAATGGAATACAACTTTTTAACAACAATTCATGATCTACATCTAATTCAATAATATCATCTGCTTCTATCTCATCTTCATCATCATCCGAAGAATAAAACGCCTTGTTAGATTGGATTGGTTTCTTTTTAGGTGCAATACGTGATTTGTCTTCACCCTAAATATGATGAATTAAATACTAATATGATATGTATATACCATGCTTTACGTGACTATTAGGGTTAAGGAATTGTGTTCTTCCATATCTTAGCAGTACGCCGAGAATCGACATTTGTCCCCACTCGTCACAATCCGTCAACATAGAACATAACTTTCTGAAACAAGGATGGATTAAATCATATCGTGTTGGACATACTTCGTTAAATGCCATAATAGTACTTCCTATCACTATACTCGATCTATCCTTCAAAAGTGCAGCAATAATCTCTATCAGTGCTTCCTTCTGTGAATCATCCAGACTATTAGGATATTAGTTATCATACATAAGCTGTATATTTACTTTTTACTACCTATAGCATTTAGGTATAGCATGTGCAGCTGTCTTTCGAACATAAGGGCTGACATCCGTCATACATTTCTTGATACCCAACAAGACAATAGGACTAATGACTGGTACACGAATACCACTCATTACGCGAAGTGCCATGGCTCGAATGATCTGGTTCTTATCACTTAGGTCCTTTTGAAACGAGTTGATGGATAGCAATGCCAGGTCTGGTTCTTGTTCGGCATATCGCAGCAAGTAAATATAAACTAGCTTACGAACTTCGATATTTTGAGATACGACATTCTTGACAACGTCTGGAAAAAATTCTGAAACGTCTCGTCCCTTTGAAATCATCTAACGCAGAATAATAATAAATACATGTATCTACATGAGGAAAATCATATGTTACAGCTATCAGACGTTTTAAACCGTCTAGTTTTTCTCGATCGTTTTTTGAATCAAGTTGTCTTTTAATATTACGCATCTTTTCTTCTGAGGTATCAAAATAATGAGCTCCTGAGTCACTACCAGGGAAACCCAATTCACGAGCATTGTCCACTAGACCTTGAGACATTTTTTGTGATAACTTTGCAGCTTTTTCTGCAAATACTTTTGCACTGTTTAGATAATCGGACACTTCCATACTGACACACAATAGAAGAAGAAAAAGGACACAGTGAAACAAGCAACCGAAAAAAATAAAGAGGTGGGGATAGATGCGGAGAATGAATGCATAACAAGTATTGAAGTGTTCTCCAAATGGGAAAAAAAAAAGAGAATTTTGAGCCTCCAAAATGAGAAAATTAAACTAGTTAATTGAGAAAATGTGGTAGTTATTTTGGAAGCATTATGGCTTTTTTTTTTTTTTTTCCAAAGGCAACAATCAACGAATAAAGCCGAGTGTCTTATCCATCCCTGACAGTTTGCTAGAGTAACTTGCGAACAAGTTTATACGACTTGAGGAGCCAAAATGTCGCTGTTATCAAAAAAATCATTTTTTAACACCATATTTTATCTTCGGCCAAAACTCCTCAATAGGATTAAGAAAAGATGAGCATATTTGGGATCACCTTTCTCAATGAACTCTCTCATAGTAGCAGGTTTGTACATAGGAGCACTGTACATAAGAATGCAATGAATTTTCAACCTGTTCTTGTCAAAAACATCCATAACATTGCCCAAGCAACTCGGAAAATGCCTAGTCCTTGTATCTATCTTTACTGTAGTAGTTATTGCTTTCCCCTTTTTATTTCCAGTCACAAGAGTGCGTTTCCTTAGAGAAACGCCAATTACTCCTTGGCTGGGAGTAGCACCAAGGATGGTGGCTGTAGCCCCTGTTTTTTCACAGCCTCTATTGTTGCTGACTCACTTACTTTCGACCAACTTCTCGTGCAACTGATATGAAGGTTAAAGCCAGCTTCACCATAAAAAAACACAGTTCTTCTCAAAATTCATATCATCATCCGCTGACCACGATTGAACTGCAGTTTTTCTTTTTGTAAGGGTGTTGTCTAAACTACGATGTGTAGTAAGCTTTTCCAGTCCTTGCAAGAAAAAAAGAATTGCTTATGGTGATGGCTCTTTTCTGGATCTATGAAAGGAAATCTTCCTGGTCCTACCAGAAGGATTACCGATGCTATTAAGAAGATGCCAAAAGATCCACAAGGGAAAATTGAATTTAAAGGTTGCGGTGAGGTTAAAGAAGGTTAAAAATAGAAAAACTGTACATACTTTGTTTCAATCGATAAATAAAACATTTGTAATATGCCTACAGTGCAATTTGAAGGTACTTGGCAATTATAGAGATACTACAAGGGTTGAATTATACTCTGTACGCATATGTTGATATTACCAATACGTATAGAATCATGATCATGCAGCTGCGACCACTATTAGAAGAGTATTCATGTATATGGCGCAAAACGACAATACATTCACAAGTATGCAGACATAGCTTGCTTGATAAATTTACTTCTGCTCATATTCTTTTATAATGTTTAGATTTAATGAAGTTTTTATTTGCTGATGTTTATAATCATAGATGAAGTCAACTTGCTTTCTAAATTTAATCGGAGTGTTTACTTTAAAACTTTACTAATTTGTAACAAACACCTCTAGTCGTGTAAAGCCCACATCTTTTGATACACATCTAATATAAATATAAACAAAGCATTTATCAGAGAGAATATATCAATATTCATAATTTAATGTATATACGTATCCTTTTAATTATTTTTTTTTTTTTTGATTTTATAAGCATTATGTTTCTATTGTTCCTGATCTTGAATCTTTCTTGATTCACATACTCCGTATGACACGTTAGAAAAAGTTAAAAGGCAAAGTTTACTTTTTTCAACGTCATAAGAAAGGTTGTACAACAGCAATGGTTACAAAAACGAGATAGTTGAAATATTTAGCTTTATTACGTTTTTCTTTTTCGTTTCATAAAAAAAATGTTTTTAAAGAAAGGTTATTTCCATGTTGTTCAAGCCAAAACTGGTCTTTTTCTAAGTACCAATGGTACTACTGAAGTAGGTCATTATAAGTACACTTAAGATATATATGGCTCAAACGAGAATTGCATGTGATATAGGAAGGTACAAAAATCACTGTAAAAGACAAGGTAAGATAGAACAGTAATAGATCATCCAATGAAAACCAACTAAACAAACTAATATGATAATAGGCCGAAGACGATACTCAAGTAAAGTTATATTTATTTTATACATCACTTGCTTAACTGTACTATTTAATGTTAGGTATGGGGTTTTGAAAATGGACAATTGATTTCAAAGAATTCATCTTTAGTCTTGGATATTGAAGGAGGTAATAAAATAAAGGAAAACATAAAAGCAAGGCCTAATGTTACTATGTTTTTTCAAATAAAAAAAAGGCGATTTAAGGGTAGGAAAGAAGTTGATTCAATATGGACGTAAAAAGACAATGTAAGCCACATATATTAAAAAGAGAAAACACTTCTTAAAATGTTCTTAGGGCACATAACCAAAGATGGGGTATTCGTAACGGTTACATTTATGCTTCAGCAGACCCAAGACTTGTATTGGAAGTAAAAGTAACGTGTTATTAATTATATAGAAAAGCCGACATTATTAATAGTAATAATAATAATATATTTATATAGGATAATAGCGAAGCGTCCGGAAGTCAAATTGTTACTAGTGTTCGTAAAGTAGAAGAGAATGATTTTCAACAATGGAAAATCGTTCCATACAAAGAAGTAACAAAAGAAGAACAAAATGAAGAAGAGGAACAACAAGAGGAAGAACAAGAAGAAGAACAAGAGGAAGAATAAACTTTTTTACCCGCTACTTCCCAAAAAAATATATGTTGTATACGAAAAAAAAAATGCTTTTCTATTTCTTTTTTCTTTTTTCTTTTTAAATTGTGTAAATGAGTCAAAGACAAGCTGTTCCACTTGAAGAAATACTTCACTGTACACCAGCTCAGTTGGAAGCCATTCGAGAACTTGAAGGGTTGTTTTGTCTTGATAGGAGTGTTTTAAACAAAATTGTTGAAGACTTTAGGAATGAACTTGTCGCTGGTTTAGCAGATGACAGATCAAGTGATTTAAACATGATTCCCACCTATGTCACAGGTTAGAATTTATTACTGTATAAGTACACGCACGCTTAACGAGAAATAAATAGGTTACCCAACTGGAAATGAGAAAGGAACTTACCTTGCTTTAGAAATAGCAGGAATGGACATCTATGCATGTCAAGTAAAGTTGAAAGGGGACAATGGAAAATTAGCTATTAATCAGTACCAATACAAAATACCTCAAGACCTAGCCAGTGGTGATGATTTTGCTGTATTACTAGATTACATAGTTGAATGCATCACGGATTTCTTAACGCGTGTGGGCACTCAGGATTTATTTGTTTATCCAATGGCTGTTTCTTTTGGATTTGCCATCAAACAGACCCGTTTAAATACCGGAAGGATTTTATCATTAGGTTATGGTCTTAATTATCCTAATGGTGTAGGCGTAGATATTGTGGAGTTGATGCACGAACGTATGCGATTAAAAGGATTACCTATCAAGATTGTAGCCATAGCTAATGGTAATGCATAAGACAAACAACTACTAGAAATATACTGACACATAATAGACTCTGCATGCACTTTGTTAGCACACGCTTATCAGCATCCAACTACGCGTATCGGCATTGTTCACAGCCTGGGGACTAACTGCGCCTATTATGAACCAGTGAAAAATGTAACAAAGCTAAAAGACCAAAGTGTGACGAAGGATACAGACATCATTATGAATACAGAATGGTGTAATTTTGGTTCATCAAAACGTACGCTTCCCTGTACTTGGTTTGATCGAAAATTGTCTCGCGAATCGATCAATCCACAATTTCATGTATTTGAAAAGATGACTACAGGTATCTTTTTAGGCGAACTGGTGAGGAATATCATTATCTATCTTGTCGATCGAGATCTCTTGTTTGGCGGCGAATCATCAGAGGTGCTAAATAATGTACACAGCTTTGATACAAGCTATATGTATGTCTGTGAGGCAGATGATTCGGACAACTTGGAGGATACTCGTATTATCCTGGAAGATATGTTGGATCTGTCAAAGACGACCATGGGCGATAGAGAAGTAGTGAAAAAGATTTGTGAATTGGTTGGTATGCGAGCCGCAAAACTGGTTGGCGCTTCCATTGCTGCTATTGTACAGCATATGGTGGAAAGAGGAATAGGGATGACTGAGCAAGGATACGCTATTTGTAAAGTAGTGCAGTAGAGTATGTATATATGATATTAACTTGATTTATAGCTATAAGCGGTGGTATCTATGAAGATTACCCATCATTTCATCCTCGTGTGTGCAGTACGATAAAAGAACTTATTCCTGAAGAAATAGCCTACAAACTGTCTGTGGGTGTAGTGAAACATTCCCGTATTGTTGGTGCTGCTATTGTTGCCATGATGGCGGAGAAAATAACTTCAGATAGTGAAAAGAATCTGGAAAAGAAAAGATAATTTCCTCCTCCAACTTTTATATCCTTTTTGTATAAAAAATAATCACCCTTCCTTTAATGTTGTACTGTATTTCACATTTAATAATAATAAAAAAGAAGAAAAAAAACTTGAATAATGACTGAATCATTCATTTTATTAATTTATTTTTTTGACTTTCTATTTAATTTGCCAAGGGTAGTTGGATCGAGTACAATCATATCAGGCTGTAATTTATCCAGTAATGAATGTACTTCAGCTTCTTGTCTCTGTTTCTTTGTTTGGTATGGGTTAGCCTCAAGTGAATCAAAGTTGGCTTGACCAGAACCAGGAATAACAAGACTTGCAATACCCTTTTGGTGTCCAATACCCAGCACATCCTCAAAAGGCACAAATTTAGAATCTATGATAGGTGAACCTTCTTCTAAATGTGTCATGTAAGGTGTTGTTTGCTTTGTTTTGAATGCATCTTTCCATACTTGCACCGTTGTATTGATACCAACACTAAGCAAGCCAGTGTCTGAAATATCCAAACAATTGGCCGCGCGAGGTGTAAAGTATTCTTGCAAGACACCATATTTACGAATATCCCAAATTTTCAATTGCCCATCTGTACCCGCTGTGGCCATATAATATCCACCTTTATCCACCGCAACAGCTCGCACAGGTCCACGGTGACAGAGCATTTTGACGAGAGGCTGATGCATCGAAGGTGACCAAAGTGTGACAGTACCGTTGTTATGGCCGAGGTGAATCACTGCGTTATGTCGGTTCTGTGTCATTGTGCTACATGGACCTAAGCCGGTTCGAATCTCTTTTACAAGTTGACCTGTGGATGTGTCTTGATATTTCAAAAATCCTGAGCTGCCGATCGAGGTTAAAAGATAGTGGTATGGTAAGAATTCTAATCGGTCCACGTTCAAATGATTTTTCAATCGGTGAATTTCTAATCCTGTTTTGTCGTAAATGTATACATATTTCTTTTGAGCTACAGCTAACATTTGTTCATTATGAAGCCAACTAGATCAACAGGGTTTAATTTTTTTTTTTTTTTGACTTGAAGAGGTGAAATACTTACGTAACATCACGCACAGTTTCATTGACATTCATTTCAAAGTGAAGCCCTCCTGTTTGCCAATCAAAAGCAGCCAAATGGCCCTTATGTCCTCCGATAAGTAAATGACGACCGTTACGTGTGTAATCAATTCTGTAAGGACCATGTTGTGGTAATTCCAGTGAAAACATCTATTTTATGCACATGTTAATCCAAATTGCTTTTTTTTTTTTTACTTTAAAGAATAAATCCAAGTGCTTACCTTGCTAGCTGTGTTGACATCAACTTCTTTTTTAAGCTTTTCTTGTGGAAAGTAGTGTGTATTTTCTATGCCTTCTGCTTCCAAATAACCGCTTTCCTCATGCAGTAACATTTCTGCTCTTGCTGCTGCTTTAGCTGCTTCTCGAGCCTGCATTTCCTGTTTTATAAGCTTTGCTCTCAATTTTTTATCTTTTGTTTTCTATTGTCCCGTATTAGTTCTACTTGTAACCATTGAGAAATATGTGAGTGTACCTTGACGCCCTTGTCAGGTTCCATACGTAAATATTTTTCTTCATTTTTAACATACTCAGCGTCATCAACTTCTAAAACGGGATTATGTCTTCCCTTTTTAGCAGCACGATTGGTTGTCTTTGGCATGGTAATGATTAGATACTTGTGAAAAGTCAAGACATTCATTTCTTTTTTGTCAATTAAAATATCAAACATGAAAGATAGTCACAAACAAATGTACAAGCCACTTATGGAAACAATTGGTTTCTATTGACTTTTTATAAACACAAGATGGACAGAGACAAAAAGATTGAATAGAAAGGGGGAATACTGTTACAATTATATATAGAGGAGCTCTAAAGATATTGATCTTGTTCATCTACTGGTGTATTGGTACCACTTGATGGAGCTCTTGATCTTTGAACGATTTGCTTTCTACCAGCAAGCATATTCTTTAAAGCACGTTGAGCAAATACAGTCAAACCTAAGCCTGCCCAGTCCTCATCGTGAAGGTCACGTAAATCACCAGCCGTCATGATATCCTGATCATGAAGCTTATGTACCCATTCGAGTGCTTTGTCTTTGTTTCTATTGGAAGCAGCAGCTGTTTCCAATACGAATTTCTCGATGCTTGTATCATTTGGATATTCAACTATAAATAGACAACTTAATACAAAACACTTTCTTTTCTTTCCATTTCCTTACCAGCAGATTCAAATGCAGCAGCTAATCCATCCTCATTCTCTTGATCCACCATATCAGCATCTGGTAACGACAACGAATCATTACTGGCAGACAACTTGACTTGCTCTAGAGCATTGATTGTTTCTCTGTATCTTTCTTCTGCCAACTGAGTGCGCTGCTCCAACGAATCGCATTTTTTCTCAGCATCCAAGATTTTATCCCTCGCTGCTCTCAATTCCCGTTTGGCACGTTCGAGTTCAGAACGAATATCATTTTCTCTTCGCCAAACGGTACGGTCGTCTTCAACCTTGTCAGCCGTTTGTTGTTTAGTCAAGTCACGAAGCAAACGGTTGATATCACCAGTGATCAACTGTTGATACCTTTCCGGCAAGACCTGTTCTTCAATCATCTCGGCCACGACATCTTCAGCAGTATCCGTATCTGCATTGAACTCAAACTTGACAGACAGCTTATCCATACCCTTGAAGGCGACTTGCAAAGTAAGCTGCTTCATGCCCATGTCAGAAGCGAGCAGGACAACCTCTGGCTCGACAGCCAAAAACGAGTGTTCAAGCATCTCTTGAGCTGACATGCGTTCATTTTCAGGGGCCAAGCAGTTGTTGATAAGTGAAAGTACTTCGGGATCCTGTACTCTTGATAAACACTCTGGACGGATATTTTGTGTGACTTTTTTAAAGACTTGGGCCGCATTGGTACATTCATTATAAGGATATTCTCCTGTGACCATCTCGAGTAGGCACATACCAAAAGCATAGATGTCCACCTTCTCACTGTATCCCTTTTCTTCATACATCTCGGGAGCCATGAATTCAGGGGTCCCAATCACAGTATATTTCTTGTCAATCTTCATCTCGGCTGTACCCATATCACCAATCTTGATCTCACCATGGGCACCATTAATAAAGATATTGTCACACTTGATGTCACGGTGAATGATGGTCGGTTGATGGGAATGTAGATAGACAAGTCCTTTGAGGATCTGTCTGCACCATCTTTTGACGATTTTGATGTTGGGTAAATTCAATTTACGGATATATTCACGTAGTGTACCAGAAGTCATCAATTCAGTGATAAAGACAAATTCAGACTCGTTGTACCAAGCTTCATGAAATGTAATGATATTAGGATGTCTAACCGACTTTAAAATCTCAATCTCGTGTCCAAGAGCTTTTACTTCCTGTCTAGTCACCTAATAAAATATAAAAATTAAAAAAGGGAGGTCAAAATGATCGTTTGAAGGTCTTACCTGCAACACATTCCAAGCTACTTCATATCCTTCTTCTCGATCAATGGCTTTATAGACCACTTTAAAAGCACCCTTGCCCAAAAACGTATTCAACTTTGCAAATCTTCCGTTGTTAGAGACTTCAATTATTCTTTCCACATCGGATCGATCTATTTCAGTATTTGGGTTCATCCAAACACCACCAAAAGGTTCCATCAACGGTGTTCGTTCATATTCAGGAAATTGAGCAGCAAGTTGTCTGACGAGCGATATTGAACTTGAAGTAGTATTTTTTTGAGTTGTAGTATCTGAAGAAGAGGGACTGTATACACCAGAGTCAATAGAATCTTCACTGTTTGATATAGGTAAATAATTTTTGTTTTCTAAGGTTGCCATAGTAATAAGTAGTAGTAATAAGGGTGGTTGTTATGGATAAAAGTGTATTTTTTTAGGAAATAAAAAATTGTATGTGTGTCCCTTTTGAGTAGAAAAAAAAAAATAGAATTACAAAAAGTTACCAACCCACATTACTATTAGGGAGGAAAAAGAAACTAGAAAAAGGTATAAAATAATCAAACAAGAAGAAAATATTAAAAAGGTGTGATTTTTTTTTTTAAAAAAAAAAAAAAAAAGCGAAAGGTAACAAAAGGAAGAAAAGGCAAAAAGGTGTATCAGAAAGGGGGGCGTATTAAAGTGTGCTTTGAAAAAAGAGAGGAAAAAATTTATTTTTTTTATGACCTAAAAAGTCAGACGGATGAAGAGAGAAAAAAAAGAAATTTGTATAAAAAGGAATAGAGAGATTTATAGCCATCCGATAGAGACACACATACATACTTTGTATTCTACAGTGATACATTGTAAAATCTATTTTCTATTTGTCTCTATTTAGCCTTGGTTTTCATTTTATTTTTTACAAATCACGTGGATGCTCCTATAAAAACAAATTTTATGAACCCAACTTTTTTTTTCTTCTTTTTTTCAGCTACAACTGATAATTGTATTACTTTTTTTCTTGTAGAAAATGCACCCCAATTCACATCTTCATCAATACCTTCAACCATCTTCTTTAGCCAATGCAGCAGCAGCAGTAAATCCTTTGACAGCTTCACTTCCTAATAACGCGCTGTCCCAGCATTTTCCTACTATGCGGTCAGCTAATGGAGCTACCAATGATCCTTTTGTTTATGCCCAAATGATGAACAATCCTTCTCAAACTATGCCCATGAACTACATGCAACAACAAGAGGCTGCTGCTGCTGCCGCTGCTGCTGCCGCTGCTGCCGTTGCTGCTCAACAGCAACAACATAAATTAGCTCAATTGGACGAAGAAAAAATCTATAGTCTTGTTTTAGAATTGTTGAATCCCTCCACAAGAGAACAAGCTTTATTGGATCTAAGCAAAAAGAGAGAACAATTTGAAGACTTGGCTTTAGTTTTATGGTACTCTTATGGTAAGCATAGACGGAGAAATTATTAGGGAGGAAAGGATTACGTTATTCATACATTTTTATATGTAGGTGTAATTCCTGTTTTACTTCAGGAAATTATCACTGTCTATCCATTATTGAATCCACCTACTTTAAGCGGGGGAGCTTCCAACAGGGTTTGTAATGCCCTTGCTTTACTTCAGTGCGTTGCAAATCATAATGAAACACGTAGTTTGTTCCTTCAAGGTAAATTGAAATCACAATTTATTTCTATTTTTACTTATTTTCCATATTAGCCCATATTCCACTTTATCTTTATCCTTTTTTAAATACAACAACTAAATCTCGAGCCTTTGAATATCTCAGACTTACTAGTCTTGGTGTCATTGGTGCTTTAGTCAAGGTAATAAGATAATAAGAAATAGAAAACTGTCTTATACTTTATTAGAATGATAATCCGGAAGTGATCAGTTTTTTATTATCCACTGAAATTATTCCCCTTTGTCTTCGTATTATGGAATCTGGTAGTGAACTTTCAAAGACTGTGGCTATATTCGTGGTTCAAAAGATTCTTTTGGATGAAACTGGTTTGGTAAATAGATGAATATGTTTATTTGAGTGTATATTGACATGGTAATTAGTATTATATTTGTCAAACGTATGAACGTTTTTATGCAGTTGCTACTGTATTGCACAACATGGTTAATCAATTAGTCGAAACTCAAGCAATGCGTCTCTTGAAGCATGTTATTCGTTGTTATTTAAGATTATCTGAAAATCCAAGGTAAAAAAAGAAGTCATTATTATTCATCCACACAAGCAACTTACCTAAATCATTTAGAGCACGTGAGGCATTACGCCAATGTCTTCCTGAGCCTCTTCGTGACTCGACTTTTCATCAAGCCTTGAAGGATGATATTGCTACGAAGCGTTGTTTAGCTCAATTATTACTTAATCTCTCTGATGGCATAAATTAATTTTTGCATGAAAATAGGACAGTGTTATATATTGGCTTGGCTGGATCCCATTTCTCTCCTCTCTCTTATAATTTTGATGTAGTAGAATGTACATTTCTTTAATAACAAAAAAATATTCCCTTTTTTCTCTTCTCTCTCTCTCTTTTTCTTTTTCTTTTTTATATACACATTTCTTTCTCTCTTTTGTTTTATATAAAAAAATACTTAATTTGCATTTTTACCATTTTTTTTTTTTCTTATTATTTTCTAGTTCAAATTTTACTGCGGAATTCATAATAGATCACTGTTATGATTGTACGCTGTTGTTACACATACAATCCATATTTTCCCAGGGTATTTTTGAGAGGAGGTCAAATAGTGATAAAATAAGCAAAGTGACATAATGAATATAAAATAAGGGCAAGAAGAGAACAAAAATCATTCTATGAAAAAGTGTCGCCATCATTTACCAATGAAACATTCGGTGCTTAGAAATCATGGAGCTTCTTTTGTCCCCGTCACAGAGTGAATAAAATGAAGATAAAAAATTTTTTGATCTTTTTTTTCCCCTTTTTCTTTTTTATACAACTTTATTAAAATGTCTTTTGGATTTGGTACTCGTGCTGTTCATGCTGCTCAACGCCCTGACCCTACCACAGGTGCTGTCATTCCTCCTCTTTCTCTCTCTACCACTTATAAGCAATCCGCTGCGGGTGTTCACACTGTAAGTTATTTGATGATAAATCAATGGATGAATTAACAATAATAAAGGGATTTGAATACTCTCGATCTGGCAACCCTAATCGTAACAATTTTGAAGAAGCCATTGCTGAATTAGAAGGTGCCAAATACGGTCTTGCCTTTGCTTCTGGCTCTGCTACCACAGCTACCATTGTCAACTCTCTCCTTGGACAAAACACACACATGATCTCGGTCAATGATGTCTATGGTGGTACCTACCGTTACTTCACCAAGGTTGCTGTCAACTTGGGTATCGAAACCTCCTTTGTCAACTTGAGCGAGGCATCCAACATTGAACAAGCCTTCAAGCCCAACACAAAGTTGGTCTGGATCGAGACACCTACTAACCCTACCCTTCGTGTGATTGATATCAAGGCCATCGCTGAACGTGCTCATGCCCACGGTGCCCTTTTGGTCGTCGACAATACCTTCATGTCCCCCTATTTCCAAAACCCCATCAGCCTTGGTGCCGACATCGTCGTTCACTCAGTCACTAAATACATCAACGGCCACTCTGATGTCGTCATGGGTGTTGCTGTCTTGAATGATGAGCAAGTGTACGATAAGCTCAAGTTTATGCAAAACTCACTTGGTGCTGTCCCTTCTGCCTTTGACTGTTTCTTGGCTCGTCGTGGCTTGATGACCTTGGAAGTGCGCATGCAGAGACATGCAGAGAACGCACAAGCTGTTGCCGAATATTTGCAAACCAACAAACATGTAGACGAAGTCATCTATCCTGGTCTTGCTTCTCATCCTAACCATGAATTGGCCAAGAGACAACAAAAGGGCTTTGGTGGTATGATCTCATTCCGTATGAAGGGTGACTTGAATAACGTCAATGGATTCTTATCCAACCTTCATCATATCACATTGGCTGAATCCTTGGGTGGTGTTGAATCTCTTGTGGAAGTACCTGCCATCATGACACACGGCTCTGTTAGTCCCGAAGATCGTGCTATCTTGGGCATCACAGATACTTTGGTTCGTGTGTCGATTGGTATCGAAAACAAGGAAGACTTGATTGCTGATCTCGAACAGGCATTAGAGAAAGCTTATGAATAGATTTAGACTTTAGAATAAACAATTTATTATTATAAAAAGAACTTTTTTCTGCTTGTTTCCATCTCTGGTTTGAATAACCATTCATATTCACCATCCCTCTGATAAACTCCCTTTTGTAACCAACGAAGTTTCAGTGTGAATTTAGGCCCTAATTCTTGCAAGCCCACTTTTTCAGTGTCCCTAAACACATACCGATGTCGACGCACAAAAATGAAGTCACGCTGATTGTGGAAAGTGATGACTTGTCTTCCTTGAAATTCAGGTACCTGAGGTAAAAGAGCTTGAAACATGCGTCCGACGGTGTGTCCGAGTCTTGTGTTGAAGTTATTTAATATCAATTCAGGATTATGTGCAGTGACACGTCCATGATTCTATTCTTTATTAGCCCAAGAAAAAATACATTTGTTCACTGCTTACCAAGATGTATTTTGATGGAGTAAAATTTGTTAATTTGAAATAAGCAGTAGGTCCATCAGGCAAGTGAATTAGAGTGATGGCATCTAGAGATCATTTAATTGACTCGACTATGATGATATTAATATTGCTTACTTGGTACTTTTCTATCTTCGTTGACAATGAGTAAATCTGTAAATTCCTTTTCTTTTGCAATCTTTATCACTTGTCTTAATTCATGCTTTGGACCACGTTTAGCAAATTGTGCTTCAGGAAACATGGACACAAGTTCTGCACAAAAATCATAACAGTTGGGTGAGCATTTTTTACTTGTAGTCACCAAGATCTTTGGAGTCTTTCCACTGAAATAGGAAGACAGTTCGTCCAATGCTTCGTCTTGAGCTACTTCATCGTCTTGTCCTTCCACCATTGTTTCATCCTCTTCTCTTGTATTATCTAAAGTCTTGGGTACATTTTCTTCTAAACGTTTCTATCTGATGGTTAGTGTCTCTTTGGATCTATTGATCAAAAAAAAAAAAACCTTTTTTAATTCCGGATTCTTTTCTTCTACTTTTGCTCTTTCCTTTCTCTTCTTTGCTTTTGCTTTTTGTTTTTCAAGCTTTTGCTTTTGATGAAGTTTTTCTCTTTTATGTTTGTTTTTTAATTCAGAAGGACGAAGCACTGATTCTCCCATGATGTCTATTGATTGAAAAAAAAAAAAAGGAAAAAAGTTTTCAAAAAGTCACAATCATTTTAAAGCAGCCAAAAATAATAGAAACAAAAAGAGAACCAATCAATTCTCAGGTTTCTTTTTTTTCGTTTCCTTTTTTTTTTTTTCCCTCTTTTTAATACTTTTGATATAATGTCTTTTAATGACTTGGAACAAGGTTTTGGTGTTTCTTCCAGCCCCAACAGAAATAATCGAGCACAAGGAGGTTTATAATACTGCTTAGCTTATATGCTTTGTATATTAACTACCATAAAGATGAAAGTGATTTAGAATATAAAAAATTAACACAAACAGTATCACAGCAAGTGTTTCATATCAATGGAAACATAACAAGTATAGAAAAACTTGTTGGCTTTTTGGGAACCTCAAAAGATACACCTTATGTTCGAAATAAACTGTAAGGAATAATACAAACGGGATACATTTAAAAACTAACTCTTATAAAAGACATGACGTAACAGAAGGTACAAGAGAGTTAATAAAGAACACAACAAATGATATCAAATTATTATCCCAATACCAAACAAATAAATCCAATAAAAGTGTAAGAAAAATAGATGAATATCTGTTAAACAGAGTTGCTTATATTCTCACAGCGACAAAGAAAGTTGGAACAACAAAAGTTATCCAAAGATTTTCAAAAGGTTTTATCCGAATTCCAAAAGATTCAGAGAATTTCAGTATCAAAGCAAAGAGAATATGTTGATAAGCAAAAGGCAAATACGACGGCACTTCAAATGGAAAATGAACAAGAACAACAGCAGATGCAGTTATTACAAGTGGAAGACACACAAAGACGTAATCAATTGGAAGCATTAGATAATGAGATTGAATACAACGAAACTTTAATATCCGAAAGAGAGACGGAAATACAAGGAATCGAACAGGGTATCACTGAATTAAGTGAAATATTCCGTGATCTTGGTATGCTTGTGAATGAACAAGAAAGCGGTATTGGTAAAGTACTTTAGATCTGTACTGTAGGCTATAGAAGCTAATGATCCATATAGAAAGTATCTATGGAAACGTACTCAACATTTCACATAATACAAAGCAAGCAGCAGATGAATTGACAGTAGCAAATCGTCATCAAAAGAGAGCAAGGAAGAACATGTGCTGTTTCTTGTTAATCATCACCGTCGTTGGTTGTGTACTTGCTCTTATTATTGTTGTAGCAAAATAAACAAATGTCTTTTTTAAAGTGAATTACATACATGGGCTGAATATCAAAGCGAGAATAGGAGACTTGCTGACAGTCAAAGTTGATTAAAAAAAAAAGCTTTATTCTTCACAACAGCAAATAACTCATGTTGTTTGATTCACGATGCATGGTTCAGATGATTACACATACCCTAAACACTGCACATTCGTTCTTTAAAATCTTGATGTCAATAACAGTTTATTTTTTTTTATTAGAAAAAACAAGGGCTATCGTTTTATTTAGCTACCTTTTTTTTAAATTCCATATCCTTGTTGATGTAAGCCATGTCCTTTTTTTAAAATCATTAAAGACACACTACAGGTTTTTAAGAGAGATGATATCTAGAAAATCAAGATCTTGATGGTGACACTATTTACATTTTTAAAGTTTTATTGACAAAAAAGAGTGACTCAAATGATCATGAGCTTGTATCAAAATGGAATACTTGGAGTCTTGATGGATTTCGTCTGATGCTTGCCAAGTTGAATGAACTATCCCCGAATCAACCTATGGTTTTCAAGCATGGATGACTTGACCCCTCCTCGGTTGATTGAAAGAAAAGTTTTAATTTTTCATCTGAATCTGGTCACCTCCCTCTCTCATTCAGGATGGCTAAGGCCGGCTTTAAGAATGACTTGAACTGTGGGGCTGATGACCACCGTGTACAGTTGGATGCTTCCCTTTACAAGCCTTGGAAAGACAGTCGGTCTTGTTTTGGTCGCTCCAAATACAGTATGTAAATAAAGCGGGTACGGTCGCTTATCGACAGTCCACGTTTCAAAAAGGGAAAGAGGATGAGTGAATATCAAGCCTGTTGAAGCTGAACACTGTCAGGTTTGATCTGGCGAATAAAGAGGTCGCTTACCTCCTCAGGAACCTTGAGGGTTTTTGTCTCATCCACTTGCTGTGTAAACAAAGTGCCACTGTGTGGGTTTTCGGTTGAGTCATAACACAAGCACGTTCGGAATCGTACGTGCGTTGATCTTCTTTGAATCACCTTTTAGTAAAATCGTAAACAAGTTTACTGCTGTTGTAAACCTTTGTAAAAAAAAGTTGTCTGTGCTGTACCCCTTTGTGAATAAAACTTGAGACGATAACCTCAAGTTAGACATGACAGAATGATTGAAGATACAGTGTTTAAAAAAAGGAGCCATTACACCATTACAGAATCCTACACATAGACCGCATGAATCCTCTGCTCTATTTCTTCATATACCTTCATCTTTGATCAATATCAGTCCTTGTCTGAGCCACAAAAGTCATTTAGAAAAGGACATGCACAACTAACCAAGCTGTTGTTGTTTTTTTGGAAGACGAGCATACAATCTCTGGATTTCGCGTAAAGAATAAAGAGGAAATTGAACTTGTCACAATGCATGAAAATGGATAAAAACAAATTGAAAGTACAAGGATATTGGTATGAATAAAAGATGATGAGAGAAAGCATTCAAACTGTTCTTTATGTGTTCCGATATAGTTTTAATAAAATGACCATTTATACATCCCTCTTGATAATCATCGTTTTTGAATCCATACTTTTCCAAACAATACAACTTTATGAATACCATGCAAATAAAAGTTTGGATAAAGTACATGTTATGTCTATCTTGACCTTTGAATACAATCTACATCGTACCGCTCATCCATCCGACTTTTTTAAAAAAAATAATAGTCATGCTATTTGAAGAGCTTCAGGTAGCAACTGTTTCTTTTTTGGCTGTCATAAAAAAATAAACAGATGAAAAGTGATTGGATGACTTGCTCTCATACAACCCTGCGTTTCACCCACTGGGTTTGTATCTCAATGATGTAGTCTACCTGCTTCATTCTGGTTATTCTTTAAACAAGATCAAAAGTGATCTTCTTTCATAAAATGTAGCAAGCTGAGCGAATGATATTGACAGCCGCTTTGGGTGATGCAGACGAATGATCCCCCCCTTCAGCATGAAACACCCCGCTGTAGATTTCCCTCCTTGATCCAATGTCACTTTTATCAAGCGAGAAAAAAAAAAGCATACAAGTGTACACGAGTGGATTTAATTTCTCTTTGACGAATCGAAATGCACAAGTGAATCAATGATAAAAAGGCCTTTTATTGCATGATGGTCACCCTCCCTTTTAAAAAGGGGAAAGGATTTAGCCAACTGACGGCGATCCTTTGGGGTTGCTTTCTTTAGGGGGTCGAGAGAGAGAGAGCTTAAAGAAGCTTTTTTTTTTGATAGAGTGAACTATTTTTTGCAGATCTTTTTCTTTTGAACATCCTCCATCTCTGCAGCACATGGGTCATGTATATCCGATTGACTGACACATTGTTTGTATTCGCTAACAGTGCGCGAGACACACGCTCGGTTTAAGGGAACGGATAGCATCAGCTTCTGTGACTATTGGATTCCTTTGTGAACAAGTAACACATCTGTCTTTAGAGGGCTGTAGAACAAATGTTTTAAAGACGGATAAATTCAGTTTTAAACCCATGTGAAACTCTCAAAGTTCATGTTCAGAAAATACCTTGGACCGATCATGGTTGATAACATGTCCCATCAGAAAAGTAGTAGTAGACAAAGTCGATCGATCATGATCCCTTGCTGTCCCTTGTTCAGTGGATACCATTCTGGTCTGTAGACTGCCTATCGAAATTGGGTGTCATTGAACATGGCGCGGAAAATGCACCGAAAGAACAAAGGATGACTTTAGTGAAACAAAAGAAAAAGAGATTCAGTCCATCAAGACCTAAAGCAGTCCATGATCACCTCACAGCCTTTTCTTCTCACCTTTCTTTTTCTTTCTTATCACCTCTCTTTTTTTCTTTCAAGGTCATTTATTTGAAACAAGTTACACTCGTCTTACTTTTTCTGTGTGTCCCGTTTTAGAGCAGCGGAAAAAATCGATTGGCTCTGGAGATCAAGTGAGCTCGTGTCGCTTTGTATTCTTGAGAATACGACAGAAAAGTGATAAAATACTCTATTTAGAAAATAAGAACCGCGTCGCCAAGAAAGATTGTTTAAATATAAATTTGCTGCTGCTGATTGTAATGCATGCATAAAGTCGAGATGGATGACTACAAGCTGACTATAAATAGCGGTGGACTATAGCACTGATCCCTCATTTTGTTCGCAGCAAGAAAAAAGAAGCAATAGAAATCAGTGACACGAAATAAAATGATCATTCTTTTTTCTTTTAACCCGATTTATAGTCTTTTTTTTTTTTTTTTTATTCTTTTATTCTTTTGTGTGTTGAAATGGATGAGGACAAGAAATTGCCTAGTTCAAATTACAGAGTGATAAGATGGCTTCAATTTGATCAATTTGTCCCAGAAGAGACAGTGACCTCTTATTGGATATCCTCAAAGACATTTTTAATCATTCGATTGATCTTGACACTTTATTCGACCATTGTTATTTGGACAGACATTGGACTTTCAGCGGATGGTTTAGATCATTTCTTTGTCATGTTTACTCATTTTACTTTTATTGGACTTCATGCTTATCTTGTTGTAAATATGAATTGATATTTAAAAAAAAAAAAAAAAGGCTAAAGAGAGTGGTTAGACATCAAGTGTGTATCATTTTAGATATCTTTATTCAAAAAGTTTAGATTTTTATTTTAATCAACCTGTTATTCTCAATTATCTCTATGTTTACCTTTATCACACTGTCATCACTTTCAAGTAAGCTCACAAAACAAAGAGAGGAAAAACAGGAACAACTAAACCTTAAACAGTATCGTTACACCAGTTGTCTATTGGAGTATCCTCAATGGCACAGCAGGTAGGCCGAATGACAACTCACCTTGATTGAACTCATACTGTATCCTAGTGCCCGGTCTTTCTGCTTGGATCAATACCTCTGTTCATGGTGTCTCGTTCTTTTTGATGATCTTTAATGTCATCTTGGGAAGAGAAAAAGTGTTGATTCGAATGGTTTTACCCGTCTTGGCCACCGTTGTCTTGTACATGCTCTTTACTTTTGTGATTCATGCTACGTAAGACCAAAGCAGAGATCGATAGGCATACTGATTCTTTCATAGACAAGGTTATTGGGTTTATCCCTTTTTGGATTGGAAACAAGGTGGAAAGGCAGCGATTTGGTATGTGGCGGTCGGGTTGATCGTCGTCGTTTCTTTTTTTATTCAATTCCTGATTCACTTCCTTCGTGATTTTATCGCACGAAAGAAAGGATTTGGACATAAAGTACAAGAATTAGAAAGTAAATTAGAACAAGTATAATAAAATCTTTATTATCAAACATTATTTACATAAACCCCATCGAGTGATCCTCTGAGGATCCGGGTGCTAAATAAGCAGCCCACTCATCTGCTTCGATACTACTCGGAACGGACCAAAATGGATTGTCCGGTCTGTTCCTGAACGTGGTCTCTGTGGGCATCATCAAGTTGTATTGTAAATGGTCGAGATCAGATCGAGGAACACCCAGTAAGAGACTGTCGACAGAATTCAATGAAATATATTGGGCTGCTTGCTGTTGTTGAATGTATTGCATCATCGCATCACTCTCGTCCGTCACTGACAGTGGGTTATCTGCTGTCGATCCAAATTGGTTGAGGCTGTAGAGGTCTGGTAGCATAGGATTCGGTGGTGGATGAAAATGGGGAGTGTAAAATGAACTGATGCAGTCGTCTCCTGATGACGTTGTTTGAGCAGATTGAGAACGAGTCTCGTTGTCTGAAAGAAGTGGGGTATGACTCATGTAGTGTGGGTTGCTCTCGTTGGAAACAAGCTGTCTGTCAGTGATGTTGTGTCTTGTCTTTCTCTTTTTCTTTTTCTTGTCATCTTCATCCACATCAATCTTTTGAACCTTTGTGAGATCCAATAGGAGTGTATGCAATTGATTGGCGCCGACGGATAACTTGCCAAGTTGTCTGATGACAGCAATCGCCTTTTTTAAATGTCCTTTGGCCTCTACAGCAGTCTGATTGTCTGATTGAGTCGCGTTATAAATGTGAATCAGTGCGGCTGTAAAGACTGGATAAATAACAAAATTCCAAGAGACCAAGAGGAAATCGCGGTAATGCATCTTTTCAGCAAGATCCACACACTGTATGGCTGCACTTGTACAGATATTGATGGAGGCGGTTGAAGATTGATTGCCTTGACCTTTTTCGATAAATGGTCTGTGCAAGAGGATCAAGAGAGTAAAATAGCAAAGATGTAAGACATCTATCGAATGAATTAGATCAAGTTTAAAACATGCTTTGTGTCATCTACCTGGCATGCACAACACCGAATCCTTTTCTTTCTTATTCGGTCTCTTTTTAGTATCAGCAGAGAATTGTAAAGAAGGGGGCAGTGCTGATCTCCACTCAGACAAGGCTTTATCCAAATAGGCAACGACTGCATCACTACCATGCTGTTCACTATGTTTCTTTGCTAGTGGAGTATAAAGGCCCTGTAGGATTTTACCCAAGATCTCTGATAATTTCGCAATCTGAACAAATGTTTGATAAAAAGGAATGATCTCACCCTTGAAGTTTTTCATTCTATTTTTATCCAAAGAAGAAAAGTGGACCTCGGCTTTGGTTGTGTCCATAATCTCATCCCAGCCTGCGGTTTCCTTTGGATAGCCTTCATCACAATCTTCATCCAAGATCGTTTGAGGTTTTCCTGTGGATGCAGCAGACCATCGATCGATGATATAAATAGACCACCATAACCTCTTGCGTGTTTCCTTTTCGCTTTCCGGAATCTCCCATTGGTCACTCGATCGGTGAAGTCCTATATGCTGAGCCTTAAAAAAAAAGGTTGAGTTCAATACCTATTGTGTTCATGTTTTGCTTACCATACGAACAGTCTAAGAATGAATGAATAAATGTGGATCAATTTGATTAATAAACTTACTACACAATTCAGTAACCATCCACTTGTGATTTTTGAATCTAAACTTGCCCTGTGTGTATTTGCAATAGCAAGTGCTTGAACAGTAGATATCCTTGGCGTGTTTTGAACTTTGAGATAAGTAATGATATTCTCAAATAGTTTTTCAGACCATCCTGCTTTGATCTCGATGTGATCACAATCAGGCAATGTGTCACCAAATCGACGACAGGTATCAATATAACGAACAGCAGCACCATAGATACTGTTCAAAAGTGGTGCAGAAGGATATTCCTTGATCTGACCACGGTACTGCTTTAAAAAGAGTGACTTGTTTAAAACGGGTAAGACTGGATGAATATAAGCAAAATAACTAGGGGAAGGAGATGTTAAACCATGACATACACCACATCCTACTTACACCTTCATCAGAGCATCACTGGTTGCCTTATCAATCCCCGATACTTTATAAATCCAATCATTCAATCCTTTGATCGTATCCGTAGGACCTAAAATACCAAGTTTCCGCAGCATGCCCTGGTTGGATGTTTCTTTTGATTTAGCTTCATATTCAAACAGACTGTTACCCAATCGCTTAAATTTGTTGCCGAACCGAGAAAGCAGGGTGTCTTTGAGATCCACCCTTTGTGACACAAAGGGTACATAATTCATCTCACACAGGTAACATACTTTACCTTCAGATGAGACCGAGGTGAGTTCCAAGGGGAGATCCAGTATCTCCTCTCTTTTCTCGGTTAATTTCTCTATTTCGGCGCCTAATGATTCGGCACCTAATGATTCGGCACCCATGTCAGATGGTGTCGAGGGTTGTTTGTGGGATAGCTCGTCCAGCATACTTTCCATTTTTCTTAATCGGCTTTCTAAAACATCCACATAGCTTTTAAAATATTTAATCTCTCTTCTTCACATGCATCTTTTGTTTACCCTTTGGGTGGTCCACGCTTTTTCGCACTAGAATCAGACAGGGTCAGAACGTTTTGTTTACATGAGCCTATCCTTTTACGTGTCATTGTATGTACACTCTAGTCTTCCAATCGCACAGTGTTTACACTTATTTCCTGGTATCGTCGCAAGACATTTTATTTTCTTTCTTCTACACAGGTCACTAATCCATGCTTATTTAGTAAAAAGAATCAAATTCAATCATCGCTTACCATGCTCTACTAATACGTTTTCTTTTATTATTCTCTTCTTTTATTATTGGTCTATTTGAATAAGATGGATAATGCATTGGATGTGGACAAGGTTGTATCGGTCTTAATGGTATTAAATTATGAGAGGAGGTTGACTTTATTTCTTCTTCTTGGCCGTAGTGTGGATTCATTTTACTGAAAAAAAAAAAAAAAAAAAAGAAAGTGAAAAAGAGTAGAAGTGAATTTTGAATGACATTAAACCCTTCTAATTTCTTTCTCCGATACTCACCTCCTCTTTGACAGCCTGATTGATTTACTCTCTTTTTATGAAAAACAGCTCTGATGAGACTCGTGCTTACCAAATACCATCTTTTGTCATTCAGCCTCTTTTATAAGCAACATGAAACAAAATAGTATCAAATGCATCTGCTTTTGAAAGTCACAGTCTCTGAGCACGTGATACTCACTGTACTATGAAAAAAAAAATATTTTTTCTTTTTTTTTTTTTTTTAATGCTCAATGGTACCAGAGGACATTGTTTTACAATTAAAAAGAAATGGTACATTTGATGACTTGCGAAAGAAATTGCTTGCTGGATTCCAAAATGGAGTATGTTTAAGTCTAATTCAACTTTATATTAAATACTATTTTATTAGACTCAAGGAAAAGAATTTGTTGATAGATTAACAGGATTAATGGAAGAGATGGTGAACAGTGACCCTACCATATTAAATTCTTCTGCTGCTTATGAACAAATTACAAAACAGATAGAAAAGTAAATGATAAAACTATGCAAAATTTGATTTAACACGTCCTATCTAGAGCTGATATCTATCAATCCTTACGACAGCAAGTTTTGGAAAGTTTACAAAAAGATGATTACAAGACAAGGATCACAGAACAAATTGATTCTATCAGCAAAGACAATGAATGAATCAGGACTTTATAACACTGAATACAAAAATAAAAAAAAATGAAAATCTTTTGTGTGGATGCTTTATGATTTATAACTGCGATAAAAAAGAAGGGGGGATGTTTGTTGAACAATGTCTTTCATAATCTGTTTATTTATTTTCTGATTTCTATATTGTATTTGTATACATTTCAGTTGGTAAAAATCGGGCAAACACTGTATAAAGCTTGAAGCAGTGGAAACTAAAAGGAGGATTTACCACCATACCAAATTAAGAACCTCTAATGGATGCGCACGGATCAAGTTCCATTTAGCTTTTTGTTTACTTTCAAAGGCGTTACACTAGAACAGTTTATATCATTTTTTTACTTATTCGATATGAACAAACAATCTTTTATCGTACAAAATAGGCTCTCATCTTTATTAAAAAGGAAACAATCCATCCTCATTTTTGAACAAGAAACAAAAGTGGATTTCTTTAGTCATTGTACTTTATTTTTAAACCATCGTTTTATAATCAAAGCATTTGGTTGGTTCCAACCTTTTGGCGGAACATTAAAATAAAAGCCAATAGAAATTCTTTAAGTCTCCTTTTTTTTATTGGCTGAATAAAAATAACTCGGTTAAAAAAAATGAAAAAGGGATTCAAGGAACACGCCAGATGTGCTCTGAAAGAGACGCTTGCTTTTTTTATTTCTGATGTCATTCAATTCAAACTGGTCAAAATACAGAGAATTGGAACGAAAAAAAAAAAAGAAATAAAATTCTTGTGCTTTCAAACACATTTTCTGTTGTTGAATCGATCATTTTTTTTAAAAAAAAAAAAAGCAAGACGAGAAAAGTCCATGTGATTTGGACCGCTTCTAGACTTTCACGCTGTGTTTTCTAAAAGGACATCCTTTGGGGGGCCTACACCATTTTTGTCAACTCAAATTGGCCTTTAGACCTACAGTACATCCTGCTCTCATTCACAAATGTCTTTCTTCAAAGGGAAAAAAGAAGAGTTGATTTCCAAAAGAAAGCAAAACGGACATTGTCCAGTGTCAGATATTTTTTGACTTGTTTTCCATCAAATTGAATTTGTGATGCTTTTGAGAAATAAAAAAGATTTCATGTCTATTCATGTGGATGAGTCCATGTCTATTCATGTGTCTATGCTTAAGGATTTATTTAAAAAAGAGAAAAAGAAAATGCTACGATTTGAAATTCAGAAGAGGGTCTGCATTATTTTTATTGCTTACATAAAATAATCTAAACCCAACATGGCTGTGATAGATTTGACAGATTCCAACCTGGGGACTGTTGACAAAAATGTATATAGTATTTCCCGACTTGTGAATATTCAGGTAAAAAATTGGAATTTGACAAGGGGTACGGAAACTTGCGTACTTGAAATTCCAAACTGGTGATTTATTAAGCTGACTCTATAATACAATCCTATAGAAAGGATAGAATACGAATTGTATGTTTCAATAAGATCAACCCCTTCTTTTCTATCTTATCCTGCTTTATTGAATCAAGTATTTGTTTAATAAAGTCACCTTTGACTGAATAAATAAAAAAGTGATCAGATCACTTTTTAGGATTCTTGCTGAAAATGAATATTTAAAAAAAAAAAAAAAAAAAGAAAGGTGATGTATTCAAAAAGGTTTTATTGGGTAAGGAAAACAGTTCTTTGTAAGACTCAAGTTGCTTACTATTTGTTATACAGCTTTATTTACTTTAATAATAAGCTTTGGAGTAGCCTTCAAACATAAAGTCAATACACAAAAAAAGATGAATAAATCCAAAATGAATTTTCTTTTGTTTCAAAAGGGTCAGTGGGGTTCAATATAAAAATATAGCCTTTGTTCTATTGGTTCATTTCATTCAATCTCAACTTTGAACATTTAATTTTGGATTTTCTAAAATTGACTGAAACTCCTCTCTGCCTCCATCTTTTTTCCTAATGTCACCTGAGCAACTCCTTCATGTACAGTCAAGGGAGAAGAGGGACAATGCATCCTTTCGTTTTCACCCTGCTTTCTTTTGAATTAGCCAATAAGATGTCTAGCATAAAAGAAATAAACTATGAAGCCACGTTTTTTAGTTCATTCCTATAGGGTCGGACATCTTCGGAGAGCTGTCAACCGATCTACCCAGTTCTTTAGTTCTTTATCCGTGATTTTCCCGCCCCAGATTCATTTTCTTTTCAAACTGGTTTGTACTACGCGATTGAGACTGTACTCCCCAAAGAGTAACAGTACTTGTGTTGCTTGACGCACATTGAACGATAATAAACAACATGACATGCTCCAACAAGATCCAAGTTCCCCTACCCCTTTTTTTTTTTTTATTTGGAATGAAATACAAGAAAAAAAAATTTTTAATTCACAAAGAAAAAATAGGACCACAAATAAATGTTTTGTCCAAAAAAGGAAATCATGAGATTTTCCCTTTCTTTTATGATCATTGGTGAAGGCTTGCAGCGATTGTTTTTTGATGTAAGCAAATTTGAGTCATTCAATTCAATCCTTCTTCTTTTTCACTGTTGGCCAGTGACAAAAATGGACAAGTCCACTCGATTTTTTTTTTTTTTGATTCTTTCCAAGTCATCGAGACAATGGTGTATGGAGAGGTCTGTTGCCAAGGAACAAGGGAAAAATAAAAAAAAAAAGAAAGGTTACAAATTTCTTGATTGAATGTCAGATCATGTACTGAATAACTCGGAATAATCTGGTTGGATGTTGCTTTTTCCTGAAAAAAATCATATAAAAGTAAGGGTAGAAATCGACCAGTGGAAAGGAAAAAAAAAATTTTTTTGTATTCTTTTTTAATTTCTCTTCTAATATGGATTCAAGGAGTGCTTCTCTGCGACCTTTTGTCATCTTTTGCGCCATGATCGCGTCATTAGGTTCTTTCAATTCTGGTTTCAATACCTCTGCTTTAAATATTCCCGGAAATGCTGTTAGAAACTGTCCCAATGTTGCATCCGGTGTTGTCACTTACTATCCAAACTCTTCTTTACCTCAATGTCTTCCTATGGGTGACTGGATTTGGTAAATAGATTATAGAAATCCATCTTGTTGATTCTAACATTTCTCTTTTAGGGGTGTTGCCACTGGTATGTTTGCTGTCGGTGGTCTTATTGGTGCCATGTGTAATGGCTACATGGCTGATAAATTCGGTCGTCGTGATTCTATGATCATGATGAACACAAACTTCTTTATTGGTGCCATTCTGCTTTCTACTGCTACTACTTCTGCTCAATTCGCTATCGGTCGTATCTTTGTTGGTATCGGTTCTGGTTTCATGACGTGTGTGATCGGTATCTATGTCTCTGAAATCTCTCCACCAAAGTATCGTGGTGCTCTTACTGCCATCCTACAACTCTTTACTACCCTCGGTATCCTGATCATCGAATTGATCTCTCTCGGCTTAAACTCTGCTGTCGGATGGCGTGTGGTGGTTGTTATCACTGTTGCTCCTACCATCATCCAAATGGTCGTCCTTCCTTTCTGTGCCAGATCGCCTCGTTGGTTGATCGGTAAGAACAGAATTGATGAAGCCCGTGTGGAATTCTTGAGACTTCGTAATGGTGACATTGAAGCCGAATTCACAGACATGTTGCTCGGTCTTACCAAGGGTGGTGAAGAAACCAAGCCGGTGTCTGAAGAAACCGACAAGGACTCTGCCGCTGGCTTTGACAACTCGGTCAGCAAGAATGCCGCCTTTGAATCTGAAGCCCAACTCAACATTCTTCAAATCGTCTCTATTCCCGTCTTGGCCTGGTTGTCCTTCAAGATCTTTGTCGTCCACGCCCTTTCTCAACTGACGGGTATCAACGCCATCATGTACTATTCTACCACTATCTTTGAAGCTTCCTTTGGTGACACGGCCAAGTATGTCACTGTCGGTGTCTCTGCCTTGAATGTGGTCATCACCGTCGTCGGTCTTGCCCTTGTGGACCGTTTGGGTCGTAAGACGCTCTTGTTGATCTCTACTGCTGGTATGACCGTCTGGACGGTGGTGATGACCATCGGTATGAAGTACAATGTCTCTGCTCTTCAAGTCGTCTGTATCATGCTCTACGTTGCCTTCTTTGCCGTCGGTTTCGGTATGGTCCCCTTCATCATCCTTGCCGAATCCTTCCCTACCTACGCCGTCGGCTCTGCCTCTTCTGCCTGTTTGGCCATCAACTGGCTCTGTAACTTCATCATCGGTCTCATTTTCCCCAGTATCCTCAGTGGCTGTGGTCCTTATGCCTTCTTGATCTTTGCCGGTCTTTCCTTTATCGCCTTTGTCTTTATCTTTGTCTTTATCACTGAAACAAAGCAAAAGTCCATCGATGAACTCGGTCGTCAACTCGGTTGGTATGGTATCAACATTCAAGAAGCTCTTCAAAAGAAGACCAAAGCTTAAAACGCTTGATATCCTTTTATCTCATTTTATTATTACATGCTCCCCCCTTTTTTTTTCTTTACATTTTTACTAATCATTTCACTTTTGTATTATTATTTTCTTTCATATTTTGTATGTAACAATAAAAAAAACTTTTTTACAAAAATCGTATACATGCAACGTGATACTCTTATTGCTAAGAACTCGACTAAAAAAAATAGCTAAACTACTTTTAGTATTCCTTGGGGCTCCACATTTTCACTCTTCTATACCTTTTCAGTCTTAGCGTCTCAATAAAAACTCCTCTTGAACCCTTGTTGGTCGGTTCTGTAGTTTATGATTAGGTTACACGGCGTTAAATTATTTTAATTAAGTTATTAAAACTGCAAAAAAAAAAAAAAAAAAAAAAAAAAAAAAAAAAAAAAAACTTAATAGCTACAGCTACATTACACATTCAATTTATATCAAAGTCCTTCTAGTTGCATGCATGTTTAAGAGAGTATTAGGTCAACACAATAAAGATCCATTGTTCAAAGGCTTTGATGGTTTACCATATTTCTATTCATATCGTATCTGTCTCAATAAGAATGGTCTAAACCAGCAAAAACATGAGAATCAACCTTTTTTTTTTGGTAGAAAAATGTTCTAGTTCAATGTTTTGATTGTAACACATCATACACTTTTATACTTGACGAATTTTCTAACGTCAGTGATGTTTTTTAACGTATAAACAGCCATGATAAGACATCACTGATAATAAAGAATGTACCTATTTAGAATGAAAAAGTACAATTCACAGCTCTTAAATTTCATGCTGGTGAACTAGTTTGCTCGAGACACGTTTTTTATTTTTGTAGTGGAGCGGTTTACTGAAACATGTCTGTTCAGATAAACCGGGTTGTGATCAAAAGCAATCACTGTAGAACTGTTTGGATTACCTAGTCAGAAGGCGAAAGCGACTCAGCATGAACCAAAAAAAAAAAAAGAAACCCACTTGGAATTCAGTATAGGGTTGCTAAAAGAGAGAGTGCTTTGTTTCACTAATAATCCTCTTGTCTTTTCTGGACACCTTTATTTCATGCTACCACTGACTTCTTTTACTATAATCCTTTATTTTTTTTTAAGCTACAAATGAATTAGGGAAAAAGTAAAAGACCAAGACGCGCATTCTTTCATCCTCATCCTTTCATCGTTTCTATGGTTTTGACTGCAAGCTTTGATACATTGTGTAGTCTTTAAGTGAAGTCAGTTCTGTTAAATGCAACAAATGACACTATGCCAATCTTTATTTTTCTCGTCAAGTCGACCATCAGTCAACCCTTAATGTAAAGAGGTCAGTGAGATATAAGAAAGCTTATCGTTATTTTCAAGATGGCCCTTGATACTTTGTTTCATGTCGTACGTCCACTTGAGACTTTTATGATATTTGTGGTTTTCAACGATAAGCCCACTACTTTTTAGGAGATTACTTTCATAGAGCTCTTTTATTAACTTTTAAAAGTATTTCTTCTTGAAGATTACTGTTTGGATTGATTGGTAGCATTACACACTGGATCCAAATGAGCTCTTTTCTGAATGTGTGTCTCTACATAACAGTAGTATGGATCATTATGCGCTAAATAATGTCCATAGAGTGTTTGCTATACATCTCCTCAGTGACACTCTTTACTTGTTCTCAACAGTGTCATTTTTTGAAGTGGTATACAGTTGTAGCCAGGTTTTCATTGGTCTATTGCATTAAATATATATATTATATGCTATTCGTTTATCAATACAGACACATGTCAAAATGGATAATGGTGGCAAATATTGAAATATATATTCATACAGACGACGGATACCTTTATTACTCTGAAACATTTTCTCTGTCCATCTTCACAACTGCTGCCAATTAAAGTATTTGAAGCATCTACGAGTACATATTTGCATCCGTCTGTTTTTAACAATAGGATATTGTGTATAAAGCAAAATTGGATTCAGCAGTGACAGAATTAAAATCATATTTATCTGCTGTTTACTTTTTCTTTGTTTAACCAACTATTCAATTTAAAAAAAGAAAAAAAGAGCAAATCAAGCTAGGTTCTAATCCACATCGTCTCTTTCTGAATTTACTTGTTTCATTTTATTTCTACTGATTTTGCAATAAACTGCACTCAAACATTAAAACGACTTTTTTCCCTATTGAAAAGCTTCAAATTAATATTTGATGGTAACCAAAGCATTTTGATGATAGTTGTAGACTGTTCTCAAGAGAAAGAAAAATCATCGTGGCCACTGTCGCTGATAGGATTCGAAAAATAGCAAACTCAGTCCATACTTCATTTAGGACCATAAAGAATATTTTTAGTCAAGCGCTGTTAGATACAGCAACTTAGTAAAAACCATTAAATTTTATTCATGTCAATAAACAATTAATTTGATCCAATCATTTGATCATCATCAGGTTTACAGCAAGTCCAGCATTCACCAAATTCCTTGGGAACCCAGCCATCAGAACAAGTAGGTTCTTCGGAAATACATAACGACAGACAGATATCTTGGGCTTCAGCAACATTAGAGTTAAGCAAGTAGGAACCAAGAGCAAGAAGAACAATGGAGGCGACTTTCATTTTTTTGTAGGCTTGATAAAAGTATTCGATCTACAGATCAATTTAAATAGAAAAACGGACTTATTTATATCAAAAAAGAGTGTATAAAGTTTTTCCCACTGACCAACATGGATTTTGCTCAGTGGCTGTTCCAATTGAACAAGAAGATGGTAAACAATGAAAATCTCATGCAAACAAAGAAACACTACTTTATACGAAAGGCAAACTACCTATCAGATGGTTGATGTAAAAGCAAGCAATACGTTCTGTTTACTAACATGATTATAATACAGCAGCAAAACAGTCTATAAAATGTTTGTTTTAAAGCATGCGCCATATAACGTATTCTTCCTTTTATTACGCAAAGCCGATGGCGTCGAGTCGTAACATGTAAACATAAGGCACCTTATACCATTATTTTAACGCAGTTGATGCATATTTTCTTGATATATTTTTTATACGTTTCTGGATTAACTGTACTTTCTGTTCATTTTATTTCTTTATGCATCCATTCTACTATTAGCTCATATGTCTTGGCAAGATTTTACAGACAAAAGTGATAATTGCAAAAGTAAAGGGTTTTGAGAGAACTTTCAAGCTTGTAAGCAACAGTGATCGACGTTGGGAGAGAGAAACGTCGCTAAATAATACTGCAGGTAGTTCTAGAGTCATAAATGAAAAGATAATCCACACACAAAGAGGACACGTCTTGTCGTGCTGGATTACATTGATCTGACGACAGACTCAAGCGATTGAAAGCGATTGTTAGCAGCCTTTGATAGGAACTTCAAAAACAGAGAGATTATAACTGCTGACTACTTGCTTTACAGTAACAGTGTCAACGTGTTTGAAAGAGAAGGGGTGTTGAACACTCCCTCCAAATTGGACATGTTTAACTATAGAATGAATGCAGGCCAACATTCAAAATGATTTTATTAATTGTAAATAAAAATCAAAGCCTTATTATAATCGACCATCTTTTATCTATCGCTTTTTCTTTTCTTATGGCAGGATATCGACAGCATCCTAGTTTGGCCCTCACGATTCGCGTGCACAACAAGGTAGACACAAGTGAATCTTTCATGTACCAGATATCAACATGCTCGATGCTGTCAGTGGTCAACTTGATGACCTTTGCTTCATTGTACTCTTTGCAATAAAACATACCTACTGCCTGATCTCTTGTGACAGTAGCTTGACTGATCTAACAAAGTAGGCAAGGTAGTGATACTGGCCATTTGCGATGCAAACTCGTCTTGAGCTCACAACACGAGATGATCTTGTGAAATCGCTCAACTTACTTTTGGATGATGGACTCCTTTGTGGAAAAAAGAATACTGTTTGATGATGGAGCAAGGAAAAAGAATGATTTTACCCAACAAAAGGGGTGCTTGTAGTGGTTTCGAAATGGGTTTCGGCGGCTACGTCACCAAGCAATTCAGTTGGCTAAAGTAATTTTTCCTTATTTGGGTATTCGTTCCCTCGCTCGTCAAGCAACCTCTCGCATGTTATTTTATTATCATCACCATCTGTACTAGTCATCGAATGACCCATTTTTATTCATCTTCTTATCCATTTTAAAAGATTTTATGTATTCCGTTGATATTTGAAAAGATAGAAGCAATTGTCAATTGTAAAGCTAATAAACATGGTTTTCTTTTGATTTTTTTTTTTTTTTTTACTTTAAATCTTCATCTTTTTATTCTTTATCTCTCATTACAGACATAATTGTCCTCTCCAAGAGATTATTTTTGTATTTGCAACCAAACACTTGTCATGACCACTATCTTTGAATTCTATCTTATGGTACCAATTGAACGACCTAGGTTTTTTCAGTCGGCTGTGGTTCTTGTTGTAGTGAATGAATAGAATCTAGTTGATATTTCTTGTCTTTGCTGTGGCTATCATCTCCTTCAAAAAGAGTGCCTTCTCCCTTTGTACATTCTCAGTAGAGGACAAGGTAGAAGACGATAGACATATCGCATGATAGTGTGAGCTTCAGGCTTCCTGTTCTTTTTTGTTAAAGTAACTCCAAATCGCTGTGTTTTTAAACGTAAGCTGAAGTTGACAGAATAAATTTCTATGGATGAAAGTAAAAATAGATGGCTTGAATAAGCTTGTACTTTGATCTGGTGCATTCTGTGGCATGATGGTGATGAGCATCCAACTTGCAGCGACAGTTTCAGAATCGCAAACCATGCCATTTCAAGGCAAAATGAATCACACCCCAGTCGACTCCTGCCAGTGGACGGTATCTGTGATTTTGAATGAAGTCTGTATTGCCTTGGAATCCTATTTTATGGTTTCTAAAAGAGATCAATTCACAAGCATACAGTTTGTGACAATGACAAAAAAAAGGACAATTCGAGCTCTTTCGAAAGGAACGTTTGGCTCTTGATTTCAAGCGGTTCTAAGCGATTCACGTGTTTTGCAATCGTTTCTCATGTTTTGTTGGAATCAAGGGTAGCCTATACAAACACGGATGCGTCTTTGAAAAGCAGATGATATCATCTTGAGTCAAAAAAGAACAGTCCACTTCCTCAAGTGATCAGAGCAACGTAAGTCGTAAAACTGTTTTTGTTTGTCAATTGTCTGAAACGAGCAAAAAAGTACATTCAAGCCTTCGTTATAATACCAATCAGCAAATGACAATCCTTGCTTAACTATTTAAGATGTTCATAAAGAACAGAATCTTATTGTGTCAATTTTCTTTTTATCATCTTTTATCAGCATAAAGGACCGCTGCTAATCAGGTAAAGAAGAAGGAAATGATGTAATCATGCACCATCATGATACGTAAGGTGTTTCATGTCTTCCTTTGCTTATACCCTCATTCTTATAGACAAACGACTGTTTCATTTTGCTTGTGGGCTTTGATAAATGATGTATCTATTCCGTCTTTTAGATACAGCATTTTATGATTGGCACAACAAAAGTTGCATAGTGTCTGAATGTTGTATATGAGCTGAGTTAGTGAACAAGATACGGACATTATCACTTATAGAGCTCAGTCTGAGAAAGGGATCAACACGTCTTGTGAATCCATTCGCCTTGACTTTTTATAAATAATCTTTGCTGCAGTGGGATAAGAAATAATCAAACATTGGTTTGTTTATCAAAACATTCTTTGTAATCTTGCTGTCTTTATCTCTTTTACACAAGGAATTAATAAATATCATTCGATTTATATTTATGACTAATACAGTTTACTAAATAAAGCAGATTTGGATTATATAGAAAAAGCTTGATACTTTGTACTTTATTGACTAGTACGACCTAAAAACAATATACTAAGACTACTAAGCAGCAACTTCTCTTGTTGCACTGGTCTAGTCAAATAAACACTCGAAATCATTGAGCAACTCGTAAAAGATAAAATTGCCCTTTTTTTTTAAAAAAAAGTAGCAGGACCAAGAGGAAGGGAACAGACAAGCATAAAGACAGATGATAAACCAAAAAAGAAAAGAATGAAACACATGTTTGTATGTAGAATAGGCTATTTCTTTAGATGATATCATTCAAGAAAGGAAGAGAGCCATCCGAGACAAATCTGCTGTCAATCAAAATCAATGCAAAAAATCTAGGGAGACTTTGACATGTCGTTTTCTATTGATCTTCACAGGCTATGTCTTTTATTCTTATGTTCCTCTAAAGCGAAGTCGACAATGCCATTCTGGATTCAATCGAATGGGGTGCTATTACCAATATGCTATGTAAACAAATATATTTCCAAAAGGGTCAGTCCACATCCAATTCCCTACTGTTCGTAAAATCCAGTAATGCATGAATAACAAGAGTAAAGGATCGATCCAGTTACTTTTGGTATTCATTCCATTAAGATGTGTAAGCTGAAAAAAGTCTTGTGCTTCTTGTGAACAAAGCGAATCCTTGCAAATCCGATCAAAACTTGTCACAGTAAATACGCGATTCTGCAGAATTGCATCTTTTTGTTTCGAATGATCTCGTTACATTCATTTCTTACTAAAAGACTCATAACGTTTGTGATTTTTCATTTTTTAAAAAACAAGAGGAACATTTATCCTTTTTTTTCAATCTGATTCTCAGCCAAAACTACAATCGAATTCTTTTTTTTTAAAAAAATAAAAAACAGGGTTGTTTTATTTGTAGAAAAGGGTAGCATCGTACCATGACTCAACCCCAAATGATTTGAGCCAGTTTGACAGACAAAGGCATGAATTCCTTGGGATGATGACATGCAAACTAGGATGAAAGATCAAGTTTCAGGATAGATTCGCAACAGTGAGCCTTGTCATCTGACACTAAAAAAGTATGCATCGTGGGCTTGCATAAGGAAGAGGAGGGGAAGCCAAGAGGATAGGGCCATCTTGTTCTTGCTGCTTCTTCAGCGATCGTCACTCATTTTTTTACATAAACACGTTGTCATGTTTCCAGTGTCATTTAAACAAAAGTAAGCATGGCTTTCAGGTAGAACACGAGCTCAGATGTCAAGTGTGCGGATAAAGGATGGTTTTATTCACATGTGATCCTCGGACAGCCCGTGTCAGATCAAGCAAAGAAGGATTCCGACAGTGACAATTACGGATAGGAACTTGTGTAACGGGTAGGCAAGGGTTCGAGAGAAAGGAGAACAGGGAATGACGAAATACGAGAAAAAAAGAATCAGACGCGATCACTGCGAGCCTTCTCGAGAGTGAAAGAGGGGCTTGTGAAAAGATGAGACATGGTCCACCTGATACCCTGCTAATTTCGTAGGGTCTATCTCTGGTGGGAAACGGTCTTGTAGATGACAGGATGAACACAAGCGCGATGGATGGTTTCAGCAAAGGTCTTGGTATGAGTGATGACAAGCTAGATGGGACTATTTATTGCTTAAATCAGCAGGTGTTTAAAAAGAGAATTGAATGAAAGGAATTCATAAAAAGGACGAGCCTTGGGATGAATTCAAAAGTTTGCAAGAGGGTTCAAGAAAAAGAGGATCAGTGAATGCTTAAAAGTACGACATCATCCGTTGAAGGGTGAATGCATGATGGGAGAGCGTATTTTACACAAAAGAGTAGGATCAGTGAGATACAGATGATGTAAGGTAACTCTGTTCTCAACATGGAGGTTTGAGATGGCCAAGATGACAAAATAAGCCTGACTTTGCAGCATCAGCAGTAGCACCCCCACAGGCTACCAAACGGCATAAACCTCAACTGAACCGGGATCAACCAGAGGATGTTGATGCCGTTCAAAAGCACAGTGTGAGAAACCCTCAGACAGGAATCCATCCTGCCTTGTTTCATCTTCTTTAAAGCATCTCCTCGACCAGTCAAGTCATGACCATGGACGATGGTTTCAAAAAGGGGGGCTCTGATCCCAAACGTCACTCGCGGTTCGGATGGAGCCCGTCAAAAGGTATTTTAGCCAGTCTGCATCCTCTGGTGGAGACAGTCGGTCAATCCATGGCTTGATAACTGCCGTTATACAACCTTTTGCCTGAAGGAAGACAAGACGGGAACAGGGGATCTTTATAAACCATGGGCAGATCACAGTCCAGCAGAGTCTCTGCTGTTGGAAATAAAAAGTGAGCTAGGCAGATGGGTGAATTTAAGCCTAGTCTCCTCGTTAAATAAATTGACATGAAGAACACTCAAACAATACATACATGCTTGTAAAAGAATAAAAAAAAAATTTATTTGATTCTATCAAAAAAAAAGTCTCTTTGTAAAGAAAAGAAAAAACCATGTTCTTATCAGCAGCCCTTGACCAATTCATTCTTACTGCGCTCCATCTACAAGCTTCAGATCTCTCTCTCTCTCTCTTTAATTCTTTGTAAAGCCAGTAGAATCATGAGAAGACGGAGTTGATTTGTCTTTGCGTTTTGTTTCCTCTTGAAAGAGGGTGATATTTTATTGATTGGATGTGTTTCAAGAGAATTACGATAAAAGTTGCAAGGTTTCATTACAAGTGAACAAATAGAAGAGGACAAGATAGGGTATCAAATGATTTCTACAAGTTTGTTTATCCGTCACTTTTTTTCTCATGTTGGATGATTAGTGTGGGAAGTGAGAGGGATGATAAAGTGGGATGAGCTTAAATTGGTAGATAGATGAAGCTATGCTTGATTTAGGATAAAGATTATGTGATGATGCGATTGAAAGTTTGTTTGAAACTGAACTGGTGATGATGCAATGTTGAATTTAGATAATTTAACTAAAAATGTGTTTAAACCAGGTTATTTACATGTGAAGAAATAATGTTTTATTATGAATGTGATGCAAAAAAGGGTTTAATTTTATAAATGCAAATAAATAAGAGAAGAGGTGAGGGGGGAATATTAGAATGCAGGAAACTTGGATCGAAATGGGTCAGTACGAACATTGCCATAGACATGAGTGGGTTCTTTATATTTAGCAAAACAAGTACTGTCACCATCATCTTTTACTTTTGGTACATGAGGTGGTTTAGCTTTACGTTTTAATACTTGATCAAAATCGATATCTGAAAACCAGGCATGTTTCTTGATTTCTTTGCTCGTAAATCGTACTTCCAAATCGGATGTGAGTAAATTTTGTAGTAAATCTTTAAGATCACCACTCATTTCTTCAGGCCACTCTACACGACATTCCAATATCTTTTGATACAAATTCACCGGGTTCTTGTCAATAAACGGTGCTTTTCCAGTCACCATCTCGAATATCAAGACACCTAAACCCCACCAGTCAACAGCCTTTGTGTATCCTTTGGAGATGATGATCTCAGGGGCCAAATAATCAGGCGTGCCACAGACAGTCCAAGTGGTATCCTCGATACGTTTAGCAAAACCAAAATCAGTCAATTTGACATGACCACGATCATCCACCAAGATGTTCTCTGGTTTCAAATCACGATAGACAATATCTTGTTCGTGTAAATAAGCCAAGGCCAAGACCACTTCAGCCGCATAAAATTTAGCAGCTTGTTCAGAGAATTTCTTTTGTTTACGTAAAATACTAAATAATTCACCACCAGGCACATAATCCATCACCATAAATAAATGTGTATCATCTTGAAAGGCATCCCAAAGGGTCACCACAAAAGGATGAGCTACTTCTCGCAAGATGGTAGGTTCATTATTGATATGTTCTACTTGTTTTAATCGAACCACATCATATTTATCCAAAGCCTTGATCGCATAGTGTTTACCATTCACCTTACTCTGTGCCAAATGAACACGACCAAAGGAACCGGTGCCAACCGTACGCTTCAGGATAAAATCATCCAGCTGTAACTTGCGGTGCATCCGACGTCGTTGTTTATTCGCCGCTGAATATTTAGTGCGAGGCACGGCGTGGGTGCTCACCCGGGTCACATGGACCGGACGAGGAGAAAAATGAGTTTTGATCGGAGAACGAGGGAGAGGAGGGATAGCGGAGTTAGATTGTGGACATGGGTGCTGCTGACAATCTGATTCGTTGGAGGTCGTTGTCGTGGCTGGTATACTAAAATAACCATCGGTCGGTTGCTGATCCATCTTTCTTGGTAGAGGAGAAAGAGGTGAGGCACGGGTGGGTGAGGTAGATAGATAATCAGGAATGGCATTTAATGTTTCTTGTTTGGTTTTATGGGTGGGTTGATTGATGGGTATAGGTTCTATTGGGGATTGGTTAGATATTTACTTTATATGGAAATAAATGTCAATTGAAGGGCTTATTTACCTTGATTATGAATAGGTGTAAATGCGAATGAAGGAGGTAGATGATGTGCTGAAGAAGTAGAATTTCTACTGGGTGTTTGACCTGGTGTACTTGCAGAATAACAACTGCCATCATCACTTGTGATACTATTTGATATACTTGGTGTATTTGAAATAGTTGAATCTTGACTTGAACTTCTTTTATGTGATTTCAATGTTGATCTTCTAATCAATTCAACTCCTTTGTTAATAAGATCCATTTTGTTGTTTAATAAATAAAAATTTAAAAAAGAGATAATTAAAAAGAAGCTTGCCTATTTATATTAAATCTCAAATTGTTTCAGTCACAGGTGCCTGATAATTGCTTTTTTGACAATTAAAAACAGATAAAGCTTAATAAAGGAAAAAATATGATAAATTTAAAATACCGCAAATAACATCGGATATGGGTTGAGATAAGACTAAAAAAATAATTACGTCGATAGCAATCAACTCAGATTGTAACCTTTGATCAGGGTTCAGCCTTTTTCTGCTTTTACACTCTATTCTACGTCACTTTATCTACCTTCTTTTAATCCCTATTCACTCTACACATACCCTAAAGAAACTAAAAAAAACGTCATTCAAATACCGATAAGAATCTGAGGTTCTAATCATAGTCATACACTGAATAAGAAACCCCCTTTAGCAGAAAGTAGAAAATAAGTCTTATCGATTTTCATCAACAAATAATTCTTTTGCATTATAAAACGAGTATTCGGAGTACATTTATTCCCCCTCTTTTTTTTTTATAAATGACGTTAAAGAACTCATGATAGACAAGGCATAAATACCTCTTTTAAGCTGTACACAAAAAAAATACATTGTCATCTTGTTTGTGTTTATTCAATAAAAAATCACGCAAAAAGTTTTTTTTTTTTATAAAAAGAGAAAAGGAGGGAGGAGGAGGGGGGGGGATGATATGTAGTATTACAAAAAATGCTTTATCCTTTAAATATTCTCAACACACACATATTTTAGGGAATATAAACAAAAAAAACTTACAGGAGTTTTCTTTCTCTTTCTTGCTTGGTTCTCAGATAAAAGCGCAGTCAGGCTTAGATACGGTTTATAAATAAAAAGAAGGAAAAGGGATCGGCATGATTAAATATGTTTAAGGATAATGTAAAAGATCCACTCTCCTGTTTTTGATTTATCCGTCCAAACTTAATTTTTAAAAGGTTGAAGTTTATAAAAAGAACTTGACTGGATCAAGAAAATAAGACTTTTTATTTTGGGGGGATATTAAATAGTGATCTACTTTAACCAGTGTCTGTGCCCACAAATATATGATTTTTTTATGAATTCTCTATTTGATTTCTGACATCATGCCATTATTTTCTTTTTTTGAATCTCTTTCAGTCCATCAGAATTCATAAACCTTTGTCTTTTTTTTTTTCAACTTCATCTCAGCATCTGACGCGTCGATGTCATTGATGTATCCATGACGATGAAATAATAATGTACGCCATATAAACCTATTCTACATCTGTTTACGCAATCAGATCCTATTACCAATCAATTTATTCCAGGATAAGACTAAAATGGTACAATCGCCAACTTTTTAATCAACTGTCGCATATTTCCATCTGTTTACTTTTATAGCAGCAGTGATCGTAATGAAAGGGATACAAGAACTGATAAGTTTAACCTTCTTTGTAGATCAATAAGAGTATTTGAAATAAGCAAGTGTGTTGTGATGTGATTGTGCATTTCTTTTTTTTTTATGAAAAAAAACTATTTAAAAAACCGCTTGTCAATCGTTTCTCGTGTCTCTCTTTTTCTTTCTGTATCAAAAGGCGTGTGATATCTATCGTCTTTTGTGACCTCGGCTGATCAATCAAGGAGCATAAAAAGAAACACATTAGAGGAGGAGGAAGAGGGGGGGGGAATGCTTTATTATTTGCTGTGTATCACATTTGTTTTTTCTTTTTCTTATCATCAACGAGTCTCTTTACAACTATCCTTCTTTACTTTTCTAACCATCCTTGGTTAGAAAAAAGAAAACAAGAACTGTACTTTACAGACAGTATACTTTTCGTTTTACTTTATCATCCCATTGTAGCAGCCATATTTGAAGTCAGAATTTATCAAATAAATTTAGTTTAGATTCATTTTGTTTGGATGCCGACACGAACCTTGTAAACAAAAAGAAGATAATCCCATAAACAGTGCAACACAGCACGACCTTTTCGGATAAAGACTTTCAGTCTACTTGTTTCATATCTCTTGAAAACACACAATTTCAAAATACGATCGAAATCCCTTCCCAAAAAGGTTGAAAAGAGCCGGAGGGGCCGTGATAAGTCAAAGACAGTAGGAGTGATAGCATTACACAACTTACTTTATATGGTCCTCCCCACATCTAATTTCTTTTATAAAGAATAGAATACTTTATGATTGTTTCTCATATGCGTCATCCAGATGCTCTTCTTTTACATGCAAGAAATCAAAGAAGGATGGTATCAACACTAAACACATAATTCCACCTTAAAAGATTGGATCATAACGGATGGGTTCATCAAGAATCATTTACAATTGACTTTTTTTTACGCGTTACAAGAAAACACAGGGGGAATACCAGCTAATCTACTTTTATATATTAGCACACTTCCTTCCCAATTCAACTATTCCCAAAATATAAAAGTAAGCACAATCAAAAATTATCACCGACAAATTCATTCTTGTACAAAAGGCTGTCTCTTGTGAGAATCAGGTGAAGTAGGACCGTGATGGTATCACCCTGTCTATCGCTCTTTTCTTATTGCCAACACGTGTAAGGGTGCAAACAAGGTTTTTTTTTTAAAAAAAAGTTTATTTTTCTAGAGCAGCTCCTCTTCAGTGCACACACACTCTATCAAGTTCCTGTTCCCTCACACCTTTGACGGTCATCAACACAGGGCAAATAGCCCTTCTTGCTTGATGCCATTTTTGATATAAACGTATCGCTTACATGTCTTTATTCATTTGCATTCTCTTGTCGAATACGGCCTTTTCTATAGCGTCTGCAATCTTTTTGAGATCCATAAAAAAAAATTAAAAGGTTCAAATGAATAAAGTCTATCAACCTGTGTATATACTTGAACTGATCAATGATCAAAGTGTGATATGCCTATTAAAAGTAGATGATAACATTGGAATGCTCAAAGTTTATGTTTGACCTTGTCAGTGTTATCCAGTGGACTTCTTCCTGCGAAAAGAACCTCCAAATAGTTTTGCAAGAGTTTGTTTGGGCTAATTTTATTATTTATTTCAATATCAAGTTGCTCATTTACTGATCATTCAACTCTACTTCTTTCCTATGTTTCAATTAGCCAATCAAAAAGCTATATAAACCATGTAAGGTTGCATAACAACTTCTTATTTTCAGGAACGAAAGCACAGATAGTAACACTTAAAGAACAGTAAAAACTTTTTTGGTGCACTATTTGAATTGTTTTGTCAAAAAAAAAAAAACATGTTTATTAAATTATTTTTTTTTTAAAGAAAATCAATGTTCTTTCTACTAAATTCTAAAATTGAGTAAAGTGTTTATGTCTTTACGAACGCGAAAATCACTTTTTGAATAAGCATTTTTTTTAAAAGTCAATAAAATGTAGAATTTTTTATAAACGTTTATTTTTTTTTTTTTTTTTTTTCTCACTTAAATTAATATGCAAGCCAACTTGCAAAACCAATTGCTTCAACAAAGGATACCAAATAATTCTAATTTTCAAGACATGGTGCGTGTGCAATCAAAACAGCAGCAGCAGCAACAACAACAACCATTCAACCTAAAACCTACATCGTCTGAAGCAGCTCAAAAGACATTACGACAATATGAAAAGCGTGACGAGGCGTATCAGGCCATATTGGACACGCAATATAAGCGTCATGTGGAGATTGCACAAGAAAAGAAAAAAGTGATTGAGCAAGCCAACATGGAAAGAAGGATTCGAAGTCAAAATCCGACACTGCTGTTTGGACCTGGATATCAGTCATTTGGTAACGGCAAGACAGGGTTTCAGCATAAAATAAAGTATCCCGGTGAGAAGAGAAGGAGACAGCAAGTTCGATTTAGTTTGTAAGATTTCAATAATGCGAGTTACATCCTGTGCTAATTAGACCAATATAAGCTCAACAGAGGCTGTGAAGGAGCAAGCAGAGAAAGAGGAATGTCTTGTGCCTATTAGAATTGACTTGGAAATTGAAGGATATAAATTAAGAGATACATTCACTTGGAACTTGAATGGTTTTTATTATAAAAACGTATAGTTTGCACATGGGCTAACACTGTATTTGAATCTAGAATCTTTAATCACATTTGAACAATTTGCAGAAGTGATTTGCCTAGATTTGAGATTACCACTTGGTTTGTTTGTTGAACCTATTGCAAAATCAATCAAGGAACAATTAGAAGATTATAACCTAAGTGCATCTAATCCACAAGAGACAGAAGAACTAAAGACCATTGTAAAATTGGACATCACAGTAGGAAACAGAGAGCTCATTGATCAGTTTGAGTGGGACATTAGCTGTCCAAAGAACAGTCCAGAAGAATTTGCTGAAAGGCTCGTGAAGGAATTGGGTTTGGGCGGTGAATTCAAGTAGAGAGGACTAGATACATGTTGACAAAGAGAGACTGATGATGTGTTTCATAGGACTGCTATAGCACATTTAATACGTGAACAAATCCATGTTTACAAGAAATCCTTATTGGTTTTGGGTGAAGAAGAACAACAATCTCAAGAACCGAGTTATTTGACAAGTGCACTTCGAGATCACCAGATCACAGAGAACTTTACGCCTGCTATTATTGAACTAACGGATGCGATGATTGAACGAATGGAAAAGGACCAGATACGAGAATCAAGGTAAGCTAGTCTGGTTATTATGTATCATACTAAGTACTGTGTTCTAGACGAAAGAGAAGGGGAGCAAGATCTCGTCGTAATGTAGTCACATCCAATGATATGGAGCCTCAAAAGACGCATCGTACCGGGTTTGCAGCACCACCCGAACAAGAACTGACGGATGAGCAGTATTTGGCTGGTATAGGTTACGATAATAATGGTCAATCTCATTATTCCACACAAAGAAAGAGTGCGATAAAAGCTCGTATGAATATTGCAGCTGAAGCACAGCAAGATGCTTCTTTAGAGAATATTTAATAAAGAACGTATTCATAAACAATGAGATTAAAAATTTAGAGTATTCTACTTTTAAGAAAATCTTATCTATTCAAATTAACCTGTCTTTTTTTTTTTTAAACATAAATTGCCATTTATACACACGCACAAATAAACAATCATACTCACTGTACTTGTTTATTGTTACACTTCATTACCTTTTTCTCTTTCTTCCTTTTTTTTTTTTCTTTTTTTTTTTTATAAAAAAAACTATTCAAACTGGAATCCACCAACTTGACTCATCTTGATACCACAACTGTTTGTGGACCAAACGATCCAGTTGTGCTTTATGTTCACTGTTCACCTGATAAACCGGATCCTCATGTTCGAATAAGAAGAAAAACAACAGAAAATAGAATACCTCCAGTGATAACAGGTAGCGATAGTGATAATCATTAGTATAGCTTGATTAAATAGATAGGATTAGTGACGGGCATTAAAAAAGAAGGAAGAGTGCCACATGTAGTAGATGAAAGACCGGATAATTCAGTAAAGATTGTTGTATTAGACCTTCGTAATAATGATGACCCAAGCAACATACACCATAATCAACCTGAATCCAAGTTTAAAAAGATGTCACTTGATTTTTGGGAGAATGTGGTTCGAATCATTAGAGCTTATAAGCCAAATCAACCCACGGACTGTGCTATTCAAACATTTTCAAATACAATTGATGTCTACACAAATATCGTTCCAGCCAGGCAGCCAATGCAGCAGCCACCACAGCCAATACAGCAGCAGCCGGCCATGATGAATCCTGCAGTGTATAATCCTGGCATGTTTCATCCAATGTACACAAACAATAACAGCAGTCCGATCTTATTCAATCAACCCAACTATTTACCTGTCATGACTGCTGCACAATATATCATGAATGCAGCAGCAGCTTATAATTCCATGTTGAGCCAACAGCCATACTCTCTGTCACCCATCCTCTCACCACAGCCACAGCATGCACAGATCAAGCGAAAGCCGGTTCAATACCGTCCGATGAATGTCCTCAGTCCTCAGTTGAGTCAAAGGATCCAAAGAAAGAAGCTGCCTGCTCAACAACAGGAACAACAAAAAAAGAAGGTACGATTTGAGGAGGTGCCCACACTGTATACGTATGAGCCTGAGGTGAGTGAAGAAGAGCAAGAGGATGATGAGGATCATCATTATACCCAACCGAGTAGCAGTCATGATCGATACATGTCACCAGAGAGACCTTGGTCATCTAGTAATATCATCTTGAACAATCGTCATCCACATTTTAATGATGATTATTATGATGATGACGAAGAAGAGGATGAAGAAGAGGAATATGGTGATTTATGGAGAAAAAGGTATTTTCTGAGAAGACATGATTCATTAGGCCATCGTCTACCTGTTCGAAGGTCAAGAGTCTAAAAGAGAACAATAGAATTTAATGTACATCAAATACTGTATTTTTCAAATTTTTGGAAAGAATAAAAAGTAATTTGGAAACAAGCTAGTGAAATGTTGATCGATAGCGGTTGAGGCAGTTTGACAAGCAGTGAAAGAGAGACACCAAAAAAACTATAAATACATGAAATGAACGCTAATAAAAAAAAAAAAAAGAACTATTTTATACAACTGACGCAGTGGATAAGGGATGAGAACCCGTCATGGAGTTTGCAACCATCCTCAAAAGTGGAATTCATGTATTTGAGATATAACGTTGTATGTACAAATAGAGTGCGTGTTTTTGGCAGCCATCACATCACGATTTCACATTGTACTACAAGAGTTACACTTGAGAACAGCATGTACTTTTCGTTTTGATCCGGCTGAAATAGTATTTGTAAAGTTTTTATGTTGATTCCATGTTTGACTAGTAAAAGCCTCAGCAACATGGATAAATTCGGTTTTCCCTTCTGAATCCTTTGATATCTTTTTAACAGTATTGATAATCGAACTGATAGGAGCAGTAAGTTTTCCTTTTATAGATCCAGGAAAAAAGAGCCATTACCCTAAGCAACTATTCTTGTAAGGACTAGCTGGTTTGTTACCGTTTGAAGAAAGTAGGATCCATTTTTTTGCTTATTGTCACCGTGTTGTTTCTTTTCACCAATGGAACTATTACTGTTGTACTTGATACTATCATCAAATCATCTCTTGACAATCCCATAAATCGTTTTTTTATTTTTGATATGACTTTTAAAATTAACATTGATTCATCTAAACGTATAAGCCATGAGTATAAAATGCTTGTTCTTCAATAAAAATCCCTTGTTATCATAGTCATAGATCCTTTAGTGGTTTTTTAATTTAATAAAAGTAGCCTTTAAGGCATCGATTGAATTTGATGTTTTGAGGCTGAGTAGCTCACTAATAAATCTAAAGTCTCCTTGGTTGCGTTGTTGATGTTGCATACCCTTTTGGATAGCAAGATTAAAACTATGCATATGATAGTGTTCTTTGATAAATGTCTATAGTCCAATAGTCATTTATATTGGAAGAAACTCACCAAGACCACTCTTTGGCATTATTGTTTACCTCTTGATGACTCTCTTGACAAAAAAAAACGATTAAAACAACTTCAACTCCAATTTCTACGTGACAATCTGATGAAACGTCGTTCCGGACCCGATTCACAACTCCCTTTTGTCTGTCGCTCATCTTTATGTATCGATTTCCTCCTTTGGCTGCTAATGTTCCATATCCAACGTAGTCGTTGTGTCCACTGGCACCTTGGTCGATTATCTGGTAGAAAGCTTAAGCCTTATCCTAGGCATCCTTATCAACGATTTACAAAAACCCATTCCATTCACTACTTGAATATACCTCGGCGTTTGCAAATGCCAGTAACTATTATGAATCTATTGTCGTTCTCTTTGAACATTTTGCCAATCCACCGATCTCGGCCCTGCTCTAGTGCGACTTCCTGGTTCCCTTGCTGGCCAAGCAATGCACCATCCTTCATGAACTCGATTTTCTGTGTTATGACAAGGTACCTCCACAACCATTTAATCAAGAGCAACGAATCTTTCATTGGCTTCCATGATTATAACCAGTTCTTTTCTCTTTCCTTTGTCTCCTAAGGGTTTTTAGTTTAACATCATCACGTGTCTATTACGGTCACTTGAAATTTTATCTTGTTCAAACTTGATTTTTTTGGTGTGTGTCTATGGTGAACGTCACACATAATTTTTTTTTTACATAAAGAATTTCTCCTCTTCTCCCTATTTTGTGTTGAACAAAGCTCTCTTTCTTTCTCTTTGCCTATCAGTGATATACATTTCTTGAAAGAAAAAGAAATATTCTTCTTTTTATTGTATATTGCTTTTTATTTATTTACTCTCTTGCTTCTTTATAAAGAGAAAAACAGTTTTATAATTATTTTTCATTTATAAAAACATTCTTTTTCTTACATTTGTACAGCAATAAAAAAAAAAAAAAAAGAAAAAGCTACACCTTCTTTCATTATATATATTTATTTACATTAAAATGAATCGTATCATCAGACAACGCGTAAGTTGTTTATTTTTCTAGTTATTAAAAAATACTAAATGTAAAACAATAGGAAAATGTTACAGATTCGAAATCTAGTGAATTATTAACAAAATCAAATAATTCTTCTCACACAGCAAGTAAAGGTGCTATTAATACTACCATTCAATTACAGAAGGATAGACCTGTCCTTTCTGATAAAAGCAATAATAACAAAAAAGCAAATGCCAATGTCCTTTTAAATGTAAAAAAAAAGAGGCTATATGAAATAACAATAAAATGCTGACTATTTTTTAACAGTCCTCAAAAATACCTGGTGGAAATAAAATTAAGGTTTATGGTGACGACAAACCACTTATAAAAGATACCCAAGACAACAAAAGAGAGCAAGAGCAGCAGGAGCTCGTAAAAGATTTCTTTGAAGACAACAAGACAAGATACAAAGAAAAGCCTGAACACGAGATTGCTATTGTTCCTATCTTGCCTATTGTTGTGCCTGATCGTATGAAACACTTGTTTAAAAAGACGACACCTATTAGCAAACGGCTTAGTACCAAGCGTTCATTTGAAGCGGACGATGACGAAGTGGAAGAATGTCGCAAAAAGATCAGATTGTATAAAGAAAAGTACTTTGCTCAAGATGCTCCTCCTCTTGATTTCGTGGTAGATGAGGAAGCGGCTGAATATGATAAGCAGCAAGAATTACGTGCCAAAAACCTGATGCTTCACTCTAAATCTTTATTGCAAGAGGTCCAAGGCAATGATCCAATGATGGTAGCTGAATATGCAGATGAAATTTTTCATAACCTTCATTTGGCTGAGACAAACAATATGGCTGATGGTGATTATGCTACTCATACTCAGCATGAAATTACTTGGAATACACGTAGTATTCTTATCGATTGGGTTATTGAAACACATTATCTTTTTTCACTCTTGCCTGAGACTTTGTTTTTAGCTGTCAATATCATTGATCGCTTCTTGTCTCAACGTACGGTTGCGTTGGGTAAACTTCAGTTGGTGGGTGCCACTGCTCTCTTTGTTGCTACCAAGTTTGAAGAAATGTATTGCCCTGCATTAGAACAATTTCTTAGTACAGCAGGTGAATCAATTGATGAAGATGAACTGGTACGTGCCGAGTGCTTTATTCTTCAAGTACTTGATTTTCGTTTGTGTTATGCGAATCCCATGAATTTTTTACGTCGTTTGCTTGCTGAAGATACCACTGCTGACGTTTATACACGTATCTTGTCTAAATATTTTATGGAGGTTTGTTATGTTGATCACCGTTTGATGAACGTCAGACCCTCTTTGATGGCCGCTGCTTCTCTTTGTCTTGCTAGGAAGATGCTTGGACAAGCGAAATGGACTTCTGATTTGGTCAAGTTATCCGGATATACAATTAATGATATCAAACCTGTGGTCGAAATCATTCTAGATTATTTATCACAGCCCGTGACGCATGAGGCTTTCTTTAAAAAATGGACATCAAAGAGATTATCCAAAGCAAGTATCTTTGTGCGTGATTGGATCAATCGTTATTACATTGGACAGTAGCACGATGATCTTTATTGTTTGTATGCATTCTGTATAAGCAAAAAATAAAAAATAAATAAATTTGCATGTAAAAAAAAAAAGGCTTTTTCCTTTTCTTAACCAAATTATGTCTCAAACTGAAAGTTCTTTTAAAAGTTCACTCCGTAACTTTCAATTGTCAAGAGGAAACACAATATCTTTACCAACAAATACCAATGCGTCAAAATCAGCATTTCAGTCTTTGCGTGAATCTGCTTCGAATACTTTTTCAAATGTATCAAGTACAGTTCAAGGTTATATACCTATTGGTACAAATATAGAAGAAGAGGAAGAAGAACCCTGGTATCAGTTGTCTCGATTGGAGGTTAGAAAAAGAACATGTCAGTTGTAACTGATTATAACGTTTGAATAGAGAGTGATGGCATTTGCACTTTGCTTGGCATTGGGTATTGGCTGTTTTTGCTTGGTAAATACAAGTCATACAAAAAAAGGGCATCTTTTACTTATCTGTAACAGTCTTTTTTCTTTTTACCTTTATTCCTTGGAAAGTTTGCAGCTACATTTACACGTAAGCGAATGGATATGGATACGTATGTATACTGACATTCTTTATAAAAGTGGGTAGTGTTTTAATATTAGTGAGTGTGGCATTATTACGCGGTCCGTGGTCTCACATCAAACACATGATGTCAACCGAAAGACTGCCATTTACTGCGTCTTATGTAGGTTCAATGGTATTGACTTTGTATGCTGCATTAGGTGTAAGTTCTCTATGTTATGTGTATACCGTAATTTTGATCCATGTATGTAATAGGCTCGTAATTTGATATTGATCATTATATTCTCAGCACTTCAAATTATCGCTTTAATTTGGTATAAAAAGAGATACATTCAAATAGGCTTATTTTAAACCTTTATATATTAGGTACGTTGGTTCTTATATTCCAGGAGGTGTAGCCACATTGAGATATGGTACTTCATATATTGGAAGGAGAGCTGCTTCTGTTTTACCCATTTAAAAAAGTGCCTTTCTCCAATAACAGGAGCGGATTTTATTATTTCTAATTTCTATAAACAAAACTATGTACAAAACAATGAGCTGTTTTTAACGTTGAATGCGTCCTGGCTTTTGTTTTCGTATTGTAACATCACTTGATGTTTCGTCTTCAAACCTCTTTGCATGTCGTTTTTGTCGGTCAACTGGTGCATACATTTGCCATTCTTCAACGAGACTTGTCTTAGTCTCTGGGTCTTGAATCCATTCTAATATTTCTTCTGCTGTCTTTCGTTCTTGAGGAGCCACTTTTAAGGTATACAGCAGCAATTGCTTACTCAGCTTTCCTGGCACCTCTCGTTCAAGTGCCTTTTCGATATTATAATCATCGCCCACAATATCCCTGAGGCTTCTAAGATCTGTCTCGAGGATACCATACCAGGGCTCAGTCTCTGAGAACATTTTCCAGATGATGGTCCCAATCGAATACATATCCTCTGCCAAGGGATTGATCAACCATTGTAATTCTTGTGTGTCCACTCGGCTCCTGGGCATTGTCTGAATTGACCTATATAACCTGTAGCCGTGATCCGGTTTGGCACGCATCCAAGGTAACTGCTCACACCACTCTACAAGTTCTTCTTTTGTTGTGGGCACAATATCACTACATTCAGTCTCGCCTGGCGGAAGCTGGATCCACCATCGACATACATCACTGGGAAAGACAAAGGTCGATTTACCAAAATCAATCAAATATACCTCAGCCTTGCTACTCCCGTCTGGTAGCTTTTCTTCCGTCTCGTTCACCATGAAATTAACCTCGGATAGATCCCGATGGGCGAGTCCATGATCATGGATGGTCTTCATACACTCGAGCAGCTGAATCACCAAATCCATCTTTTGGTGTGCCGTCAATCGATGGTGCGAGTGCGCGTGGGTGTACTGCTTAAGTGTCTTCTGGTACCTTTCCATTGAGAGTCCAATGATTTCACCTTTCTCTTCAATCACCTCTGTGATTTGTCCGATGTGTGGCATATTTTTCAATTTTAAAAGACTTGCAATCTCTGTCACTCTTTGTGCTGTTGTCATTCTTCTGAAGGTCTGAACCACTTTGTTCTTGTTATCACGTAGAAAATAAACTTGTTTAAAATAGCCTTCGGCATTAGGAGATGATTTGATGTCAAAATTATAGCTGCTTATATTTTCTACAGGCACAGATTTTTTTCTTGAATCTATAGAAATAGTTAGTTTATTAGTTCAGCTATTTATATGTCAACACTTACATTCTAGCAGCTCATGAAAAAGAAATTTGCTCCTGTTTTCATACAGCTCCACTTGTTGGGTAATACTTAATTCTGGAGTGGGGTGTATTATTTTCTGATACGTATCTTTGGAAATAGGCAATGTCATCACTTTGTCCACTAGTTTATCGTCTGCTACGTTAACTTCTTTATCATTTTTCTCACTTGGCAAGCCCGTTATTGGTGGCTTTATTGCTGGCTCTGTAAATGCTTGTGTTTGAGATTGTACTGTAGGTTGCGCTAGTGGCTGTTCTGATGGTTGCGCTAGTGGATGCAACGGAGATTGAGCTTGCGATTGTCCTTTTGCCACATCCTCCTCTTGTTTTTGTATTATTTTTTCATCAGAGGGCGATATAGGCTGGCTATCCAACTTTGTTGCTATCGGAACATTTGCCACTACGTCTTGCTGGTTTTCAGGCTGTACTTTTTCTTTAGACAGTTGTTGAACTAATGCATGGGTCAAAGCATCTTCTAAACTATCATTAATGTTTTCTTGTTTCTTGGCGGACTTGTCTTGTCTTGACGCTGCTGCCAAGAGCTTATCGTAAACCGTGCTTTCTTGTTTGGGTGGGTATCGAATAGGGTATTGAGGCTGTTTCACCTCTTCCTTTGGCGGAAGGCGCTGGTTACTGCTCGTTGCTACCGGATGAGTTGGTAGCTGTTGTACTGCATGTTGGTCTGTTTTTGGCTGTCGCTCTGCGTATAGCCTTTGATCTACCTGTCGACCTGTAGATGCATGTCGGTCAGCATAGGACTGTCGATCTGTGGATGGCTGCCGACCTGTGTACGACTGTCTCTCTGAAGAAAGTCGACGATCTGGATATGGCTGTCGATTAGTGTAAGGTCCATGATTTGTATGAGGCTGTCGTTCTATGTGAGAGCGGCGGTCAATGTAAGGTCGTTGATCAGCATAAGGTCGACGATCTAGTGATGGTTGTCGATTTTCATACGGCGGTCGACCTTCATGAGATCTCCTGTCTGCGTTTGATTGCTGCTCCGAGTATGGTTGTCGGTCTATGTGTGGCTGTTGGCCTGAGAATAGTTTGTGAATATTGGATGCTTGCTGACCCGTAGATGGCTGTTGACCTGAAAGCATTTTTTGAATAGCAAATATTTCCTGATCAGTAAGAGAGGAGTGACTGGCCTGTGCCTGTTGGCCAGCTTGTGTTTGCTGGTTTGTAAGTAGCTGTTGTTGTTTTGAAAATAGCTGTTGGATAGCTTGTAGTAACTGGGAATTGATTGGCTGTTGACTTACGAGTAACTGCTGAAGAGCATGCACAAGTTGTCCTGGTAATGGTTGCTGACTTGTGAGTAGCTTTTGAATAGAATGTAACAGTTGACCTGTGAGTGGATGTTCGCCTGTAACAGGTAGTGGTTGCTGCTGTCCTGCCTGTGGCTGTTGCTGATGAATGAATTGTTGCTGCCCTGCCTGTGGCTGTTGCTGGTGAATGAATTGTTGCTGTCCTGCCTGTGGTTGTGGATTAGTGAATACTGGTTGGCCTATCCGTGGTTGCTGATTGTTAAACGGCTGCTGGCCCATTTGCAGTTGCTGATGAGTAAACTGCTGTAGTTGTTCCATGGATAGCTGTCGATTTATGAATGGCTGCTGGTCTGTATATGGAGCACTGGTAGCAATAGAAGCCTTTGGCCCAGGAGTGTTTTGATCCACACAATTAATAAAAGTATTGACGTGCTTGGATGGTGATACAGTTGTGTTTTGAAAAGTAGAGGTACTAACAGGATTATAGAATGGAGCACCATGTGCATAGCTTGGAGGTGGTCTTACCAACGCTGCCCCATTGCTCCAAATATATTCAGCAGAAGGATGGTTCCTAGGTGCTGGTGGACCTGGATAAAAATGATAAGGATTTCCAGTTCGGCTAGCGATGTGTGTTGAAGTGTGTAAATCCTGCGAACCTTGTTGCTGCTTTATAGGGGTATCTTGAGGAGTCTCGAATCGCCTCTTGGCATCTTTGGGTTGATCGCTGTCAGAAGACTTCCTTTTGGTGGGCAAACGAATCGTTAATGGTGATGGATTGTCAGGTAACTGAGGATTTGTCTGGCGCTCTGGTGACTTATTTGACTTTGAAATGTGATCATTACTAGTTAAAGCGTTATCAAATGCTGGAGGCGAGTTATTTATAGTAACAGGTTTTTCTGAATGAGAAGATGGTGGTAGATCTTTTAGTATTGCTGAAGGAGGAAGAGGTATAGTTGATAACGAGTTATTCGTTTCTTTTTGATCATCGAAAGTAGGAGTAGTAGCAGATATCGCTTTACTGGGCTCATTATTTGTTATAGTAGTAGTGTTCTCATTAGAACCTTCGGGTATTATGCTGCTTACTGATGATGGTGTATGATTTGAGAGCGGTTCCAGAAGAGCTCTAGTAAACATTTTATAAAGCTCCAGATTACCTGTCCTTTTCGTATCTGTATCATTGACAGACATACGATAGGTTCTATAGTATCCACGTAAAAAGAGTCTATCAATCTCAGAGTTGACCACGGCTTGCACATTTTCCACGATTCTGACAATATGGAACTTGGTCCATGCAGCAGGAGCATGGTCATATTTTTCAGTTTCCAGAGTCAGCTTTTCATCAAACAAGTGTACTTCGCTCATAGGCTCCACAATTGCTACTGTTGCAGAGAATTTAGACAAGCTATCCGGGCCAGAATTCAAAGGTTCGACTTGAACATTGAGAAGTATAACAATTGAGCCCTCTTGATCTTTTATTCCTTCTGCAAGTAATTCTGATGGTTTTGTAATGTAAAATCGAGGCAGTGGTAGTGTTTGATGTGGATTTTTGATTCGCTTAAAGAAGGAATGATTGAGATGATTGAACAAGCTGAATACATTACTATATCCTCTGATTTTTCTTGATGATACATTATCTTGTGGGATGGGTTGAATGAAATACAGATTACTGGTTGAACATATATCGTGTTAGACCACTTTAACCCACCCCTTATTTTTTATTATTCATACCTTTTACGGTGTGGAGCGATTTCTCTGTACATAGGTAGCCGAAACATGCTGAACTTTTCTTCTGCAACTGGTTGAAAAAGCACTGTATCTTTATCTGCCATTGGAGTAGATAAGAATTTTGGTCTGTACATATATTATCAGCATAAAATAATATCACTCCCAAAGCGTCCCCAATCACTTACTTTGCTCCACTAAACAGATAGGATTCCAGTGTAAGAAACCTATCCTTTAACGCCACAGCCTGCTTATAAATCAAATCAAAATCGCGATGAAAAGTGGTTGCGTTTGTCCAAATAAGTTCAAGATCTTGACGAAAGTCTTGGTATGTTTTATATTTATTATTGAGCAAGTTTTCTTCCAAAGTTATAAAGTCCATAGGCTGCTTTATTTCTTGAAGGTACACGGTTGCTGTTTCTGGTACTGGCTCAATGAACTCGATACATTCAAAGCAAGACAATAGTTCGTCCAATATGAACATACACTGCCGAAAAGGCTTTATTTTCATCGACACGCCTTCTATATTTGTTGTGCAAAAATTACCGAAATCCCCTCTTTTTAAAGTCATTATAAAAACTGTTGCCTGATCGTCAGAATGGGAAGTTGAGTTCCTTATTTTGCGTGTTTTTGAATGTGCGTGCGTGTGTTTTGAAGAGAAAAAAGACGCTTTTATTTTTTGAGATGCAGAAAATGTGAACACAGTAAAAGACAGTCACACTTCTTTTAAATTCATACTGTCCATCATCATTTAAGTTTTTTTTTTTCCCTTTTTTTCTGCATAATAATACCCATGATAAAACTAGATATATCAAAAGGAAGAGTAGAAGATATTCGCACAGCCCTCTATCCAGTTCGTGGCCTATTTCATCTTTTACATCATCCAGGAAAATATGCTGGTCCTATTTTGGTGTCTATACTTAAAGTGATTGCTACAAGTACAGTTACTATTATTCCACTACTCAGATACGGCTACGGTCCCCAACAACACCTCTTGAGCAAAATATATCAACATATGCTCGAGCCAAAAACAAGCGCCTCTTTTGCTTCGGCCGTGGCCACTGCCACAGCGGCTGTTTTATGTTCAGTCGAAGTAGCCACACTGACTGTACAACTAGGTCTTTACTTTGTTGGATCAATACAGGACCGCCTGTTTGACTCTATCTTACGCGAAAGAGGCGGATTACCGTCCTCTGAAAATACAGCTGGGATATCTGAAAAGGTAGGTGGTCCAGCTCACAATACAGATGACTTGCGAGATCATGTCTTTCTTTCACCTCGAAGTGTTGCCATTGTCGCCGCTCAACTTGAGGATTCTTGGTCAAGTTTCCTTTTGAGACCTACAATCTTTATTTTGACGCTACCTCTTAACATTGTACCCGTCATTGGTCCCGCTACGTTTATTGGTATCCAAGCTCTTTTTAGAACAGGTGAAGCACATAAACGGTACTTTAATCTCTATCACTGGTCCAAGGCTCAGATTCATCGAAGGATTGATGCCAGATTTTGGCAGTATTACCGATTTGGACTGATGGCTACTGTACTTGAGATGATACCGTTTGCTGGTTATGTGTTCATGTATACTAACCAAATGGGGTAAGAAAAATACCTATCGAGTCTTTTTTTTTTCTAAAAAAATCTTCATAGTGCTGCTATGTGGGCTATGGATCTTCATGAGCAAAAATTATTAGAGCCTAAGAATGATTAAAAAGCAAGCGCTTGAAATAAAAAAGATGTATTTTTATTAGGATATTTATTCATATTGTGTATATGTGTAGATGAACAAACTGATCGCTAGTAGGAAAATAAAAGAGATGGATTTGGGAAAAGATGAATAGAAAAATGTGCAACTCCTGTTCACCCTTTTTTATTTATTTATTTATAAAAAGTAAATAAAATAAAGTTTAATATTACATTTGAGGATCTATTAAATGACGTTGTGTATTCTCCTTTTGTCTATTTTTTAGTAAAAAAAATAAGCTATATTAATTATTTTTAGTTACAAAGCTTTTTTAAATATTCTCTGTCAACATATCGTCATGTTTTTATTCAAATATTTAATCTTGCAAGCACTCAAACTTCAGAACGATTGAACTATGTAGTAATTGTAAAAGAAAACAATAAAAATAAAACGTGTACCTTTTTTTTTGAATCACAGGTTTTCTGCTATTGAAATATTCACTGCTCGGAGTTAGCATATTTGTATATTACGTCATCGATTTCGACAGAATTTATCCAGTAGAAAGAAAAAAAAAAAGACGCAACAGAATTCAGAAATAATAGGGAAATATACAATTTTTTTTTGTTGCTTTTTTTTTTCCTTTTTCTCTCTCTATCTCTTTTTTATACCTTTCTCTTCTTTTATTATTTTCAGAAAAAAGGAGATGAGTTTATCAGACAGTGAAGAAATGAACAAGAAGAATATGAAAGAAGCCATCTTCCAGTCCACCTTTCCTTATTGTGGACTTCAGTTTTTGGATTGTCTTTCAAAAGAATTGGTCATTCAAGCTGAAGCTCATACTTGTGTACTCTTACAATTACTGACACCAGAAGAGTATAAACAGTTGTCAACTATTTATAGTCAAGTACAAGGAAAATATAATGTTATATCCCGAAACAATAGTGAACCAACAGTGAATGATATTGGAGATCATTTTTTATTGATTCGCTCTATTTATTCAACCAAGTTAGAAGAAAATAGCAACATGTAATATCTATTTATTAGCGTAAAATACTGTTATTTAATAATTATTATAGGAGACCGAATAGTATTATTCCATTATGTTCATTAGACATGTCATCACCTTATGTAAAGACATTATTGAATGAAAAGATGGTGACACGTATAAATGATAGAATGGATGATGACATAATCTATCCAGGATTTGAACAATTTATTGGTATTCGATTGGAAAATGAAAAAAGCGAACAAAAAGTTTATTATGCGTTATGAGTGATAATGATACAACAGAATTAGAAAATATTTTATACACAATTGAAAAGAGATGTGTGAATGAAATGAATCAATTAAGAAAAGAAGAGCAGTTGATGATTGCAAGAGATATTGCAGTGTTGGATGCAGAAAATAAATTAAAATTTTTAGCAGACATGAGTCATGAAATTAGGTACTTTTTTTTTTCTATTTTTATATACGGCAGTTTTTATGTACTTATTATAAACATAGGACACCAATGAATGCAGTGATTGCTTTAACTGATTTATTATTACAAGAAAGAATCAATTTTAATTATGAGCAAGTTGAGCATTTAGAATTAATTCAAACAAGTGGAAATCATATTCTTACTGTAATTATTTTGTTATTATTATTGTTATTATTTTAATTAATAAGAGTAAATAGATTGTAAATGACATTTTGGATATTTCAAAGTTAAATCATGATCCAAAATTTAAATTGGAAAGTAGAAGATTTAGTGTAAGAAAGTGTTTAAAAGGTAAACTAGATCAAGTGTCAATCAACAGTTGTTTAAATACTAATACTATAATAGATACATTAAGCATGGCTAGACACCAAGCATCGATGAATCAACAAAATAAATTTGTTCATGTATTAGAATGTCCGCCTGATAAAGATGATAATATTCCGCTACCACAACTTATACAACAATTAGAGAGTAATGGAACAATAAAGCCATTTATGAATAAAAAGGGAAAGACAGTATTACCTATCATTTGGAGAGTTGATCCTGATGTACCTGATTATTTCCTAGGAGACACAATGAGATTAACTCAAATCATTTTGAATTTATTATCCAATGCAGTCAAGGTTTGTATTTTTGTATTATTAAATAAGGTGACTAACTTAAGCATAGTTTACAAAAGAAGGTGGTATCTATGTACGTGTCAAAAGATCTTTACCTACCTCCCGTACTCCTCTTTCATCTCAACAACAACAACAACAACAACAGCAGAATTCAGTCGGAGAACAAAAATGTATGACATTCAAAGAGCGGTATGATGCAAAGATTGAGACTATTTGGACTCGTGCAATGCAAGAAAAAAAGGATGGAGGCAGTAGTAATAAATCACCCAATGGAAGTAACCATCCTGATGAAGATGTGGATTACTTTAATGAAAGAACTGTTTTGGAAGCATCAGTCACAGATACTGGTATTGGTATACCAGCAGATAGATTACCTAAATTATTCAAGTCTTTCTCTCAAATTGATATTTCTACTGCAAGAAGATATGGTGGTACTGGGTTAGGTTTAGCTATTTCTAGTACTTTGGTTAATAGAATGGGTGGTTGTGTCTGGGTTGAATCAGAAGAAGGTGTTGGAAGTCGATTTGCACTTACTCTACCAATGACAGTTGCACATAGAGGAAGACATTATAGTAGTGATAGTAATGCTACACCACACTATTTTATTAATTCACCTTCTTCACCTTCTTCAACTATTTCTGATAGTAGTAATAGTGTTCACTCTGCTTTAGGAAATGATGTTGTATCCCCACTACCTTCTTCATCTTCTTATAACTACAACACTACCAGTTCACCTAATAGCAATAACAATAATATTACAACCACTAATAATAATACTATTGCTGCTATTGCTTCTACCACCACTCCTCCTCCTACTACTACCACTAATACTACTACTACTACTACTACTACTATTCAATCAACAATCAATAATGTTACCACCAGTAATTTTTTTCCAAACCATGAACTACTTGCAACTACTACTTCACCTCTTTCTCATCTTCCTCATTCTCAACAACAACAACAACAACAGCAGCAGCAACGCCCAACGTTACCTCGAACAGCAATACCAAATCAATTATTTAATAGTGACTTATTTAGACAACAACAAGATGAATCACCTTATTCTCCAATGGCAGAAGATACTCAACCTTTAGATACCAATTTTGAAAGAAATACCACGAATCGAAAGATGTTTAATGATTTACTAGCACCAGCCACAAAAAATTCTCGAGTCGTGATATCCAAGCAGCATTACAATCGAAAACCACAAGGAAATAAGGAAGAAAATTTAGCTAAATCACATCCATTAAGGATACTACTTGCAGAAGATAATATATGTAGGTTCTCTAATATTTATAAACATTTAATAATAATTTTTTTTTCTAAATTATTATGGAAATAGTAAATCAAAAGATTGCTATTAGTATTTTAAAGAGACTAGGTTATATTGATGTGGCTATTGCTAATAATGGTAAAGAAGTATTAAATTTAATGAAAACAAGTGTATTTGACGTGATATTTGTAAGTTACCGCTCTTTATTGTTATACAAGATGCTAACAAATCAATAGATGGATTTGTATATGCCAGAGATGGATGGATTAGAAGTGACTAGAGAAATTATAAAGGAAAGAACAGGCCAACAAGAGCAACCTAATAATAATGAATATAAATTATTGAATTGTATTGATGTCTATATTATTGCATTAACAGCATCAGCATCAAGAGAAGATAGACAAATATGTATTGATGCTGGTATGAACGATTTTATTAGTAAACCATTTACTATGGTTGAAATGAAATCTGCTCTTAAAACATGTGCAAATAATCGTAAAAAGAGAAGAAAATTAAGACAGCAAAAGGATGATCCAATGGTTGATATTGAGTAGTTCTTGGGCCTTTTATGTATATTTGTATATTTTCTTGTATAATTAAACTTTATTCGACTTTTTTTCTGATAAAAGTAAACTTTCTTTCAACATGGCACGTAAACTTTGTTTTTGTTCTTCTTTGTCCATCTCCACATACTCTTCACTGCTAATACTTTTATCTAATTTTAATTTGACTTCTGTCATCTTTAATATATTTTCTTCTATAGAATCTTTACAAATCAGCTTGATCACTGTCACATCCTTTGTTTGTCCCACGCCTACACAATTCATTAGTATTCATTCGTCATCCAACTCATGAACTTACGGTGAGCTCTATCTTCTGCTTGTCTATCATTTTGTGGGTTAAAATCTAAATCATAAAGTATGACTACATTGGCAGAGGTCAAGTTGATGCCAAATCCACCTGCCTTCGTACTCAACAAAAATACAGAGATTGACTCATCTTGGTTGAATTCATCAATCATCGACTGCCTTTCCATCACTTTAGTTTCACCATCCAATCGTAAATATTTTATGTCAAGGGTACCCATCACCATTTCAAGTATATCCAACATCTTTGTGAATTGTGAAAAGATGAGCACTTTCTCTCCATTCTTTATTTTTTCTGGCAAGATTCCTTTTAGTGCATTGACCTTTCCAGAATTCATCCACTCGTTATTCTTTAATTGATATTTATTTATTGTCTATGACACAAATCATTAGCCGGCACATTCATCTTTTATGACAAGCAGGGCTTACCTTGTTTTCTTTACACAAGCGATTCAATTCAAAATCAGACATCACAGTCATGTCTTCATAAACATATTCTTCATTTGAATCCCAATATTTCACGTCTTTCATTATGTCCTTTGTCATCTTTCTTAACAGTTTATCCGTGTACAAGTGTCTAAACAACAATGGATGATCTGCTGCCTTTCTTAAATGAATCACAATGTTTGACATGTTTTCAAATTGTGCCTCCATATCATTCGTTCCTTCGTATGACTTCTTTGTTTGACGGATGATATTATTATATACCGCCAATTGAGTTTCTGTCATGTCACATTCTTTAATCTCATGAAACTTTTGCGGTAAATCCTTCAACACGTCTGCCTTTCTTCTTCGTAGTACAAAAGGTGTCATCATTTGCTTGGCTCTTGCAATTCTCTTTTGTGATAGCATCTGTACGGACGTTTCCAACTCTCTTGCTCCATTCTTTTTGTTCTTTTCGGTTGTGCCTGAATAGGTCGTTCTAATCTTGAAAATAGAGCGAATTTCTTCTTCATACTCTGTAAACGTCTTGGGCATAATAAATGTCAAGAGTGACACGAGTTCTTGAAGATTATTCTGAAGTGGTGTACCAGTCAATAACAATCGAAAGGGTGCCTTGATTTTCATGAGATGCTTGTATCTTGCACTCGTACAATTTTTCACCATATGGCCTTCATCAAGGATGATTGACCGACATGCCAAGTGTTTCAAAAAGCTTCTGTCCTCTGCAGCACCTGTAGCCACATTGTAAGTCGTCACGATCACATTATACTCTTCATTTTCTGGGTCCAGCTCATACCGCTGTTCTGCTCTTTCTTGCTGTGTGCCGTGGTAGATTTTGACAACCAAGGTAGGACAGAATCGTTCAAATTCACGTAACCAGTTTTCAATGGTAGACGCAGGAACAATGATCAAGTGGGGTCCACGCTCACCAAGTTCATAAAGCCTTCCCAGAAAGCTAATCACCTGTGCTGTTTTGCCTAATCCCATTTCATCAGCCAAAATACCAGAGATATTTTTGCGGTACAGTAAAAGCATCCAGTTGATGCCTAGCAATTGATAATCTTTCAATTTCATTTCCTTGCTGATAATATCGGGTTGTTCCATCAAGAAGCCCTTGATAGCATCCTTGTATTGAGGGCTGGATGTGTCTACATTGGCAATCTGGATATCTGTCATATGAAGCCCAGCCTTTTCATCCACCTCACCTTCCACTGGTGTAGCTGCACGACTACTTTCGGTACTTTCGAGCCCCTTCCAGATCGATAAAATCTTGCGTAAATTAGCACCTGTCTGCTCAATTTCCTTGATGATTTGATCCACTGCAAAATAGCCTTGATTCATCTCAAAATAAGCATTCATAAACTTTACGCTCATGCCCTTTTCTCGCTTCAATTTATCGTGCAGGTCATCCACACTCTCAAACGGTCGGAGCTCTTGTGTGATCTTGTCTGCAATCTGGGGTTTGCAGCCAGTGGTATCTTGAATATCTTGTGATGATGCATGATTAAAAAATCGCAATAAATCTTCGTCCTTGTTGGACTTCTCAATGATTGCACGCCCCCTCATGTCCATATCTACCACATCCTCCGTCTTTCTCTTTCTTGTTCCATCAAACGATGCTAACTCCATGACGGTTTTGACCATATTGTATTCATTTCCTTTGTAGCTTTCTTCTATATCGTGTATGGGTATGTTGGGATAAAGCTTGGCCATCTTTTGAACATTGGCTTCTCTATTGCTTCCCTCTAATCGTTCATTCTGTTTTTCATTTTCGTCTACAAAGTCATCGTCATCACTGCCTTCATCATCCGATATTTGAATGATTCGACTACGTTTCTTTCTTGCTGTTTCTTCTTCTTCCTTTGCAGATATACTTGTTGCCGTCGGTTCCTCTTCTTCATCGGATGAAAAATGGATAACACGTTTACTAGGCATCTTTCTCTTTCTCAACACTCTTGTGCTTTCTTCCTCTGTCTTTGTACTTGATTCGTGTTGTTGCTTTTTAAATGGATTTGCATTTGATAGAGAAAAAGGTCCACTGGTAGGACTAGAAAAGGACCTGTCTTGGTTGCTTTTCAAAATATTTTTAACAGGTACCATTTTCTTCTTTTCAACAGGACTAAAGAATGAACTAATAGTTCTGTTGGAGCCTGTAGGTGAGCTATATCCTTGCGGTGACATCGATATCTAGAAAAAAGGAAAGAAAAAAGAAAGAGAAAATTTGTTTTGTTTTTAAGCGTGAAAATCAAAAGGAGCGCTTATAAAAAAAAGTCACATATGTCATAAAGAGCGGTCACTATCGTTCTTTAATAGATAATAGCTTATTTTGGTATAATTTAAAAAACAGATTTGACAAAAAGGTTTACAATGCTGCACAACTATAGGTGGTTTTCCTAATTTACACACACGATAAGAAATGTAATTGGTTTGAGATGTACATGTTTATAATTTTAATTCCAAGATATTTTTTGGCACTTCTTGATTGAATAGGTACATGCTTTGAAATTAGATAAGCCGAGTATTGATGCATTGCATGTGTTTTCCATATTTACTATCGCTTTAACGTAAACCAAGTCAGAACAATGATCGATTCACAAGAGAGAAAAATGAAGTGAATTCCTCCCAAAAATATAGGTACTTAACGTGGGTAAACTTGATTATCATGCTCAGCTTTCTTTCAACAGAATTTACGTAAAATCGCTGCGACTACCTAAATACAATTTTAAAAAAGTTACTAATTAACATAATACAGCTATAAAATGTTCTGCCAACAATTTGAACAGTCATTACCTTATTTATGTCAATCAGTAGATTCTTTTGAAAAGATACCGGCTCTTATCGAGTTTCTTGTGAGCTCACGTCGATCGGTTCCCTTTTTATTTTCTTTTACTTTTTCAAAAGTTTTGTTCGTGCCAAAAGAGCGCTGACCAACCATAGACACGACAGTGTCAGAACTGTGTTGCTTGTTGACGTTATTATTATGTATTTGAACTTTAAAGATTAGGTCTAGCGTACATACATTTCCTCATAAATTCAAATATTATTTATCGGTAAGCCCAGTTGAGTGTATGATTCTTACAACATCTGTTCGCCCCGATCAGATCAATTCCAAAGTGATAAGAAATAAAAAAAAAAATCTTTTAGAGATTAAGCGTAAGAAAGGACAGTGGAATAATACATGCACCATTTTCAGAAAGTAAAGTCGTATTTTTACAAATTTTATAATACAATATATAAAAAAGCGACATCTATTCCTGAAAACAGTGTAGAAGATGGCAACACTCTTCAAGTTTTGTAAGACAACTCATGAGAAGCTGACCATGTTGGTGTTTAGTACGAGCATCTATAGAATGAAATTGATCCAATTCAAATAGGATAGAACACATAGTTTGTCAGCAAAGGATCCAAGGGATAGCTGCACGATTTGAATAAGGGATTTGACAATAAGAGATTTTTTTAAAAAAAAAACCCACAAAGGATTGTCAATAGTACCCAGCATTTGTAATCAGCTAAGCATGTTGAGGCAGTGGATTTCATGTTTTTTAAGTGTCTGAGTCGGATGTAGAGGACAAGTTCTGGCTTTGCCTTCAGGAAGTCATCAAAGACATCATTTTATGCAGTAACTACGTTCTGCTCTTATCACTGGCAACCAAAAGATTGGATTGAGAAAAACCATTGGCAAACAACAAGAAAGCAGCTTTAAAGATTTGTGTGTCTATTTTTTTTTTTGAAAATCCAAATAAAACGAAAATGGATGAGTTTGTAATTAATAGCAAAAATAGCTCTATAATCATGACCGTCAAGTTTGCCAGAGGAATAAATTTGAGCATTTTATTTTAAAATATATAAGGATGCAGTTAAAATTATGCGTTGCCCTGATAATAATAACAATAAAAACTTTTTGATTATAGCTCCTACTATCGGTCATGAAGCTATTTGATTTGCTTAAATAAGATATTGATTATAAATAACCTTTCTTGCTTTGAGGAAGACTGTTACGTCAAAGCACTTGACCAAATAGAATGAATTTTTCCTTCTAGCTGAGATTGTTGAAGTTGAAAAATGAAAATGTAGCGGCATAATAACATAAATAAATTCCTTTAGTAAAGTGATTTGATAAAAGGGAAACATATTCTCGCCTGTCTATCGTCTTTAAAAGTAGATAGGAGCTTAGAAAGACAAACTGACTCCATCTACTGCATAAAATATCACATGCTTTTCCCATGACAATCGTCACGTATGAAGTTGAAAAAAAGCAGTCAAAGCCATATCTGAAAAGTATAAATAAGATCGCTATTCTGCTCTTTCTTTTCTCTCGTAACTAATTACTAACCACTAACCCTTACTTTATCGTAAAGGTTTGTGTCATAAACTATATTGTATATTTGTATAGCAGATTTATGGTATTGTTTGTGGTTTGGTTTATGGTTTGTTTTTGGTTTTGCTCGTGGATCAAAAACCTTTTGAATTACTGGAGGCTGCAGCTGAAGGTGAGGAGAAAGAATGTTTTCATCCTGCCTGAAAGGGACGCCTAGATGGTGGGAGTTTTTTTGCCAAAAACTGTCGCGGAGCAGACTAGTTTTTAAAATTTGTCTTGGCCAGGCAAATTATTTTTTAAATCCAATGCAAATGAAAAAAAAAAAAAAAAAAAAAAAAAAAGGAAATATTTTAATTGCCGCCAAACCCTCATGCTTTTAGGAACACTTTGAGTAATGTTTGTACTGTACAATATTCACGAATTTTTCTTAGACTTAGTATCTTTAAAAGTATCATTCTATTCACGTTCAAATCCATATACTATGTATTTGGTACATTAGGTTTTGCTATTATATAAAGGCGCATCAAGGATATCTTATCATTTCAACTCATACTGGGAAGCAAATTCTTTTTCAGTATTTGAAAGAGTCAGGTATGAGCATTAGCTTTTTTATTGACTACAAATGCGAATGTAAGCAGAAAAGTAATTAGCCATATTATCAAAATAAAAAGCACTGTATATTACAGTCAATGGTACTTTGAAATTGTTTATTTTATACGCCACATCAACAACAACAATTTTGCTTTTAATTTGGGCATCTTCTAATGTACACTTACGGATAAAAATAAGCAAATTTTATAACAAATGAATAATTATCTTTGTAGTCGTCATCCTTTTTTCTTTATTATTCTTTAATACGCACGGCTATCCTAAAAAAATGTTCATTTTTACAGAATAAATACACCTGTCTACTCTCTCTTTCTTTCTTACTCTTAACTGTCACTAAAACAAAACTATTTTAAAAATCCCTATTTTTCTAAAGTACGACCTGCTTTTGAGTATGTAGATTACGGTTGATAAATCTAGCTATCCGATCATCTTGAGAACATAAAGCGTTACATATATAAAGTATAGTGCTGATTTAATTGGATGGCTTTTAATAAGACAGCAAAATCTACAAGAGGGAACTTGATCCAGAATGCGCGTCTCTTTTACCTATAGCGTGCATTAATACCCTATGACTGTTAATTCACTCATGCAAAATGATCTATCTGAGGGAACGGTATATACAGACTCTCGAAGGTATACTTTAAGAAGAATCATTTGAAATCAACATTTACTTGTATTCCTGATGCAATTTTTCTTCCTTGGGAAATCTACATTTGTTCTCAACTCTCTCAGCGTAGGTATATATTAGCTCTGAATGAAAGCAAAAGTAGAGGTTTGATTGGAAAAGGAATCATAAAGTTTTAAAAATCCCTTTCAGTACTAAGTTTTATGAATTTAATTAGTTTAACACTATTTCCAAGATACTAGTATATATCCAGATATTCATACCCAATATGTAGTTTCAAATACTATCAGACAAGATTACAATCGACAGTATAGTAAGCAGGTTTTATGTTGAGAAAGGCCAAAGCATGTTTAGATTTTATGGTGAATGCATAGCATTGAATCTAGCGATCCGCGACATTTCCTAAACTTGCCCTGTGTTATGTTGAGAAAAAAAAAAGGTTGTAAGCAAAAAAAAACTTCTAATCAGCGTTGTCCCTGGGCACAAAGCGGAGGAATAATTTGTCACTGCTAAATGAGGATAAATTATGCAATTTATAGGAGAGAGGAACTTTAATTTCTTGGACACGTTTTTTTTTATATTACAATAAGTAGAGCTGAAATGACTTTGAGTACAAATGAAGAAGGAAAGCAAAAAAATAAAGGTACATATATAATTCTATAATTCTCTTATATTTACTATATCTTGATAGATACGCAAAGTGTACATGATACTTATTTAGACGACGATGACGATAATGCAGCAAACAGGTAAAAAAAAAATTGCTTTCATGTAATTTGAAACTGAATTATTAAAAAAAAGAAAACATAAAAAGAGCTTTTTCGAACGAATTGGGTTAAAGAAGAAACAGATTGCGCCCACTACGGGTAAATATCCTGGTGAATATACAGACGATGAAGAAGACGATGATAGTATTGTCTCTAGTGATGATGAGCACCAATCAACTGTGAATTCTTCCATATTAAATAATAACAAGTACATCAAAGTAAATATATGAAATAGCTTCCTTATATACACAACTCTCTGATATATATTTTTTCTTTCTTTCTTTTTTTATAGGCAAAAACTAAATACAAGAAACAGAATCAAGAATTCTCACGCATCATGCTCGCACAAACAATCTCCACTTGTGAACAACCAACAGAAGAGTTAAATCCTAACCATCCTTATGGTGCAATATGGGCCCTGAAATTTAATAAAAATGGGCAGTATCTAGCTTCTGCAGGACAGAGCTGCGTTGTATTTGTTTGGAAATCAATAAACATAACAGAGAATTCAACTCAACTATTAGAAGAGACACCTTATAGAGAATACCAAGGGCATACAGCTGATATATTGGATGTAACATGGTCCAAGGTAAATAAAGATTTGTTTTTTTTTTTAAAAAAAAAAAGAAGACTGTTATTTAGAGTATGAATAGAATGACTTTTTACTTTCAAGTTCAATGGACAATACAGTAAGGTAAGATGTTGTATTGAATACCATTTTTTGTATCTAAATAAAGAATAGACTATGGCATGTATCACAAAAAGTGTGTTTATGTGTATTTCAACACTTGAACTTTGTCACCTCAGTCAAATTTCATCCCAAAGACGATCGATTTTTTCTGTCGAGTTCAATGGACGGAAGGGTGAGGATATGGAATATTCCTGAAAAGCGTGTGGCATTTTGGAATGAAGTACCAGGATTTAAGCATGTGACAGCAGTTGGATTTACACTGGATGGAAAGACAGTGATCGCAGGCTCAGACGACGGTTACTGCTACTTTTTCGAAACGCAAGGATTAAAATACAATACACAGATATCGATCAGAGCCAAGAAGAATAAAAAAAAAGGACCCAAGGTGACTGGAATCGAAGTGATGCCTGGGATGCCACCAGGAGAAGAAAAAATTTTGATTACGACCAATGATTCTCGTGTGAGATTGTTTAATATGAAGGATAAGAGTCTCATGTTTAAATATAAAGGCATATTAAACACAAGCTTACAGATTAAAGCCACTTTTAGGTACTTTTACAGTTGACAAATAAAGTAAAGCTGATCTTTTTTATAGTGAGGATGCACGTTATATCATTTGTGGATCAGAAGACTGTCATGTTTATATTTGGCGTACTGAACAAGCCAATCTGTCCTCCTCTCATCCAATTGAAGAATCCAAACTGAGTGATATGACGCTTCAGATTCCAATGCATTCATCCAATACGGGTCTTTCAAAATGGTTAAAAAGAAGAGATGATGAATTGAATAACAATCATAACAATACAAAGAATCAAGCAGAATACTTTGAAGCACACACTCATATAGTTACCTCAACCATCTTTGCACCTACCAAGACACGTCAACATCTCGTCAAATCCAACAGTCAAAGAAGGCTCTCGGCGGCGAGTGACATGACAAACGAAGAAGGGCATGTCATTGTCACTGCAGATAATCGAGGATGCATCAAATTATGGCGTGTGGTTGATCCGGGTGACATTGATGTGATTCAAGGCTCAAAGTCATCCCCTTCTTCACCCAGTACGAGAAGATTATTTAATAATAATAATAAACAAACAAAGTGAAAATTGATATTTAATGTATTCATATATAAAAAAAGTAAATTGTGTATGCATGTAAATATATATATAATAGTTTTTATGCTTATTCACACAACATGGCAATCAAAGCGCCACCCACACTACCTCCTTCAGAAGCAACTTCAAGTATGATCTTGCTACTCATCTCTTTTCCAAACCATTCGTCTAAAGCTTGTCTTACACGTTGATCCATATGAGGATAAAATTCATAGGTTGATCCATTGATACCCACAACCATATGATCCGATAGACCCTGTTGTTCCAATAAAGAAATGATGGCCACAGCTACCAAGGAAGCAGAACGAGCAGCGACAATGTGACAGATACGTGTGAGGGTATTGAGATCATCCAACGTAGGCTTCTCGCTTGTAGGAAATTCGGTTAGGATTCTTTGTCCGACCTCTTTTGTTTCTGATTGATCGCTTTCTAGTGCGCTCATGTAAGTTGTTGGGAACGACCAGGGTTGATTGAATCCCTTGGGCATTTCACCACCAAACAAGAGGCCTGCCTCAATAAAGTCCATAGCAATCAACCGTGTGAGTTCACCCATGTAGGCACCTGATAGCATCTTTTCATAAAGTTGGAATTTGGGCTGATTATGTGAAAGATCGAGTGCGAGATCATATTTAGTGAGAGGTAGATAGGCTTCTGTACCAAAAATGTCAATTTCTGTATTGATCAACATTTCGGTATTTGGTGTATAGTTATTTCGGACCTCTGGAGCTAATTTAGTGATAGCAGATACTTTTTCAGGATAAGCTGCGTTGATACCAGTAGCAAAGATGAGGCCAATACGGCATTCAGGATTTGTATAAGCATGAGCAACCAATGTACCCACTGTATCATTTAATATAGCAGTCACCTTGACATTCAGTTTCTATTCCATCTGTTACATTAGTCACATCATCTCTTTTTGTCCTTTTTGATTTACCTTTCTTTTGAAAGCCTCATGAAACATATCAGCAAGATCATTACCTTCTGTGTTCTTTAATGTAAACCCTTTTCCCATTCTAAGAATAGTACCATGGTCAACAGCAGTCTGACTATAAAAAACAGTTGCTTTTTTTAAAAAAAGGGGGATCTTTGCTATTTTGTTCTTTTTACACTTTACTCTACAGGAAAACTCCAACAGACACCTAAAGCCAAGGTTTCTTTACCTTCCACTTGGTCTTGAGTAAATAAATGTTTAGCTTCAATAGTGATGAGATCTCGAACAGCATCTGCAATCCAGTCAAAGAACATTGCACCTTCACCTGTCTTGAGTTCTATGGAAGGACAACGCTTGAGTTCATGAACAGTGCTTTTACCAGCTCCCTTGAGCTCAACAGCAGCAATACGTAAGTTTGTACCACCCATATCCAGGGAAAGAAAAGTTCCGGTCTCATTGCCCTTGGGCATCTTGGTAACAAATGAGGGAATCATAGTAGCCAAGCCTTTGGAAGGAGTCTTGAGCCCCATTTTATACTCTTGGTCAAACCCTTTTACGATAGGTTCAAGTTGCTTTCTGGAAAGTATAAAGTCTTTTTCAATAATATTAAAGATATCTTTTGTCATTTTTGGAATAATAAATGGAAAAAGAAGAAGGGGGGAAAAAAATGAAAAAAAAAAATGGTTTTATCTTTCTATAAAGTCGGCGAAATAATTAAAAAATTACCCTTGATGAGACCCTGTGAAAAAGCTGGGACCCTGATTTCATTGGTTTGCTTATTTATGTAATGTTTGAAAACGGGGCTAGAATGGAACACAAACGAACCCTTCTTTTCAACCTTTATCTCACCATCCTCTCACTCCCTTCTTTTTTCTATTCTAATACCTCTTTGAATAGAAAAAAAAAAAGTGTGTGATGTTTACTTTTTATGATTGAAATAGTGGTTGATTACGTGAGAAAGTAATCCTGCCACGTTTTTTGTACTATTTTTAATTTTAGAATTTAAAATTTCATATAAAACATAAATACAAGCAAAGATAGTTGTGATGATGACCAAGATGTTAAATAGAAAGGATCATTCAGAACCCCCTTCCTTTTATCTTGTATCTTGCATTCTTTTTGCTTTGTCAAGCTAATGTGCACGAAATACTTGAAATGAACTCAGATTTATAAGGTTGCTTATGTCAGGATTTATTTTTACTTTTAAAAACCGTACTAGTCTTATTATTATCCAGGGATTGGAGTGGTTATGTTACCAACGTTTCTTTTTTAAAAAAAATGAATCCAGCTTAGAATTATAGAAAGCTGAACAAGACCCTGTCTTTTTATCATCACCTTTCAAAGAGAGAAAAGGAAGGGGACTATAGTATACAAAAAAAAAAGTGTGATTTAAGCAAGGAAGTGTAATATGATTAGCATAGTATTTTCTTGAGCCATCTATTGTACATATGGAATGTGATTATATTACATAAACCAAAAGACAGGACGGCCAATTGGTTTTTTCCCTTTCTCCCCTTTTTTCGGGGACCCTTCTTCAGGGTGCTGGATTTTTCCAAATTAGTCAACTGATTGGCTTAAATTATTTTACAGCTTTCCAAGTTGTTATTCCCGTTCTATAGAAGAAAAAAATAACCCTGCTAGTTACTTGAAGTATTTTAAATTCTTGAAAACACGTCGTATAATAAATCTGTTGCTGTTTATAAGAAAAGAGCACATGGAAAGATGAAGGGATACAATGTATATCAAAAATAATTTGCCACGTCTTCTTTAACTGTGAGCATCAAATAATCCTAATATTGAACAAGCTGAATTCTACGCAGTTCAGACAGACATTTGGTGATTGTGTTGTCAGCTAACCACTTGTTGATAAATTCATCTGAGGTTGATATCAATTCAAAAGGGATTAGTATCAACTGTTTTGTAAATCACTGGTTTTAGCACAGTACAAAATGGGCTTTTTGGTGTCTTGATAATACTTTAGCCATAGACTTCTTGTACTGTTTCACAGTATCAGCTGGGAAGATGACTAGGAACGACAAATGCTAAGCATGTGTTCAGTGTCATCTTTGCTTACTGTTGCCACTATTATTCCTGACTGAGCTTATGGATAGATGACTTCAAAGGATGTGCTATGGAACGTATTTCATCTTATTATTTCATCCAGCTCTGTTATTTTGAATGAAGGATAAACATTTTTTACGCTCTATTTAAATTTGAGGAGTGATGTTGTGTCCATTCTACGTATCTTGTTATTTTAATCAGTAAGATGAATACAGCTAGACTGGGGATATCATGTAATATTGTATGCACTATAGACTTTTTTATTGATACAATTATACAGGTGTCTGTGTCGACAAGACTCATTCACTAAATCCTTTGCACTAATGTGGATGTATATGGAAGATATTTGAGATTGATCACATCCTGGTTTATAATCGTTTGACATTTATCAAACTTGCCTTCTTCATCAAGATCTATGAGGCATTTTTACTATGCTTGATTGAAAGAACACTTTTTTTTTTTACCAAGCGTTTAATTGATTGTTCTTTTGTTTGATATTCATTTATTTCGTTCTTTTACCTTTTTCTGCATCTCGTTGAATAAATCATGCTTTTTTTTTTCATAAACTCGAGACGCCTATAGTCCTTGCGTCGTATCCATACAGCTATAACTGAATGTTATATGCATACAAAGCCTTAATGTAGTGAATACAATGCGTTGTATAAAAAAAAGTAATTGAGTTCGGCTCAGTAAGTTAAAAAGAAGGTCAGGGATTTAAACTGCCATCATCAACAGCAGGTTTCATAGATCGAAACATACCACAAGGTGAATTCAATCTAAATCGATTTACTAATGATGATACAATTGGGAATAGTTGAAATATTCAATTCTTTTCTTGTCAAGTTCTTTCAATGTGTTCAATTGAGGATACTATGACTCCTGTTTTGGTGGAGAGATGGGCTACGAAATCATAAAAGTAATAATCAACATGTTTTACACTTTTGGTAAATAGGCTGCATGTGAGTCAAAGCCAGATCTCGTTTTATACAGAGATGCTTTTGGTAGAGGAAAAGATGGGATACAAGTATATAATCTATAGCTTTGTAACCAATGTTTTGGTAAAACCAGACGACATACACTGTGTTGCCCTTTAATTATGGTATCTTATACTGTATGATACTAAACATCCTTTGATACACAGACCAAGTAAATCAAAGGATATACTACGGCCACTGCTTTTCTTCAGTCCATCCAGTCTTTTCAAGAGCAAGCAAATTGGTGCTAATGGCAGATATGTATTCACATTTTTATTCAATTTCAGTTCACATGCGCGTACAAGACAAAGAAAAAATAGATTAAAGCTATTAATAATTTTTATATATTAAACAATGAAAAAAGAGAGAGAAAGGGGATAAACATGTAATATTATATGTAAAATAACAAGTTACAAAAGAGAAAAATAAATGACTTCTAAATTATATAACAAAAAGATTATTGAGCAGCAGCTCTCTTGGATTCAGCAATAGCACGACCTTCCTTAAGAGGATCAAGACGAGAGTAAGCGACGATGGAACCCATGCCGAGCAAAGCGGCAAGGATACAACCAGCCATGGCACCTTTACCTCTAGCAGTGAAACCATCGTAGATCAAGTAGATACCATTGGGTGCACCACTGAGATCAAGACCTTCTTTGCCAGCGGCGTTACCAGACCAAGGCATACCAGAGGCAGTACAAGTATCCTTGAAACTTTGAGGCAAGGTCATACGTTGTTGGGCCACAGCAGGAGCTTCAACAAAGACAGCAGCAAGACCGGATTCCAAATGCCATTCGATGTGACAGTGGAAGAACCAGACACCGGGGTTATCAGCTCTGAAACGAATGATGACAAAACTTTCGGCAGGAACACTGACCGTGTCACGACGTGCAGGATTATCCAAGAACCATTCCACTTCACTCGTGTTACCGCTGTAGACACCCGAACCACGACCGACCATTTGGAAGACGTGTCCGTGAAGATGGAAAGGGTGAGAACCAGCATCGAGGTTGTTCAAGACGATTTCAACCATCTCCAAATGTTCCAAGATGAAAGCTTGAGATTGAGGACCATAGACGGCTGCATCAAGAGAATAGTTTCCTTGAGTCAACAGGGTGTTGAGAGCAGGGACCTTGGGTGACAAGTAGGGGACTTCATTGAACATACCACGGTTGATACCATCGGTAGTCACTTGGAAATCAAATGTCAAGTTCACTTGATGGTCGAAAGGAACGGCTTTTTCAACAAGAACAGGACTGAGGACCATGTCATCAAAGGTACTGGCCATACCGACATCTTCATTCGCACCAAAGTTGTTGTGGCTGGCGTTATAGTAGAGAGGAATGGTGAGGTTGGAAAGGAGATCTTCAGGAATGGTGTCAAACATGTCCGTGTTCATATCAGCGTGCATGTAGTAGTTTGTGTCCGTGGTGTTTTTGGCAGTAACAAGGACAGAAATACGTTGAGCGGCAGTCAAGTAGACGCTTTGAACCGTTTTACGTTCAGTCTCAACACCATCAATTTCGATAATGTCCATAGAGTGGCCATCGATACTAAAGTAGAACATGGAAAAACCAGACATGTTGATCAGACGAAGACGGTAGGTCTTTCCGGGAGTGAATGTGAGACTGTCATTGACGCTGTTGAACAAGAATCCGGATTCTATTGTAAACACAGTTTAGTACTGAGATCATGAAAGCAACAAAGAGTGACTTACGAGGTACGGGTTCGGCACCAGTAGGATTGTTTTCATTCAAGAAAATACCAATATTTGTGGTACTTTGTTCGTGATACCAATCTATAGAAAAAAAATGACCAGATTTAGTAAAAAGGAAAACCTTATTCTTGCTTGTTTGTCTAACCTTGGAAAGGGATTGTGACATCTTCATCGTATTGATAGGTTTCATTTGTGTTATGAATGACAAAAGTAGTACGGAAACCATCCATGTATTGACCCTATAGACATGATTAAGCAAAACTTTCTTTTTTTGAATTCACTGAATTTACCATGTAGTGAGAGTGTAACCAGTAACTACCATGTTGATGAAGAGTGAATTCATAAGTTAAGTTTTGTCCGGGAGCAATAGGACTAGAAATAGAGTGTGAGTTGTAGATCTTTACTATGTTGGATGATTTTTTATTACCATTGAGTGACACCAACAGGACCATCCATGTAACCAGTATTGTTTTGAAACATACCGTGTGGGTGCACAGCAGTATAAGTGTCCAAGCTATTGTGAACATTAATGACAAGCGTGTCATTGATATTGGCTTCAACAGGAGGAACACTGAAGAAATGTAAGTTATAATACAAGGTATTCACGTGAGCACTTACGGCCATTTTCCATTGACACCAACCACCTTACGTTCAAAAAGACCGTCAGGATTAGCAGTAGTATATGTCACGTTCCAGTCGACAACAACGCGAGCAGCTTGAGTTAAGCTAGTAGTAGCTGCTGCCAAAAGACAGGTAGTCAAAAGACGCATTTTGCTCTCTCTTTTTTTTTGTGTGAAAATAAAAAAGAAAAAGAAAAAGAGATAAGAAAGGAAGGTTGGATTATATAAAAAAAAAAAAAAAAAAAAAAAACTTTTTTTCAAATCAAAAAGGGGACCCCCCCAACTAAAGTACAAAAAAAAATTTTATCAGATTTTTCTTTGCGATATCTTCGGAGTTGATCAATTTTGATGTATCCATCTGATAAAATAACTTGATTTCTTTACTATCCAAACAAAAGTAACACAAAGTTACACCAAAGTGACTCGGGGAGACGCGGGAATAGGTCACACAAGATGATTTTTTTTACATCTGATAACTTTTTTTAAAAATTTTTTTTTTTTTACAAAGTGAATTGAGTAGGAGACCATGAATCAATTTTTTTTTGTTCTTAAAGGGTCGAATTTTTTATATCTGATCTTTTCTCTCTCTTCTTTATCTTTTTAGAAATTATTTTTTATTCAACCCTTTTTCTCCAAGGAGAACTAAAAAGCAATGTCTCAAGATCTCTTCAACGTACCGATCTTCTTTATCCTTTTTCGTGAAACGACTGAGGCAGCCATCATTATTTCTGTCCTCTTGTCATTCTTAAAGAGAATGTTTAATCCAGAATCTCCTGTTTATAAACGTCTCAGAAATCAAGTCTGGATTGGTGGTGCAGCTGGTCTGTTTATCTGTTTATGTATCGGTGCTGCCTTCATTGCCGTTTACTACACTGTCCTCAATGACTTGTGGGGAAATTCTGAAGATATCTGGGAAGGTGTCTTCTCTCTGGTTGCTGTGATCATGATCACTGCCATGGGTCTTGCTATGCTCAAGACGGAACGTATGCAAGAAAAGTGGAAGGTCAAGTTGGCTAAAGCAATGCAAAAGTCCAACAGTGAAAAGTCATCCTTTAAAGAAAAACTTCAAAAATACGCGTTCTTTGTCTTGCCTTTTATCACCGTTCTCAGAGAAGGACTTGAAGCGGTTGTCTTTATTGGTGGTGTCTCCTTGGGTATTCAAGGAAAATCAATTCCTATTGCTGCCATCATGGGTATCATCTGTGGTTGTTTGGTCGGTTTCCTTATTTACCGTGGTGGTTCCTTGATTCAACTCCGTTGGTTCTTTGTGTTCTCTACCGTCGTTCTTTACCTTGTCGCTGCTGGTTTGATGGCTAAAGGTGTTGGTTACCTTGAACAAAATGCTTGGAATCAAGTCATTGGTGGTGAAGCTGCTGATGTCATTGGCTACAGAGTCTCTACCGCTGTCTGGCACGTTTCTTGGGGAGACCCAGAAGCTAACAATGATACCTCTGGTGGTTGGCAAATCTTTAACGCCATTCTTGGTTGGAACAATACGGCTACTTATGGTTCTATCATCAGTTATTGTCTTTACTGGCTCTTTGTCTGCTGTTATCTTGTCTTTAGTTACTTTAAGGAAAAGCGTGCTGCTATCCGTAAAGCCGAGGCTGGTGAATGGGATGATGGTGATGAAGCTTTAGAGAATGCCAAACAATACATTGGTAATGATGGTGAATTCATCGTTGAAGACAAAGAGTCTGATGAAGAAGCCAACAATCATCTCAAGGAAAAAATCGAATCTGATGCTATTAAGGCTTAAAGAGTCCCTTGATTCGTTTTTATAAAACTTAATTTAGAACTTTTTTTCTTTCTCATTTAATATCAAAATCTTTTTTTTTTTTTTTTTTACTTCTTGCTTATATTGTATAATGTTATTCTAATAATTCTCTTTCTCAAATAATTTTTCTTTTTTCTTTTTTGTAACATAATTATCAATAAACAAATATATTTACCTTTAAAGTTTGTTTCATCTTTGACGCCATTAGAAAAATTCCCCTAAAAAAATAATAAATTCCAAAGGTCCGGTCGCATTGTTCGTTAGGATAAATAATTGACCATTGAAAAACTTTTTATTAAAAAAAATCAATCTCCCCTGTCATCGATGGAAGTTTCTAATTAAGTTAAAAGTGTAACATACAATCATCAGAATTGGATTCGACAAATCTACCTGGTCCGCTTAGAATCATAACACTTGTACATTCCAACATTTAAGAAAATTTAGCAATAAAGAACTATTCTTGACAAATCACACTCCAGTTTGGTAGTGTCAATAATGTTTTTTTTTTATATGAGAATTTTATTCAAACTGTCAATAACGTTGAAAAAAAGTATAGTTTGAGGCGATTTACGTGTTTTTGCGTCACCATTAAAATCTTTATGAAAATACGCGGTACACTATAGCCTTTTCTTTATTTTTTCTTAGGATGCTGCCATGAAGAATCGTTGTTCATGGGATATCCAAGTGGGGCCTAAATGCATACCTTGCAAGTTCATTTGCTTTACTGGCTCTCTGCTTGCCTGCTGTCCCTCCCCTCTTCTTTGCGCGCTGACTTACCTGACGATAGGTAGATTACTCCCGAAAGCTCGGGTATCGCTTCCTTCAGTGAATGCAACAAAGTACTCCTTTGGATTTCATGTTGGCAACTTTAGATTACGTTTAATATAGTAAGCAATGCTTAGAGAAATGACTACACCTTTGATAGAAATGGGAAATTGACTAGCTTTTATGATATTTTATAGCACACTGGCTGCAAAGACAACAATGACCTATTGTGGCTGGGAAACCATCAAGTAAGATGGATCATTCATTTGTGAATCGTTTTACAAATTGGATGTCTTGATCCTAAATAGAGTGTAGAAATACATGACGCTCAATTTCAAGCAAATGAAAACAAAATAAAAGAATGCTTTTAAACCGACTATTCTGGATGATAACACAGCAAGTGGATATAATGTAGATAAATTCAACGAGATTGAGACATGTTATACTTTTTAATATTATTTTATACTCTTTTCATAAAGATTTAATCAAATCCAAAGATGCTTTGATTAATTATAACTGTCAATCTAGCATGAATAAATTTTAATAGGAAGACCCGTTTTTGGTTATGCCAGTGGACTGTTTCTATTTATTTTCTTAAATTGATCATGCTTTTAACTTATGCGACATGACATCAGAAGCTATATTAGAAAAACATGGATTGAGTTAAAAGAGTAGCATTAAGATGAAATAGGTCAGAATATGGCAATAAAATTCATATTTCCCTATGGACTGCTGTTTTAATATGTCATATGAGTATAAACAAGTGCCCTACTTTATCCAACCTCTTCATTCACTCAAATTCATATTCATCATTTCCAAACGCTGTAAAAGTACGCTTCAGCGACTGTGAGTCATTTCCGATTTAGTTACCCAGGCAACTAACGTTGATCTTATAATTTTGTTCTATATCACCACAAGGGAATCTGTCCCTAGCAAAATTTGTGGAGGAAGATGTGGATACTGTCGTCCGGAAAGAAAGTTGAGAGGCAGATGGAAACTCTTGCAAACGAACGCGACAAAGAGCAGTAAGATTCACCAATAGGTGCATGCTTTCGTACAAACTATTTTTTTTTTGCTTTTATTCTTTGACAGTCCTTGCGACTCCTTGATGATGGATCCTTTCATTCCTATCTAAAGTGAGTACCTTCCTGAAGAGAAACATGAAGAAATACAGAACAAAAGTACTCCAGAGGTGGTGCCCTTGCCAGCTGAATTGAATGAGTTGAAGGACTGTATGAACATGCATGTTCAAGTTCCATTGAATTGAGCAACCCGATCTGCACTGGATGCACCAAAGCATTCATGAATGCTTTGAGTTTGCTCTTTTGCAGATATCTTGCCAAGGAGCGAATAGAGAGTGATCTTTTGAAAAGAATAGGGTCATTCACTGACACCTGTTTTGATATGACAGATGTCATGGTTGTAAGATAAGTTGATCTATGCAGAGTGAAGTCTACTGCGATGCTTTGACATATCAACAAGATACAGTTGTATCGTTCTGGACCAACTATTTATAAATGAATTTGAATAAAAATTGATTCTGATCCGTAGTATCTATCCTAAATATCATATTTCAGTTTATCGAATTCTTGTGTCAAATCATACCGGTCGTGAATACCTTTGTCCTCCAATCCCAAGCTTTTCTTAAATATAAACAAATTTGAAATCTTTAATAAAAGTACCCGATATTAAAACTATTGCTCGATCTTTTTTTATTCTTCTTTTTTCTTACTTTATAATTAAAATACTTTACCTGTTTATGAACTCCAAAACAGAGAAAGGGACAATCAAGCAAGTTCGGACAGGATGAATAGTGGGAGATCTCTTGGTGCTTTTAATGGTATCGAGAGAAAAGAGGTAGAAACGAAAGTTGACGTTCTCTTTTCGACCGAGCAGATCGAGCATCCAATCTGTTGTCGAGCTCGGTATGAAGACACTTCAAGAGATGCTCTTTGAAATGGAGCAATTGACGCCAAGCCAATTAAGAAAGCTGAAGAGTAGCGGTTTTGTGGTGACTGGTAAGCAACAAGGAGTACGAGCTCCAGGCGTTTCTGATTTTTAATGTTAGGCACTTGCCTTCAAAAGCTGGTTCGAGTATGGTTTGTCAAAATACTTTTACTAGTTTTTATGTGCTTTAATGTTGAGTGTTTCCAAATTTGGAATGTACAATGACTATAATTCGAAGAGGACCAGCTAAACTTTTTCTAGGCAATGACAAAAAAAAAAAAAAAAAAAAAAAAAAAAAAACGATTTGACAAATCAAATTCCGATAAGTGTAGTCTTCTATACTTTTTGATTTGATGCGAGAGGGATTTTTTTTTCAAGCCGGCTTGTAGGCATTAGAAAAATAAACAAAGTTAGTAATAAAAGATCGATATTGAACATGAAATTTACAGACTAAACACAGTTTGGGATCATTGACTGACTTTATATGACAAACGACCAATAATGAGTATGTAGGACAAAAAAACATCATCTGATAAAGAGTAAATGATCTTTCGATCACTTTTGCTAATATCACCAACTGAGGAAGAAATGACATGCATTGTTATGCAAGCATGGCCTTTTATTGATTGAAACATGGATACAACGATCCTTTTTTCTTATGATATTGTAAATCAAATATAGATCAGGCCATGTTAAAGTATAAAACACAAAATTAAGATCAGATAAAATGACCAGGGGGCCTTTATCTAACCAAGAATAAATCTTGTTACATAATGCAAAAAAAGCATCAATTTATTTTCCCATTGGGCTTCATCTGTTCTTCGATCTTTTTTGAAAAGTAAATGTAGTGGTAATGTGCACCCAAAGAAACCATCCTAATGAGATAGACTACCTTCAATTGATTTTTTACATTTAATAAATTTGATTTGTTGATTGATTCTCGGAATCAGATAAAAAATAAAACGTGAAACAAAGACGACCTCGTTATTAAGATCAATGAAAATCACAGACCCATTTCGGCTTCCACAGGAACGTTCGGAAAAGCGTTTTCTAAAAGTCAAAAAAAAAAAAAAAAAAAAAAAAAAAAGTAACGATGCACAACTAAAACGTACCCCGGCAAAATGAACAAGGTATATTAATTATTTTTATATCTTTTTCGTATCGAATAGTCTATCTGAATTATTACATAAAAACAGTGTCATTATTTAAAAATGAAATCTGTGCAATAAACAAAAGTACACTTGATCCTTTCATCTTCTTGAACTTAAGATGTCAGCATGATAACAACAGAAAACCTTATGATCAAAGACCAGCCTATGATAAGACCCGTAAAGTCTTAGTCATTTGTTATTCTAAGAAAAAGTTTTCATAGTAAAAGACATATCAAGTTTCTCCCGGTTTCTGGAATGACAAGAGTAACTTGATTGGATCTTTTGAACATCTCATATATACATTAGTTATTATAGTAAAATATAGATCAGATCACTTCTTTTTTTTTCTACTGCAAAAGTCAATCCCTTATTTGTAAGCTTTGAGACACTATAAAGTACCGTTTTCTGTCATTATGTCTTAAGCTTCATATACCTCAGTAACATCACACAAATAAATCTTACAACATAAAGGCAAAGCGCTAAAACAAAGCGGAGTTAATCAAAGAAACAGTAGAAAGTGATTCTTACAAAAAAAAATCCTACTGGTTGTACAAAACAATCTTATCTGATCTTATGCTTTATTTGTAATTTAAAGTTACAGTGCTTCCAATAAGTAATGTCACAACCAATCAAAATCAATGTCATATTTTTAAAAATGAAATCACTGAATATGCTTCCTCTTCGTCCTTTGGTCCCCCCCCAAACTTAGCCCTCACCTGGTCTCATCGATGGCCGATTATATGTTCCATACTGTATGAATTAGATCAACTACACCATAACAAACTGATTCCTATTAAGTATTTCCATGGCCAAAAGCTTCTTGTATGGTTAAGTCGATTCCTTTAGCTTTCCATCGATAACTATACTCAATACTTTCCTTTTACATTTTTTACCCTTGTTCCCATTAGGGGTTTTTTCTTAGCATTCACTCCCAAACGGATTGAACGGGTCCGGGCGGACATCCATTATATTACTTTATCTTTTGCGCTCATTTGGACCATAAATAAAATATCATGTTTTTAAAAATGAAGTAGAGTACTTGAGCAGTCCCCAGTGAATCATCTCTGACTTGCCCAATGTCATTAGAAAAGTCAAAAAAATGAAGATGTTCATATGAAGGAGGCAAAACCAAAATGGGACTATGTGCGTTATACAGTCCAGGATAAAGCTAGGTTTTTCGATCTAAAGATTGAAAAGTGTATGACTGCTTCAGCTGCAGCAAAGCAGTTGGGTATTCACCCTCGAACAGCTTATAGGTGGGTTAGTCAGTATAATGCGTGTCCTGACAGTATTTTTGAGAGCTGTAAAAAGACAGGTCGTAAGTGCATCTTAACTGAAGAGCATAAAACGACTGTCATCAACTTCATTGATGCTAATCCCTCTGCTACTGTTGTTGAAGTGACTGAGCATCTACTGAAGCAATTTCATGGTCTTAAAGTATCACGCAGCACTGTTAATCACTTTATGAGACGTGAGTGCAAACTTTCATTGAAAAAAGCAGATTTTCATTCTATTGAGAGAAACAGTCCAGCAAAGATTGAGGAGCGACACAATTGGGTTTGTCAGTGGGAAAATACAGACATGGAATTTCTGACGAATTGCGTGTTTCTTGACGAGTCTGCTTTTGATATCAACATGAAACGCTCAAGAGCCTGGTTCAATAAAGATACTCGTGCTATTATTACCAGGCCTACTACGAGAGCAAATACAGTGTCTATATTGGGTACTATTTCTGCCTCAGGTTTGATAACCGTCGGTGTAAATAAACCTAGACCTGCAAAGAAGAGAAAATCCGATGGATATATAAGCTCAGGAACTGTTACTGGTCACTAGATCAGTTTCTTAAAAACGACACTCGATGAAATGGACAAACATCCACATATGAAAGGCCACTATATTGTTATGGATAATGCACCCATTCACACACATGAAAACATAAAGAAATATATTGAGTATCGAGGATATAAATGTGTGTATCTTCCTACTTACTCTCCAGAGCTTAACCCAATTGAACAATTCTGGCCAGTGGCAAAGAGTAAGGTTAAGCGTCATAGGTTCTTGCAGGAAGACACTTTGTCCAAGAGGATTACAGAAGCCTGTAGCAGTGTGAAGCAAAGTCATTTCAAAGGTTTCGTCTCGCATTCTTACCAGTGTTGGGACAAATGTCGACATAGACAACTTATGTAATGACCCAAACGAATGTGCGATTAGGGGAAAACGGGTAAGTGGGCAATCAGAAAAAACAAAAAAAAAGGCTATCCAAAACTGCCAGTCAAAAAAAGGCTATCCAAACTGCCAAAAAAAAAAAGATTCCCAATTTGTCAGCCTCATCTAACGCGGTTTTTTTAAACGAATATCGTGAAACGAAAAAGGACTCATTTGAGTAGTATACTTCACTAGCTGTTTTAATAAGAATGTATAGGAATCAAGTAGGATGAGAGGTATCAATGATTGTGGTGGCTGGTACTTGCTTTTCTTTTGCGGTTGGTGTGGTTATCCATAATTGCCGCTATCTCATTGTCAGAAAGGGTTGGCATAAGTGTTGATTGTTGTTCCGTTTTCTGGTCGACGCACAAGCTCTGGCCAGTAACAATGATATCTCACTGGATTTGCACTCGTCATTGGCAACAGAAGTCCTAAAGTACGCGAAAATGACAAAAAAATTGAGCTTGCGTTTGACTGAAATTTTTCTTTTCATACCACCGAAACATGACGTGCTTCGTGAGATTCTCCAACAATGGATTGATAGCCGCAGTGGTATATCTTGTAATCAACTCCAATTCATCAACCTTCTGACTGATTGGTTCCAAAGGTAATTGTTCAAGTCTACGGGCAAATGTTAATTGACATTTAATGAATAAACGCTATGACTTGCGTTCTTCCTTATTCGCCCTTACAGATTTCGAAAGCAAAATAGTATCCTGTTGTGGACATCGTTGCTGGCAACCATGAGAGCCATCAATTTTTGAGAATCCTGGAACTCTGTAATCTTCTTTCTGATGCAATTCTACATAACTGATAAATAAGCCACAGCCATTTTTTCACTCTCTTGATTATACCTTCACGATTTTTTCAGCATCAAGCCGAGTATACTGGTCAAATTCGCACGACCGAATGCCATATTCTTCCAGCAAATATTCAATAAGGCCTTCGCATATCTCACGTCCTATGAACTGGTGAAGGCCGCTGTTGGTGCGGGATGTCTTTAGCAAGAGGATTGATGACAATGCCAAGCCGTGCTGAACATGGGATTCGTACGTCAAGAGACGCGGTTCGTCAATGATCGTTTTCACATAATGGCGAAATTCGTGAAACCCCTTGGTAATGTCGATGTTCTGAAAGACAAGATGGTCATTGTCTGGGCAACAAAAAATCCAGCCTAACTTGATGATATCGTCAGGTGCAGTAATGATCCTAAAACAAATGAAATTTAGAAAACCAAATTATTGCCATACAAAATATTTCAAATACCCATTTTCAGGTTGAGATGCCATGACATGGCTCAAGTCACAATGCTTTCGCAGTTCTTGTTTCACAACGAAGGTCTCCTTACAAGAGACACAGCCATAATGAACCACGATGGAGTAGCCAAGTCGTTCATACTTTTGAACATTCGCTTGACTGTACATGCCAAAATTACGGTGACCAGAGAGAAGATGTTCCACTTTTTTCTGATGAATAGCAGCGATATGGTTCACGGCTTTTTGATTCGACTGATACGACCTGTCGCAATAAGGACATGATTTTTTCAACAAAATAATGGTTTCGTTGGAATTTACAATATCACTAGAGGACATAGTTTTTGTATCTCCGCGAACGAACAACAAGTCAATCATGCTACTTCCCCGGTGTAACAAGTAAGTAGGTTGTCCGTAAGCCAGTCTCTGATTCCATATGATGATATTATTTTGCTGTATCCAACTGGTTAGCAGGTTACCCCTAGAATTTGTAAACTGGTCTTCTGTGTGGGTTCCTAGTCGAGCGTTGAAGTCGCCACAGAGAATTGTTTGGTTGGTATGTACATTTGTTGTTGGCAAAGAGTCCAGGATGAGCTTGACAGTCAGATTATTCAGGTGAGGTGGGAGATATAGGCAGTGTATCAATATATTTGCGATTGTAAAGGATAACTTATACTGGATGAGCGGTGATTCTTCTTGGGCAAGATGATGGACATGGTAGTTGCAGTTAGGGTTAACTAGGAGACAAATGCCTTGATGTCCCTTCGTGGCTAAAGATTGTGTTTTAACACCATAAGCGTGAAATTGCTTCCAATGCGTAGGGTATTTAAGCGGGCTTAAGAGCCATGTCTCCGTTACAAGGAGAACAGAGGAGGATTGAACTATATTAAGGATTGGACTGAGGACTTGGCGAGCCAAGCCGGTAGCGTTGAAAAGAGAAATCTTGATGGTACTCATAAGGAAGGATTATCTTCCATATAGGATACCGTGAGGTGTGACTGGGTGTCATTATGGTCTTCCACAGTACTCATGTTGTCATCTTCGAAGAAAATGGATTCAGGTTGCTTGTGGTTAACACGACGATTAAAGGAAAGGGTCTCCTGCAAAGTCTGTGTACTGATCCAGCCTTTAGTATGGAACTAGCGTGCTACAGCAAATTTGACTGGAGCACGGACAAATCTGAGTGCGCGTTCCATAGGGTTACAATGGTGCATAAATATAATGTTAGTTCGTTCCTCAGTTGTAGAATAAGAATATCTAGGGTCACGTAGGATCATAGGATCGCAGAGATCAAAGTTGTCTTTCAAGGTAACCTTGAATTTCCTGAGGTGAGATCTAAGTTCATCTGCATAGTCATTGTGTACCAAGAGAGCGACGACATTTCGATCAGGATAGTGTATATCGAGGATGCGGTTGTTATTGATGTCAAGTTTACGCAGTCAAGATCGAAGTTGTCCAACAGGAACTCGCGCCTTGGTCGGAAGGTAGAGATACTGAAAGCCCTGGTTCTCTGATGGTGGTTGTAGAAGTCTTGCAGCAGCCTCCTGGCGTTGTTGACGTCTTTGTTGCTGTTTCTGTAGCAAGCCCTCTTTGAGTCGACTGACCTATTCGGGGTTACGCTAAGGTGTGGAAACTGTGGTGAGTTCTGGAAAATCAAGTGAAGATTGAACGTTTGCTGTTAAGGTGCCTGTAGGCTGATTGGTGGTTGGGTGTACCTGATTTAACTGATTTTGTAGCTGTACGGTAGTTGCACGAAGTTGTTCGATTTCGGATCTGGCAGCGGCAAGCTCGTTAGTGAGGCGTTGGATCATGCTTAACAGAGTGTGGATATCTTCACTGGGTGAGTTCTGTGAGCTAGTCGAAGTTTCATTATTGTGTCTGGAAGTTTTGGTATTCTCCCCAATAGGAGACATGTGAGAGGAAGCAGGAAGGCAAGAAAGGACAATAGATCTCATAGTAGCAGCTCGATAGCTGACTCCACAGCCATTGCAGCGAAAAATGGGTTGTGGAGGCTCAGACTAGTACTGCCATTGCGATGAAAGACTCCTTTTTTCGTACATTGAGGGCAAGCTAATACTTTGCGGCAGCTTTCAAACTTTACAAGCAAATCTGCTATTTTCTCTAGAGTCAGAGAACTCGTTGCAGTCGTAATGTTGGTTGGATTAGTAGAGCCAGGTGGCATGATTAGTACAGTTGTTTTCGTCGAAGTGCGTGTAACGTTTAAATTCGCGAAAGAACTGACTTCATTTTAAAAATATGACATTGATTTTGATTGGCCTGTGATATCAATTTTCGCTGACCAATGACATCATTTTTAATTGACCAGTGACATTGATTTTGATTGGTTGTGACATTACTTGTTGGAAGCACTGTAATTCTAAGAGGACCAGCTAAACTTTTTCTAGGCAATGACAAAAAAAAAAACAGGATTTGACAAATCAAATTCCGATAAGTATAGTCTTCTATACTTTTTGATTTGATGCGAGAGGGATTTTCTTCTACACCGAATTTATTATTTACCGTTAATATAGCAAGTAACTTTTGTCATCTTTTGTGTATATTTTATGCAATTCACTATTTATAACAACAGAAAGTTAAATACAATATATCTTTAGACATAAGCCAATTAGAACTGTAATGGCTTTTGCTTCTCTCTTGGAGGAACATGATTACAGTTATTTATTTGTATAACAGCATGTTAAGCACAAGCATATGAGTTGCTCTCTTTCTTTAAAAAAGTAAGTAATGTTTAAATTCTACAATCACCATTGTAAAAGCTTACATTTGATATTTCATGAATATGGTACAAGTTAAAAAGATGAGCATGTTTTGTGCCCTTTCAAAGCGTACAACGCAATAAAAGTTGTATGTTACACAAAATCAGAATCTGCATGATTAAGAATTGAAACAAAAAATATTGTTTTTTTCAGCAAGATATTTTTACAAGAGTTGACAATCTTGAATTTATAGGGGCCTTAAACTTATTTTATAAATTTGGAGGGAAGAATATTAGTGATCTGTGATTTTTTGTAAAATTACAACAATCACAAGAAATTCCGAATATGAAGGAAACCCATCCGAAATACATACTATCAGCTCTCGACTTCTTTGATAAATTTTAACCACAGGGAAAACCTACCCATTTTGAAGATCCGTTTATAAATATGCATGTACCTCCAACCTTTCTGTATATTTGTAATAGACCCAAATGCGAAATTGATATAGTTGTTATAAAATAAACAAATGTAAAAAATAAAAATTACAATAATATTTAAATATACATCATTGCATACATTATACAAAAACCAATTCATGTGCAAAATAGACTATGTATAGATTGTGTTTTTTTTATACTAATAATAGACTATATATCCACTATTTTTAAATGCAATAGATGATAAATTCGTGAATTACGCATTTGTATAATCAATAAAGAATAAATTTTTAACAAAGTATATCATTTCTCCTTTTTGAGAAGTACAGCGACGTCTTTTTATGGTACAAAAGCCTACTAAAAAGATATTATATGTTGAAGTCTTTTAGACTTTGCTTTGGTGAACAATACGAGATGATGCTTTAAGTAGGGCCATTTCACATAACACAATGTCCGTGTCCAAAACTGCACCTACAAGTAAATTACAATTAGTGAGCTGATTGTAGAAGAAAGCTGTATATAAGACACAGACAAATTGGATTTTAGAAGGATGGGATATTCAAATGAAACTATGGCAATACTGACCTTATGAGGGCTACTTTTTGGGATGTTTGGTGCTTCAGTTGCTTGTATTCAGTCATAGAGCCCTAGAAATAAAATAATCGCTTAAATAAATAGTCAAAATGTTATTCATTAAACTAATATAGTTTATGAAAGACAAAGTATGCTCTATTCCCAAGATTGTGTAGAGAAATATCATGATCAGCAGCGATTGCACTAATCGACAATGATAACTAAAGGTTGCTATCCGAAATAATGCCTTTTTTTGTACTTTGCCATATTCAATATTAGTATAATAAAAGAAATCATTTCTAGCCACATTAAATTTTCTTATATGAATACGCAAAAGCTTTACCCATACCATTTGATCATATTAGAGAAAATATTCTTTTCATGACTATTTTAAAATCTGTGTTATGCTCCATATCATCTACAAAGATAACTTATTATTTTCTAATACTTAATTCTGAATTATGACACGTACACTGATGAACCTTCTCATATTTCATAAAGATAGATCAGAATAATTCTGTAGATAAATCGCTCATCTAATCGAGAAAAAAGAATCTCGTAAATTATGAACGGAAGCCTCCTTTATTTTCATCATCAATGATTGCACATCCTTTAACAATACAATCGTAGCAGTCTAGAATTAGATTTACATGATAGGCAAAAGTGTTTATATGTCACAAAAAGAACAACAGAAAGAAGGTAACAATTTTAAAAAATTTTACCCTATTTTTCGAAAAGTGCAAGTAGTTACTAACTTTGTACAATGCAGCAGAGATAACAAGAAAAATGTTACTATGAAAATTTCAAATGTAAATTCAGGGAAGTTTGAATCAACAAGCCGTATTATACATGTCATCTATAAGATAACATTCGTTTTCATCAGTCCGCTCATTGATATAAAATACTCTGTTATATATAAACAATCGTAATTAAGTATATCAGCCCTTGATTTTTGATTGGTTATATCACTCTTTTGCAATCTACAGCAAGCATGTCATTTATTTTTAGATTACTGAGCTTTCCTTATAAATCAGGAGATGTTGTAGAAACCTAAAAAGTAAAGTTGTCTTTGTGTTTTCTATTTTAAGATTTTCGAATGATTATTACTATTCATTTTAAAAGGATCAAGCATTTAGTGATAATAAACATTCTAAGCCTATAAATGAGCTTAAAGTTGGCAGCCTTTGTTTTATAAAGACTGTGCGTAATAGAAAGAGCTGAAATTGACAGATTTATTGACACCCTTAACAATAACTTACCACAGTTTATCTGGGAGAAAGGCCATGCAACGATATCTAGTTTGACTTCAGTATTACAAAAGAGAACACTCCTTTTTATGCTATAAAAAAGCTTCAGTTGCATAATACAAGACTAAAAGAGATTCAATATATAAAATGTACCCAGATTGTCTATTTTCAACAAAATGAGGGAGCCTTTGGAATTCTTAATATAATGAAAAGCCTGATAAGGATTTTATCTATGCCTATCAAGTTTAACATCCTATTAGCACTGGTTTCCCCTCGTGATGTAGCAAATATCGGAGAACACTCGAGTAAATCGAAAGGCAATAAACAATGAAAAATTATTTTTATATTTATTTTCAAGCTTTGAATAGCACATCGCCACTATCTGAGTCAAGATGGCCAATATATGCGCTCTTTGCCATGTTACAAAATAGTCCAACGTCTAATATGCCAGATAAACATTTGATTTCTTTATAAAGTGATGAAGCGTCATGTATAGGTCCAAAATAACAATCCAGAATGAAATTACCATTGTCTGTCACTACTGGCCCTGCTTTATCTGAAGGTTGAGCTATTCTAAGCTGGATATTGACATCAGGAAACATTCGTTTGAGTTTATATTGAATAGTCGTCAGGGCCATTGGTATAACCTCTATAGGCACACCTCTCCTCCACTATTTTACATGTAAAAAAAAAGAGAATAGGTACTATGTTATAAACTTACCTTTGTTCCTAGTTGCATGGATCGTTTTCTTTCGTCTGAAGTAAAATAAATGGCTATTAATTGATGTGTTTCTACAAGATTGCTCCTTACCAGCAATAAGTATGAACTGTTGAGATGCTTGGGCTACTAATCTTTCTTGAAAAAGGCACGCCCCACCTCCTTTAATAGCATCTAACTCGGGATCTATCTCATCCGCACCATCAACAGTGATATCAATACTCGGATACCTTTTTTGTAATCTTTTAGTATAATAAAAGCTGCAAATGTTTTTGTTTTCAAATTACTGTTCCAAAGTGCCTAGTCTCAAGTTATTCTCCAAAATTAACTGACGTGTTTGAAAACTAGTTGGAATGCAAACTACAGATTGAGCCAAGTTTGACTTTTTTAATTCTTCAACAGCATATACAATAGTTGTACCAGAACCAAGGCCGATTACGGAAGGTTTGGTGCAAATAATGTCAGCCATTGCTTTAGTAGCAGCCCATTTTTTCCCCCGCTCGGCTGTTTCTGTAGACAGTGATCGAATGATACTTTTAAAAGAATAATATTTTGTTTTGTTTAAACTGCTGCTAATTAGAGAGATGCGCGAGAACATTTCGAGTCTTTGTGAAATTACTAGAGGTGAGGAAAGTAACAAATTCTGCTAAATAAATCACAGTAACGGAAAATAAAACAGAAAGAGTCATAACTATCTATCTTTTTGTAAAAGCAATTTTAGAGTAGACTGACGAGAGAAAACAATACAAAAAATGGTATATAGGTCATTTTTTATCCACACTTGATATACACGCCCATGAAAGTGGTATACTGCTTGCGTTCAAAATGAAGAATAGGTATTGAAAGAATCAAACCATTTTTTCCTCCAATAAAATCAATGAACCTTCTTACATTAAAATAATTTCATAAACTCCAAGGTTTTTACATAGGCCATAGATGTTAATTGGCAAAATTTAAAGCATGAATAGTATTGTCTTTATGCTTTAGAGCAAGAGTTAGGAGCTTGATCAAATTTTTCTAACTTTCTCAAATCAAAGTGGAAAACCCTATACTACACTTTGTTCAGCCTGCAAAGTTGACGTACAGGCTAACTCAAACGTTTAATTGAAGATCGACTCATTAAAAGTTTTCATACGTTCATGGCAACGAAGGCAGCAATCGTTTTCGTATCAATATTCCAATCATCAATGCTATTCTGAATTTCAAGGTTGAGCTTTGCTACTAAAGATAAAAATTGTTTCTTTCCTATGTTTGTGGATTCCTTTTTCTCTTGCCCTTTTTATATGAATCAGTAATAAAATCCTTAAAAGATAGGGCAGACATATCCAAAATTCAAACCCATTCTTCTTGTTCTTGTATATTAGAATATTTGAGATTTCAAAGTAAAATGGTCACTTCAACTTTTCTCAAATAAATCAGTTTCCTTTCCTATGCATAACATTATATTTAGTTCAAGAAAAATAATCAAAGAAGGTGGAATAGCAAAAAGAAAAAAAAAAAACGGTAGTACATGAAAAAAACCTTGGATTGTAAGCCTGAAAAACTGCAAGTGTATGCAAAACCATAAATTGAGTAGATCAGAGCTGCAGTTGGGCGTACAGTATTTCCAGCGTCAATTGGTCACTTTAATAAGATGCTTTTTCGTGTTGTCTTTTTTGTTCAAGCTCAGTTTACGTCGTCCTCTACGTCGTCCTTTTTGTTTTTCTTAACACTCATGGACATCATAACACGCGAGAAAGCGATTTGCATGCTCTGTTGCGAATCATACAGCAAGGCTCGTGCTATAGAACTTATAAACGGAATAGAAAAAATTGGTCTTGATGTTTGCTACAGAGACGATCCCACAATGCCAATTGCGCTTTGCGCGAAATCAATTTATCAGAACCCATATAAAAACAAAGTATATCATAATGAAAGTGCAACAAATGAAAACAAACAAGCAGAAGTTGAAATACAGCATAAAGTAGGCAAATATCAGAAAATGTAGCTTTATTTTTTGAATACTTATTTTTATGCGGTTAATCAACACAGCTCGTGGAGTTTCTTAATACAGAATATCTACCCTTTGACGTGGACAATAGTGATCTATATGAGCCTAAAAGTCTATCTTTCAATGAAATTTTCAGCAATGTCTTGAAAATTACTAATGTTCTTGATGATAAGACTTGTCGTATTTACCTCATTAAATACTTATTATTCGTATGAGATTACTCAGATCTTATATAAGAAATAACAAGTACTGAATACATAATATTACTTATTACATATTCCCTAAAATTCATATGCAATGTTTACATTGTTCAAACTCAATACTAAAGTTGACTTTGAGCTCACTTCGGTCCTTGAATAATTTCATTTTCTATATAAAGGCGTAGTTTGATTAAATGGGTTCTTTCTCTCTTCTTGAAATCTAATAAAGAGGTTATATAGAGACTCATTCACTAGTTTTCAAGTACTATTTTCTTTCTACTTCTCACTTTATTATCTGCAAATATCTCAAGACTGTCAATGGATTCACTAAATGGTGCAGTCATAAAAAATTAAAGCTAATGGAAGCTACCTCAAAAAGAAAAATGAATGAAGCAGGACCAAAAGTTGCAACTCGTCTCCTCTATACCCTCAAGAGCAAATTTGTTGGTAAGAACCATTTTTTCTATTACATACCTGGATTTATATTATATACCTGGATTTATATTATATATATGTGCTAAGAATATCATACAATTTTAGAAGCAGCTTTAGAAGATATTGTAATGCTTTTGCCAAGATATCAAGACAGCCTCAAGAAGATGAAAGAAAATGGCCACGAAATAGTTGGATATGCTAGAAAATCGAAAAGTGAAAAGGATGACATAAAGCGAATATGTTTGTTAAACCTAATGGTTGAAAAACTGAAGACAAGATCGCTGGCAGATAGAGTGTTGTCAGTCCAAATTCGTCAGCAGGCGATCCGTTTAACAAAAGGGATGAAAAGAAAACAGTAGAGATAATGTCTCAAATAATTGCAAATGGGGATACTCAAGGTAAGGAAAGAATTTGTCATTTCTGCTGACTACAAATACATATTGACCTATTGACTAGACATGCTAAGATATATCTGATAAAGAGAAGAAAATAGTACTTGTTGCTATTGACTATGCAGGACTGACTACCAATTGTGAAGACTTGAAAAGCTTTTTGAGGTAAATGTAAACCTGAAGCTTGTAAAAAAACTATTACTGACAAACTGCAAAAATAGCACCTACAGCAGTATAAAAGAAATTGTTATAGACCATATACTATCCAAGAACAAAGTCAGAATGTATACAAGTGGAGAACTTTTGAACGATGAGAAAAAACTAAAAGAATTTGAATGTCGAAAAAACTGTTTGCAACGTTCGAAATAGTTTATTAAAATATTCGTTTATTATATATGAAGCCCTTGTTAAAGACTCTCCTTAAACAATGTGTATTGTTTTTGCTTGCTTTTTTTAAGCAAGGTTGGATACAGATGTTGTCCAGAATGAGAAAAATTGGCAGATGGGTATAAGAAAGGTTCTGTGGGATCGTCTCTGTAGCAAACATCAAGACCAATTTTTTCTATTCCGTTTATAAGTTCTATAGCACGAGCCTTGCTGTATGATTCGCAACAGAGCATGCAAATCGCTTTCTCGCGTGTTATGATGTCCATGAGTGTTAAGAAAAACAAAAAGGACGACGTAGAGGACGACGTAAACTGAGCTTGAACAAAAAAGACAACACGAAAAAGCATCTTATTAAAGTGACCAATTGACGCTGGAAATACTGTAATAAAAGCCATTCCAAACCATGGATCTACCACCCTCATGGCCTGCTCACTCGATCGCATGCTATTACCTGTCTGCATATGCATCATCGCTTTCTTATGCCAAGCACTATCTTTGACCCTTTGTCTTATCTCCTTAATCTCCTGCCTATTTCAAGGAAGAAACCTACTATACAACGTCGATCAAAATATTCAGCATGATTTATTTGATGGCCGATCATTTGCTAAATCCTACATGAACTTGACGACCTCCACCATGATAAAACTGCTCCTGAAATTCCACCTCTGAGTATAAACCATTGCATTGGTTCAGCTCTAATTAATCTCGTATCGTTTGTTACTGTATCTTCTTCATTTTTCCATCTTTACCCTTTTTTGCCTATCAAAAAGTTTTTTTTTAAGCTCTTTAACCATCTCTTGATCTGACCTGGGCAACACAATAATTTCCATTATTATGTGCTCAATTGGGTTATTTTAATTCTCAGATAAAAATATTCTTTAATCGTAATAAAAGCCACAATTCGGAAGCGATCAGAGCCGAAATGAATTGCGTTACATCCACTATTTTGAAGCCCCACAAAATAGAATCAAAAATTTAAAAGGAGTAACAGATAATCTTATAAACACAAAAGCACAAGACTTTTTATTTTCCTTCATTTAAAATGTATTTTTTGGTTTAAATGGTGTTTGGTTTTATAAATAAAATTACAATAAAATCAAGCAGGCACAATTAAGAACTAGAATGTGTTAAGAAGCAACTTAGTACTTCTTACCGAACATCCAGACTTGGAGGTAATCGTAACCAGACAAGACACCAGCACCAGCAATGGCACGGAGAATGTTAGCACCAGCACCCTTGAAGAGAGACTTGGCACCTTCGTTAGCCAAGATTTCACGGAAACAGTGAAGAGAAGAGTCGTACTTGACGGCAGCACCGGAGGTCATCATCATACGACGACGGACGGTATCAATGGGGTAAGAGGCTAAGATAAAAATTTTCATGTTAAAAACCCAGATTCAGAAACTCATTTAAAAAAAAATTTTAACTTACCAAGACCGGAACCGGTGGTAACAGCCCAACCCAAAGCGAAGGTAGCCAAGAAAGAGTCTTGAAGGTTTTGAGGCATCAAAGGCTTAATGGAATCGTACATACCGAAGTAAAGACCACGGTAGACAATGATACCAACACAAGAGATGTTGAAACCACGGTAGAGACCGGCGATACCATCAGACTTCAAGGTCTTCTTGTAGACATCAACCAAACCGTTGAATTGACGTTCACCACCCTTCTTGGCAGACTTGGCATCGTTAGCAAGACGAGTACGAGCGTAATCCAAAGAGTAGACGCTAAAGGGATAATGAGATAAAGTTCAACAAATGACAAAACGTATACTTACAAGAAGAGAGAAGCAGCACCAGCAGCACCACCAGAAGCCAAGTTACCGGCGAACCAGGCCCAGTAGCCATCTCTGTTCTTGTCCTTGTTGAACATACGCTTGAACTTATCCTTGAAGGCAAAGTTCAAAGCTTGAGTGGGGAAGTAACGGATAACGTTAGCAGTGTTACCTCTCCAGAGAGAGATGGCACCTTCGTCCTTCATGGTACGGGCGAAACAGTCACCAATACCCTTGTAGGGGGTAGAGAGACGACCTTGCTTGATCATTTCATCTTGGTTTTGGATCAAAAGCTTGATACGTTCGATGGGAGCAGCAGCAGTCTTGGAGACAGCAGCGGAAACACCACCCATAAGGAAATCCTAAAAGGATGTAGGTAAATAAAAGGAAAGGTGTAATAGAAATATAAGTACTTACGATGATGAATTTGTTGTTGTTCTTCTCGGTGGCCATTTTGATACTTTTTAGATAAAGAAAGAAGGAGAGGGGAAAATCTAAAAAAAGGGAACCAAAAAGAAAATTTTTTTTGCGACTTTTATAGTCTGTGGAAAGGCCAGGGGGGGTTGATTACGAACAGTCCCGTTCGGTGTTTTAATTCATATCTCTTTTTATAAACTTTACAAAAATATTTAATAAAACTGTTAAAGTATAAAATAAATGTACTACAAAAACTAAAGTCTTTCTTTTATCTTTTTTTGTTTACAAATTCTTGATTTTGTTCAACATGAATAGTATCAGAAATGAATATATACAAAAAAATAAAAGCCAGTAAGAAAAAAAATTTGATTGGTAACTTTTTTTGTTTTGTTTATTTTCTTAAAGTGGAGTTTCAATATCACCCACAAATAATTTGGTTTCTTCCTTTTTTTTCCTTTGAATTTATATCACCGCCTTATACTTACCTCGTTCTTCAGTTTGAAACCGAGTTTTCATATGCTTTTATGTATGCAGATCGAATCATTAAAGAACAAGGATTGACATTAGATACAATGACTATCAATAGTCATTATAGAAAGCTTTTTCTATCTGCTTTTGAATCTGCGTAACATTTATAAACTCTTTTTGAAATTTTTTGATAAATTTACTTTTTAAAAAATGATAATTACAGTTGCTTCCGACATCAATAATAAGAGAAATCTCATTATACAACTGAGAAAGATGAGCAAAGTCAATATATCTTATCACTGCTTAAAATTGACAATAGTAGCAAATGTTTACATAAAAGACTTCTCTTTGGAAGAGTTTAACATCTTTGAGGAACAGATGACTGAGCTTTAAAATAGTCTGATGTCAATGATGCATGGGGCAATCAAACTCGATGAAGCCATAGAGTTAATATTAAAATAGCAAAAGACCTTGGACTAGACAAAAGAGATAAAGATCAAGCCAAAGATGAAAATAATCAGCACAAATAACGTATGAATGAAGAAAGCAAAAAGAGCCAAGTTGGAAAATTTTACAAAAAGCAACAAAACGTCTACTACAACTTACGGATCAGACACTAGTGAGCATACTGTTGATTTCATCTCTTTGATGATTGAAATTGCTCATGTAAATGATATGGCAGTATAAACAGGTACCACAACCTTTAGTGTATATTATTTCAAAAAAACTGGGGAATGAAGCTCAAGTTGAAAAGAAGAAAAAAAGTAGGGCTAAAGTGGAAGTATCAAAAGAAGAGCATATACTGTTTATCGTAAAACATGTTGATGATCTTGTTCCAACGACTTGTAGAAAATGAGAAAATATGCTAATTATAGGATATAAAGGTACTTTTATGTGAAAGCATTACGCCTCTGGAGAAGGTAATGCCGCTATAAAGATGCTTCCAAAGCTGCAATCAAGCGATTGATGGATTTAAAAGTTGCAAGAAAGTTAGACATGAACTAAATTCAATATATATTGATTGAATAGCTATTTATAAATCTTTCAAACAAAAAGAAAATAAGAAAATAACCGAGATGAATGCTCAAGCGGGAAAAAGCGAGAGGCTTGCGTAGAAATTACTCGCCATGGCAATCCCAAGGACTGCTTGACCTGGCTTTATTCAAAGAAATGTCAGTACAGACAAGCTAGTCTTTGTATTAAAATTGTTGTACAGGCTTGCTATCATAATGTTTGTTAATCACAGCTTCAAGACAACATGTATTATTTGCCCCGGATGAAGAGTATACGGATTTTTCAACAACTATTTTGACAATAGTGCGGCGCAGATCATATTCTTGAGAGAAGCCATTACATCAGAATGGATTAATGACCCCAGTATGAACTATGAAACTAATTGTATATTTGTTGGTAAAGCTAATTTAATACGCATATACATAAAACTGAGAAAGTAAGGAAACTGATAGAACAATAAAACTACAAAGTTGTCGATCTGCTTTCATACTCGCCCTTTCTAAATCTTACAGAGTTTTAATCAAATGTTAAGGCAAGGTAAATCAGGATTGCCTGTCTGCTAACAACACCCTGAGCCATAGGATTGCTGAATCAGCTAAAAAAGTAACTTGATCAGATTGTCAAGGCTAGGTAAGACACTTGGTTGCGTTTTTCAATAAATGTCTAGTAGGCGAGATAAATCTTTAATAAGGCTATAAACATAGAGTTTGTTGTTCAGTGACGGATTAAAGTAAGCAGATTCAGTACTTTAATTCCTTTGTCTTTTTTTTTTTGTTATTAATCAAGCACAAATAAAAAATGTTAATATACAAACAAACAAAAAAGGTAGAGATTCATCGACTGTTTCAACCGAATACTTAATATCAAAGCTTCATTCAATAGTGTCTCAAGATTCTAACAGACTAGCTAAAATTTTGATTTCTGCATTAAGATGGTTCGCAATGTCGCATTTTCCTTATTAAATACTTGAATGTCATATGGGATTACTCAAGATCACCATGTATATCATTTACAGTATGTCTCTACCACACTATTCATTGTATTGTTATTACATGCAAATAAATTTAGTGACTTCAATTAATAAATTTATAGAAAACGCCTTTTGTATTCAACAAGCTCTTTCTTCTAACTTTACTAAACAAAGAGACTCAAGAGTCTCATCGATTGTCAATTTTTCCTTTGTATTTTATTTTACTTTTAATGAACTACAAACCACACCCATAACACCATATCGATCATCAATTTTGAAGTACAATGACAAGCTTTATGATCTATAAACAGATAAACCCTTATGGATAACTCGGTTACTAAAAACAGATTTCATTGTAGATTTTAAGCTTAAAGCAGAAAGGTCAACCTCAAAGCAGTGGATAAATCTATGTATATAAGCTTTACGATTAATCCTTTCATAGACATGACCTTTGGCACTGATTGTAATTCGTCTAAAACTGAATGAGTTTGTATATGAGAAGCGCTTTTTTTTTATTTTAATTTTTTTTTTTTGTTTTTTAAAAACTATAAACTTGACGACAAATTCTTTTTATTAAAAAAAAAAAAAAGAACAATTTTTTCAAGAAATACTATATTATGGCATGTTATATGTTGTATAAAAAGTGCGTGAAGGGGGGTAGATGTATATGTACATGGTAGTGAATTCTAGTGAGTAATAATAGTGTGTCTTTTTTTTAAAAATAAAACTGCTTTACATCATTTACACTAAATGATTCACCACAACTTGGACATCGTCTTTGTCTTGTTTCAATACGTACATCTAAACACTCTTTACAGAATGTATGCATACAACGCATCAAGACATGAGACTTTAGCCTTGTTTTACATGAATTACAATTCAATAAAGACTATACAAGAAGTGAATAAAAACCACATTGTCTGTATCATTTAGTCTTACTCTGTATTCTTCTCGTTCTTTTCTCAGCTTCATTTCTGCAGGCTTTTCAATTTTACTTGAAGTACCCATTTTTCTCTTTAATATTTCTCTACTTTCTTCTAGACGGAGCCTTGCATGTGCACCTTCTTCTATCAATCTAATCTTTTCAAAAATAGATTTTTGAAGCTATATAAAAAGCAGTTTAGAAAATATAATTTAGTTCATTTATGATGTGATTTTACCTCAGTGATTTTATCTTTTGAAACAAGCGCCTTTTCTTTTAACTTATCCAATAATACTTTTACTTCATCATTCTTTTGTTTGTATACTTCATAAATAGAATTGCTTGTAGCCAGCTTACGATCTAAACACGTCTATATATGCAATTGCATTATTACTAGTGATCTTGATAAATTACTTAAACTTACAACTTGACTTGTTAAATTTTTTTCTCGTTCTGTCATTTGTTTAATATGTGCAAGTTGTTTTTCGATTTGTTTGTTTAATGCATTTGCAAGCATAGCATGAGCATCCTTCGATTTGTTTAAGGCTGTAAATATTTGACTGTATTTTACGCGTTCAGTTTGTAATCTCATGATTTCATCTTCCAATGAAGCAAGTTCTTGCACTTTTTTAATATTTTCGTCTTCCAAATCACCATATGCTTTTGCTACACTTTCGATCTCACTCAATAATTGTTTCTCTGTCTATTCAATAATTTAGTACAAAATGGATCTATTCACTGTAAAAAAAAACCTACTGCCTTTAATGCTGATAGCCTGTTATTGACTTCAGAAATCACTGACTTTTCTTTTCGAATTCTGTCCTGCAGAGATGCTTCAAAGGTTTGTACGTCATCAATCGACAACAAGTCAAATTCATATTTTTCTTCAAATAATTTGGCCTTCAGTTGGAGTTGCTTTATTTGAAATAACTTTTCAAGCTCTTGTTCAATATTTTCTTGCGGGAATTTATTGCGAACCCTTTCCTTATATTCCAATACTTTTTCCTCCATCAATTTGAGTTCATTTTCGAGTGGCAAGAGTGAAGGTTCCTTTCCATTAGACACAATCTCATAGTATCCGCTTATTCCCGTATTAGCTGCCATCTTCTTTTGCAATCTGAGTAATTCTGTTTCAAGGTAATTGACCCTTTCCTTTCTAGCATCCGCAATTGTCTTTAATTCTACAATTGACAGTCTACCGATCTCAGTTGAGGCCTTGCCTTCCTCAAGATTCATCTGTAAGGCATCTCGCTGTCCACGAATACGAGTGAGATCCAAATCAAGTTTTTTCAATTGATCTTCCATTTCTTTAAAATGGCTCACTTGTTCATAATCCAAATCTCGAATGAACCGACGTCGATTACTAGACAGGTCCTCTACGCTAATTTGTAGATCGTGACAAATATCTGAAAGGTGATTGCATTTGTCCTTTTGATAAGTTCTTGATTGAAACAGCTGCCGACATAGGGGTGCTTTGTATATTCTTGATTCCGGTACACAGACAAGATCCATTTGTAATTTTGCTATCTGTTGTTTTAAAACAATTCTGTCTTCTTTAATCATGTCAATTTCATGTAGTCTTTGCTCAAGTATTTGTTGTATATGAATCAGTGGATCTTGTTGAGAAGCTGTTTGGCTCTGTTAAATGGTTAGTTTAATGAGAAATCGTTTCTTTTTCTTTGCTTTACATTATAAGGTGTAATAGATCCTTCTCCGGGCGCAGTATTATAGGTTCCACTAGCATTACCACTACTGCCACCTTCAATGTCCATTTTAACGTCCTCAGAATGATTAGAAAACTTTTTACTTTGCAATTTCTCTAAGTCGAGTTGTGCCTGATGTAAATTAGTTTCAATCGTTTCTAGCTGTTTATTGAGAACTCTGCATTCTTCTTTCAACATTAAATGCTGATAAATCAAATTTATATCAGTATGATTGTACTTAAGTGTAAGCGTAAGCTTCCATACCTTGAAATTTTTTAATTTCAATTGATTCTTTATGTCTTGAAGAGATTGCTGGCCATTAGTCCAAACAGATAATACGTCTTGGTGCCCTTGCTGAATATCTTTTAATGATCCGTTTTCTATAACAATATAAGCACACACATTATAAAATCTATCTTTCCTTTTTCTTTACCAAAAACAGAATCAAAGCCAGTTATAATTTGTTTTCGTTTGGCAATCCAAGTTTTAACAAGTTGATTCAGTTTTGAAATAGTCAAGTCCACAAAGTCTTTTTTTTTACAAGCACTCAACATGTTGGGTGTTAATTCTGTAAGCCATTCTTCTTCAAGTACATGTTGAAATTCGGTATTGTCTAAACACATGTATAAATTATAATGAAAAGACTAAAGCAAATTCTTGTTTACCAATATTCATTAATGAAGTTTCACCAAAACTCGACATTCCATCTTGTATTATATTTGATAAGAATGTTTGAAGCTTTTTGTTTGTATTTATTAGTGTATCTAATGACTTGGGTGCTTTTTTTTTTTTACCTTTTTGAAAGAGTCTTCCCAAAGCCTCATGTACTCTTCATTTGACAAATTATTAGCCTCAGCTTGCTCAACATATTTTTTCCATCTATTAGCCGATCTCTAAGTTACAAAGAAAAAAGAAAAATATAAATTAGTACAAGAAAGAAGAAGCATTACGAAATAAAACGCGGTTAACAATACAAATTACCAAATAATCTTTCCACTGTCTTAATATAGCTTCTTTACGAAAAGCTTCCAAAGGTTCCTATAGCATGGCCTTTAAATTATAAAATTTTGAAGAAATTTCTAGTTTTTACCTTGAATGTATCTGCTGATTCTTCAACATCTTCTTGATCATCTGTAGAAGATTGCTGAGTCATGAAGCGTTTCTTTGGAGGGGGCCTTATAGAGACACCTTGTTCATCCGTGTCACTAGAGCGACGTTTGTTGTCTTCTATTTTGGCCATGAAAATATTTGTATACAAGGAAAAGAAAAAAAGTATTTCTAAATTGGTTCGCAGTCGAACAAACCCCTCCCCTTTCATTTTCCTAAAATCACCCCAATACTTTTATTTTATTTATGAAACATAGACAAGGGAAATTAAATGAGTGCTTTTTTTTTTTTCTTTCATAAATAAGCTATTGTTTAATATATGTAGTTTATAAGTTTTTATTTTTATTTTAGAGCTTTGAGTTTTTAGTCTGTTTAGTATGTTTTATTCTAAAAATAGTTGATTTAACATTTTTGATAACCCATACTAATTTTCTTAATCACTTTCATCAAGCATATCTTGTTCCTCTTCTTTGTCTATTTGAGCAGATGTATCACCATTCTCCTCTTCTTCAGCATCAGTATCATATTCTAAAGGATCCTCATCATCATTATCACTTGGTTCAAAATTTTCATCCTCCTCTTCTGAATCCTCTTCCTTTGCATTTTCTTTATCTGTTGTGTTTTGTTCATCCGTATTATTATTCTTTATAGGTGCCCTTCTTTCTTCTGACATACTTTGATCATTAATGCCTGCCTTCTTTATATATCCATCAATAGGCCCAAATTCCTCTTGAGAAATCATTGAGAACTCTACCGTTTCATGCTCTCCTTCCTTGATTGCCTTAAATCCTGAATTACCATAGATAGGCCCCTTCAAGCTCAAAACTAAATCAAATGTACGTTGTGTGATACTTGTAAACGCATTTCCCGCTAAACTCGACAGTGGGAAAAAGAGTGTGGGCTTTTTGAATCCAAAGAGGATACCAGTAGGTAAAAAGAACAAATACCCATCCTTGGCCTTCAGATAGGCAGCCACAGAGATATCTTGAGAAGGAAGTGATATTGGGATACAAGCGTAGGTTGTTAAAAGTTGAGCAATCTCTTTATGTTTATCTCCCGTCAAGGTTTGCGATGGGTTGTTGGCTTGCTCCATTTTGATGTCACCTTTATCTTGTGTATTGAAAACGATGCAATCTTCATTTTTAAGAAAGAGGACAAACGTAAATGACTTGTTGGTCTTTTCGGGTGTGGGTACACAGGCGCCCAGTGCGAATTCATCTAGGCTGTACTGAGACTCTATTATTTCTAGTTTGGCATTGTATAAAATCAAGTGAGAAGGTGTGATGATCAAATCGTATTTTTTTCTTGCGGGTGATCCAAAAGAAAGATCAGATAAACGAAACACTTGGTTGTTTTGATCTAGTTTACGTCTTTTTACTTGTTTGCCATTATCTTTGTTTTCATAGTAAGATATTAAACGCTCGATTACATTGGCGCTATCTGGATGAGTTGCTACTAAATCTTTCACAGATTGTCGTAATTCGACATCCTCTATACTGCTGTCTAGCCTGATCTCCATTTATTATTCAAATTGAAAAAAAAAAAAAAAAAAAGAAAAGAATTAAAAAAAGACGACAAGTGACTATTTTTAAGCACATATACAACGCGTTATTTAGTACGCGATGCTCTTTTTAATAATATCATAGTGCGCGATTTTCCTTTATTTTATAGTACGAGATTAGAAGTATTTATTGTAGGCGATGAAGAGCAGCCACATAAGTAATGTTGATAAGCTTTATGAAAGCAAATACAAGAGGCACGTAAAATAAGAAATACAGCCAATAACCAAAGCATTCTCTGACAGTGTGTTGTAACTTGATAGGGATTTTGATTGTTCTATCTCTTCTGTAACATAGCTCATCCTCATCTTCAAGTATAGGTTCCTCTGGGAATTTTCCGTGTTGGTTATAATATATCAGTCTTTTATCCTTCTCTGCCCAACGATCAAATAACCATTGAGTGAATTGAACAGGATCTGATGGTAAGGTATCAATACGGTATCGACGTACATGAATATGAATTTTGTGTGGACCATTTCTATCACAGAATATCCGTTTCATCGTCATTACATCTTCTGGATTCTCTCCAGCTGGAATATCTGGGTATCCTATCGTAAGGTCATATAACCATTGAACTTTATCACCCAAGACGTCTTTACACAATAATAATCCTGTTGTCCTTGGCAATAGAGCAAACTTATAGTCATCCTATTAATATGTTTAGTTGCCTAGTTACATATTTATATTAATATTTGTAGTTACCATGTTAAACTTTTGTGCAAATGCTTTTGATCTTGCACGAGTGTCATCCGAAATAACTATAAAAGGAAATTTATATATTTGTACATTTTGTAACAATTAATGTTACCTGTTCCTTCTGGGAATAAAACCAACCACATTGGATTGTCTCTCTTTTTTGCTCTTTCTAAATTCTTAATAACTGTGTCTTTGTCATGCTCTAATCTTCTTTTTAAAAAAATGAATTCAAAGAATTTCATTCCCTACACATTATTTAGTATGAGACGCCCTTAAACCGGAAAAATAATTTACCCTATGTTTATTGTTTTAGATAACAGTAAAATGTATTTGTTTGAACTTACGTTCCATAGATGGGAATCAAACTTAAACTATGTTTCAACATGATTTTTAATGATCCATGTGCTTTAGATAAATAAGCCAAGAACCACACATAGATCCAATCTACCAATATCTATTACATAACTGCTCAGCCCATACATACATATAATACCACAGTATATATTCCTAACCTGATGATTTGCCATCATAATAAGTTTATCCGGAAAAGAAATACCAATCACTTCACCACTCTTATTACGGCTTAATAATCTTTCTAATCTGTCTTCTTCACTGTCTTCTTCACCGTCAATTTCATTTTCACCTCGAGTACAACTTTCATCCAGTGTAATAATCAAATCTCCTGGCGCAAACAATCGCATCATGAAAAATAAATTTTGTGCCCACTGTCGCATGATATGGGCCTGGCAATAATAATATAGCTTTTTGGATACTGGCCATACAAGTAAAAATAAAAATTGTATTCCAACAATAAGCGTTGATTGGCACCATAATCCTAGTCCAAAAGCAGAGCCATTCAATACTGCTATCACTCCCATATTATAAGGAATAAAAAATAAAAAAAAGAGACGGAAATTGTCTTGCCATCTTTTTTCCCTTCCTTCATTTCTGTGCTGTTGTTGAATTGATGTGACTGTATGTAAACCCCGTCAATGTGGCTGAGAAAAGAAGAAAGAAGGAAAAAAATGCCTTTTAAGCTTGCATAAAATGGTAATGAAGACATAAAAAGAAATCTACAGGAACTAATGATAGTTTTAGGGAAATAAAAAACTCACATTAAGAACAATCAAAAATAGAGATGTTATACATCCTTATTCTAGAAAGGCACAACAATTGTCTCGTGTCTATCAACGCAGAGAAAAGATGGCCAAAAAAGAAGCTCAAAAATCGACTAATCCAATTGGTAAATTGAAAACTTGATATATAGAGTTTTATCGCTCAAACTTTTCTGTAGGAGATAGATGGATTTGGTTTAGATATGCATTTGATGAGGAAAAGAGTGCGGCAACCAAAAAGGAATTGTATGAATTAATAGAATTATATTTAGCTCGTCATGATGAAGAAATAGAACAATTAGAAAACGATCGATGCAGAGGACACAGAAAACCAAAATCACCACGTCAAGATCTTTTAGAAGCATTAAAGGAAAGAGAAGCAAACGAATATGTCTCTGGATTAGAGTTACCTGATTTAACAAATGGAAAGACATTGAAATTACTAAGAGAATGGGACGGAGATAAAAACAGTATGTCCCGTATATCAACTATAAGAATACAAAAGCCTACAAAAGAGGAACAAGATAAACCGAAACCAGTAACAACAACAAAGACAAAAAAAACAAATGATATGATGGATACCGCATAAAAATAATGTGTAAAATAAAACTAAAATGAAAAGAGATTTTTCTAGATTATTCTTAATAGTATGATTGGTACTAGTGTCAACAATATAACAGAATTTGGTGGTTCTTTCACTAGGACGTGCGTTATTCTAGTTTTTAGAAATAATTAATTTATATAAAATCGGCCATAAAACACCGGATTATCAAATGTGTGAACTGTGTGTATACCGATCATTATTATTTTATTTCTAGCATTCTCCTTACTTGTATAAGCCAAGAAGAACGACTTTAATAGTTGTAATAAAAGGGGGGCGACAATGTATAGAAAATGGCATTTTCAAAATATGTAAACCCCTTAAAAGTTACATTGGCCATTTGCTTTCAACGTTTCCCTAAATGATGGTACCTATGGCCCCACATAAGAATGTCACAAAATAAATTGAATTTTCAGAATTTTAGTTAAATGTGAAGGAGTTAGGGGGAGCCATCGACCAATCCCAATTTTATCACCAATCTTTTACATTGTAACAAGCACAATGTCAAACAGGGAGAAAGGAAGCAACTAATAGGTCCATCCGAATACTGTGTAACTGCTCCCCTTTTAAAATAGTATCTCCTTTTTTCCCCCCTTCCTTTCTTTATATAACACTTTGGTAAATTTAACCATGTATTTGCTTATAGAAGAAAAAAAAAAAAAAAAAAAAAAAAAAAAAAAAAAAAAGATTGTGATATTAAATGAAAAACGTGTTTTATGTAAGAAAGAAAAGGAGATTGAGGCATATAGCCTAGAGCCTCTCTCCAGAAGTAGCCATATTGGTTACATTTGTACACACGCAAACACACATCTGTCATACTTTTCAAGCACGCGATAAACAAACCATCTAAGCTTCATAAGCAATGTATTTATTAAGAGAAAGAAAGGGAAGAAAAAAAAAAGACGCGCCTGTTACATGACTATTCGGACCATTCGTTTTATATGCAAAAGCACATATTAATATTCTAGGCTGTCTTGTTTTCTTTCTATTTTCTATCACATTTAAGTTTAGGAGGTGGATTAGGGGATAAGCATACAAAGTTGAAGATCATTGATTGTTATGATCGATGGTACTCTTGTTAAAAAATACTTAAAGCAAACTGCTATAGCTTCTATATAGAATTTCTGTTAATCAGCAGTCAACTTTTTTCTTGTTTATTAATTGAATATTATTTATTTTGCTACTCTCAATTATAGCAGCCCCTTGTTACTGTGTGTCTTTAGGGGATAGCACACTGTTTAAATTAATTATAAATACGCCTCACATTTTTTTCTTTTTCAGTCTCTTTTTCTCCATCCTTATCATCATCATCTCTATACATACACACTTATTTATATGGCATACCGACCATCAGTTTATATCGTACATAATCAAGAGAATTCTTATATTCAAGAAAATGAACGACTCCCCTTGACAAAAGAAAATTTAATCAACCTCAGCCAAAACACAACTGTCATGTCTAATGAAATCTTGGAGCGTTACTGTCAAGAAATCAGCCGTCCTGCAAGGTATGATAGACGTCAATCTTCAGTTACAACAACAAGTCCAGATACGGTACTTGCATCTCCTCGACTACTTCCATTCCCGTATCACAATGATTCTTTATTTCTTCCGACTGCTGAGCAGCTCCAATACAATTTAACAACCTCTTCATCTTCATCATCTTATTCTCAAACCGAAATATCCAGTTTGTTCTCTTCTAATTTACCCATCTCTTGCCCACATTCAGCCGTTCACATCAAAAGATGCCGAAGCAATAACGGCAGTAGCTTTTCTGCAAGCCGCATCAGCCCAGAAAGAAGGTCATTGCCAGCAAAAATGGAACACTCTCTTAAGCCACGTCATTCAACTGTTAGTGGGTGTACTCGGCAAACCTCTTTTCGTTCTTCTACTCACTCTACAGCATCTTCAATTTACAAGGAGTCAAGTAGTGATAAAAAGCCTTGGTTAAAACGTCTTTTGAAGTTCTTGAGCAAAAACAAAAATAAATTGAATCGTAAACAACCACTTCAAAATCAACCGAAAAATAAATCGGATCAAGTCTGGTTTTGTCAATTCTCAAAGAACCCAACCAATTTCATTGAAAATCAGCAACTGATAGCAACTGTATCTTAGTTAAAAACCTACTTATTCACCCAGTTCATTCATTTCTTTTTTATTACGAAAGTTATTTATGCCACACATACACAACACACACAATCATTTCTTACTTCATGTGCAAATACACATCTAAACATGTTTATATACAATTGCATGTTATTCTTTTCGCATGTCTATTACTCACCATATGAATTCTATAATACCCTCACATACAGTTGCACATATAACCCTGAAGAATACTCCCCCCCCCCTTTTTTTTCTTTTTCATTTGTATAATATATCCTCAATCGGTATCCCATACAATTAATAAATAAAATTATTCACGTATTTATTATTACTCGAAAATAGCTGTTGTCTTTTACTTTTTTTTTCTTCTTCCGTAAATAAGTAATGAAAAGATCAAGAGAGTTAGCAATCAATGCTATCAAAAGGAGAGCAAGCTTAAAGGGGCTTTTTATTAAAATGATCGAAATTTTGATAGTTATTAAAAATAGGGGAAGGAAAAATGGAGTTCCTTTATATTTGCCAAGTTTAGATGATGTGCATTATTCATACTGAACCAATACATCCAATACTAATCAAGTAATTATTCATATTTATGTAAACAATGCTTAAGTTGACGTTGGATAACAAGATATTAAATTCCTTCAACACTTGACCGTCTTTATCATTCTTGTTAAGCTTTTGTGACAAAATAATACTTTAAGCTCATATGCGTATTAATTATGAACACACCGCTTAATAATTGTTTAATCTGTTTTCGATAGAGATAACAGCTTTTTGTTATCAAGCAAACTATACTTTTATTTGAAACGCCAGTAAAACAAAGTATTTTAAATTTAAAAAATCAGTATATAATGTCATTATGTCATATTTGCTCCTCCTGTTATGAGCTAAATAAGCCAATAAAGTTGACAGAATATTGCAATCAGTGATGTGGTATTTATTACTCTTGATAGTTTGTAGCGTAGAGTCATATTAAAAAAGATTTGATTCAAGATCAAAGGCTTGAACAAAGGCCAATATCAACAGTAATGTTGAATGTTTGAATTAAGCAATTTGAAATTTGTTTAAAGTGTTAAAAGGCTTGAATCAATATCATATATGTTTAGTTACTTATAGTATTGACCACCAGGTCTTGTATTGTAGATCAAACAATTGAAAGACAGAGAGAATTTTTTTGACAAGATGAAATCAGCTAACTTCAATAGAATTAATTTTTTTTTTTTTTTTTAAGATGTGGTAATCTGTCAAGTTTTATTGGAGTAGCCTCAATATATATTTTATACACTATTTCCAGAAATTAAAGTCGCCGTAACTTGTCGCAATTGCATGTAAATTGTATTATAAAACTTTACAAAATACGACTTTGATTTCTAGAAATAGTGTATAAATCTTTGACAAAAAAGGACTTAGTTTAAGAAGATAGCTGTGTTATATTGAAGTGATTACTGCATTTTTTTTTTTTTTTTTTTGAATAGGTTATGTTTTTATTTAAGAAAAAATAAGATAATTTGCTCTGATAAAAAGAGATACAATAAAAGTTGTTAGCCTCAAAAGGATTGAATAATTTTCAATTATAAGTAAATATGATAGAAGAGTTTAGTAAGAAACTAACGCTTGAGATTTATTCATAAGTTCAAGTGAGATAAAAAAAAAATCAAAAGTCAAAAGCGAAGCCAAAAAAGAAGATAAAAGAATATCATTTTTATATATAAAAAAAAAAAAGAACACTGAGCCTCGGAATTGAGGTTTTGAGTACTTGAGTAGGATTAGCAAAAAAAATTACAAAATAGAAATAAAAATAAGTGAAGCGAAGTGAAACGAAAGATGTTTATATATCTATTTGTTTCTCTTTAAGCATCAAGATCAGCTTCTAACTAGTGTTAATATTTGTGGGTCATGTAAGAGAAAGACAAATAATTCTTTTAAACTCGAGTAAAGTGGTCATCATGCTGTAAAGTAATCAAATTGAGACAAAGTACAAGTAAAAAAATAGATAAATCAAAGAAAAGAGCTACTAGAGATGTATAATATAATTTGAGTATTAGTTGCTTGTATTAAGTGACCACTAGATCTTGTTAAGTAGATCAAACTGTTTTGAATAAAGTAAAATAACAAGATAAAAAAAAAGGGATTACAATGAAGTGCATATACTTCAAGGGACTTCTTGTTCTTGATGTTAAGTAAAATAAAAGGAAAACAAAAGAGATTTACTTTGGATGATATTTATTAAAATAATCAAAAGTAAAATAAGTAAAGTATACTAAGTAGTTAAAGTAAGTGAAGTTTAGATTGCTGTTGAAATGTCGAGGTATTTATATTTTTTTTTTGAGTTTTCTAATTATCTGTTGTTTTTGGTTTTTAGTATTGTGGAAAATTTTTGTATGAATCTATACAGCCATCTGAATTCAAACAACTGTCTGTATTCATATAGTTGTCTGTATTCATTCAATTCTTGTGGTACAATTTTTTAATATTTTCATATTGTGTGCGCTACAGTAGTGTAATTTTTGTTCCTTCAATTGCTTGTAAGAGTTAATGGTTCCGGAATAGAATAAAATTGATAAAAATGAATAAAAAATAAGAGTTGGGTTAAGTATTGATATTAGATTCGCTTGTAAGTGACCACCAGATCTTGTTAAGTAGATCAAACTTGTTTGTAATAAGGTAACTTGATGAAAGCTTTAAGAATGTTTATAACGAAGATTATTGGTTTCAAGGGACTTGTCTTGCTTGTGTTTTAAGAATACTATACCAAAAGATTCAGGGATAAAGATACTTGATTTATTGGATAAAATATATTTAAAATAAGTAAAATTAAGATATATAAGTCAAGATAAGTAAAGTAAAATAAAAATAAAAACTTGTCTATAAAATAGACAAAGGAAAATAAGATTTGACTTTTGAAGTAAGGTTCGACTTTTGAAATAAAGTTTGTTTTTTGAAATAAGGTCCAAATGTTGAATAAAATTCAATATTGAAATAGATCCAGTATAGTGGTGTTATTTTATATCCTTGTGGGTTGGACGAGTGCTTTGTATAGAAGTTTTTCTTGAAATTTTAATGTAAGGTACTGTAGTAACCACCAGATCTTTTATGTAAGATCAAATATAAGTAAATAAAACGTAAAGATAAAAAAAATAAAATAAACGGATCAGGAACTTTTTATGAGGAGGTTGCCTGTTTATTGAATAATATATAATAAGATATATGAGTAGAACTGTACTGTCCTTTTTCTTTGACTAAATGGTTGTGATATTTATATATAATAATTTTTTTTGACCTTTTTCATTTTTTTGACTTTTTTCATTTTCTTGACCTTTCTCATTTTTTTTTATTTTTTAGCTTCTTTGTTACAGTGGATTTACAAGGCGCAGTCAATATTGTAACTTGCTTCGTCACAGTAGCTTTAAAAAAAAAAAATCGAAGTTGTTATTCCTATCCTTACTCCTACAACAGTTTGTCAAAAGTCAAAGTCTGCATCTTCACAACACAACGTAGGTTCAAAAAGCAAAAGATAATTCCCTGACGGGGAATTGAACCCCGGCCACGTCGGTGAGAGCGACGGATCCTAGCCACTAGACCATCAAGGATTTTGTGATTTGTGACAATTTAATTAAATATGGTTAAGCATTATCCGAGCCGGAGCATTGTCCGGTCCGGATATTGTGACAGCTTTCCCTTTTTTTTTATTTTTGTTTGAAGTATGAACCTTTACTTATATTTTTCGGTAAATTTGAGTAAGGCTCTGGAATAAAATGATAAAGTTAAAGCCAGATTTGATAAAATGTTTTCACTAAAATTAAGGAAAGTCTAGAGCTAAATTGATAACGGCCAAGAAAAAAAAATTGATAGAAGCTCAGAAAAAAATTGAGAAAGTCTTCCTTTTAAAATACTAAAAAAATATTATATCAATGAACACTGATTTTGAAATGAATGAATTAAGTCTCCAACAAGAGGAAGAGGAACAAACTACCGAGATTTATGTTAGCATGATGTCTATGATGAGATCTAAATGGGTAACCGCTATGCCTTCCTCAGACGTTATGGATCTCGATGAAGAAGTTAATGAAGAACTGGGAGCTCTTGACCCAGAAGAGAATAACTATAACGAAGATAATAGTGAAAATGAGAATGAAAAGTAACGATAAACTAGCAAAGCCCACTGTCGAAGAATTTGTTAAGAAACTTGCCAGCAACAATAAAGAAAATGAGAAAACTTTGAAGTACAGAAAGTACAGCCAGGAACAAATCAAAGAGTTTATCTGCTTGATAACAGAAATGGTTCCTGTAAAAGACGCAGCTTTATGAACTGGTATCGTTTTAAGTTCAACTTACCGTTTCCGAAAACAATGGACGGAAGAGGGGAAGATACGTGAAACAAAAAAAAAGAGGACGTGTTGTTGGAACTGTTTCTGATTTAAAAGAAGAACACACAGTATTTTTAACAAAAATTATGGACGATTTTGCAACTATTACTATTACGCAAATGTAGGAGATGTTGCACCAAGGGTTCTCTGGATTGTCTGTTAGTAAGTCTTTTGTTTATAGACATGCCAGAAACAACTGTGCTTTGTCTATGAAAAAAACTAGAGAAAATAGTCGAATCTAGAAACTCGAAAGAGACGATTCTAAAGAGAAAAAAAAAATACTATAATGCAATGGATGGCTGACAGCGAGTTTGATTTTGAGAAGAGCTGCATATTTTTAGACGAAGCAGGTTTTAATCTTCATATGACGCGAACTCGAGGTTGGTCGAAAAAGGGAAAACCTGCAAAGTCAGTAGTTCCAGCTTCCAGAGGTACGTCCATTACAATCCTCGGAGCTATTTCATCTCAAGGTGTTATCGACATATCTTTGAGAAAGGCCATCACAGTTGCCGGATCTAAAAAAAGAAAATCAGACGGAAAAGTTATTCAAACTACAGCTAGAGTTGGAATGAGAACCGAACACTATTTAGCATATTTAAGTAACGTAATGGACGTCTTGGATAAGAACGACATGAAAGGGTTTTACTTAGTGATGGACAAGGCTCCTATTCATAAGCCTGCCACAGTAGGAATTTTTATTGAGAAAAGAGGATACAAATGTGCTTATCTTCCTCCCTATTCACCTTTCCTCAACCTCATTGAGCTATCCTGGTCGAAGATAAAGTATGGTATCAAAAGAAGCCCATTTGATACTGGCGACACATTGAAACCAAGAATAATGGAGTCCTGTTCAAAGGTAACTTTGAAAGATTGCCAGGGATAGGATTCATCATTCTATCAGATTTTTTGAAAGATGTTTAGCAATGGAAAAGAACCTTTAGTTTTCAAATAAATTTATTTTCTCAATCTTTTTCTCAATTTTTTTTAAGCTTTTATCAATTTATCTCTAACCTTTTCTCAATACGAATAGAAGCTCTTCTACGAAAGAGAGCCCAATGTCTGAGGAGCATGTCAAAAGTGCAATGATTCAAAAGAATTGAATCGAACTCAAAGGTTTGGTATTGAGAGAGGTTCATCTACAAAAAGTGCTGACTCAAAGCATATCTTCACAAAGAACATCCAAACAATTATAGCATACAGACTAAATACTTACGAGATTGCAGTGATGTGGTAGTAAAAACGAGTGATAGGGCTCAAGTGGAAAAATAAAAACTTGTAATTGTGTTCTAACATGACAAAGGCTTCCACATTAATTCTAACTTTACTAATGGTATTAACCGCCGTATAAATCACATACTGCACAACATTGTAAAATATATAGCTATCTTCATAATTATCATCAACGAAATATTATCTTTATTCTTAACAGAAAATCAGTTAAATAGTTTTCCAAGGTAAACCAAGTGTACGCCTGAAAAAAAAAAACGAGGTAAACTGAGCCTCAATAAAAGGCCGGTTTGAACTTAGCCCAATCAAGTTTAAAAGTAGTTTTTTTCTTGTTTCAAAAGCAAACAGTGGTTTGCTTCTAAGGTAAAGTGCTTGACTAGTCCAAGGTTTAATCAGGAATTAAACTAAATGCATTAGAATTAGTTTTGGTTACATTTTAATGATTGATGATGACATGGAAATACCACGAGAGAAAGCGATTTGCATGCTTTATTGCAAAGAATATAGTGAAGAAAATGCCGATAGACTCCTAAAGATAATTGATAAAAATGAATTAGATATTTTTATCAAACTAGTCCATTAAAGCCGGCACTTGTTCCAATTTTTAACATTTTTGCTGAACCTCATATGTACAAGCGATATAAATCAAATAAATATATTGTAAAATAAAAAAAAATCAGCAATACAATGTGTATCAATGAATGGGAGGGAATAACAAGTGTTTTTTTTTTTTTTTTTTTTTTTTTTTTTTTTTTTTTTTAATTTTCTTTAGATCTTTGGCATGGAGACTCTCGACAATTAAATGTAAGTAGTATGCTAATGCCATCGAGAATTTGTTTACGATCATATACAATAACGTCACAAACAAAAGGGAAGCAATCCACTATTATTTTTTCAATTGATTTGTTATCACTACAAAAGTAATCAGTACTCATCAAAAGCCACGCTTACTAAAAAAAAATATTCACCTGACAAATTGGAAGACATTGGTATGATTTGTGCATAAACCGCTGTAATCGATAACAATTAAGCATATCTTTTGACTAGTGGAGGATACAACATTGATCATATCTACAAAATAACATACTTAGTACTTTTAAATTCGCATGGGAATATACACATATAATACCCTGGGTATTGCCATGAACATTTTTTAATTTAGCTAAGGTTTCAACGCAGTCTTTAACATCCCTTGATTCGATACTGCTACTTGCTTCAGATGAATATGATACATAGCATTTATCCACTTTACATCTATTGTACAGATTATTCGCCATCATTTGAATATTCTTATCTCTTTAATTAGCATGTCCAACAGACTTGTGAGCATATCCAATCAAAAGAAAATCTTTTTTCAAATTTTGCAAATACTGTTGGTAGTTTGCTAATCTTGATACAATATTATTTGCAATTGTTTCTACAACAGAGAATAAAAAGTAAGTAGACGCTCATAAAAAAAACTATTCCAAGATTACTATGAAATTCAGGCTTTAAAACATATATATCTCTTTTACGAGCAGAGACTCCAGATTGTTGTCTTTTTCGGGAAAAAGGTACTTGAATATAATATACTTTGGATTTGGTCCATTGAGCGAATTGAGTTTCGGTTTCAAATCTGTTGGTATATTGCTTTACAGTATTAAATATATCTTCGGTACAGACAGCTTTTAGTTCATAACTTTCATTGTGAGCCAATTTAAGATGGGAAAAAATTGCATTCACAAATTGTGAAATTTGTGAATCACTCTCTAAATTATAGATATTAGAAATGCTTTTTAACAAGTTTTTTAATGTACTTACTTAACAGTATATTGCTCTCGGCTTCATTGGTTTTTGGTGGAGCTGGTGAAAGATACTTTTTGTAGGTGAAGGGATCATAGTTAATTCTTTCCTTTGGAACCAGTACGGGATTTCTTTTTGATAAATCATAACAGGCTTCCAGGTCACCATAGCTTTCTAATTTACTTCTTGCTGTTATGACATTATTATCTGTAAATTCCAAACCAAATAAAACGCATAATGCGTAATCGCGAGAAATATTCATTTTTAATTGAAAGAAAATGGATCCTGCAAGTTTACGTTTTTTTCAAGCTCGGGCTTAGTTTACCTTTTTTTTTTTTTTCAAGCGTACATTTGGTTTACCTCAGAAAACTATTCAACTGATTTTCTGTTGTGAGATTGTTAGGCTTTCGGGTTTAAGTAGGTTTGGTATAGGTTATTGAGACAAATTTTTGGTAATTGAATAAAATAATATCCAAAAAGAGTAGATAATTTGAGTTGTAAGTTCGCTTGAGTAGAGTGACCACCAGATCTTGTTAAGTAGATCAGTCTGAATTGAATAAAAGTAAAATAAAAAGATAAAATAAAAAAGAGATTACAATAAAGTATATGATTCAAGGGATTATTGATTCTTTCTGTTTGTAAAATAAAAGAAGTATTTTGTTTCAAAAGAGATTTATTTGGATAAGGTAAGATAATTTTTTTTTTGTAAGGGAGGTCGTTTATGACCCCCGGTTTTTTATTGGTTTAAATCTTGAAATTGATTTTTCTGTCCTACAGTGTTTTTGGTTTTTTCTATTTCATTTATAGTCCAGTGGACTGATAGCTAAAGGTATAGGCAATTATTTACAAGATGATGAACTAAAACTACATTGGGAATGATTATTCTACAGAAAGGAAACTGACGAACATAATCCGGTGAAAATTGATAAGGTAAGATAATAATAATAATACTTGATAAATTGTTGATATTTATATGTTTTTGGTTTTCTTGATTTGTTGTCGTTCCTAAACTAATCCCAGTTGACTCCAATGTGATACGCTTCTCTGTAGAAAAAATTGAATTTCTGATTGCTGTACTAGAAGATGCCTGTGAAGATGGTTTATAATAGTATTTTTCAAATGTATTTGAGTTCAGGCTTCAATTGGCGTGTTTTTTGACATCTTGAATTTTGTGACCCAATTCTACAGCTTTGGTACTTGAGGCAGCGCGTATTAAGTGTGCTTGAAATACATTCGTGTCAACCCCAGCGGCTTCCATTGCTGTCTTTATCCAGTTTGCTACTGTTGTTGGTCTTACGGTGGTCGATACCTTAGGAGAATCAATATACGTCAGGAAAAGAGTGTGATCATCTGGTGAGTCTTTTCGTAGTTTGGCAGTCTTGGAAAGAAATTTGGAGGTTGTTGGTACAGGGCATAATTCTTCCTCTTTGTTTTGTCCCAGAATAATTGATTTGATTTGACTTTCCTTCGGGGTTCTTGCATGAACTCGCATGGTCATTCCATTTTCATCCTCTTTCAAAATAATGTCTCGATGTTGTAGTCTGCCGATGTCGGACCTTGGTCTCCCACATTGTAGCCATACATAATAATAAAATCGTTTTTAGTTGTAGCTGTTCTAATGATAACGTTTCTGAGGGTGATAACTGCTTCTTGACATACTCGACTAAAATGTTGATATCCCAAGTTACCAATTGTTGTTCAGTTGGAATCTTGACCTCAGATTTACGCTTTGCTGCAAAAAATTCCTTGATCACCATTTGTTCCGCAATTTGTTGTTTGTCAGGATACAAAATTGAGAAAACCGAAGCAATAGATGAACATAAAGTGTTAAGGTGATTGCTAGAAAAGTCTTGGTTATGTCGTAAAAATTGTAGAACATTGAGCGTATTGTATTCGACTGGATCTCATCGAGGTTGTTGAGTTTCACACCATTTTACCCAATTGTTCCATCCATGATCGTATGCTTTTTGTGTTGATTGCCTTATCTTGAAATTTAAATAATCGATTGTATGTTGGTCTGACCATCTTGTAGCCTTTTGTGGTTGATAACAGCCAAGCGGCTAGACTCCATTTCTTGTTCATCTTCCATATTATAGGTGGATTCAAATGCTTCATGTTCAGTATCATCGGGAACCAGAACTGGCTCGGCCACAATGGTGTCACTAGTACAACTCTTGTTAATCGTTGCTGTTTTATTAATTTGAGAACTTGTGGTATCATCTTCCAAGGTGGGTAAGCATACATCCCCTTCTTGAGCCAATGTTGTTTCACTGCATCCACTGATGCTGCTGCTGCTGCTGGGTCTGAGGTTAGTGTCCAATAAGTTGGTAGTTGATAATTGTGGCTCGCTGCAAAGGCGTCTATCTTTAGTCTGCCCCATTGCTGTTGGATCGTGTTGAACATCTGTTTTGGAATGGCTGATTCGTAAAATGGTTGTTTGACTCGACTCAGTTTGTCCGCTTGAGTGTTGAGAACTCCTGGAATGTGTTGATAAATAAATTTGATGTTGTTCATTGATATCTGAGATATCAGTCATAGTACTTTCACGATGCGCGGCTTAGAAAGATATGAGGGAAAAAGGGAAAAAGTTTATTATGATTATTATAAGGAAAATAAAGCGTGGCTCAGAGTGCATGTATCACATTTTCAGTCTTCGTTTCGTCAACATTCGTATTTCATTGAGTTATCAAAAAATATTGAGGGCATGAACTTAGTTCAGATCCGAACTTTCTTCGTCAAGTGGTACAGTTTGATTAAAAGAATTTCTATTTAGCTCTAACCTTTTCTCAATTTTAGTGAAAACATTTTATCAAATCTGGCGCTTTAATTTGTGGAAATAGTGTAAAATAAATATCATTGGGATTGGAGTAAAGGAGAACTTTTATATTGTTTTCATCTCCAGAGTAAAAAATCATTTTTATACTCTCGCTGTTTTTCTTGTTTTTCAAAATAAAACAATCTGAGATGATGAATATGGGGAGAAGTATAGGATGTAACGTATAATCAAGGCCAGAATCGTTTCAAAGAGACACACATAGTATGTATGTCTCCTAAAAAGGTTATTTAGGCTTATTATTAGACCTTATCAAATGACAAATCTATTCTTTTGGCCATGAAAGAATTGTTGTGTCATTGACGTTGTATTAAAAAAGTTGAGTCTGGTAACTGCAAGCAATGTTATCTCTTTTAATCTCGTGCTTTATCTTTTAGGATAACCAAGCTATATTTTTGATTGTTTATTTATTTATTTTATTTTTTTTTAAAAAAAAAAAGGCTATTTCACAATATTAAAATGAGAGTTGAGATATAGTGAATGAATGAATAATAGCAAAAGCTAACTCTATTTTGTAAATCTTTCTCTGTAACGAACCCAACTATAATAACCAGATCCAAAGAGGGCTAAAAGAATACCCAAAAGGTTCTAAAATTTAAAAAAATAAATTAGATTTCATTTTTAGGCAAGTGATCTACATCATACCAAACCGGAGATTTCATTTTGGAAGATCATCACTGCTAAAATAGTCTGGACACAGGACTAATTGGGAATAATAAAAAGAATGCATTTAATTGGATTAAATTAAATGTTATTAAATATTGATTTACCTTGGCTGTTCCACTAATTGTATTTGTCAAAGCAGACGTGTACCTGACCTGCAAGAACATGGCAATATTGATAGCAAACCCTGTTATACCTGTAACCGTCTATTGTCTTTTGTTAGATTCTCCCTTCTTCGTCTCTCATACACTCTCTTTTTTACCATCAGAATCCAGAAACCGATATCATAAATTGCTTCGGATGTTTCAACAATTTCAGTAATTTCACCAGATATTAATACAAGGACAGAAAGGTAAATGATGGCTGTGGTAGTATTATAATGAAGTAGCTTCCTATTTCTAGAGTTAGTACACACACCATCAAAAAAGAAATACTCCTCCCTTACCAGTGATTGTTGTCTACTACACCTAATGTCTTTTGTACATAAATACCATAGAGAGCTACAAAAGCAGAAGAGCCAACACCGTAAACGACACCAGCCCATGAAAAGTTGATCTCACCATATGAGCCAATAGCAAAACCAAAGAAAACAATAGCACAAGCAAAAAGAGCAGGTGTAGATGTCTTTTTACCAAGGATAAGATACGTGAAAAGAATAGTAAAGTTAATAGATAATGATCTAGCAACCTATATTCAAGCAATATAAGTAAACATGATGTACATAAAAACGTTTTTTTTTCTTTGTGTATACCTGATAGAATGTGATTTGAACGTATTTTAAGCACAAGTTGTTAAGCACCAACATGCCAACATAGACAGCAGTCAATGGTGCTACTTTCTTTGCAATTGTGTTATCATACTCATAAGGTGGGATGATACTAAATAATTTGTTGCTGTATACACAAATAAGTATACAAAGCCCTTTCCCTTTATTCTATTCTCTTACCGTTTGCCTACTTCAGACCAAATAATCAATATAATCAAGGCAACAACCAGTTGATACCATGTAACAAAGAGAGCAAAAGGGAACTTTGTTGAACCACTCATGATGATCTTGTTCAAGAAAACCACAGACAGTGAAATGATAAAGTAAAAAGCAACAACAGTAGCAATAAGGCTAACTGGATGTTCCTTTTCGACGGGCTTGTTTTGAACAGGAGGAGGTAAAAAAGCTTCCTCAGCTTCATCTTGATCTTTACTCCTCATCGGGATGTCACTGTTGCTCATCTTTAATACTGAAACAAAAAAAGAAAAAAAAAAAAAAAAAAAAAGGAGAAAAAAGTTATAAATAGCCCAAAAGCGGGACTAAAAAATTATTTTTAAGCCATTGTATGTTGAATTGAGATAAATGTTTATTATATTATTTACATGGTTTATAATAAAGAAAATAAAAAAGTGAACTATAATATATGGGGTTTCTTTACAATTTGTAAGGGGTGCTTCATTTAAAGTAGAGACTGGAGTTGTTCCTTCATATTGGCAACAGCATCGTGGGCTGAGTGATTTTGTGAAAAATTGGCCAAGTCATTCATAAAGCCGATGCATAAAAGCATATTTGCTTTGATTCGATTAAGCGTTATTGTACTGCAATCATAGAGTTCACGTTCAAATCGAAGTGTACGTGCCAGAATATACCAAGCGTTCATAACCCATCTCATGTCAATCAGACAGGAATAATCATGGGTATTCAAGAATTGTATCAAACGAACAGTGTTTAACGAAGCAATGATGGCTTTTTGGATGTATGGCATACTGATTCGAATTGCACTGGGATTCATTGCAGCAATGAGTTCTCTAAAATATTCATCCTCGGTTCCTCCATAAGCTTCCATAAAATCTTTTAGGTGGTAACTCTTGATGTGCTTCATTTTTGTTAATAATTTGGTCCAAAAAAAGCCATTTCCATGTTTCATCTCGCACATATCAGGTAATTCATTCTCTATCTTATAAAAGTGTTCCAGTAGTTTATCTGTATCTATTAACATTTCCTTAGGTGTTTTAGGAAAGAAAGCCTTGGAAGCAATTATATATTCATTGTAGACTGTCAAGGTTGTTAGGAATCCAAAAGGAGAAGAATGATTACATTCGAGTTCAAGTAGAGTGAAAAATTCAAGATCGCTTACATCCTCAAACAAGGGTAACGAAAGCTTAAACTCTGTAGATAATTCGTACTTGTACCAGTGATGCATGGCCATCTCAATATGGTGTGTAAATGCACCAACAAAGGCAGGAAGGTCAGGCCCAATAGCCATTTTGGCTGCATGTTTGATATGGTCGTGAAGTTTGGAAATCGAATTCTTCAAATGGATGTGTTTGAGTTCTAATTCAGAATCATCATCTGTGGGTTGAATAAAACCGTGGTCGGGATTATTTGGAAATGATAGTAATTTACGAATCGTCTTTCGTTTATCGTTTTTATGTTTAAGCATGTCCTCTAGTTCTAGTATGTGCCGAGTATGACAAATATTTCGATACAAACGATTAAGCAATTTTGCTTCAGCTGGCCCGTCCTTCTTTTTCATTGCACTTTCATAGGACGGTAGTAGGATGTTGTAAATAGTTTCAGCCATTGATAAATATTTCATTGATTCATCGTACTTTTTCGCCTTTACTTTGTAGGATGCCATAAAAACATAAGTTGTCAGTACTTCTATATCCATTTCATCAAATCGATCTGATATAAGATTCCTAGATTGTTCAAAGTAATAGAGCGCATAATCAGGTGCTGTATTGGCTGGAAGTATTTTTGAAATGTGTTTACATGGACGTTGGCATATATCACTGCAAAGGGCCATGACTGCAGGCGAATTCAAAATGCTTTGCTGATCCGACATAAATAGTTTAATGAAGCTACAAACATGGATCGAGAACCGTACTGTATGAATACATTGAATGTAGGCATAGACCAATTGAAGAGTAAGTGTATTTAAAGTATCCACCGGGACGACTTTAGCTTTTTGGCTAGTTTCATTTAATAATAAAAATGTCTTGTGTTTTACCATTGTTTTCAATCGACTTTTTCCATATTTTCTCCACATTACAACTGAAAGAGTATCCGTGATTGCATTTTTTGTATGTAGTGAGATATGAGAGGATAATAAAGGATATTCTGCTTGTTTCTGTGTTGCCAACATATTCCTTAGACTACTCATTAATTCTGAATGTGAGTTTACATAAGTATCAATAATCAAATGTCCGTTCTTCAGTGTCAATTGCCATGGTTTAGTCTCCTCTTGTTTTGTGATGCTTGCTTCCATTTGATTATACTTTGCTATCATAAAGCTTTGGCTTGCTTTTTGATACTGGCTTTTTTGATCTGTGTTTTTATCGTTTGGTTTGTTTGTTTCTTCATCCTTAGATATCTTGTAATCTTGCGAATATAACGATACAGGTGATGGATAGTCAGTTCCCACTGTTGTTTCAGCACTACAGTGAGAAAAGTTCTTGTTCTGTGCCAGCTTTAAGGTGTTCATTTCACTTTCCATCGTGACCATTTGATTTTCCAAAAGTTCAATTTGTTCAATGTATTCAATCTCTTGCAAATATTCCAAGTCTTTGGGTGATGGTAATATGGTATATACACATTGAGTACCTAGTTTAATACATCTTTTGCAATAGTTAGTATAATCAAAAAGTCTCCCCTTTTTTCTCTAATCCTATTTACCTTTCACAAGGATTTCCATAAGAACACTTTCTTTTTCTTTGTCGACAACTATTACAAGGTGTCTTTTTTATGGAAATATTCGTTAATAAATTGGCCATATTTTCTTTAGAAGACTTCCGCAGCAAAAAAGATCCTTTTTTGTAAAAAAAAAAAAAAATTAAAAAATAAAAAACGATTTTTTTATCAGATTATGACGAAGAGCCAATCAATAAGCATAAACTCTAGATGGACGTACACATATTTATGAAAATAGTGTTCTATTCATAAACTAATTTTTTAATTGAAACACATTTTTTCTGTAAGCTTCAAATGATTCACATGGATCTATGTCCTTTTGATTTTCTGTACACTTTTATAGGTTGAATCTTTATGGATCTATCAAGAGTTTTAGGTTCGGCTAAACTATTTGTATTTTGAAACAATGCATTAAAGCAGTAACATCACTTTTTATTTTAAAAAAATACGTGGCAAAAGAAAAACAGCCCAGATATTACAGCATAATTAGATACAGCTTAGATTTGTAAAACTACCCGTACTGTGCTTCCATTTTCTCGATATATTCCCTAAATTTTTGAATACAGAACCTTTGTAGCTATTTTAACATTAGGTCAAATTATCTTAAAAGTGGGCAATTTATTCTCGAAATGCTGGGCTAAATTAGAATTTTTTTGGGCAATTTAATCTTAAAAAAGTGGGCGGTGTTTTCAAACATCCAGTAAATTGAGAGTGGAAGCACAGTAATTTATGCTAACTGACAAACCCAGTGGACTCAATAAAAAATCTTTTTCATATATTTTTTTGGTGATTATTGAACTCGAGTGATTTTTTCTTTTCTTTGTAAGAACTATTTCAAAGCAAATTGAAATCCCTTGTTCGTGTGAATAGTAGAATAATGCTTAGCCAATAGTTATACAATTGACACTAAAACTTGGCAAGCAACCATTTGACTTGGATAATATATAAACAGAACTTTTTTTTTTCTTTTCTTTTCTTTTTTTATACTTGATTTTTAATTTAATGTTACCTGCTGAAATACTTCAAACTATATTTTCACATCTTTCCTATCCTGAATGTTACAAGGCTCGTTCTGTTTGTCAGCAGTGGAAACAAGAGGTCGAATATTATTTATATCAATCTATAAAACAGCATCAGCAAAAACTGTTCATAGCAATAAAAGGATGGAAGGTTGTTCCATTACTGCCTAGTTATTTTGATGCTGAAAACAAAGTTATCGAATTTTTGCCACCGAATGAAGATCCTCTTGAGATTGCTTTGACCACTCGTGTCCAGCTGTTATTTAGCGAATGGAAAGACTACAAGAATGATCTTATTCGATACGAAGATTTAGAGCTAGATGATCTTGCACAAGTGATTTTTCACTCAACTTACAATCCTTCAAAAGAACAATTGTATGAAATACCTCCGCCTTTGGAAGCTTTAAACAATAAAATAAGGTATATCGGCGATCCAGGTGTTATTCTATCTTTTTCTTACAACAAGACCGCTAAAGACACAAGGTTATACATTCACAGTGTCCGTGTACATATCTCATGGTTACTGTCTGGTATTGATCTAAGTATCTTGCCTCAAGAAATATATGCAGATCGATATTCAACACTAGCCGCAGCTATTTCAAATCAACAAAAAATCAGACAATACAACAAATATTCTGAAGCTGTCCTTCGATACATAATGACCAACACGCCTGAGGCACTTGAGCTCTTGTTATCCGAGATGAGCACGAATGAACCGCCTTTTGTACGCCAGCAACTTCAAGTAGCTCTAAAATCTATGGGAATTGATCCTCGTGTGATTTGGAAATACAACTTTGTGAAAAACTATATACTGAAAGGAGGATGGGCTAATAACCATGTGATGGAAATAATTGAATTAATACAAGAATCAGAAAGAAAGTGGCAAACAAAAAGAAAATATTTATTGAATAAATAATAATAATAGAATATTTAATCGTTCCCTGAAAAATATTTTTTTTTTTTGCTTTTTTTCTTATGCGTGTTTTATGCGTAGCTGAAAAACCAAGTGCTGCCAAAAAAATAGCTGAGATCTTGTCCCAATCTGATTATCAAACTGTAAGTTATAGTAGAGCGTTTATTTATAATTCTAGAAACATTAATAATACGATAGCGACAAACACAAGATCCACATGTTAAAAACTACAGCTTCACCTATAACCTTAACAACAGGCCCACGAGTTTTGTAATGACTTCTTTAAAGGGCCACTTTTTAGAAATGCACTTTCAGGGTGAGATTGATAGGAATTGGAATATGTTTCCTGTTGAAGCACTTTTTACAACACCCATTGTAAAAGAAATCCCAAAAAAAATGTTGCCAATAGCAAACAATATTAAGAGCGAGGTGCGATCGGCCGATGTCTTGTTTATTTGGACAGATTGTGATAGAGAAGGAGAAGCCATTGGTGGCGATGTTAAAGATCTATGTCAAAGTGTAAAGCCCAACATTCAGATTTGGCGTGCTCAATTTTCATCCATGCAGCCAGCGTAAGAAAAAGAGACATAGAGTAGCTTTTTGCATAAAAAGAGTTCTTATTTTTTTTTTAAAATTTAGAGCTATACATCGTGCAGCAAGAAATCATGTTGAGCTTGATATGAAGCAAGTCTATGCAGTAAATACAAGACAAGAACTTGATTTAAGGATAGGCGCAGCATTTACTCGGTTGCAAACCAAAAATCTTCGTAGTTTTTTTGAACAGTTTGGCAAAAAGAAGATGCTCAGTTATGGTAGTTGCCAGTTTCCTACACTGGGGTTTGTTGTAGATCGATATCAGCAAGTCAAGAATTTCATACCAGAGGAATTTTGGAAGATCACAATGACCTACAGTCAGTCCAATGTTCAACCAGGGGAACAACGCCTGACAACAGAATTCAATTGGAGGAGAGAACATTTATTTGATCAGTGGGCATGCTTCATCCTGTATGAAAAATGTGTAGAGAAGCGAGTTGCTACAGTGACCAAAGTGAAATCAAAACAAACGTCCAAATGGAAGCCTTTACCGTTAACAACCGTGGAATTACAAAAAGTAGGGTGTCGGGCACTTCACATGTCGGGTTCAAGGATTATGCAGATAGCAGAGGAGTTGTATACCGCTGGTTTGATTAGTTACCCGAGAACAGAAACAGATCAATTCGATTCCAACTTTGACTTTATGTCTTTAATTAATCAACAAACAAATGATCCTCGGTGGGGACAGTATGCTACATTGTAAAATATAATCTATTTCTGTATATATTTGTGTGAGGCTCATTTGTTTACTTTTAGATTAAGAGATGGTGAATTTGAAAGACCAAGAAACGGCAAAAACAACGATAAAGCACATCCACCTATTCATCCAACTTCCTATGACAGAAATCTATCTGGAGAAAAGCTCAAGGTATATGAGTTCATTGCCCGTAGATTTTTAGGAGCATGCTGGAAGAATGCAGTTGGATATGAGACATCGGTGGAAGCAAAAATAGATGAGGAGTATTTTGATACCAAAGGGCTTGTTATTTTAGAAAGAAACTATTTGGAAGTGTACATTTATGATAAATGGACTGGAAATGTAATACCAGAATTTCAAGAAGGTCATGAGTTTATACCCGAAACGCTAGAAATGAAATCAGGCAAGACTTCGCCTCCTAAATTATTAACAGAAACTGACTTAATTGGATTAATGGAAAAGAATGAAATTGGTACAGATGCGACTATAGCTGAACACATTCAAAAAATTCTTGACAGAGAGTATGTCTATAAAGAAGGACAATTTTTTAAACCTTTAACTCTCGGTATTGCATTGGTCTTGGGATATAATGAAATTGGGCTGGAATCCAGTTTGAATAAACCTTATTTAAGACGCGAGGTAACAAAAAGAGACATGTATGAGGCTCATAAGAAACTAATTTATGCTTATGACAGATGGAAGCAGATTTGAAATCAATATGTGAAGGCCGTAAATCACCAGATGAAGTATCAGACCGATCTCTCTATCTTTACAGACAAATGTTTTTGAGAGTGTCAACAGAGTTTGATAAAATCAAGAATGCAGTCATTATAAATTATCGAGGTTCTGAAGATGATCAGCATACAGCAGGAAGAGTATCTGAAGGAGGTTTGTTTGGTCAAGGAAATAATCAAGGAAGTCGTCGGTCTGAATCGGCTAGAGGGACTGGCTCAAGAGGACGTGGTAGAGGCAGCAGAGGAGGTAGAGGAGGGAGTCGCGGAAGTGCATCCAATACAAGAGGCGGAATTTCGAATGGAAGCCGAAATCCACGATCAAATAATAGTAATCCGCCTAGTGATTGTCCTAACTGTCGTTGTGGAAATCCTGCTATTGAATTGACAGTGACGAGAGACTCAGGTAACAGAGGTCGTCGCTTTTTTGCTTGTGCTACTGGTAGAGATACAGGCTGTGGATTTTTTGAATGGATTCAATAAATGTATCAAATCTTGTTGTTTATTAATATTTGTATTATTGTAATTTTTAATTATTATTATTATATAAAAGCACCATCATTGACGTCTGGTAAAGCTAACAGAACCACCTTGAGTCTCTGTTCTGCCAGTCCATGACCAGAGATTAGTTCCAATTTCAATCTTATTATCTACATTGCCTCCTTCAAGCATATATGTTTTAATCAAGTGCAACAAGGTAACAGTCAACATTTCCTCGCTTGCTTTGCTACCAAGACAGACACGACGACCAGCACCGAATGCCATATGATCATTGGCTACCTTTTTACCTGTTTTATCTTCTTTCATAAGACTGACCATCTTCTTCTCAGATTTCATGAAACGTTCAGGTGCAAATTTTTGAGGGTTAGGATAATATCTAGTATTTTTGTGAATAGCATCCACATTCATTATTAATTCGGTATCAGCGTCAACACGGTACATGTAGCCATCAGGTGCTTCAAAGTCATAATCTGTACGGGGAGTATAGGCAATCAATTTGTTAGGGGCGTCCAAACGAAGACACTCTTTCACAAATGCTTTTGCAAGTAATCCTTGTTCTTCTTCATCAGCTTCCAAGATCTTTGTTTGCCATTCGGGCTCACCAGCCACACGTTGAATTAAAGAAAAGAGGGTTGAGGCCAAGTAAGTCTGTGCGTGAACAGTCATATGGGTGATATTAATCAGGATTTCTTCTTTGGTGAGTTGAACGGGTTCAGGGTCGTTCTTTGAAGGATCGATACTTATCAAGCTCTTGGCAATTGTTGACACTTTACTATAGGGTACATAACATTCTTTTTTCTTGGATTCTTCTATTTGTTCCTTTTGGGAATATATCGTTTCGAATGAAGGCATAAATAGAGCCAAAAGAGCATTACGAGCTTTAGTAATGGAACTGTCCATCACGAACAGTCTGTAGACATCAACCAGAGAGTTGAAAGCAGGAAAGAATTGGCCTAAACGGTTATACTTGCTTGTCTGAAGTGCTTCAAGTTCACGACACTTAGCTACCAATTCAAGTAAAGTCTGAGGTTCGCGTTTTTCAGGACCAATGACCATTGTCAATGCAGTGTCAGCAGCGACCAAATCGACTAACTGACGTAGCTCCTTTGCCGTTAACTTACATTCTTCCTTTAGCGATTCTCCAATACAAAATGAAAGTGTCTCCGATTGCGACTTGAAGGCTTGTTCAAATTGGAGATGATGATCCTTACCGATAACAACGTGAACTGCTCTCCTTAAACGAGCCCAATAGCTTGAGAATGGAGCAGAGTAAATAGTTTTGGCTCTGTCAGTAAGTGTACTTTCAAAAGTGTCTGATGGCGAGCGAGATGAGTTGTATTGTTCCTTTTCAATCAAGAATTTTTGAACCAGTTCAGGACTGTTCATGACAATAACTCGCTTAAAACCAATTTCTACAGAAAAGAGGTCACCCACCTGCTTTGACCATCTTGTAAGAGCATGATAAGATTCTTTTTGAAATATATTGTACGCTTTTGTTAAATAAGGTAAGCCTCTTGGACTTGCTGGCCATGGCATTTTCGGCGTTCCATCTTGTTTTTTATTTTTCCACATAAATCTTTGGCCAAGTTGAGTAACTACATATGTAATAAACATAGATATTATGTAAGATAATACCGATGCCATCCCTTTTTTTTATTCTGTAAAGAAAAAGAAAAAAATTAACAATAATTGATTTGCTTTTTATGCTTATTATTTTTTTCTTTTTACCAAATTGGTTCTAAACTTCCATATTTATATAACATTCACCCAAAAAGCTTATCTTTGTGTGAAACCATGAACTCTTCTTAAATGTCTATTATTTTTCTCATTGGTCTCTTTTAAACCAAGTCCCTTCTTCTTTTCACTTTTGTGTACAAAGTAAATGAATCAGTAGGTATACAGGTTCTTGTTTAATGAGATCTATCAAAGGCATTTCATACGCGGCTTATACACGGTACTATATAATAGCCTATTAACTTAATTTACATTATGTCTACGCTATAAAAAGTCTTCTATTAGAGTTAATAAATGAAGCAGATGTTGTAAAAGTAAGAGGGAAAAAGATGTAGGGTTTGGACGATGTAAACGTACGTCCTTTAGGTATAAGAATAGGTGTAGAAGGAGCAAAATATGTATGGGTTATTATCTGTTATCTATTAATTATTTAACGTGTTGTTGAGTTTATATTTATCATTTGACATAGCAAAAACCAAATGTGTTTTCCAATTAAGGTCGAATAGTTCGTTAGCTGCGTACATATTGTGTGCTTAGGATTAGCTTTTATATGAAGGGTTGAATGAGGATTTTTTTATTCATATGATGACATCAGAATAAAATGATTTTCTATGTGACTTTTTTTGGCACATGTATATCCTCAGCCATAGATTTTTTTTTGTTTCAGCTTTATAAGTTTAGAATGTCAGACGCAGGACAAGAAGTAAATGAAGTAGATCAAACAGCAACTGATACAGGAGAGCAAACCAGTAATAATGTTGAGAGTCTAAAAAAACGCATAATCTCAACCAGCAAGCTTTTTCAATACTTGAAGGCTGCTAAACAAGGTAACATATTACAAATCGCTCTGTCATTTAGTGTATTAACTTTCTTTAAGACGTCGATACAAAAGCAGAAAAAATACAGGAATTAAAAACACAGCTAGAAGCTGCTGAAAAGATTACAGAGCTACGCAATAAAGAATACCAACAGCTAGAAGAAAGATACAAACTTTTAATAAGTTCAAAAGGCGAAGATCCTACTGAATTGAAAAATAAAGCTAAAATGCTGGAACAAACAATTGAAAAGCTTAAACACGAAAAAGAAACAGTAGAATCATCTGTCAATAGCAGCCAGGTAATGTTTTATATGAAAAAGAAGCACTATTTTAACGCGTTTATTTAGTCATATATTAAGCAACTGGAAGCTAAATGTGAGAGCCTTAATGAAGCAGTAAAGAAGAAGGGCGCTAGCAATAGCATATCATCCAAGCAAATTGCAGATCAGAAGCAATTACATCAGGATCTGGCAAAGAAGAGTAAAGAGTTTGATCAATTAAAAGCTCAACTGGAGGAAGAAAGAAATGAAAAGGAGCAAGTCGATGATGAATTAATGGAACTTCAAATTAATCACGACATGTTGAAAACAAAACATAATGAGACAAGCGAAGAACTACAAGCGTATAAGTCAAAATGTGATTCACTTGAGCATGAGTGTAAAAAACTGCGCTCATCAAATACTGAACTTGAGTCTAGATTAATTACAGCTGAGAAAAGGGCAACAGATGCTGAATCTATTATAGCCGAACAAAAGAAGTATGCTCCATCATTTACAATAGAGCATTCTACTAGTCAAAATAAATCGAACGAACGATTGCGTCTTGCACGTGCTGAATTGAAGCTTGTAAAGTTCGAAAATGAAAGTCTACGAAACCAGATTAAAGCAATGTATCTGAGGCAAGAAAGTATAGACTCTCTTAGCGGATCTGACGAAGATGTGAATGTTGAAGTGGCTTTATCTTCAACTCAAATGGCTACGACCTCATCGCCAGTATTTACACAACCTATAGAAACAACACCAAAGTCTATGTGCAAACAACCACAAACACAGCATATACCATCAACACAAGCATCACACGTCATCAGACGTATTTCAACTTCATCTGTACAAAGCCCACCATATGTTAATAATTCATCATCCTCACCTTGTTTTGAAATGCCAACAGTGACACCAGAAATAATGAGACGTCAATCTTTGGCAAACAAGACACCAACAACCTCACCTTCAACATCACCTACGATACTTCGCAAAGAAAACCCAGTAGAAACGGTTGATAAGGTTGCTTACCGGGTGTCTGGCCTTATACCGCCGCCACCTGTGCTTTCTCCAACTACTAAAAAGCCTTCTACAAAGCCACGCAGCAAGCTTGCTAAATTTGTAAATAGTCGAAACCCCTCCAAAATGATTAGCTCGAACCCCATACCTCTTCACAAAAAGCAACCACTCAACCCAGTTAATAGTAGTACAACTGTTAATACTACACCTGTGAACAGTACGTCTGCCAATATTACAAATGTGAATAGCACACCTATAACTAGCGGGCCTGCCACCAATACATCTGTGAATAATACACCTGTCAGTAATAGATCTGACAATAATGTATCCAATAATAATAGACGTGTGAATATTTTACCTGCCAATAATATACCAACCGATATCATACACATGATCAGTGCATCTTCTAATAGCACTCCTGCCGGTAGTACTTCTGCCAATGTTAAGTCCGAGAATAATGCATCTGCTAATAATGTGCCTGTGAATAACAAACGTGTAAATGCCGATTCTACTGTTGCTACATCTGATCAACCAATCAAAAAGAAACAAAGGCCAGATATTCAATACCTCAAGACTGCTGATCAATCAATCAATACAAAGTACACTGTCCCCACATATATCAATCTATCTGCTGAATTAAGTTATATTCTATCAGAGATGGAAACGTGTTTTGAAAAAATCAAATCTGCTGCAAGTCCTTCAACGCCATCTGATTCTACTTATGGTATTCCCGGTGGTGTAAGGATTTCAGTACCAAGCACGATTGATAAAAGAGAAAAATCGTATGCATGGTTGCTATGGGCTCTTGCCCGTGAAGACATGGCAGCATACGATAAGACTTTAAAGAGCCTTTTCCAAATCATTATTGAACGTATAAAATCAACAAGACCACAAAGCACCTTAATGTAAGTTTTGTAGTTTCAACATAAAAAAAGTAAAGAAAGTTTTATTTACAATTTTGTTGTTAGGCGATACATAAGAACGGTGTCAATTCTTTGCAAGGAATCCAGCGATATTGAGAGAATGCGTACTCTATGCTATGATATAATTCGATATTCAAGATGTATAGCAAATACGATGACATGTTTACTCAACGTTGCATGCATCTACAGTGATAGTCTTGAAATCAAAGAAACAAATCAAAAGATTGGAGAGTGTTTGCTACATAAAAGCATTTGCTCCATAGCTGTATCCATTATTAATACAACCCAAAAAGAAAATGTAAGTTTAAAAAAGTTAAAATAAAACAAAAATAAAATAAAAAAAAATTAAGCTTTTAATAATAAAATAGATTAAAGAAATTTACTTCAAAATTGCTTCAATATGTCAATGGCCCAGTATAAACGATACACCTTCTTTAAATACTGCTGTAGATTTAGTTACAAATACATTAAAGGACCCTCGATTTAAGGAATTGTATGATAAAGATAAAGGTGTGAATAAAATAGTTTTTATATCAAAGGGATAATACTAATGAATGAATGCGATAGTTGCTTTTGAAGATTTAAAATTCTGTATAATCAAGAGTCTGGAATTATTACTTAGCACAATGGACAATTGGGCATTTGTGTACGACGAATACATCAGAGGTACCTTATGGCCATTACTCGGAGAGGAAGTACTTGATAATGTTTGCTTGGAATTACTTGGTATATAAAGGCTAATAAGCAAAAAAAAAAAAAAAAAAAAAAAAAAGCCAACCCATCTCATTATATTTCTTAGCTGTCTTAGGATCGTTGGGCCAGGATAAACCTGGAATAATGGCTCTGGTACAAAAATTCTTAGATGTACTAAAAGCTAAACAAGTAAAAGGTAAAGTAAATTGTCAATTGCTCGATGAGTATTTTTCTAACGTTCTCTTCAGATGTGGAAATTTATCAGCTTACAGCAGCTAATGGTCTCATTTTGTTAAGCCAAGACAAACCTGAGTTTATGAAGATAGCTGTAGATTGGCTGAACAAGTATAAAAAATAAAAAAAGAATTCACCTGTTTTATGAATAAAAAATTTAATGTTTATTGAAGCTCCATAGCATATGTTTAATATTTTAGGAATAGACTAACATAAAAAATTATATGCAAACAATAAAAAAAACGAACGTTGTTATGAAACGGTTAAATAATAGCCAGTAATTATCCATCTTTCTTAATAATAAAAAGCGATGATTTATAGTAATGAACAAATAAATAAGAAAGTATTTATGATTTTAATGAAACTTAGATAATAATAAATTGTGCTCTCCCTTTTTTGTTTGTGTACAACTTTCTGCATAAAATTATAAAATTTGAGGCCCTACCATCCTCCCTTTTTTTTAAAAAAAATACATAAAATTAAAAGATCTCTTTTCCATATATATATTATAAATGATGAATTTGAGTTTAGAAAAAAAAAAGCTGTGTATCAATTTTACTTTAGTTGATTCAAGGATGATGGAGAAAAAAGGAAACAGTGTTGAATTGTTTGTGTAACAACCAACTGTTTCAGACAAAGCAAAGGACGTAAATGAAAAAGTTGCCAACCTGCTAATTCAGCCTTGATTACTGTTTTATTAACATCAGTTTTTGAAGCGTAATAATGTTCATTGAGGAAAAGCAATAATAATAAAACATTATATGACTTAATATTTATTGTTTTCTTTTTTTATTCTTACATAAAAGCTTGCTATATTGGACGATGTGTTTGAGGTATAATAAGAAAAAGCATTAAAGTATTTGAATCATGTTGCTTCGTTAAACAATGTTATGGTGCTTCTGAAATTGAGTCATTTAAATCACAATTTTGTTAGAGAAAACTGCAGACTTTAAATTCATGTCCTTTCGTATTTAATTTCTGATTTGAATTTTTCTACATTTCTTTTATTCATGCTATAATGATCTTTGAAGTTGCGAATGAGTCAAATAAAAGCAGCAAATCTTGATGAAGTGATATTTTTCGATTTTCCTTTCAATTATCTTAAATAGTAATGTATTGCTTTTAATCTATCATATTTGTAGTTATGCTTAACTGTTGCCCCTAAAATTTCTAATAGGTTGTACTGTATCTTGAATAAAAAGAATAAACCCTCTTATTTTTTCAATTTCAAATTCATCCTTAGGATTCATGTAGGGGCATGGTTAGTTTCAGGTACACTTTGTACGGAAATTATGCAGGTAGAACTAACTTTGAAAATAGCTAGCAAAATTATGACCAAAGGGTCAGTGTTGAAAAGATAAGCTTTCGAATTTGGACGGGGGATTTTTTTCATATTATCCATAGATACAATGGCTCAAACAGAGTCAACACAATAACAAAATATTTGAATTGAAAATAATTGGATGATTCAAATGAAAAATTTATTGTTGAAGTATTTATCAAGAAAATTAACTATTTTTGCACCAAATTTTCTATTACCTACTTGGCGTTGTACAAAATGTTAAGTCGATTGAGGTAGCCTTTTAAGATCGGCTCAGAGGATTAAGCTACGATCGATAGAGTTTATTTGAATTTGCTATGTATTGGAAAAAAGAAAGAAAGACAGCAATTTGGGGGCAATTTATAAAATATGCATTGTCTTTGAAGGCACTGTACTGTTTTAATACTCACAAGTGTTATTTTATAAATGCAAAGCTATTGAAAGCATTTTTCTTTGAGTATTCAATAGGATTTCTTAAATATAAAAAAAAATTGTTACTTAGCATTTTGTGTTTGCTGCTTGAAAGTAAAATAAATAGTGATAAGATTTACTTTTTAAATCATCGTCATTAATCTTTAGAAAGAATTGAGTTCTACCATAATTAATCAAAGAGACATCCTTTTCTTTTGCTTTCCAGTTCTTCCTATATCAGACATGTTCAATCAGAAATCCTTCAAATACTTAAATCAATGTAGGGGAAAAAAGAGTAACTCAATTTAGATATACATCAATTTAGTCCTTTTTAACAAATTAGCTTTGCGTCTAGTATATAATAGGAATAAGAAGAAACGTAAATGCTAAGGAGAATTAGACATGCCACTAAAAACTATTAAGGTGATAAATATATTAGTATTAATTGTAACGCAGAAGGATATATATGATCTAGATCTCATAATCGTCCAAATAATAAACTCACAATACAAGAAGAGATACAGTAAGCAGTAGGTCATTGCATTTTTTACATGAGAGAAATAAAATTAAATATAATTTTGAGAAAGATAAAAAGAGTCTTGGGTGGTATTACAAATTTTATGACTAAATGTCAGCTATTAATAAAATGCTGCAAAGTTTTACATAGTAGTGAAGGATTAAGTAATTGGACCTTTACTCTAGAACTTTAGTACAGTATTTTACAATCACTGTTTAAGAAAGCTGCCATTAATGTGAAATCACTATCCAATGATCTCTAGTAGACTTAGAATAGTTTCTTGAAACATTTTATCACTTATAATATGAAAGTCGCTCCTGCTTATTATTAGTGTTTAACTACTTGTGTCAAGATTGTTACTTCATACACCAACATCACATTTGTAAATTTCTAGTTAAAAGTAGCAGCGTTTTTATATTGGTCTATAAAAAAGGTATATGATAAAGTACATTATATTATTTCAAGTTGAGAAACATTTTTTAGTTGGTATGGTTATTCGGATTCATCCTAAGTTCAAGTATCTCAAAATACGTGCTTTTTAAAGAAATCTTGTATTCTTGTTATGATGTGTCTTATTTGAATCTTTGCCTAGAATCCTCAGAAACAGCCGTCTGCCATTCCTGAGATACTTTACACTCTATGGTTAAAAAAAATGCCAAGCATTGTATACTTAAACGTGGCAATGATAATATTTTTTTGTTTGGTTTATTTATGTTTTATGCTAAATATCCCATACTACACAACATATCGGATTTACTATTGAATGATACTTTCAATAATAATAATAATGTGATACTGTTCGAAACCATATTGTAACCAAAGATATGTATTAATACTACTGTACTTTTATTTATTCGTATACTAAGTTAATTTTTGTGATCATAAGAATATAGAGATAAGATGACGGGAATATGTAGATCAAAACTAATTAACAGCAAGTTTAGGTTGTATTGAGGGAGAGCTCATTTATAAGTGTAAAAAATAATTTTAAGATTTAGATACTTATTTATCGGACCAAGTTATTCATTTTGGCATCAATTTGAGCAAGGGAAGTCAAAAGCGGCTCTAAATGGCTGTCTGTGAGTTTTACTTTATCCTCATCGAGACTCAGTATCTCCAAGTATATCTTGTAAGTATCAGTAGTCTTTTCAATAGCAGCAGATTCAATCGAAGCTAATTCCGAGTGCAAAACAAAATCAACATGATCACACAATACAGACTTTGTAAAAAATTGAAATATTTGAGATCCAAGCTTCGTATCACTGTTGAAATTGCCACTAGAGGCATCTGTTGCGGTGAATATGGTGTATGGGCGTAGTTTCATGTTGTTGGTTAGTTTGGAAGAGGAGCAGCTGATACAATATGTATTTGAGGATGCAAAAGAGGATCTTACTTGACGCAATTATCAATAAAGATCTCGGGTATACAATTTGGTTGGATGTTCCTTCATGGTATGGATTGCTTTTTCTATTTAATGGTTGGATAGGAATCTTTTTTCAAAGGGTTTTATCTATTGCTCCGCGTTAATTATTCAAAGCAATAATTAAGAGGCGGGTGCAAGAAGAAGGATAAACAAAGTAATATATGGATAAAAAAATAACATTGACAATAATAATCTATGAAAAAAGATAAAGGAAAAAATAGTAGAACTGTGAACTAATCAATCGAGTTCGTTTTCTTCAGCAATGTAGTCGTGGATGGGTCATGAAATGTTTTGAAGGATCTTGTTAGGTAAGAACAGCTGGCCATTGAAAATGTAATTCCAGTGTGCTTTCCATATAAAGGAGAGTGCTGTAATGAGTATCATATTTGCGGTAATAACCTTATTTTGTCAGTAATTGACTGAATAGAAATCGAGCGCTTGATGTAATCGACGAGCTGAAGATGACACTTCCGATAATTAGTTTATGAGAGTTGTCTTCATCTACGTTGCAAACACATGTATCTTGATATACAGAGATGTTTTCATCCGGAAGTGTACTTGAATAGTTGTTTTGAAATCGTTCGTAATGGGGGTCGAGTGTTCGAAGTTTACCGTAAAATTCTTTATAGTTGACTAATAGAATTTACTCTTGATCAACCAGGATACATCCAGCGAGAAGCTGCGCGCACGCAAGACGTAAATGTTGCCCTTGCACCCAATTTTCATTCAAGATATTCATTTGGTTCTGATCAAGTCCTGTGTATTCCTCTTGGAGTATATTCGCCTTTGGAAGTGAACGAAGACGGTGTTCAAAATAAGAGTCATCACAAATTATAGGAGAAGGGAATGAAAAGGTTCCAGGTATTTGAATTTTTTGGCAGATGAGGGCTTTTGTCGTTGGAGAAGTAGACAAGTCACTTATCATACCAGTTGTTTCTTGACTGGATGTAATAACTGGCTTCTCTCTGGTGCTTCCATGTTCGTCTTTTGTGATTATCGACACTGTGTATAGTTTGGCGGAGTCGATCGTCCCATCAATGACAGTTCTTGCAACCAGGTCTAACCGAGCACCAAAAATCGTCTCTATCACCTCTCCGTGCGTCTTGCACCTCTTGATTGGCCACAGTCCAGTCGAAGGCTCTGCTAGCTCAGTTATTCTTACTTCAGGTAGCAAAATAGACGGCTAAGTAAATATCGATGAGTATGTGATACATTATGAGAAATAGTGTATTGATGAGATATTACCTCCACCACGCTCTCCTCTTCTATTTTTGCTACAAAATAAAACAATGGGTAAATATACTGTTAAAGATCAAGGAAAAGAAACGTACTTCGTTGCACCCGATGATTGTTGTTTGACAGATGCCCTTCAAGTTTAATGCATTGCTGTAATACTTATAGCATCCGGGACAGCCCAGCTTTTTTCTTGACCAGAGCATTCGTGCCATCATATTGAGTTAATTTTTTTTGTCGACAATAATGGCTCTAAAAAAAAAAAAGAAGTGAGTCCATCATGCTAACATAATCACACCAAATAAATTTTCGGACAAAATATTTAGGACCAATTAATATCTGTGAACCTAAGCTTGAATTTTCAGGTTTTGAGAAAAAAAAAGATTCAGATGCTTATTTAAAAAATATATCCATAAAATAATTTTCAATATTCTGTTGCGCTGCCTTTAGCTTTAATAACTGCTTCACATCGCCTCTTCATGCTTCGAACTAACCGGTCGGCAAACTCATCATCCAGTCTTGCCCATTCTTCTCGTAGAGGCATCTTCAATTTCTCCAAGCTTTTGACCGACGATATTTTTCTCTCAATTTGCCTTTCAAGAGCATTCCAAACATGCTCTATGGGGTTCAAATCAGGGCTTTGAGCAGACCAGTACTCAAAACCCCTGATTTGGTGGGTTTCCTTCCACTATCGAGCACAACCACCTGTATGACAGGAAACTCCATCCTCTTGAAAGATAAAATTCCTCTCCTGATGCAAGGTGGCATTTATAAACCAAGGATGAAACCTGTTGGCCAAAATATTGATATATGTTTCTTGGTCTACTGAACTGGTATCAATAATTCCTAAAGGTCCGAAATCTCCTCCCCAAAAACATTCCCAAACCATAGCACCACTACCACCCCACTTGACTGTAGATACTATATTTCTTTCATCATAACGCTCTCCTTCCTTCCTGAGCATTATTTTACGGCGTTTATTCAATGGTCTTCGGTCCAATTGAAGTTACTTTCGCCCAGCGAAGCCTACTTTTGCGGTATCTTGCAATCAATCTAGGCTTGTGAGCTGCTTTGTACGATTTGAAGTCGAGTCAATCAACATACGATCGAAGAGTGTCTATACAAACAAAAACATCCAGCTTTGCTAGCTCTATATTTATTTCTTTAAAAGAGACAAAAGGATCCTTTCTAACCATCCTCTTCAAATGTCTTTCAGTTCTTTCATTTATTTTCAATGGATGACCTGTTTGCTTGTGAGATAAAGGGCTGCCACAGTCATCAATCCTGGATTTTATATTTTACACAGTGGACTTGTTCAAGCCAACAAGTTCTTCAATCTCTCTAATCGTGTGATGCGTTCCAAGAAGATAAAAAACACCCCATGCTTTACTTTCTTTTGTTTCATCTTCAGACATAACTAAAGGTCGGGTGCAATCTTTGGAGATTTGAGCAGACAAGTTTTTTTTAATGAGTTGATGGATGAGAAAAAGAAAGCTTTATTTTGTTATGAAAATTAATTTGGTATCATTGTAGACAAATCCCTTTACCTAAAACGACAAGCAGTTATGCTTGAACCGATAGATATAATTTTTCTTTGCGACAATTGTTTTAGGCTTAGCGACATTTAACTTTGGGCACGCGATATTCATTTTTGGACAAGCGACATTTATTTTTTTTCGAACCGACAAATCCCACCGTTCGCACTGTGCTTGGCTGTGTTGGAATCATTCAGCATGATTTGTAAATATAAACTTGATGCAGATGCATAAAAGGAAATAATTATTAGCATGAAAAAAAATATATATATGCGAATAGCAGAAAGGATAAAAAATGGAAGCTTTAAGAACAATGTACAAAAACGGGGGTGGCGTTAGTAGTACGATTTTCCTAAAAGAGTCCATCGATCCAACGATTTGGGCCCTAAATTAGGCGTATGACTTTTTAGCTGAAATGCTAAAAGGTTGAAAAGGAAGGAAGGGGGGATGAAGTGATTTTGAAAAATCTTCCATTTAAATCGAGAAAACATCAGAAAACACTCGATTTCTGCGATTTCAGATTCTGGAGTTTTAATTTACCTTTTTATATAAAAGTCTTGCAAAATTTTCCCGTTTTTTCATTTTAATCAAAACCAGACTTTTTTTTATTCCTGCGTTCAATGAATTATTCAAAAATTGCGACTCCTGTGAAGACAATAACGATGAAAGCAAACAAACAGAAAACAGAAAAAGTTACTTTTATTGATAATCATCAACTTGAATCAACTTTTTGTGAATATTGTGGTGTTGATGTTACTATGTTTGCGTATGTAATTCTTTTATATATTCTCTGTTTAATTTACTAACGTATCTCTTAGACATGAATTTTGGTGTAGATTTTCGACGTAAAAAAGTAACTCAAGTGGAATACATTTAATTACGTGGATACCCCACTTTTTCGACTTAAACCCTCTTTAAAAATCAAAAAAAAAATACTCATTTAATGATTCCCTATTATTCCCATAAAATTTCTTTCCTTCATGTGTATATAAAAAAAAATCAAGTTTTTATAAAACAGGTTTGTGTTTTATTAATCGTATTTTGATTTCCAAATCCAAGAATTTCCCATGATACCTTGTCCTTGTTTATCTGCCATACGATAGTATTTAGCAGCCATTTTTAAATCCTTTTTGACACCATGTCCATGATAGTAACAATGGCCAAGATCATTTTGAGCATCCGGATCATTTAAATCTGCAGCTATCTTGAAATAATAAACTGCTGTTTCTTTATTCTTTCTACACTATTTATATAGTCAGTATAAAGTAAATAAATACATCATCATGCTTACACCCCATCCATGTCTAAAGGAAACACCAAGTTCATAAATAGCCATGATTAATTCCCCTTTTGATGCTGATTTATTGACTGTGTTTGAAAAACTTTCCAAGTCCTCAACAGCGTGTTCTGCTGCTTTTTGAAGGTATTGGAAAGCAAGATGTTCATTCTTTTTACAACCCTACCGATAATAAATGAGATATTGTATATTAAACTACTGAAGTTAATTACCCATCCGTGACGAATGGAAACACCATATAAAAACATGGCAATAGGCAAATCCATAGCAGAAGCCTGTTTAAACATCTCTGTTGCTTGCTCAAGCTTTCCTGCTTCATGAAATTTGATACCTTGATGTACTAGACGCTCTGCTGCATTGTCCGGTAAAATAGATTGCTTTTTATGATGAGGACTGTTCACTTTTAGTGTTGCTCCATTATGTTCATTTGATAGAGGTGAAGGAATTATTGTGTGTGATAGATATGTATTGGGTGAGGGTGTGATTGGTGAGCTGCTAAAAGGAGACAGGCCGTGAGGTGAGCAAGCACTGCGAGAAGAGCCGGGTGTGCTTGATCCAGGCGTCATTTGTGTGTCAAGTTGATGGCTCATGGAGGACGTACGGGTGGGTGTGACGAGGGTGTGGACAGGCGAAGAGGATGAACGCACAGGTGTTGGAGGAATAACAAGCGGTGTGAGCGGAGGCTTTGGTAATCGATTACTGCTAGTGCTTTGTGTAGGAGTTATTTTGATGCTACCCGATCCTTCATTTTGACTTTTCTTGTTCCGTGGTGCAGGTTGTAGAGAAAAGTTGTCAGATTTTTGTTCTATTGAAACTTCACAGGACTCTATACAGGCTTGTTGCATTTTTAGGGGTGCTTGAGCGACATATTGTACATTAGACTTCACACGTTTAGGTTTGCAGATCGTTTGTATCTGTGGACTAGGTGTATTATGCTGATGAAAGAAGGTGATATTAGGAACTGGGGAAATAGGTTCTTGATCTACTACTGGATCAATCATAATAGTTGCTTTAGTAGGCTCTATATAGATTTATTAGTATTTTATTTATTTATTCATTTGATTGTACCAATGTAGACATCTTTGGCATAACCACAACTGTGATCTTGATGAGTATAAAATTGAACACTAGTTGGATCAATGAGTGATTCTCTACCATAATCCACAGGCTTTTGTAAAGAAGTAGTTCTTGCAGGCTATGATAAGGTTCAATGAAACTCATTTTTTACTGTTATTATAAAAGTAGACATACATGATATTCCATTGGCGAAGATCGAGGTATTATCCTTTGGTTATGCGTAAGTTATTGATTTATTATTGAAAATATAATCTACCTTGAATTGGGTGTAAGGTTATCAAAAGCATCGTTATATCTATTTTCATGATAAGCTCTTGATGTATTGTCAGTCATTACTTATAAAAAAAGGGGGAAGGGGAGGAGAGTAAAGGAAAGTATAGGGGGAAGAGGGAGATTATAAAGAAATAGAATAAAGAAAAAAAAAAAAAAAAAAAAAAAAGAAAATTAAATAACTATGAATACGAAAAATAGTTAAAATGGAAATTGAAATTAGAAAATACTCGTTATAGTTTCTTCAGCGTGTGTTTCATGTATCACAACACTGAAGTGACTTACTATTCATTTCTTATTCTTAGATTCTAAATGAATCTACTTCTGTTTTTTATTCACTTTAAAAGTTGTCAAGATTTTTTTTTCTTTTTTTTTTTTTTTTTTTTTTTTTTCACTCAATTGTCTTTACTTTCTTTTTTATTTTTTAATATTGAAATATAGCGGAGATTTAAGTTATGTCAAACAAGTAATTAACGTGTAATTGCCATAGCACGGATTTACACAAACACTTTTTATTGATGAACACACACTCTTTTAAGTAAGCGAATATTAAGCTTATTTTTCTTTTTAAATTCACTAATTGATTGATCAAGAAAAACAAAAGGAGAGGGAAATGATCTCCAAGAATAGAAATCAAATAAGACTATTAAAAAAAAGCTTTTTTTTTATTTTAAGATCAACTTCCTAAATCGAGCAGTCAATCCCAAATTTAAATTCAAAAAGATGTATAGTGCGTGTGTACAAATAAATTTGATAATAATGAATGTGTTTCCCATTAAGTAAGAAACAATTGTCTTATTATTTACAGTCGTATGATAAATAATGGCTGATATTTTTTTTTTAAAAAAAAACATAAGGTTTGTTTGAATACTTTAATAATTTGATTGTATTTTAATCCAAGGACGGAAAAGATGGCTAAAGTTCTGTCTAGCTCAGTACAAAGATCAATATGTGTCTGGTTACATCCGTGTGATATGATAGAGGCTAAAAAATAATTTATTAGCACTAACCTGAAGGAGAGGCTAGCCAAAGCTTATAAAAAAATAGCCATAACAGATATAAAGAGACCGAAGCGATAGGAACATCATTTGCCTTCAATGATGTTTACAACTTGGTAGTTATAATTAAAGTGTAATTTAGGTGTTATGTATGCATGTAAACTCATTTTTTAGGTTGAGAATTTAAAGTAATCTTGTGTGATTTTAGCGCATGTATCTCTTATATTCAAATAGAGAAAAAAAATTAATCCTTCAATATAAGCATATCATTACTACTATTATATTTAATTGCGATTAAATTCATTGCAAAATCAATCAAAAACATACAATTTGATGCCTTCAATGAACGTGTCTTTACTAGTCAAATAATGTGCTGATCTTGTATCACAAAATGCACGGATCGAGTTGGACATACTTTCCTATCATTAACCTGTTCCGCTTTTGAGCTCAACTTTCTTGGCAAAGTACGACATCAGCTTGCCTACATTAGTATGGAACTCCTTATTTGGATACCTTTGAGTACCAAAGGCATCGTGTTTCCGATAAGCAAACTACTTACGCAACAATGAAAAAGGTGACGTTCTTAAAGAGCTTATAGTTTTTGTTAATTAAAACATCTAAGCTTAGCGCTGAATATGTATATTACTATATATATCAAATTTATATTTATTTTCACTGCAACAATTAAACACAGGAAGAGGTTTCCTTTAACCATAAAATGGGTGTTTTCCCTTAGAAATCATTTATCTTGTAAATACTGGAACATGTATTGAGGGCAAACGATAATATACACTGCTCAATTATCTCAGAAGGATATCGTATGAGCTCAAATAAGATTCTTTATGTTAACCTTTATTCTCTTCAGTTGATGTAATCATATATGCTGGTCTAGATTTATAACAAGTCGTATGTCCATGTTTTTACCCAGCTGTTAGCAGAAAAATGATATCTACTTGGCTTCAAGACTCTTTCAAGTGATCAATACATAGGCGTTGATACTGTGAAAGGCTTTTAATTTTATTTTTATATAGCTCAAAGCAGCCATATTGAGGAAAACCTCTGAATTGATTGTGGTACTGAAGGTATAAAGTAGCTCTGGTCCTACTCCTTTGGTTTTGAGAAGCTTGCTCGTACTATAGCCAGAGCAGACTGGCTTTTGACTCTATTAGAACCTGCTTGCTTTAGAAAAAAAAAAAAAAAGGAAAGCAATGACACTATACATAATGCTAGTATAACAATTATACTATTTTATATGGTAAAAGAAAGGTAATCTCTTGGTGGAGCAAAGGAGATCAAGGAGGGCAAATAGCAAAAAAAAGTACAAGCCCTTTGAGAGACTTGATCAAAGAAGTGTAGACACTGAGAAAAGACAAAGGTATGGTGGAAACCTTAGTGCTTCTAGTGCAGTTATGGACTGGAGAAGAAGGTTCTGTGATGTGTACAAAATGCATCTTTCCCCAATATTTGATTCAGTTAATGGATGCTTTTATATTAAATGAAGCAGTAAGAACAGATTTATTTAAGTCTCCGCGTGTTTCAAAAGATACCCAACCAAATTGACAATCACGTGAGGCACTCTTATTTTTAAGGTTCTTTTTTTCTTTGTCTTTTTTTATAAAAAGTTATGAGCAGCATTTCAGTTGAAGATAAAGTAAAGATCGCCTCGTCTTTTCTTCTTTCCAGTCCACCTGGGGAAGTAAATGATGTGTTTAATGGTAAAAGAAAAGATATAAAATAAAGCTACTGATTTACTGACATTTGTGCAGATGTACGTACCTTGGTTAATAATGACGAGGCTCTTCAAGATGGTATTGTTCAGACACTGGAACAGTACAATACTGAACAACATATTACCGTTTGTCCTCCCGAATTTGAGTATGAGGTACAGATACAAGCATACTCAAAAAAAAAAAAAAAACAGCATGCAGACACTAAAGAAATTTGAACAGGTCATTATATGTAAACATGGTAAGGTTGGAGAAGATAGATACCTTGACCCACGCTCAAAGAAGACATTCAAATTTGACCATGTTCGTTTGGTAAGAAGAGAGAAAAAGAAAACATGTGTATTGTATAAAGCCGTTGCTGATTATGTTTATTAGACAGCTTCTGACTTGGAAGACTATACGTCTGAAATTCCTTTGGACAGTCTCCGAGAAGCAGTTCAAACAGAGGCCTTAAACTATGTTGATGATCACTACCCTAACGGTGTATGCACTGTACATGCTACCGAGAACAATGAGATTGCTATAGCCATTGTTGACAATAAATATAACCCAAACAATTTCTGGAACGGCAGATGGCTCGCTTCATGGATATACGATACCCAGTCTGGCAACTTGAAGGGTGTTGCAAAAGTAAATGTTCACTATTATGAAGATGGCAATGTTCAGTTGAACGCTGACAAGAGCTTTGAAGCACAAGTGACTAAAGTTGATGTATGTTGACATAAATTTATTATATGAAGCTTTTTTTCTTATTCATTTATTTATAGAATGAAGTTCAACTAGCACAATCACTATTAAAACAAATTGCTAGTTTTGATAGAGGATATCAAAATACAATGAATGAGAGTTACAATGAACTTGCCGAAAACACATTCAAGGGTTTAAGAAGAGCGTTGCCCATGACTCGAAATAAGATGGATTGGAATAAGATCATGAATTACAAGATCGGTAATGAATTATCACAAAAATAAAACAGTTATATTACTCTACTGAACTTAATCGCATGTCTTTGATAAAATATCCTGCGATTGTTATATTTTGTGATATATACTTTTTTTATTCAATACAAGTTTTTTTTTTATAGTTTAAAAATAGTATACAGTGAATATATACAAAAATTAAAAGAATTCAAATAAGTACAATTTGCAAATTTAAAAAGGTATCCGTAAAAGGTATCTTTAGCATTCACTCAATGAAGCCGTTGGCAAACTGGCAAATGTCATCAACACTGTCAGACATGGTCACTGTTTCCGGTAGTTCACCAGGTGATTGACATGGAGTCAAGGGAAATGCATCTGAGTTATCTTTACATGTCCAGTAGCTACTTGAAGTGGATAAAACAGAATGTGAATCATGTCTAGCCAAAGGCGTTGTTACCAATTGATCAGCAACAAGAGGCTTTCGTCCCCAGCAAATGTAAAAGTTAAAGTATGAATGTTTATGATGTGCTTCATCAATTGCTTTTTGTATAATAACATCACACTCTTCTGGTGAGAAGCCGCATGACTCCATGAATAGTGGTTTATAGCTTTTGATACTATCACTCAAGAAGTTATTTATGCAGTTAGCCATAGGTGTCGATCTTTCAAAAGTAATTGGCATCATTTGGTGATGAATATCAGTAAGTCCTGCTTGATGACTAAGAAGCTCAGGTAAATGTTGTGTCCATGTTGCATCAATACCATGACTATTGCAAATATGTGCACCAACTAAGCAAATAACGTATATTAATATTTCAATTTCAAAACAAAACTATATATTATGCGTAATAGATACTTACGGTTTTTATATAAATTAGTACCAATAGGCCCAGTGTTCTTCATGATAGGATCACAGTCTCTCATTTCAACGTAGCCTCCAGGTTTCAAAACTCGATTAACTTCAGACATCACAAACTATAAAAGAAAGTGTAAGCTTATAAAGGAAAGAAAAAAAAAGAGAGGGGGGGGGACAGAATAGTGAAATTAACCTTTGCATCAGCTTTGGAAAAATAGCACCAGACAAATCTCATATGAACATAATCAAAATGTTCATCTTTAAAAGGGAACCCACTTGAATCAAGTATGTCTCTTGTAGAAAAATGAACGTTTTGGGGCTTGATACTAGTTGGATAGATAGCATCGTAGCCGATTCCATAAAAATGACTTTCGGGATAAGTGGAAGCCATCTCCATAGCCCAAGTACCAGTGCCGCATACAATATCAAGTCCACGAGCAACCGTATCTTGCTTCATGCCAATTGAAAATGAAAAGGGGTCATCACACGGAGGAGTTATAGGTTCTAAAGGATTGCTGTTGATAAACACAGTGTCTTTTGCAACTGATATCGAATTTGATAGGATTTCATGTACTGGAGCAGAAAAGTTCCCGCCAAAAAGATGTTTAATAACAAAGTGCTGCATAATAATTACTTTTTTTAGAAAATTCCATCGATCGAAGAAAAAAAATAAATAAAAACTTACTGCATTCAGTAAATAGTCTGCCATGGTTTCTTCAATGGGAAGACAACACTTGTAGTTAAATCTTTGAACTATTTTTCTTCTTGATTCTAAAGACAACGTGCTCCTTTCATCTTTAATAGCATTGCTTTTAGGGTATTGTGCAGATATTTCCGATACAGAGGATGATTTACTCAATATTCTTTGAGCACATAATTTCATGTCTTCAATAGCCGGGTTTGGTGAGATATCAGACATATTCTTTGATACGGAAGCATTACTTGATGTCTCAAGTAAAATACTATTAGGAGATGCTTGTTGTGACGATTGTTGAGGCTTTTTAAAAGTGTATTTTCTGCGACTTAGATAATCCTTTTTTATTTCCTTGCTTTTATCTTGAGAAGTAACGTTTCCCATCTTGTGTAAGTAATAAGCAATGCTTTTTTTTCTTAAAAAAAAGAATATATTAAAGAGATGAATAAGAAAAAAGAAAAATATTGCTTTTGCATTTTCTTGCTTTTTTTCTTTATTTTTCAGAGGCAAAGTTTCACATCGAATTATCCAATCGACATTGTATATATTTGGTTAAATACGACCATTCCTTGAAACTAAATTTATCAAGGCACACGGTTGATAAGGACAATCTCCGAAAGAAAAAATTAACAAATGAAAAGTAAAGAAACTGTTCTCAAAAGGAAAGTTTCTTGTAATGGAATGTATTGAAGGTTTCCTGTGAAAAAAAAAAATATGTTTTACACAAAACAATAGGCTAATAGCATTGACAAGTTAGTTGCACAACAACTAAATGTAGTGTAAAAGTGGTACGATTATCTTTCACGTCATTAAATTTCTTCCACTTGTTACACATGTTTTTTCAAAAATAGAAAGAAAAAAGTGCTTACAAATGATTTGATCCTTTTGCTCATTGCCTGATCTAAGCATGTTTTAAGTTTGAAAGGCAAGAAGCTTTACACAAGCGTCATTTATTATGTAATATGAGCAGGGCAAAATTTCTTTTAGTATATAAAGTATGAGTCAAATAAAATGAAGGAAAGTAACACACTTTCTATATGTCAATGTCTTTTAACATATCAATTGCATTTCTTATGGTAATCCATAACAAACAGAGATTCCAACACCAGAAATCATGCGAGGATATGACAAGGAATACTTAAATCGCATGAAATGTGTGCCTTTTATAGAAAAAGAGCACAAAACCAAACCGATGAGTGATTTATAATGTTTGATTGTAAAGCTGTATATGAGCGTATACATATCTTCTATTTTTCTTCATTTGTGGTTTTTTGCATTGGAGTAGAAGCACGCCTTTTCTTTGCATTCTCTTTCAGCATATCCCATTTTTCTTTATACTTGTTAGCTAACTTTTTTTGTTTTTCATTTTGAGCCTTCAGCTGCTTATTCTCTTCCTCAAGCTCTTTTAATCGATTTACTATTGTATAAAATATTAGAACAAATCGTGAGAAGAGGAAGACTATTATTTACCCAGGTCACCTCCGCTTGTCCCAGCTCCTAGCAATGAAGGATAACGTATTGAGTTTACATTGATTGAATTTGCCCCGCCGTTAGACAAAGCTACAGCAGATAGTCTCATTGAATATTCATAGTGGGATTGCATAATACGCTTAGCTTGTTGGTGAACATTATTTCGAAACTGAAGAATGCTGTTCTTCAATGTATTTCCTTCTTCGGCAGACTAGTATTAAAACCGTGAGATAGACATTTAGGGTTGTTTTTTTTTTTTAAAAAAAAAAGCATACGTGTTCTAAAGCCTTGGCGCGTTTCATGAGTATACTTATTTGCCTTTTTAATTTCTCGTTTTCAGTAAGATAAAACTCTTTTGTTCTCTCAGTAATATTTCTGTTATGAGATATTTTAGTATTTTCATTTAAAATAATATTTGCATGTTACCTTAAATCATCTATTTTTTTAAATTTAGGCAAGCTTATAAGACGATGGTTTTCATGTTCTTTGGGTGTGGGAACTATATAGAAAGACTCCATCATGTTATTATTGGTAATCTGAGCATCAATTTCATCATCGCTTGTTTGGGTATCATTTAAAACAGGTATATCATTCTTGTTTAAGGGCGCAGAAGTAAATGCTACTGCCGGATTAATTAGACCTTGGAGTAAGGTATCTACTGTTTCCAAAAATTTGTTGAATGTGTCATCGTTATCATCATCCTAAACTTATATTATTAATGCTGAGCTTCATACAAGATCACGTTATATGTATTTATAATTATCTCACGTTTGATAGAAGCGCATAGGATTCCCCTATACCACCAGCTCTTCGCAGTCCATCTTCTGACGATAAGTATTCACTCTTATTAGAAAGTCTAGAAACTAAATGTCCACTATATTTGTTGTTTTTTTTTTCTGGTAAAGCATTACGAAGCCCTCCATTTGAACCCATTAGCTTCAAGTTATTATGAGTAGAAAGCTGTCTGTCCTTTTGAGAAGCTACCGATTTCATTCTCTCTAGCTTTCTGTTCAAGTCATTAAATTTTCGTCTGTGATTTGCTGTTAGTAATTTAAGTGTTTTTATCGTCTATCATTTACAAAAATATTAAATTTACGTCTTGCTCAAATTGATTTTAATAAAGCTAATACCTCGTCGTCGGCAGCATCATTTAAAGCAATTTCGAAATGTTCTATGAGTTGGGCAACTTAGTAATGTAGTCAATGTTTATAGGCACGTTACAAACCCGCTGCTTTTAAATGTGCTTCTGCTGCTTTCTCCCATAACTCTCTTTCTTCATAATCTTCAGCAGTATTTGCAAATCTGTGACCCTAAAGAAAGTTTTGTTATAATTAAAGAAAAAACTACGCTAACTGTACTTACGACGATGACTGAGGCTTCTGTGCTCATATAAATTGTAAATGTGCAATTTATTCTAAAAAAACAAAAAACTGAATATAAGCCCTCAAACGGAACTTCAAAAACATAGCAAATGATGCATAAATTTATTTAATGATCAAATCAGCTTTTAATAAATTTAATCGTAGCAAAAGAGCTTTTGATGATTTCTCAAAATCATTACCTGCAACAAAGGACTGTTCAAATGCTTGAGTACGCTTATCTTGCTTTTTTGTACGAACGATCTGATTTAAAGATTTATTAATACAAGCTATGATAAGGATTAATAGCATTACCTTATTATGACTATCAATGCGAGCAGTCATCATCTCGTTCTTTCCAATTAAATCAACCAAGTAATCCTCTAATGTGTCTACATCAATATTAAATGCCCGAGCCATTTTTCTCATATCAATATTTGAATAAGGAGTGCAATATTGTACAATGGCCTTTTCATGAACAAGCTGCATTAAACGATCTAAGCTTGACTCCATAAACATATCCAATCTCAGCAATTGCTTGTACTCATTCAAAATCTCAAAGCATCTGGTGTATTTCGATCGATAAAACGATTCGATTAATTCATACAGTGAAGGCTCCAGCCCCAAAAAGTTCTTAAAGTTGGCATTGTTTAACAATCGCGTTTGCAACTCACGACGATCAAATGAAGCAAGTGCTGATAGGCCACCATAGATGGCTATATCATTGGGAGACAAAGTATCACTACAGAAAGAGCCTGCTTCAAATGGGATATCAATCATTGCTTCAGCTACAGAGCGGTATTTCTTTGGAGCGTCTGTTTTCCCCAAAAGTGTCAATGCTTGATAGCATTTTAGTTTGGCGGTTGAGCTTGCATTGTGTGCTGTGTTAGGTATTGATTCAGCTCGTGCAATGTAAGTTTGAACTACATGCGTAAAGTTGCACTCGTCCAAGTAAACCTGTAAAATATGTGAGAAACCTCTTATTATGGTATCCTTGCTTCTTACTTTGATGGTATTGAAACACATTTCAATGGTGTGCTGGTTGGTTGTACAGTAATCTCGAGTTCGAACAAAGTTTCTTATAGCCGATGGTCCATCACCACATTTGTAGTAATGTTCTCCAAGTCGTATGTAACATGCCTAAAAAAATTAGTCTGTGAGCAATCTTCTTTCATGCTACAATTACTCTCATTTCTTCTTTAAACAGTTTGCTTTTGGCAATTTTTAAATCGGCCTCCAAAGAATCTGCAGTTGCTTTTGCAATGGCCCGTACGTTGTCAATCCAATTTTGGTCAAGAGGTTCTGGTGTTTGTTCTTTCTTGATCAAATGAGCATTTAATTCTTTTACAGCAGTTTTGTATTTTTCAATATTGAATGTGTTTTCTTGAATCTCTTTGATAGCGTATCTGTAAGCTTCAATTGCAACTTGATTGCATTTCTTTGCAATAAACAAACACCTAGAAATTTTACCAAGGCCTTTGGTAAGGTTGTTTAGTTATATTCGTTCTGTCTTGCTTCAAACAAACAGTCTTTTACCTTGATAATTGCTCATGTAGTTTTCAAAATCGAAGCTGTCAGGCAATTCGACGCGTGTCTCAGACATTGCTTGAGGATATTACTAAATAAAATAAATAAAAAGGAGTATAAAAATTGTTTGTTTTATCAATCTTTCTACAGACACACTAGTGGCGATTCTAATCAAACTGATGTCTCTATAGCCTCCTTTAAGTGGTGTTGATGCTAGTCTAATAAATAGAGGGATCAAACTATTTGAGTTATTTAATGTTTGGAAACAAAAGGATGGGTCGATGGATGTTAGTTTATTTGGTGTTATTTTTTATTGAATACATTCATGCTGGTACATATGTCAACATGTTTAAAAGCTATTTTACCATAATTGATTAAGACACTTTTAGTCGCTTTTACCACACGGTGTTGGGAAACTTTAAACAAGTACTATAATCTATGTACATGGAAAAAAAGCTAAAAAGTAGTGTAGAAAAGAAAACTTGTTTACGGATGGCTTATGTCAAGCAATAAATCAGGTGGGTACCAAAGGATGGCAAACGATAGAACCAGATGACTGGGTTTACTACTCTCAGCAATACAGTAAACAGATATGCTATGAATAATTATATAATCCACTGATTTTCTAAAAGTTAATGTTTCTCTTACTGCTGTCAAGGTGTCTATGGCCATAGGTATATAAAATAAACCATTTGTAAGGAAAGCACTAACGGTCTATAAGTTGGTGGCTGCTGTGCTCCTAAAAGACATAAAACTACTGGGTTTTTGTATCAAGATGACGGAAGCACATATAAGGAAACAGGAAATAAAATTGTTGCCATCACAGATAGACCTTTAGTACAGAATATAACTATATCAGGCTGGTACATGAAAAACTTTGTTGACGACGGAGCAGTAGTATGTTGTCAGGTCCTTGAATGTTTGAATAAGTGACTAAGGATCTTTGTAGAATTTGACAATCATACCTACCATTAACCATCCTGATAAGCAATCTATTCTATATGAAATCATAGCATTTGACAGAGCAATGCTGATCACTTACCAATTCTATGATTCTCAAAATCGATTTATTGGTAATCATTCAAGTGGAATCATGAGGAACACTGTAAATATTCAAGACATTACTTTACCAAAATATACGCGCCGAATAGTAAGCATTTCTTTCTCTACTTTTTCGTATACAGACTGATTTCACTCGTTGTAGACAGTTGCTATCTACAGTTCAAGAGCAGATCCTATGTGCTTTTCCTACATCTATTCTGGTTTATATGTACATGGCCCTTTTACTACTTTGGTAAACGTATGTGCAAAAATGACCACACTACTTCAATACATTTCTTTGGCCAACTTCCTGTTAATACCCATCGTTTTTGCTATAATGGCACATGTGTCTGCGTATTCTTTTCCTCCGTAAGTGGATAGTTGTTAGTGTCACATTTTTCTATTCATGTCTATACTAGTCCTTCCCGGTTTCTTTGTAGGGCTCCATCAAACAAAGTTCATATGTGCATTATCGTTATGCTGGGTATAATATTAGTCAAGCAGCATCAGCTTCATATTGATGTTCTATTTCATAGGATCATTTATTTCAAATCAGGCATGGAACATGCTTAATTCTCAATCTACTATGTTTCACGACTGGCTTCCTCGTGCTGTAAAAATAATTGGTAACAGAACAGATAGCCCATATACCGTCAATGTACTAATTAAAGAAAAATAGAGTTATTTTTATCTTTTCTTTTGTATGCTGTGTACTTTTATCCAGTAAGTATTCTACAGGTATCATAAAAAAATTGGTATATTTACAGAATCTTTAGTTGTTTCTCTGCTATCACGCAAGCTATGGATCTCGAGTGGCAAATATTGCAGGTGAGTAATTCTCAAAAAGTATTTACATATGCCTCTTTTATAAACAAAAAATATACTGCAGGTGCATATACCACGTTGACTTTATTTGGCCTTCGAGTGTCTGTGGATTTGCCCGTTTATACCATTACTTATGCACGGAGTCAAGGGTTCCTCATCATCAACCTTATTGCAACAATACCGACCATCGCTGCCTTTTTTGCAGTTGCATTGTATTTTACTGTGCGAAGCGTGAGTTTCAAGCCTTGTCATTTATGCAACATAAGGTTTCTTGAGGTCAAAGATATTGAAGAAGAATACGTCAGATGCTTGATGAATATCAGTCGGATAAAGAAAAGAGTTATAAGGTGTACATCAGCAATAGAATATGCTATTTACCATTTATTTCCTAGGCGAGAAATCACGATTCCTTTTCGGGTCAGCTCTGGGAATTCCTTACGGTTGACATATGGAAATTTAACATCAACTCTATTGATGTCCCAGACTTGCTGAAGCAGTCAATAAGGTATATCTCTGGCTTAAACGAATTTGTCAGGTAAAAGGACCTTGTTGTTGGTTTTCTGCATAATGAACGCAAAATAGAATACCGTTTGCAATTAAAGCTTCATTGATCCTTTTACTATATTGCTTGGCTCAACTGGTAAGCTGCATGCAAAAGAGATGAAGTTATCTCTAATGCTTATTTTTATACAGATACCTCTCCTTTTGACTCGAATGCTGGGCACAGGAGGAGTTGTGCCTACACATATTTGTCTATGGTCTCCTTATTTGGTACAGTTTCATTACAACAAGGATCCTTTGGAATTTGCCATACGAACATTTTATTATATGCGTGTCGTGGTGTATTTAGCTACACTTGGTGGTGGTGGATGTAACATATATGATGAAACTGATTATTGAAACATATTTTTAACATGTAAATTAGTTTGCATGATATTTTCATTGGGCATCCTTAGGCGGTTCACAAAAGATATACTTAAAATACGGAAAGGAGACTACTCTTTAGTTAAAGGGAAACGACACAACAGGTACATTTAACCCTTTCAATCTTATTTGACTTGTATTAACATGCTTCCAGTATTGATATAGATGATGCTGTCCGATTTCTAGGTGTAATGGCTGGATTTGGCAAGTTTTTTTTTTTTTTTTTTTTTTTTTTTACATTCACATAGTTCGTTCCTCTTATACATAATCAATAGGGTTTACAGGAACACTGTACTTTATGATAGAGATCTCCCTGATAGGAACATTCATCATAATGATCATTCAACTTGACTGGATACGCGACCTTTTGCTAAAAAGCATTGGATACGGTGTCTACTTTGCCAGCTTCTTTGTTGCCATGGTAGTGCAGTTCATGCAAAAACGCCTTACAAACTTAATTTTTATTGAACCTCGAACTCGCTTCATCGTCCATCACAGGACCCCATTTTTGCATTATTGGTACTTTATGATGCTTACCTCCATGACCAGAGCGTTGACTTCATATTTCTTGCGAACTCTAAAATCTATCTTGAGATATCCGATGTACAGTTTAAGAGTAGACAGAAACGCAGAGACTTGGAGTGTTCGTAATGGAGATGCAGGTAAAAACAAGATAGTAAGACATTGTCTTGTTGGATTCATTTTCTTTTTTTGTACAATAGGTTTTACTGCCTACTGTGGAATGGTATATTGATCATGAAAGCAATCCATAGTGCATACTAACCTCTGAAGAATTAGCTACTGACTGATCATGAGTATAATAATCCAGTGGTTGTCGTGTTTGTTGAATGTGTCCTTGACTGTATAGAGTATTCCACTACAACTGAAACCAGTCAATATCATAGTCAAGGCAAGCCATGTCGGTATCATTATAAAACATACAACAAAGCCTTGAAAGGTTTAGAAAGTGAACGCAACGAGGAAAATACAGTAGGAATCGGCAAGGATCTCCTGATTTCCTCAAAGGATGATTGTAGCATTGTAAAAATGGATCCCGAAATCAAAAGAGAAAAGACACTCTCATCAAAAAGAGCTCGCAATCGCTGGTTTTTAGCTTACACATTGGTGAACAACCCTCAAGTAAGTCAATACATCTTTAAAAGAAAATTGAATTAAAATGTAAAGACAGCTTCGTGTTGATCGTTGGAAACAAGATTTTTTTTAAAAAAAGGGAGAATGTTTATCATATCGAATTAAAAAAGCATGGTATAACTGTTTATTTAAATTTCTTTCTAAATGCATTTACACTATTTATGTCCATATGTATACATAACCTGTTTCTCTTACTCAATTGTCTCTTGTAATTTTTACAGCAGTGAGCTGTAGATTCCACCCTTTAAACCAAGGGATTTGAAGAAGCAAATGAGCCTCTTTTTGATTTGCAGAGTCCTCGAGAATAGATATATTAGCTAAAAGGTATCGTCCTATAGCATATCTGAGTATGACCAGGATAAGGATAACAGCAAGTCCTTTGAGAATATACAACAAAAACATATTTCTATGTGTCATGTTTCTAGAATTTGCCAACACGCGTATTTCACGCAACCGAAGAGCAGGTGGTTCATGATGTTCATAATGACCACCACTTTCAACTAAATCTCCTGTTTCCTTGGGGGGACCATCAGTCATACGAGCGCTATCCAAGTCGTTGCTCGTCAAAGGTTCTGATTTGTACTCACTAGACAAAAGAGCTCTACTTGAAGCTGCTCTGAAGGGAAACATCATTCTGGCGCCAATATTCTTTTTTTCAGAGGTATCAATATCCCTTTTTCTTTTTGCTCATTCATACTTACATTGACTCCAGCAGATACGTTTCCTAATGCAGTAGCAACCACACCACCAGAAGTATAATGGGCAAGGGTAGAGACCTCTCCAGTCTCTACATCAGCACTTTCACTGTTCTCTCTACCGGTCTCTGACTGATTTTCGTCTTCTTGTGTATCCTTGATCCCATGTCCTTGAATTTCAGATATCTCAGCATGACTACTGCTTTCATCGACTTTTTCTTCATCCTGTATACAAGCTTTGATCTTGATGTCCTTTCCTATCTCAGCTCGATCTCCATTCACTACAATCGTACCCTTCCAGGTTGCTTTTTGATCTTCTTCATTGTCTTCTCCTAATACATGGGAGACGGTCAGTCGAGTTTCTCTATCTTCTACTGCATCCTCCAAAATGGGACGTAGGCTGAACTCGAATTCAAATGAGGCTGGCAATACAGAAGGAGAGAGATGGGGTGTTGTTTTGACATGAATAGAGTGTTTGATGAGGTCATTTTTAGTCAAATGAGTCAATACCGGTTCAGAAATCTGCATTGTCAACTTGTCAGAAATGTTCCTTTTCTTGTCTGTTGTATCAAATAACTGAACTTGGATTTCGTATCCCTTTGCAAAAGAGCGAAGATCGAACGTGATCCTCAAGAAGGTAAACGTTCTACTGCTGACAACCGGCCTCTCCTTGTTTTCTGACATTCTCTTTTTTGGTAGCAAACTGTTGGTTGAAAGTGACCCACGGCGTGGTGCGGTTCTGTCAACTGCTTGTAGATAAGGGGATCTGGCCGTACTGGAATCAACACTGTCTGAATCTCCACTGACTTTATCGATGGTGGTATTCACTGTTTCGGTAGATACTTTTCTGGACAGCATGCCACTCCTTTTACTTGAAGGCGCAGCAAAATCTGAGCAGAGAACTTTCAAATGACTCGACAGTTTATAATGATGCGAGTTTTTATCATAGGTCGCATCTATTTTTTCCCATCGAAAGGCTTTATCAGGGCTCTCGCTAAATGAAGAGACGGGTTCAGAAAGGAAAGGGGGTGCTCCATTTGATTTCAAGTAGGATTGAATGGCTTGAATCTTTTTAGGAAACCAATTGTTGACCACCAGATTACTAATATAAGAAGGCACCGAATTTCCCAAGTCTAATGCGGCAACACAAGTGACACGTGTGGACGGAATAGGGTGATTGGTTGCTGTTGTATAGGGATCGATAGGTTCAATGATCCAAGCAGACATCAGTAGGTTTCCTCGAGGTTTCTTTGTAGAGACGATTGGAAACCCAGGAATCGAACTTTCGAAATAAATTGTACGTTTGATTTGTGAATCTACTGCGGAAGGGGATGGTATCTGAGTCAGACAAGAACAGGCATAGACTTCTCTAGGCCTATAGAATAGTTAAACAAGTTTTACTTTACTTTCTACTTGGTCATCCTTTCATTGTATTTACTTGAATGGGAATATTGCCTTGATAGACATTCGGATGATTTTATAGCCTGGTTCTACATGTCGTAAAACGTCGAGTTGCTCAATTGTGTCATCGTATGTTTTCCTCACGCTCTGTGTATCACTCACGATGGCAGTTATTTCTTCCGCAGAGTGATGCTCAATGACTTTAGATGCCTTGTATATCATAAATGGATCAGGGACATCCAATAGAGAGAGATCCTCTAGAGAAACAAAGGAAGGTTCATGATCCTTCTTTTTGGTTTTCGTACCTGGTCTTTTACTGATCTTGAAACCATTTTTATCCGAAATCACCGTCCAACCAAACTGTTCGTCTGCTTGCTTCAACAAAGCCAACGCAGCCTGGACGTGCTTGCTAGGCGTCAGAGACAGACTGTCTACGGCGTTGATGACCGCCTCTTCTTCGCTGACGGATGGCGATTCCTGAACAGCGGTCTTTATCAGCTTTTCTTCTTGACCTGCCACTTCTTCTTCTGCCTCAGGCAGCTTTTGTTCTTGCTCGATCGCGATAGGACCACCGTTGACAACTATTTGACAATCCGCATCCGACACAGGACCCCTTGCGAACGCATCATCGGGCTTGATGATGGCCAAGATTTTTCCGTGGAAAGGAATGATAAAGACCTCATCGTGCTCCACTGTAAGCCACACACCATAAGGATCATGTGCTTGCTGCACTGCACGAACACCGGATGGAGGTGGATCGATGATGATGGTGTATCTGTTTTTGGTGGATTGAGCCCAACGTCTCCTGTCGATACGTATCAGTGAAGTGGTGCTGACATTGGATGTAGTCTTTGCATCCTTATCGCCACTGTCAGCGTCGGTTCGTCTGCTGTATTCACACCGCCAAGTCTTGCGGTCGTGATCATGTTTTAAATTGACCAGCATGGCGTTTGTTAAATTTTCAAGGCTGGGTGGTGCTCCATGGAGATCAAGATATTCCTTTGCCATCTGGACCGCAGCCAGGGACTGCTCAAGGTATCTGCTTGTGATGTAGTTGATGACCCATGTCGAGAACTGGGTCATCAACACGCTTTTAACAGACACCGTACGTCGATCGAGACGTTCTATCCGCCAACCTGCGACATCCATCGTGGCGCGAATGTAACCAGAGATCTCTTTGGGTAATGATTTGTGTTGATAGGATTCTCCGATGCATGAGGTAGATAAAAGATCAATCGTGTAGGGTGATGTATATTGCCCTTGAAAACAGACATAGTCGCGAGAACTCACAGGCCATGCGCCCCTTATTTTGGTATGCCAAATGGAACTGCTGGGCGTCAGGGCATGAAGAAGCGTGCTGGTTTCAAACGTGTTGTCCCACACCTTTCGTGCACCTACACTTTCAACAACGGCCTTGACATCCCAAACACTGCACTCTTTCCATACGGATTCTACCAAAAAGGCGCCCATGGGATGCTCTGGTATGTCTAATTTCTTGATGGCGACATAATCATTGTCTCGGCAGGGAGACTGAACGATGTTTATCGGTATTTTCATCGCATCAGGTTTTATATACTTGTTGAAGACAGGATACGCTTTTTGCAGAGCAACCGGATCGCTTTCGGGAATGGACATCATCGTTGGTTTTCTATCTAAACTTTTACTTTTGGTTGTATTCAGTTTTTCTTCTTGCTCACTAGAAATGAAAAATAAAAAAAGCTTTAGTGAATTGATTATAAAGAGAGGGGGGGGGATTTTTAGGTACTCACACCAGGTTGGATGGTAAGTTGAGTTCTTTTGTTTGCTGACCTGTAGGCGTTGGATTGATGGTGGGAGGTACTTGATCCTGCTTGCTCGTTTCGTTCAGAGTGGGAATAGAAGGAGTAGAGTGATCTGGTGTGGTAGACAGAGGGAGAGAGAGATCCTTGGCGGGAAGCGTCAGTCGGTTTGAGGTGGGATTCAGTAGAGGCTGATTGCAGATTTCTGTATTGTAGTTGGTTTCCTCTAATTCTTCCATTCCGTCTACAAAAATATCTTCTTCATCTGGATCCTTTTCACTACCGCTGTCATTCATACTACTGTCTTCATCACTCTGACTGTCGTAGTCTAGGATTTGCATTGGCCAGTCGGTATCGTTTACAGTGAATCCGTCTCTATCGGATCTTGTCAAGACCATTTTCACCTGCAGAGTTTCTTCTGGGTTGTTTTCTTCAAGGTACTGCATCAACTGAGGTGGATGGAGTATTTGGATGATGCAGCCATTTTTAACACGAGAACATTGAACGCAACGTTGGATGAACTTGTCGGACCAAGCTTCATGTTTGGGTAAAGAGATCTTTAGGTTGGAAAAACCCATTGTTTTAATCCTTAACTCTCTCGACTTTTCTATTTCTTCATCTTGGTTCAGTGTATCCCAGTGGGATGAAGCGAAGGGTCTGTCTGGATAAGAGGCACTCGATCGGAACTGAGGAGCCGAGAAGAGTGAAGGAGAAGATAGGAAGCGAGTGGTTCTTGTGGCAGAAAGAAAGCTTTGGTCTTGATTCCAAGAGCCACTGTGCCATTGATGACTTTTGATGCTTACGGGAGGAGAAGTAATGATGGAGGTTGAACGTTGAATTGTTTTCGTGTATTGATAGTCAATTTCACACGTATTGAAATCATTGTATTCAACTGAAATGATGTTCATGTCATCACATAAACTAACATAGGGAAGTGAATTCAAACGGATTAAATCGTCAGCTAGTGTCGTCATTAAGCGCGTGGCTTCAGCTTGTCTTTCTGATTGGTAATAGATCGCTAGACGTGTACTACTGAAATGATGATGAACCTTGAAGGCTAAGAAATAATCCTGGTTCAGTGAAGTTGAAAGATACCAAAGACCCTCTTTCTTTTTTGTTATTTTCTCAACAAGTTGAACATCACTTTTATACCAAAAAAAGGGTAAATTTTCTTTTATGTTTTTTTTTATGTGCTTCAATACCTATTTGGATCTGAATTGTTTTGTGCATGAATTATGTTAATATTTGTACTAGGTTGATAAAGAAGGTGTATGTCATTAAACCATGTGCACCCTTTAAAGTGTGTGAAAAGTAGGATTATTATTGAATACTGTTTATTACTTACATAGTTTGTGTATGTTGATATCCAGTAACAAGTCTTTGAAATGGCTCAAGTGTATGTGTGTATCCACTTGTTTTTCTATTCTATATAAATTCTTTTCTTTGTAATAATTATTATTCCACTCTGCTTGAGATATTGACTCAAATTCCTCAAGTTTATTTTGAGCTAATAATAGTGCTTGTTGGTATTGAGATTCTAAAAAGCTCATTTATTTTAAACAGAAAAAAAAAAAAAAAAAAAAAAAAATAGAGAAAAAAAGAAACAAAAAAAAAAGAGTAGAATATTTTAAATAACCGAAGTGATTATTTTTTCAATGTTTTCTTTGGTCTTGTACTCTCATCCGAATCGAGTTTTTTCTTCTTTTTTAATAATTCGCTGCCATGCTTTTTTAACGATTTCTTTGCGTATTCTTCATCACTGCTTAAGTTTTTATCGTCATCTTCAAAAGCTAAAGTAGGTAAATAGAATACTTCATCTTCTTCATCTGATGATTCAATAAAGGCTTGTATAGCATCACAAGTAGTTACATCGACCAGTACGTCTTCGTCTACTTGTTTTTGCTTTGACTTTTCGTCATCAGGTAGCTTTATTACACTATAAGCTTAGTTTTTTTTTTCTTAGTGTTTGTCATTACACTTTACCACATCAAATTCATCTTCTTTTTCTTCATATTCCAAATTCTCTTCTAATTCGATAAAGTCAGGCGCAAATGCGCTCCAATTCTCTTCATGCTTAGTTGCCCAGATATAAATATTGCCAAAGCTACTCACTGACCCAATCACTGGTTTAACCGGATGCCACTATAAAGTCGTTTGTTATCAGAGTATGAATCATGAACCCAACTTACTGCTAAATCATCTAATGGTTCCTTGGGTCCTTCTAATATCTTTACAAGATTACCAATATTTTTATCCCAAATATAAATGTTGTGTTCTGCTTTATGTCCTGATCCACCAATGACAAACTCACCATCCGCACTGAAACATGTTTGACTCCACTGCACTCTGTTCACCAAATCTTGAAATCGATTCCTAAACACGGGTATTCCACTTTCTTCATCTTCGATTTGATAATACCTTATGGATCTATCATTCGCATTCACCAATAGATCACTGTTGAATATTAGTTTATTTAATCTCATAGTCATCTATCCACTCTACCGTCCATTTCTACTCCACTGAATTCCTTTGATTGTCGTATTTGTGATCCTTGTACTGTAAATAATCTGTGATGATTAAGTAAAAAAATAATAATACACGCGTATGCCACATGAATTAAAGCGAACCTTGTTTGTTTCGACATCGATTATATTCAAGTATCCTTTCGATGTCCCTGCGTATATTTTCGTTCCTGCCTTATTCCACGCAATCGCTGTTACAAAAAATGCATTTCTATCAAATCATCAGCTCACATCTTTCTTTACACTCATCCTTGCTCACTTTGGTTTTTCTTCTTTTATATCAGGTTCTGTCGGTAGGACTGTTTTTACTATATCTTCACCCAAAATATCTACAACCACTGGATTATCTTGAAATAAAACAGCAACAAATCGATGACTAAAGCACAAATCAGTGTATCTGGTTGATATCTTTCATATCTCCACTCCTACTTGTTCTTTGGGTGCATATGAGCCATCAAGACAGGTGTATCAAATCTAATCTTTAACTTTTTTTTCCCACTAATCAAATCCCAATAGATACAAGTCCAATCTTTTGAAGCTGACAGCAGATACTTTCCGTTACGTGACCAACTATACAATGTCTTTATAAAAAAGTTGGCGCGTTTTTTAATGTACCTGATGCTAGAGACAGGTTTGACATGTCCAACCAAACTACGTGAAACTCCTTTTGTATCGAAATCCCAAATGATGCATCTTCCGTCTAAACAACCTGCTCCAAGTAGTGTACCTCTTTTATTGAATCTACAGCAAAGTACATAACCGTCTTCAAGTGTTTCTTCAATAAGCTGAGGGTACTCTTGTTCCCAAGGATCTTTTTATACATTAATAAAAATTGATTTTCTTTATGGTTTTCACTACCTAATAATTCCAAATTCATAATTTAAAAAAAAAAAAAGACCAATAAAAAAAAAAAGGACTTTGAGCCAAAAAGTCACAGATCGACTTTTTGCTTATTCTTAGTTGATGAGCCTAAAAGGAAAGAGATAAAGAGCAGATTATTTTTCCGTTTATTTTTTTTTTTTATTTGTAAATAGTTTAATCCAACCATTCTATCACTTTTAAAAAAAAAAATCTTGGCCAAAGTGAATCCAACTTGTTTCTGCAAGCAGGGTGAGATGTAAAACTGCGCCAACAAGTTTGGGAAAAATAAAAATAAAAAAAAAGGATTTTATTGGTTAAATTTTTTTCTCATTTTGGATAGAAAGACAAGAAAGGGTCCAACCGGATTACATAATTAAAAGGTTTACCATTTTTCCAGATCTGAAGCGAGTGATTATCTAGAAAGATTATGCGTAATTACCTTTTATTTTTGTGTGTGTGCTGCATTTATTCCGCAGCTTTTTAGCATCATTTGATTGGTTTGAAATGTTTGAAGCTATTTGATTGGTTTTAAATTTTTTTTTTTCTTCTTTTTTTCCCTTTCTATCAAGACTTTATGTAATCCAATCACATCATTTTAATAATTCACATACGATGCATTGTATAATAAATGGGATCTCATCTATAAAAGTAAATATTTATTTTTTAGTAATTTTCTTTATCCTTTTTTTTTATTTTATTCATATTCAATAGTGTATGATTATTTTTGATTTTTTTTTTTTTTTTTTTTGATAATCAAAAGTGACTCAAATGAATCCATGGTTTATTTTATAAAAATATAGAAAGATTCGCAGTGAGTCATTATTAAGGAAATTGAGACAAGATGAGTTTTAAAAAAATATTATAAACTCAGAATAGAATATAAAAAGGATATACAATAAATTTTTGCTTTTTCTTTTTTAATCTTATTCTATGTCAAACTACAATAACAAAAATATTATTCTTCAATCTTCAACCAACGATGGATGTTTAGATCAATATTATTGTTATTTAGTTGGCATGACAACAACAACAACAACAACCAATTCAGCATCCTCCATTCATCAACAACAATTTGTAGATATTAATCAATACCAAAAACTTTATGTAGATACTCTTGTCGGTAAAGCAAGATAAAAAACCACTTGTTTTAATTTATGACTCAACCCAATCTATTAGATATAACCACTTTAACTATACGCTCTTCTTGGGCCATGGAAAACATTGTCGGTCAGACAGTTGTAGATACCCATGCCTTTGTCCGTCATTTACTCAAACGTTCTCGAGCCACCCGTTCAACACTTCAGTTGGCCATCTTTTATCTTTTTCGAATTCGTCCGCATATAGAAAAATACAGTCAACTGAATCCAGTTGTCAAATGTGGACGTCGTATGTTTTTGGCTGCCTTGATTTGTGCTCACAAGTATTTGTACGACAATACGTTTACGAATGCCAGTTGGGCCAAAATCAGTCGATTGCCTGTGAAGGAAATCAGTCAAGCAGAAAGAGCGATTTTAGAATTACTTGATTATCGATTGTATGTTTCTACAGAACTCTATCAAAAGTTTGAATCACAATTAAAAGAAGCAGTACCCAGTTCAGTACCCTCAAGTAACATGAGCAATAACAAGCGCCCTTGGTCACCCAGTGAACAAGAACCCTGCTTTAAAAAAGTAAAGTCTAATAACAATAATAATACAACTCAAATCGTTCATGGAATTCCTACTCCTCAAGATGATAAAGTTGAATTACTATAATACCCCTTTCACTTGTAATAACCTCTTTCAATTGTAATATAAACACATTTTGCTCCTCTCTCTTTTTTTTATTTTTACATACAATAAAAAATCATTTTTTCTTCTTATTCCTGCGCAAAAAAAAAAAAATGCAAGAAATTTGTATGCTGTGAATCGAATGGGGGGGGGTTGCATATCCAAGACAGAAAAAAAGCCAAGATAACTTATGCACTTGGATCGGCGATAAATCTCTGCGGCTCAGCTCTAGGAACACCACTGACACGTTTGCCTTTTCCCTTTGATAACAAGGGAAAGGAGCTGACACTTAAAACAGGAGCTGCACCGAAACTAGGAGGAGGGGGGGAGAGGGGGGGGGAACCAAAAAAAAAAATTTTTTTCTTTTATTTTCGGAAAAAATTATAATTTTAGCCTTGATTGACTCAGCGTCTTAGTCATTCTAAATAATCTTTTTTTTTTCATAAAATCGTTTTTAAATTTATCGGTAATGACCGAATGTTATCACTCACTGCGCATTCAAATGAACTTTATAAACTCTTATAAGAAAACTGCAGGGTGCTGGCTTTTTTTTTTTTTTTTTTTTTTTTTTTTTGTATCTGTCGATCGAATGAAGTCTTAATGCAGCACTTTTTAATAAAGTGATTTAGAATAAAAGGTGAGGATTCATTTAGTTTATTTGGTTGACATCATATCTGTCATGTACAAATTAATAAAAAGGTTTCATTTCTATTTTAATGAGCTTGCATTGAATCCTTTGAATAATGTGATGGATTGAACTGATAAGCTTGTACTACATCCATCACTCTTTAATGATCCTTCACCTTTTGATTCAATCAAGCATCATTTAAAAAATAAAGACGTTATCATCTATCTTGCCACACAATCTCCCGCGGGATTGTGTGATTTTTTTTATAAAAAACGAAAACAAGAAAAAGAATGTACAAGTCTTAGAATATTAGTTTCATATACTTTTGGTAAGATTAAATAGTTGCAAAAAAAAAAAAAAATAGTGGCCAGTTTGACCAGATAAAAGAAGTTGCCCTGGCCACTTTTTTTTTCTTAAATTGGTTTGAAAGCTTGGTCATCAAAAAAGAAAAAAATCAGTTTTGTTATTTTCAAAGATCAAGTTCCTCTCCACTTGTTTATTTTTGTTTACTTCTCCCTTCTTTCTGCTTGACTAATTTACATGTACATCAAAAGCCTCCCTGCTATTTTAAAAGGGAGTTTTGTTTATAGACTTTTTTTTTTTGCTGTAATTTATTAAATTGGTCAAAGGGAGGGGAGGGTGCGAATCAAAGAGCTAATATGAATCTTGCATTCTTTGATAAACACATACAAAAGATGATGTAATCAACTCTTTGAAAGAGTGACTCAAAACATGGTCTTTATCGTTTATGGGACTTGAAGATGTAGAATAGGAAAGGATCGATTGAGGGTACTTTTTATAGTTTTGATGGTTCACTTTATTTTAGATTATAAATGATCTTCACGATTTAATAATACATGTATTCTTTCATCCTCTCAATAGACAAGTCACTAAAAAAAAAGGGACATTCAAAGCACATGGCTCTTGAACTGAGCATCGCCTCGTCACTGGTTGTACGAACGAAACATGGTCAAACAGTGAAAACAGCCACAATCAAAACGTGTTTCTTGATTTTTTCAAAGGAGAGTGAGATCGAGCCACTGTCCTCATCGGCGCCACCGATCACTTCTCACTGCTTTAGTGTTGTTAAAAACATGGCGAACCCAAAGACTCGAAAGATCAACGTGGCTTTCAAAAGGCGATGGGATGGCTCGACTAAGCTTTGAGAAACTCAGAGCGTTGATGACTCTAGAAAATAAAGAGGATGAGATTAAATCAATCTTGAAGACGATTGAGTATCAAAGAGCAAGTTTTTTTAACAAAGTAGCATCATCATCATCCATCAGGAAAGTGTCTGCGGAACATTGGATGAATAAGATGAAGTTCGGTATTTTAATCATATCAACAAAGTGACTCTTTGTCTCTAGTTGATAAAGACTTGTAATAGACCAAAGTAAACAAGATGCATCATTTCATCAGACACATCATGTCTTGGTTTCATCTCGTGAATATAAACAAATTTCCTTTCATATCAACAATAAAAGAAACCCCCTTCTTTCAGTGAATTATTATTTGAATTTTGTTCTACCTTTGCTATATTAAAAGAAACTATCTTTATTTACTTGTGATGGCCTTTTTCTTTTTCAGCACACACTATTTTAACTTTAGCCTATCGATCACTCTAAATACAGTGCCTAAATTTAAGTCTTTACTCCGAAAAAAAAAAAAGTAAAATGCCAAGAATCAAGTTTTACACTGAAATATAAAAGTAAGTTTAAGAATAGCCACAATTTTCCCTTAAAAAGTAATGTTCTAAAAGAATAAATGGAAAATGGGATGTACTGAATTCCATAAACATTGACTTGTCATCAATGTGTCTTGTGAAGTTCACATGTAAAAAATGTGTTGTTCAAACCTGACCCCACAATGCTGCGGACGTTTAAAGCCACTGGTAAGATTCATCGTAGTTGCCGTAGCGATGATTGCTTGTCAGCAGCATCCGTTGCTGGATAATAACAACTGCGTAAAACCAAGCTCGGTAAATTACAAACCGAATTGTTTGGGTAATATTCTATTCTTCTTTTTTGTTCGTAGTCATGATTTGTAACGATGACAGCTTTAGCTGAATAAACAGCATAATACATCTTTGCATTTCTCTCTCACATCTTTTATCTATTCCAATATCCTACACTTGTGGCATATTTACATTCATCATCATGACCTTTCTTTAGAGCAATTGGTTTGCATAAAAAGTTTTTTCTTTGTGCTTGTTTTATCACTAAAGGAAAAAAAAAGAACTGTGACAGAGCTAAATTCCCTCAATCATACACAGAATAAAGTTCTAGGATACACAAACTAAAGTTATATGCTCCCAATAGCTCTCAGTACAATCATTCATCTCTCAATTGCTCAAAGTTATAAAATAACACAAGTTTTTATAAAAATAACCTCAATCTATTCTTCCTCTTTTTATTCCAATTCTGATTTTGTTTGCATCAACAATTTAACTGTAGGCTCTATCTCTGACCTCATCACAGGAGGATCAATTTCCAAAGACCAGAATGATTCCAAAATGGACGGTGGTAAAATCAAAATGGAAGTATCTATCTCTCTATGATCACTTTCATTCACAATCTCCAGCTGCTCTTCATTTTTTAAAAACTCAAGCAACTCGTCACATAATCCCATCTTTTTCTTGTTCGTCGGCCTTTTAGGTGTCCATTTCTTCCTCCGTTCTTTATCCTGTAAGGCAAGTTCTTTATCAAACTCGACTTGTCTTTGCTCAATATCCAATTTCCTACTGGCCCTTTGTTCCTTTCGCTGGGCTTCCCAATCGTCTTTAAGCAAGTGGGAGAGTTTGAGTTGAAGTTCGGCTAATTTGTCATATTCGCTATTCAACATGTCCATTTTTTTGCTTTATATAAACGTTAATCATCTGCTGGAACGGTAGCAAAATAACTTGCCTAGTTTCGTTTTCCTTTATAAATTAAAAAGGGGTCGAGTGTTCTTTAGAAAAAGGAATTCAACTGGAATCGTATAGTTTTACCTTTTGTTTCGCATCTTGCTTCAAATGAAATGAGTTAGGGAAAATTGAAATGGTAGAAATAAAACAAAATTTACCAAAGTTCTTTGTATCTGTCTTATGCTTTTTCGTGTTTCTTTAATTGAATCTTTATATTGTTCTGCTGTGGAATTAACAGTCATCATGTTTATAAAAGAAAAAAAAGAAAAAAAAAAAAAGATATTTCACGCCCAGAGTTTGGTATTTGATACACTTTCATGCATAGTAAAAAAAAAAGGGGGGGTAGAATAGCGCACAGAAAGGCAACAGGGTGTGTATTAATCGGAGTTTGAATGATGGGAGGGGTGGGTTGGACGTTGGGCAAGTATTATGATAAAGGACTACATCTATGCAAGCCAAGTTTCTTTCTTTTTCATCTCGCGAATAATGGATACTCTTACCTTGCGCGGTACTCTTGAAGGTAAATCATAAAGAAGGATGGATTAGGAAAGATGGATGGATTATACTGAATCCTATTTTTTAATATTAGGTCATGGCAACTGGGGTAAGACTAGAAAAGCATTACAAAAAGACATTACATTTTAACACTTGAAAAAATATATTAGTTACTGCCATTGCTACCACTTCTGAAGCTCCTGATATGGTCTTGTCTGCTTCTCGTGACAAGTCTATCATCGTCTGGCACCTCACCAGGTATAAGGGATATAGGCAAAACACCAAAAAGAGAGCAATATATTAATGAGAATGGAACTAATTAGAGATGAAGTCAACTACGGTGTCCCTCGTAAGTCCCTTGTTGGTCACTCTCACTTTGTAGAAGATCTCGCAATCTCTTCTGACGGTCAATTCGCCTTGTCCGCCTCTTGGGATCACACTCTCCGTCTTTGGGATCTCAACAACGGAACCACCACCTGTCGTTTCGTTGGCCACACCAACGATGTTCTCTCTGTCTCTTTCTCTGCCGATAACCGTCAAATCGTTTCTGGCTCTCGTGACAAGTCCATCAAGTTGTGGAACACTCTTGGTGAATGCAAGTACAACATCACCGAAGACGGTCACTCTGAATGGGTTTCTTGCGTCCGCTTCTCTCCCAACCCTGCCAACCCCTTGATCGTCTCTGGTGGTTGGGACAAGCTCGTCAAGGTCTGGGACCTCACCAAGTTGAAGCTTCGCACCAACTTTATCGGTCACAATGGCTATGTGAACACTGTCACCATCTCTCCTGATGGTTCTCTTTGTGCCTCTGCCGGTAAGGACGGTGTTGTCATGCTCTGGGACTTGAACGATGCCAAGCACCTTTACTCTTTGGATGCTGGATCTGTTGTTCACGCCCTTACCTTCTCTCCTAACCGTTACTGGCTCTGCGCTGCTACCGCCAACGGTATCAAGATTTGGGATCTCGAAACCAAGTCCATTGTTGATGAACTTCGTCCTGAATTTGCTCAATTGGGTAAGAGAAAGAACCCTGATCCTGAATGTTTGTCTGTTGCCTGGAGTGCTGATGGTGCTACCCTCTTCTCTGGTTACTCTGACAACATCATCCGTGTCTGGCAAGTCACCCGTACTCTTTAAATCAACTTATTAAAGGCTGAGTTAGAAGAGATACATTAAAAACATCTTATTTTAATATCACCCCCAATAAATCATAATAAAATAAGAAAAGAGTATTCATTACTACAAAAAACATCTTGTTGATAGACAAGCTGAATAATACATGTCTTGGGTCGTTGAGGATCATGGACTGAGTTTTAATGGGCGTGTTCTTTTTGTTCAAGTCCCGTTACGTAGAGATGATAAGCACCTCACTGTCCCTCTTTTTTTTTTTTTTGCTTCTTTTTTTCCCCTAAGGATGTTGCCATTTTTCACATCGAATGAAACAAGTAGTTGGCTACTGTACATTTTGACTGATTCAGCTCTTCCAACCGGTGGATTTGTATCTTCCTCTGGCCTTGAAGCAAGTTATCAAGCAGGTCTTGTAGACAACACGAACCTACCCGCATTCGTTTCTTCATCAGCACATAACTTTGCCTCTAATTCCAACTGCTTTGTCAGAGCAGGGTATGAGGCAGTGGATCACAGTGATCCTCTTGTGTTTCTGTCTGATTGTGATGCCACATGTGATGCTGTCACGGCGGCGAATGCAGTTGCGAAACGAGCTTCCTTGGCTCAAGGCATCGCTATGCTCACACTCTTCCTCAAGTGTTTCTCGGATACCTCTGATCAAAAAGAGAATGTACAGATGGTGAAACATTGGAAAAATAGAATTCGAGCAGAAAAAGCGGATGGTCATTTTGCCATTTGTTTTGGATTGATATGTCGGTGCCTGAAGGTGGATTTAGGTAGAAATAAAAATAGGGGGTATTTTTATACATCTAACGCATCGTTTAGAAAATACACTCCATTTATGGTTATATTTATTTACTCGAACCATCTATTCTTCTGCTGTTCGACTTAACATCGTTGGACCTTACGAAGCACAAAAATTATTACTTGAATCAAGAGAACCCATAGAGAAAGTCATTAAGCATACAAAAGATATTAGTATAGATGATTGCTGTCAAACAAATCCATTACTTGATGTATGTCAAGGTATGCATGATAGACTTTATTCAAGATTATTCAACAGTTAACCAAAAAAAAATAAAGTGTATATATTTTTTAAACTCTACAATTTGTGAATGCGACGACCATGATATCCGTAGCACCAACTTCAGTCAAAAGGTCCATAATCTCACCCTTTCTCTTCTTTTCAATCATGGCAGAGACAGCAACCCAGCCTTCGTGAGAGTCTAGTGAAGAAACAGTAGGTGCTTGTCGACCAGGTGTGATTTGAACAGCACGAGGCAAGTTGACACGTTCGACGTTGTAAGTACAAAGGACATACTTATTGGCAGCAATCACACCGCGAATACGAGATGCGATCTTATCGATCAAGTCTTGATGGTGAGAGTTTTTGTTGGACATTAAGACGGATTGAGTGTTCAATAAAGTGTGAATATCGTGAAGACCAGCTGCACGCATCGTTTCTCCGGATTCAACCAAATCAACTAGTAAAAAAAGAAAAAGAAAGGTTTATCATTCATTCGCCTAGCTGCAAATTCTATCTATCTACTTACTAATACCGTCAGCAAGACCCAAGGCACAAGCAGCTTCCACAGATCCAGAGACATAATTAATTGTAGTCTTTGTACCAGCAGCCTGATCGATGGGCTCAAATACTTTTCTAGCAAAAGCATCAAAGCTGGTGACAATACGCTTACCAGCCAGTTGCTCGATCGTTTGGTATTCACCCTTCACAGGAACTTGAACACACAGACGGCACTTGCCAAATTCAAGTTCCATGATTTCTGTCACCTTGTCTTGTACCTCACTTTCGACAATCATGTCTTGACCAGAAATACCCAAGTCCACATTTCCTTCAGCAACGTATTTAGGAATGTCGGAGGCGGGTAAAAAGATGAGGGCGATAGGCAAATTGGTACAGAGAGCGATATCTTGACGGGTGCGACGATTAAAGTGGATATCGGAACCACTTAGGAGTTGTAAACATTGTTCATGAAGACGTCCCTTTTTGGGAATGGCGAATAAAAGTCTATTGTCTAAATCTTTAACAAAATCCATAGTGTTGTATGTGTAAAAAATAAAAAAAAGAAAAAAAGAAAAAAAAAAGGGATTGAAGGAATCAGATTCAATTAAAAAAAATATTTTAATTTCAATTTGACGTAAGACGTCACAAAGGCTTTTCTTTTCCAAGTAAATTCATTACAAATTCAAACATGAATACAGCAGATGCATTTGTAGGAAAAGCACGCAAAAAGGAAGGTAAGAAACCTATGTATACATGATTAATATATTAACAATATTTTTTTTTCTTTTTACCTCTGTAAAATCCAGCAAGTCCTTCTGTCTTGTATACAAAACTTGCAACGGAGGTCGGTGTAGGAAACTTTTTAGGTGACACATCGGGTTGTGTCATGTATCGATTTTTGACCACGTCTGTTGTTTAAAAAAAATTAGTGGAAATGAGTCACTATGAATTTTTTTTTAAATTAACCTGAAGGAAAAGCGCCTGCCCAAAAGGCGGTCGCACTTAGACCACCTGCGATGAATGTAACAGTACCATCAGTTATGTTTAGCTTTGATAACTCTTTTGTGAATACTTCATAAGAACCCCAAAATACAAAGAACCAACTTCTAAATAACATTGTAGGTAAAAGGCCTTGCCAAAGTCCGAATACACCATTATTACGAACCTTTTCTTACTTGTTAACCATTGAATATACAAACAAATATGTAATTTACCACTTGCTTCACGCAATCAATCGGTCCCTTGTATACTTTATTTCCAGTGTCGTATTGTACTTGTAATCTTGCTTTAATTTGTTCAACAGGTGTTGCTACAAAAGATACAGTAATTCCACCCGCTAGTCCAGCTAGACCGTGTTGAAAGACAGATAAAGGTTTATCTCCGTTCCATCTCTGCATTAATATTCTCGCGTTATGTAATGTGCCTAACCTTTGTAAAGTCAAGTCATGTCATACATAACAGATTATTATGTCTTACATTATACTGTCCATAAACATCCAACCTACAAGTGGTGGTGTAGCGCCTTTATATAATGCCCTTGGACCTTCACGACTAACTGTCTTCAAGAAGCAATCTAAAGGGCCTTTAAATTTTCCATCTGATTTGCTCGTTGTTTGCATACGAATTTTAATTGTGTCTAGAATACTATATAAATTCACTGTGATGCTCTGTGCGCAAAATCATAGCTTACCAAAAGGATGGCCAACTACTAATTTAGTTATACCAGAAGCCATACCAGCAGCAAATCCACGTACACGATTATGGATGGATTGATCAGTGAGTTCTGGATTGGCTTGAGTTCCTATTCCATTCTATCTAAGCCCTCTCAACTTTTGTATAATAAGAAGGCTCTCGATGTTCGTACCTTTTGACATTTAAAAATAAAAGAAGAAAAAGAAAAAGAAAAAAAAAAAAGATGTCAAAAAGTTTAGATCTTTAAAGTCACATTGAGCTGTAAATCATTTACATGATTCAATGACCAATGAGAATCAATTACCATGCTGTCCCTATTCTTGAGTGAAACCCCACTTTTTTATTATTATTATTTTTTCTTTTTTTCTTTTTCCTTTTTTTTTTTAAGAAAAAAAAAAAAGAAATCCTTTTTGAATCATGTCTCAAGGCATTACTAGTACACAAAACAATTCGACAATAACTCAAGATTATAATAATTTTACAAATTATTTTCCTTTCTCATTAAATGAACAAGAAAAAAGGAAAATATTACCAGAATCTTGTAATCACTGCCAGAAGGTAAGGACGACTGATGTATAGAAATAAATGAGTTGATAAAATTATCTTATTTGATTAGGCAAGGTTAACATGCGATGGAGGTAAAAACTAATAATTTCTCACGATAATATTTATATATAAAACAAAATAGGTCGACCATGTCAAGGATGTATTAAACGTGACCTAAGCACAACATGTTCAGATATAACAAAAAAAAGATTGAAATCAACAAATAATAACAATAATAATAACAATGAAGAACAGCAAACATGTAATAAAATAAATATTAAAAAAAGTATTAAAAATATATTTATCATTTCCTACAGTGTTTACCACTTCAACCATTTTACCTTTTACGCCTGCAGATCAACCAATAGGTGAGAATGAAAAAAATAAAAAAAGATATTTTACCCCACACATTTTTATTTATATTTTATTACTTTTTATAGAAACTTCTTTAAATCAATTTATGGATAATTGTACTCTTTTCAACTTCTCCCTTAATGATTTAGGTTTTGGTTCAGAAACAGCTGGATTAGAATATGGTGTATTAGGAAATATGATCCCAGACAAACAAGATTTTTCACCCATCTTTTCATTTCAATCTTCTTCTTCACCTGCTACTACCCCTACTTCTCAACAACCATCATCTATACAACAAAAATCTACGCCAAAACGAGATAATCACAGACGAAAGAGTCGTAATACAGAAAATGTATACAACAGTGTTCAAAAGCCATTTAATTATGCAGAAGGGTTTCATTATCTTATTCAATATGTTACTGAAAAGTAAAAGACTTTCTTAATTTAAAATGTGAATATTAATCCTATTTGATTGTAGAATGAGCAGAGAAGACTTACGAAGGATTAGTAGAGCGTTATCTTTATTTAGGCCTTCTTTTCTATCACTCATCATGAACTTGACGGAAGAAGACTTGGTGTTTATGGAAAAATGCATACAGAGGACTTTACTGGAGTATGAAAAACTCATTAGCTTTTCAGGAACACCGACAGTAGTCTGGAGAAGAACGGGTGAAGTGTGCTTGGTTGGTAAAGAGTTTTCTTTATTAACTCAGTGGACAAAAGATATGCTGTTGAATAAAAAGACTTATATTTATGAGGTAATTATTCACTCATGTTTGCATGATACTAATACGAATGTAGTTGATGGAGAATCAGTCTGCTGTAGAATATTGGGAAAAGTTTTCAAGTCATGCCTTTGATAATACAGATAAAGCGTGTAGTTATTCATGTATATTGAGAACACCACAACGTAAACCTGTACCTTGCACATTTTGCTTCACTATCAAACGTGATATTTTCGATTTACCAAGTGTTATTGTAGGAAATGTAAGTAATGGCGGTTACCGTAAATAATCTATGCTCATTATACTTTGTCCTAGTTTTTACCTATACTTAGTTAACATCTTTTTTTTTTTTTATTATTGATACCACACATACTTTTATATGTGCAGATAAAAACCTTGTAAAATAATAAAAAAAAAGCATATTGGACCCCACAGTAATATAAGCTTTCTTTCTCTATACAAATACATGTTTATTGATTTGATGAGTGAGACTTGGGTGAAGTAGGCTCTATTTGCAACTTGGCCAATTGATCGCAGAGTGGGCCTTCAAATGCTTGACGAAACAAACTATCGACGGCTATGCTCTCGTCAAATAGAGGATTTCTCTTGATTTCTTCAGCCAATGCTTCCTTTAACGAAGGAGCCTTGGATTCAAATAGATGTTCCCAATCAAGACCATCAAAGAAAGGATGTTGCTTGATAGCCTCTGTACCTTCTTTTCCAAGTCTTTTTGTAGGATCTAAAGTAAGTAATTTTTGAATAATATCTTTAGCCTCTGGTGAGAAATGATTGGGTATTGTGTATTCTAGATGTTTGATTTTTTGAAATATTAAATAATCAGTAGGCGCCTTGAATGGTGACGTCCCTGATAACATTTGATAGATAATACATCCAAGTGCCCAAAAATCAGCTCTACATAATACATTATAAGCTTATATTAATCACTTGCAATCCTTACTCTTTTGAAACTGGTTCACTTGCAAGTAATTCAGGAGGAACATACTCTGCAGTGCCTACAAATGACCTTGATCCAGTACTATTGCTTTCTTCCGTTTGATTAGATAATATTTTTGCTGATCCAAAATCAATTAATTTGATATGCATATTCTCATCTAATAGAATACTGCACTTTCGAGTTCACATCTATTCTCTTTTACTTGTCGTATAAAACTTACTTTTCAGGTTTAATATCTCTATTTTGTAATATGTTATTAGAAAACACAATAACCTTTATCATTGTTGTTACCTGTGAATAACATCTTCTTTATGAATATGTTCAATCGCTAATAATATTTCTGCTGCATAAAATTGCGCTGTCTTTAGGTCGAAAGGTGCAAGCTAATAATAAATTTTGTTAACAAACCCTACGTTCATAGCGTTAACTTACTCCTTTAATATAATTATATAATTCACCATTTTCTGCTAAATCCAATACAAAATCTATTATATCATTTAGCTTCTATATACATATAAAACTAGCTTGTTATTACATAAACTGCGATCGTCTTTAAAAGTCCAGTGAAGTTTGATGATGCCTGGATGATTCATTTTACTCAACGCATCTCGTTCAATCATGACATATTTTACTTTATTATTCTTTACGATATGCGCTTTATCCAGTCTTTTGATTGCATACAATTTTCCACTCTTTTTATCTTTACCAACAAGTACCTGTGATAAAATATAAGGAAATAAGCAAGAAAATATAGATATCAGCTTACAGTTGAATAAGAGCCTTCTCCTAAAATATCACCATATTCGAAATCAGTAACAATGCGTCTTTGATGATGTAAAGGATGTGAAGGATCGTCTACATTTGTACTTAAAACGGGTGCACGTTCACCTGAAGTTGGAGATTCTATCATTCTACTGAAAAATAAGGGGAAAAGATAGGAGAAAGACAGAGAAAAGGAAAGAAAAAAAAATCTGATTTTAAAAGTGGGGTGGCAGAGCCAATGCTTTGTGCAAGTAAATAAACATGCGATGAGGTGAAACAAACACTTTATCCCCTCCTTCAACAAAACAAGCCAAGTTCTCCTTTACTCGGGTCATGGAAGGTGATATCTTGGTATCATGTGTGACTAAAAATAGAAAACAGAATTTTATAGTATGCTTTCCTTTTGAAATTTAAGCGTTCATCGTTCATAAGGCTTGCCATGATACTTGGTTATTAATAGTGAAGAGATAGTTCACATAAAATAGAACTGAATTATTGAATAACCTTGTATATTGCCATTGACTTTATTCATTTATTTTCTGTTGAATGAAACAAAGATAGCACAATAGAATGGAAATGCTCTTTATTTTGAGGAAGAAGCAATGATGATAGAGAGTAATATTGCAAAATTGCAAAAACATAATAATAAATTTTCTGGTCGCTGAATAAAGCCATTGCTCACCTGTCTTATGCACTTTGTGTTTGGGCTTATACCTCCCCCTTCTCTACCTGTACATGTTTCATCTCAACTGTGAAACGCATTCTCACAAGGTACCCTGTTTAAGTCATCTACATTCACAAAGTGAACTGGATGCAAAAATATAGGCATTTCAAGTTCTCCAATATGACCGAACTCGTGAGAGCATCATTTTACACCAAGGCTAAAAAGGTTTATCAAGGCAAGAGGCATCTGGGACTGAGAATCAGGCACTATCGACTGTGCACATCACAACACGACCCACACGGTTGTGGTGCAATCTTTTGTCGCACGGTTCTACCCTTTCGCTCTATTGATTGTTGTAAATGCATAAGAGAGGATGGTAGACTTAGGCCAGCAGCATCACAATAGCCAGGAAATTGTCAGCGTTAACGATATCTTTGTGGCATGAAACATTTTGACAGATACTGTCAGTTTTTTTTTATGGATGAAAGTTTTAATATTTATTAAAATTCATCAAAGAGTATAAGGGTTAAGAGCGATACAAGTGTATGAAACAGTGACTTGTCGCGAAAATACAAAAGGTATTAGAATAAAGAATTGTAAGCGGATAGTTTCAATAGTTCCTTCTGGATTTGATTGAGGACAATCTCATCCAAGACAGGTGTCTGTTCAAAGAATTATTGCCAGTGGGGCTTTCCAAATGAATTGAATGATTGTAGCAAAAAAATCATAGATTGTAAACTTGTCATGGTAGTGTAAGATGTAATACTTGGATAATCTAAGTGTAGATAGGTCCTCGAATATTGAGCTGCAGTTGGGATCTTTAGGATTTGATAAGTATTTCTTGAAGGCTGCGTTCCACAGGTCTTGTTTTTGAATACAAGTAAAGAGCATGTGCTGCTCTGTTTCTGGTAGTTTGCACAATTGGCAATAGCCGTCGTCTACCTTTGCTGGTATGATTCTATGCAAATTGGTTCGAGTGGATAATTTCTTATGAAGAAGTCTGTACCATACATTTCTAGGAATATGGTGCATAGGGCTACTGATAAAAGCTTTCCAGTTGTTGTGACTTATGTTTGTGATTTGTGAGTTTGAGTTGAAGCTGAACATTGTCTTTAGTTGACGATTCTTCAATGCTGTTATATTGATATCGTCATAGCTCATCTGTTAAATGAATGGGTCAAAGTTGATACTTGATTCAATTGGATTGCCTTCATTGTCAAATTCAAGATCATGCTGTTCAGCTGATAATAAAGATGTAAAATACGACTTGAAGGTAAGGTTTCCAGTAAGAACGGCATTTTTGATTTTTTGTAAAAGATTGGGAGAGCCACAATGTTGTCTGTTTTTGAACTGTAAACCATTTGAAAGGAAATCTCGTTCAAAGAAATGATATGCTTTTTGTGCTTGGAGAAACTTGCTAAACTTGAATTTTTCTTGTGGGTCTTCTTCGCATATATCACTCGTGTATGATCATCAACATGACAATAGTTGCAAATGGGCTTCATATTACTCCAGACAATATGTAAATAGTGACCTTGTTCCCAAGATGGGATTTGGGGTGTAAGAGGCTCATAGCTTTTTGTTTTATCCTTGACAAGAGTAACATATCCCCTGCCATTAAACCAATCACCATCCACTGTATGGTGGAACCCTATTTCCAAAATGCTCCCGTACTTTTCAAACAACTGTATCATCAACGGCTTCAACTTATCATCCTTTTCGTAAGGAATATTGGTGATCCCTATTCTGACAACCTCCGAGTTTTTATCCATCGTTGTTTGTACTTTGATTTTTCTATCGAGAATCAAAAACTCTTTTTTTAATGCGTCCATCTTATCTTCTTCATTATCAAAGTTAAGCTCAATGTACTGATGAGTTCTACCAATTTTCTTTCTCTGAGGCCTATGCCTTTAGGAAATTGGTCTCTGAGAACGAGGTTAAGACTTCTATCTTTAAAATTCAAGCCTTCAAATTCTGAAGCGACGATAACGATGGAGTGTTTATCAATAGCTTGAAGAAAAACTGTTTGACTTTCCAGATTAGCAACGTTATTATTATCTGGTTTGTTGTGAAATGATGCGCTTCGTTTTGATTTTTAATTGTTTGCGCCCATGTTTTGAATTCAAGCGGTTTGTTGTTGGAATTATGGCGAGAATCGGCTACTCCAGGAGGATCATTAGCCTTGCTAGTAATGTTGTGATTAATAGCGGAATTAAATTATTTGACAACGTAGTACAATCACACCAAATAAATATTCGAACAGAGCATTGAAACAAAATTTTAAAAAATATGGCATGTAATTTCAAGACCAATTAATAAATATATACCTAGTGTCTGTTTTTATATGGCTCGAGCTCAAATAGAGATGATGCGAAAGAGACTTGTGGGTTCGCGGTGAATAAATGCTAGAAACGAAATATTTTTCGTCCCCTTTAAACAAGAATTAAGCTTATTCTTTTAATGTACTACCTTTTATTGATTGATACGAAGCTGTAAAATAAGTTTAAAAAATCCTATCTATGCATCCTGCTCATGACTACCCCTTTCTTCTTTTACCACTTCCCTGTTTACAGTTATATGCATTTGGAAAAACTATTTTGCAGATATACACAATGAGCTTGTAGTATTCATGGATAGTCTAGTTCGTGTGCCTATACTTACAAATGATGGGCACTATTTATATAATGTAAACGATAGGTTTATCAATTCAGTTTATTAATTTAAAAAATTAGCGAGTTTTCTCTCTTTCTCTCTTTTCCTTTAAACAAAAACTTTTAAGAAATTTACAATTTGCGTTTCTTTACGATACGCTCTACTTCTTCATGTAATTCAGCTACTCTTCCAGCTAAAGATAAATACATTCGCTTTTGTCCAGTCATGATTTCTGAAAGGAGTTCTGGTGAAAATCCACTTTCCTTATCCAATGAACCAATGGCTTCTTCAATTGATTGAATAGCTTGAGAATAGTTTTGTGTTTTTTGTTCCAAGTTATTTACAGTATTTACAAAGAACTGCCAGTTCTCGGAGGCTCCCAGTGTACGCCAATTTCTATTCTCTTGGTTCAGGACACTACTTGCAGCTGCAATGTTTGTTCTGTGTCGTGCATTTTTATCAATAAGCTCATAAAGTGTATTTCCTTGTATTTCTAGTTGCTTTGATAAAATATCGGCATCCTATGTACAAATGTAAGATTATGCGTTTCATTTCTTCTCCTTCTTTACTTACAATACTCAGATTTTCTGTTTTTGTTTGGATATCACGGAGTGTTGAAGCAAAGGTAGAATGCATTTGTTTCTCAATATTGTCACGTTTGTCGGCTTGTTGATTAATAAAGTGCTGTAATTCAGCAAGCTCGCCTCTTGCTAAGTTAGGTAATTCCCAGAATCGAGTAGTATAAGTAACTTGGTTTGGCTCAGCAACATCAGATTTTAAAGTAGTAGGTGTATATGATGTATCACTACAGCAAAAAAATGAGATAACCGCTTTTCACATGTATTTTTTTTTGTTTCTTTACCGAGAAATATACTTGGCGGTATGTTTTAGTGAAAGTACAGAAGATTTGTCTCGTTCACTTTCATCTATTTTACTAAATGCAATAGATACAGACCCAGGCTTTTCGGGCTCTGTACTCTTGGTGGTTTCTGTCATTGGTTTGATACTGAAAACAGGTGTTGTTGTCACAGTGGAGGCAGTGGTAGAAGTAGCAGCTGCTGTTGTAACAGTGGCAGCAGCGGTAGTAGTAGTACTTGGAGCACTTTCTTTGTTGATGGAAAAGATGCTTGTTGATGCTGATGTTGTAGGGGCAGAGCTACTGGTTACAGAAACAGTAGGCTTACTTGTCTCTAATGTATCGGCAGATATAGTAGTGCTTGCACTTGTTGCTGGCTTGCTATCAGGTAGTGTGCTAAAGTTGAACACACCTCCAGACTTTTTAATAGTGCTAGATTCCGACTTTTCGGCCTCTTTTTCTGCAGCAGAAGTGCTTCCAAAACTAAATGTAGTAGTAGAAGGCGCATTAGATGTGCTTCCAAGGCTAGCAGCAGGAGCAGATGAGGCAGTAGTGGATGTACTACCAAAACCGATAGCAGGAGTGGAAGAAGGAGCACTAGGAGCTTTTCCAAAAGTGAAAGCGAGTGTAGATTTGGGTGCACTGGAAGTACTTTCAAAGCTAATGGCAGGAGCTGTTGAAGATGCAGCAGAAGTGCTTCCAAAAGTAAATGATGGTGTAGAAGAAGGAGCACTGGTTGTGTTTCCAAAAGTGATTGCAGGAGCAGATGTAGGAGCACTGGAAGAGCTTCCAAAACTAATAGCAGGAGTAGATGTAGGAGCACTACTTGCGCTTCCAAAAGTAAAGGCAGGTGTAGTTGTGGAAGTACTAGAGGACATTCCAAAAGTGAAAGTAGAGACAGGCTTAGATGTGCTAGAAGTGCTTCCAAAGGTAAATGCTGGCGTGGAAGAAGCAGTGGTAGTACTAGGAGCACTGGAGGTACTTTCAAAACTAATGGCAGGGGCGGATGAGGGAGCAGACGAAATGCTACCGAAACTCAAAGCAGGCTTGGTAGATGGTGCACTAGAAGCATTTCCGAAAGTGAAACCGGAAGCTGCTTGAGAAGTTGATGGCTTACTAGTTGCTGTATCGTCCTTCTTTTCGCTAGTTGCGGTAGAACCAAAGGTAAAGGGTGAGCTGGTAAGTGGTTTACTAGCAGGTTTGCTTTGAGTTGAAAAAGATTGTCCAAAGCTGAAAGGCTTTGTTGTCTCTGTTTTATCAGGAACAGTTGATTCCTTGCTTGTATCATCATCACCTGATTGTTCGATCTCTACAATTTGCACGGACCCTGCATCTTTAGGAGTATTTGCGGCCACAGGTGTCTCTTCAGGCTCAGAAACCTCAGGAAAAGCTGTTTCTGCAGGGACATCATCTTTCGAAGAAGAGTCTTCAACCGTTATTTTCGGAGATGAAGCAGTAGCTTCAAAACTAAACACGGGAGCAGCAGGCTTTTTTTCAGAGAGGGGAGCAGCAAAAGAATCATTGGGGGATTTCTTTTCACCAGATAAGCTGGATCCAGGGGATTTTACAGAGATAGGCGCAGAGAACATGGGTGGTTTATCAGCAACTTTAGTAGCATCACTATCTGCGGAAGCTTCTTTGTTTGATTTCTCCTTGTCGGCTTTATCATCTTTAATTATTTCGTTATTTCCAGAAACCTCAGTTTCTTGAGGGATGTCATTAGTTTGAGAGACGTCATTACCCTTTTCAGCAAATTTAGTATTCTTTGCGGCTTCATCGGTTTTTTCTCTATCCTTTTTATCGTCCTTCATGGTTCCAAAGCTGAATGAAGAGATCTTTGATTGATTATCTGAAGTTACAGGTGGTGTAAATGAAAAAGGCTTGTTTGCATCCTTATTTTCTGTGCTTCCGAAACTGATGGTTGATGAAGTTGGTGCCTGGAATGTAAATGGTTTGCTGGTAGTTAAAGAATCATTTTTCTTTTCAGTACTTGAACTGGTAGTAATAGAGCTAAAACTAAATGGAGAGACTGAAGTAGCGGCTTGGTTGCCCAGTGATTTACTATCCTCATCTTTCTTTTCGATATTTGTTGTAGATGGGAAAGTGAATGCAGAAGTTTTAGCTTCTGTAGTTGTTGTTGAATTTGAGGCGGGTATGGAAAATTGCCCTTCCATGTCTTGTTTTGATTCATCTGCTTTTGCTGTGAGTGATCCAAAAGAGAAAGTAGGTGCTGCACTGCCTACACTGCCTGAACTTCCAAATACAAATGATTTCTTATTAGATTGCTGCTCTTCCTCTGCTTGAGTCACATCCTCCATTTCAACAGAATAGCGTCGTTTTCTTGTGCCGAATGAATCAGATTCGGCAGGCTGAGATGATTGGAAGCCTGTAAAAGGACTAGTTGTATTTTGCTGTTGACCGAATGTGAAGGTAGGAGCTTGGCTGGTCGGAGCTGATTCATTATTAGTATTCGTTCCAAAGCTGAAGGCTGGTGTGCCTAAAACAAGCAGATGATATAATATATTTAGTGGATTGATAAAAAATAAAAAGAAAATAGACCTACTACTTGGTTGTGTAGTGGCAGAGCTGTCAAGCCCGCCAAAAATAGGTGGTTTAGCGGCTGTGACAGGCGCTGCTGGTGCTCCAAAGGCAAACCCAGTAAAAGAACTAGCGCCTGGATTGGCACTACTTGTATTAGAAAAAAAGTTGAATGCCGTATTGGTGGCAGGTTTTGGAGCATTGAATCCGAAAGGCGCTGTTTGATTACCCGCTTCGTTATTGCTATTATTGGAACCAAATGAAGAAGCTGTTGAAAAAGGTTGGCTACCTTGTTGACTAGCTTGCTGACCGAATGCGGGAGTATTGAAGCCTCCAGAGAATCCTTCACTTACAGTACCAAAAGCTCCAGTGTCTGAGAATAGGAAAAATAAAAAAGAAACTGTCAGTTATAAACTTCTTCCTTACAGCAACTCTTTTTTCTTACTTTGTGTAGGATTATTGTTGGGTAAATTGCTTCCAAAACCTGAACCAAACGTAGGCTGTTGGGGTACAGCAGAAGGAAAAACAAAGCCGCCTGCTGAAGCATTGCCAATACTATTTGTACTTCCAACACTACTCAAAGAGGTGGTTGAGGCTGTTCTGTTTAATCGTCGTCTAGGAACCGCAATTTTGCGTTCTGGATGGGGATTGTTTGGTAGATTACTATTAAAAAAAATGAATGGAACGCGCTTTCTTGTCAGTGTTAAATTAAACCTACTTCATTTATTTTTTTGTAGTAATTGCTTTTTTTTAGAAAATCACTATACGATGTGTTTCTTTTTGTTCGAATTTCTTTATGATGTTTGACAATAACAAACTGTACGATTTTATTGTTGTTTTGTAAAAAAAGAAAAAAAAATTAAACCTGTGTCCACTCTTAGTCACAATTTGAAGATTTTTTTTTTTTTGCACGCCAGGCGACATAGACGGAGTTGGATATAATAAATAAGTTTTATTGGATAGAATTATTTCTGTCACTTCAAAAATGTCAACATACAAGCCTCGAATGCTTCTTTTTTTCACTCAAGCTCTACTTTCTTTTATATAAAATTTATTCTTTGTATAAAATTCTTCTTTATGAATGATATGTTGTTGTTTTCATTTTTATTGGCTTGTAAAAATGGAACAGTGGGTAAAAAAAAGGCTAAGCGACATAAACATAACAATCCTTTTCCTGTCTTGCGATAAATTGCTTTTCCATCAATTGTTCAATACATTTTTTGATCATAGATACAGAAGGAGAAAACCTTGAATTGGACTGGTCCAATATTTCTTGTATGAGTTGCACATGCGATAAGGTTTGCCTGGATTTCATGATACGAACAATAGCAGCTTGTATATACATCCTTCTGTCTTCCTCTACTGATTTTCGAGCCGCTTGACTCTCTTGCTGGCTTTCGCTCTGCTGTTGAGCAACCGTATTTCCCACTTTTATTTTGGACCTTTTATTGCTGAATTCTCTATTGATTTCTATAATACTATTTTCGTTGAATTTACCATCGAGTGTGTTCAGCAGGCCCAGCTCAACCAACGGTCTTAAACTTCGTGTCGTTTCTGCAAGACTTAGGCCAGAACGATCAGTGATCTCCTTGACGGTCATACTATTACACTGGTTGAACAAGAGTAGCACAATCATCTGATACATGCTCACTTGCAGCTCATAAGTCTTGTCAAAGTGATTCGCTCTAACTTCTCCACGAGTCAAGTTCCATTGCCAAAGTAATTTTCTTCCGTTGTAAAGGCTATTATAAAAGCTTTCAAACCAAGTTATATTATTTTCAAGCTAATTGATTTGTCAGCACACTCTCATCAAGAATAACGATAAAATAAAGTCTTACAATAGCCGGTAACATTAATTTGTTTGTATCCGCAGCTGTATCATCTTTTTGATTTAATGGCCAAGCACCAGCAGTCAACACAAGTGCCTCCACATTGCCTAGTAATTAAAAATAAATATATTGTTGTTTTTCATTCTTCATTATGTTAAAACCTTGAGGTTGAAGCTGATTTTCTTTTATATATGCTTTGAAATTACTATTCAGGTCACTACTGAGTGTGATATCTGTAAACATCTTGTTTAGTTTACTAGTATATTCGACACCACAGATTTCCTTTAAGCGATTGATCATATTAATTTCCAATTCCTCTGAAAGTGAAGCGTTGTAGATGAGACGCTTGGCAAGCATTCTAGAGTAAAATTTTTGGAATATATCCTTATCATCCACATACTTGAACAACGTGATCATTTTCATCAACCTTGCCTCTTGATCCTCTTGATCTTCTTCCTTTTTTATTTTCCTTCGTTGACCCGTGCCTATCTCTTTTTTACCAACACTCTTCTTTAGCATCATATCACAGTAGCGTGCTAAAATTTCTGGTCCATTTGCGTTCGTGGCATCATTGACGATCGTTCTAAATGCCTTGTCCACAGCAGCAGTGAACAGTGAGTGTGATTCAAACACCTGATTGTTTACTTGGTAATATTTGGAATGTAACGCAAGTAGCTGGTCGACAAATGGCTTTGGATTCTTGCTTACCCCAGCACCTAGTTGTGAAAGGATGTCTTTACCTAATTTTGTTATATAGTTTTCATACATATCCAAGATTGTCTTCAATCCATCTGGTATACGACTTAATAACTTGTAAGCCAAAGTACAGTCTAGATATTAATAAAAAATAAAGATCAATTGGTTGAAAACGCTTTATCTCTTAACAAGTAACACACAGACCATGGAATCTTTCGTCTTTTAACATTGTTTCAAACTCATCAATGATACGGTCTTGATACGCCATAATGTATTGTGCCTCAAATTCTCTTACAATTCTTCTATGAGAGGTTGAGTGACAATACTGATTGTTACGCATAATTTCCTGTTGAAGACGATCATTGGCTCTCTCCATAAAGTGGCTAATGCTGCCATATGCAATCTCTCGAGCTGCTTCTGCGGCATAATACCTCTTGGTGTGTACAAGATATGGACGCTCAAATTCTTCTATATAAAGTTGTAATGGCTGATCTGTGAACGCGTTGACCTGAACAAGTGATGTGACGACAGACTTAATGATATTATGAGGTGCATTGTCGCCATTTCGGTCTTGTCGGATCCATTCAAATACTTGATAGAACAATTTATTTTGATAATGGTCTCTAATCACAAATAGCACATTTTGTTTCCATTGAGACAAGGCAACCGCTTCCACGTTTTGTCTCTTGTATTTTCCACCATTTCGATTGTTGGGCTGATTGGAATTGTTCATGCGATCCAGGTAACAACAACCTCTCGACATGTATTCTGCTGCTAATGCAAATCTATCAAAAGCTTTTGCATAAGAAGTGACAATATCATCATGAGATAATATAAACTTGTAGAGAAAAAGTGTAAATTAGAATATGGATTAAGAACGATTTTTTTTTTTTACTTCTTACATTGCATTGATTAATTGTATGCTTTTGAATATAATCCACTATACCATTAAACACCTCGTCTTTAAAGGACTTTGGAGTAGCTACACATAAATCGTATACAATTCTGTTTAACAAAGGATTAATAATAATAAAAAATAAAAAAGAAAGGATTGAGATTATTTACTGGTACATGGTCATTCCCTCAATCTGAGGTTGTTTGCTCGATAAGAAATAGATGCCATTTAACATGTCAGTGAGCTGTGAAAAGTGTTGATCAAAATCGATGGGCTTCCTTTGTAAACATAACTTTCTACCCTTGTTGTCTGAGGTAGTAAACATTTTAACGTAAAAAAGGGGAAGAGAAAAGGTATGCTTTTACATAATTAAAGTGTAGGATATTGTGAGTCACGTGCTTTCAAGGCATAATTAATAGTGGACTTTGTCTTGTTACAACAATGCGCATACAAATACGAATGTTGTCTCTTAGGGTTGCCTTTTGAATTTTACGGGCTATTCGTTATTATATATTAACATATACGTAGTATATTGGGCTGCTTTTAATTGTTGATAATACAACTGTTTGGCAATTCCTCTTTGCCCCTTGTAATAATAGGTATTTAATTACTCAGTTACAAAAAAACAAAGTCTATTAAGATTGCTTTCTAAGCACTTAAGTTTATGTCACTATATTAATTCAAGTAACCCTCAACAAACTGTAAATTGTGTGAAATGTATTTAAGTATTCCCCTTGAATTTTTAAATTAGTCTTCATTTGAAAATTACAAAACATATGTAGGGCCCAACTCTTGTATGTAGCTCGCTTTATTTTGTAAGAAGCATCTTAAATAGGAAACAATTCCCGCTTTGCATAATCGAGTGTAACGTCACTGAGTAACTGGGCTTTCTCTTGGTCAATTGCCGAAGACAGTATATAGCAATTTCTTTTCACATTGTGTTGAATAGGATAATGATGATTAAAGTAAAAAATGTATAAGATAAAAAAGAGAAGTGATGACATATGAAATAACGACAACATTATATGCTGCTAAATCATCTTAACGGTGATGTAGTAAATAGACAAAGCTCATAATTGCGTTCATAATATAACGCGCTTTCTAGGCTATCATTAAACCTTACACTATAGTATTGGTTTATTTAGTCTATTAAATGTCAAAAACGCGTCTTTTTCATAGTGTTTACTCTTTTTGCAAAACTATTCTTTCAGTCGTCTTAATCAAATATTCTGTTTGATCCAATATAAAACAAATAAAAAAGTCAATATATATCATTCTAAGTTTCATTCTGTAGCAATCTTTTTTTTTTAAAGAAATGGTACCGTCAAGAAATACTTAGAACTATCATTTATTGATTACAATGAATTCAGTAACTATCTTTATCATACTGTCTATTAAAATATCGAAAAAAATGCTGAAGTGTAGACCAAAATTAATAATACCGAAATCATATACAAGATAATTTTATTCTTTCCAATCATCGTCATGTAAGCAACGACGAAATTGTTAACTTGTATTCCTTTAAGAACTAACTAGTTTGAAAAATGCTTCACCGTCTCATAGTTAAGTCTCCGCAGAAAAAATAGAAAGCACAAAAAAGAAGTTTATATCACAACTAAAGATGCCAACTAGATAGATTTGTTTTCATGCTGTAGAATAGATATCATAATATCTATTAGCTTCTTTTGATCCTCTTTAAAAGATAACGAAGTATAATCTGTTGTCAATTTTCATTATGTTGTAGGGTTAAATAAATTACCGCAGTTTTTAAGGTGGCTTAGATAAGTTTTTTTTAAAGTAGTGGCAAAAGGACATCAGTCTTTTTTCAATATACATTACTTAGCTCTTATAAAAATGGCAAAAAAGAAGGGTGGAAAGAGAAAGGACGACTACTGGTAAAGCATTGCAATCAAAAGACAAACAGAAATAAGAAATAATGCTTGTTGTTACTCATGCAAATTCCCAATAGGGATGAAGCTTTCGAAGAAGATGCTGTTGCTACCGGTGCCGCAGCTCCCCCAGAAGAAACTGAAGAATCCTTCGCACAAAGAGCCAATGATTTTAGCAATATTGCTGGTGAAGAAGAAGACGATGGGTATGCAAAAAATAATACATTAATGTTATATTTTTGTAGTTCATACTTTTGTTTTAAATTAGTTTAATGGCTATGGTCAGCAAAGCTGCCAAAAATAAAGTCAAAAAAGGAAAGAAGGGAAAGAAACAACAGGTTGAAGAAGAGGAAGAACCAGTGCCTGAGGAAACTCCAGCACCTGCTGAACCCTCCGAAGAGATTGACGATCTTGATTGGGTTAACGACAATAAAAAGAACAAAAAGAATAAGAAGGGAAACAACAAAGCTCAAGCTGAAGCCGAACCTGAAACCCCTGCTGGTGAAGCTGAAGGCGAGTTCCGTATTTTGACAAAGAAAGAAAAGGAAAAGTTAAAGAAGGAAAAACAAAAAGAAGCCAAACGTTTGGCTGCTCTCGAAAAGAAGCAGCAGCAAGAAGCTGAAGAAGCCGAGTTTAACAAACTTCTCGGCTTGGATAAAAAGGAAGAAGCTGGTTCTCCTGCCGAATCTTCTGAACCTGCTGCCAAATCAAAGAAGCAAATCGCAAAAGAAAAAAAGGCCAAGAAGCTTGCTCAAAAGGAAGCTGAGGCAGAAAATGCTGAAGTTGCTGTCCCTGAGCCTGCTCCTGTAGCTGCCGCCCCTGCTAAGGGTAAGAAGGGTAAGGGTGCTCCAGTTGCTGCTTTAAGAGTAAGTAATGAAAGATAAAGTAAAATGAAATGGCCTATTAATGGTTATTTTTATATTAGAAAATGATTGAGGCTCAACGTGCTGCCGAAGAAGCCGAACGTAAGCGTATTGAAGAAGAACGTAAGCGCGTTGAAGAAGAAGAAAGAAGACTTGCTGAAGAAGAAAAGAAGCGTGAAGAGGCTCGTGCTGCAAAGAGAGAGAAAGAGAGAGTACGTACCATTGTATATTCAACTAATATAAAGCCGCTAAACTATGTTTATGTATATATAGCTCAAGAAAGAACAACTCCGTAAGGAAGGTAAGCTTCTTACCAAGGCTCAAAAGGAAGCTCAACGTCAAGCACAGCTGCGTCATCAACAGCTTCTTGAATCTGGTATGGTTCGAGTCCAAGCTCTTGAAGACAACGATAAGAAGCCTAAGAAAATTGTCTATGGAAATCGTAAGAAGAAGGCGCCTTCTAAGGAAGAACAAGAAAGAAGACAACAAGAAGCTGAACGCAAAAGATTGGAGGAAGAGAAGAAGCGTAAGGAAGAAGAAGAAAAGGCTGCTGCTGCTGCAGAAGAAGAATGTAAGTTGATTTTTATAGAAGTTTTTCTTATACTAATTACTGCTTTATACAGCTGAGGATGATGACTGGGAAAAGGCAGCTATCAGCAGTGATGAAGAAGAAAAGAAAAAAGAAAGCGAGGATGACTTAAAGAGTGACTGGGACGCTTCAAGTGAAGATGAGGAAGAAAAGAAGCCTGCTCCTGCTAAAGCTGCCCCTGAAAAGGCTGAACCTGCCAAGGCTGCCCCTGCTAAAGCTACTCCTGCCAAGGCCGCTCCAAGTAAGAAGCAAGAATCTGAAAGCGAATCTGAAGACTCTGATGAAGATTCTGATGAAGATTCTGATGAAGACGATTCAGACTATTCTGATGACAGCTCTGATGAGGAACAACTCACAGCTACTCAGCGTCTTGCTTTGCAAAGAAAAGAAGAAGCTGCTGCTCGCCGTATTCAAAGACAACAGGAAGCTATGGCTAATCGCTCAAAGGATGATTTGCGTTCTCCCATTTGTGTTATTTTGGGTCACGTAGATACTGGTAAAACAAAGTTGCTGGATAAAATTCGTCAGACAAATGTGCAGGAAGGTGAAGCTGGTGGTATTACTCAACAAATTGGTGCCACTTACTTCCCTAGTGAAGCCATTGAAAAGAAGACAGCTGTACTTGGTGAACAAAGAGTTGAGAAGATGAAGGTTCCTGGTCTTTTGGTTATTGATACTCCTGGTCACGAATCTTTTACCAACTTGAGAAGTAGAGGTAGCTCCCTTTGTAACATTGCTATCTTAGTTGTTGATATCATGCACGGTTTGGAGCCTCAAACCCTTGAATCCATTCGTTTGCTCCGTGATCGTAAGACACCTTTCATTGTAGCTTTGAACAAGATCGATCGTCTCTTTCAATGGGAAGCAATCCCTGACAATTCCTTCCTTGATTCTCTTGCCAAGCAAAAGCCATCTGTTCAACAAGAATTTGAAACTCGTGTTCAACAAACTATTCTTGCCTTTGCTGAACAAGGTCTTAACGCTCAACTCTACTACAAGAACAAGAACTTTGCCAAGTATGTTTCTTTAGTACCTACCTCTGCTCACACTGGTGAAGGTATTCCTGACATGCTTAACTTGCTCATCAACTTGACACAAACTCGTATGAGTGATAAGCTCATGTATGTCACTGAACTTGAATGTACTGTTCTTGAAGTCAAGGTGATAGAAGGTTTAGGTACAACCATTGATGTTGTCCTTGTCAATGGTTGGCTGCATGAAGGTGACCGTATTGTTGTTTGTGGTCTGAATGGTCCTATTGTGACTCAAGTCAGAGCTCTACTTACACCTCAACCTATGAGAGAATTGCGTATCAAGTCTCAATATGTTCATCACAAGTCTGTAAAGGCTGCCTTGGGTATTAAGATCGCCGCCCCTGACCTTGAAAAGGCTATTGCTGGTTCACGTCTTTTGGTTGTTGGTCCTGACGATGATGAAGAAGATTTGAAGGAAGAAGTTATGTCTGATTTGACCAACTTGATGAGTTCTATTGAACGTACCGGTCACGGTGTATGGGTTCAAGCCTCTACTTTGGGTGCCTTAGAAGCCTTGTTAGAGTTCTTGAGAACCTCCAAGATTCCTGTATCTGGTATTAACATTGGCCCTGTGCATAAGAAGGATGTAGTCAAGGCCAGTGTCATGTTAGAAAAAGCTAGAGAATATGCTGTGATGTTGTGTTTCGATGTCAAGGTTGATAAAGAAGCCGAAGAATTGGCAGAAGATTTAGGCATCAAGGTTTTCACGGCTGATATTATTTATCACTTGTTTGATCGCTTCCAAGAGCACTTTGCTGCTATTGCTGAGCAGAAACGTAAAGATCAAGCTGATCAAGTTGTATTCCCATGTGTTTTGAAGATGGTTCCTCGTGCTATTTACATGAAGAGAGACCCTATTCTTATGGGTGTTGATGTTATAGAAGGTACTCTTCGTATTGGTACTCCTCTTTGTGTTGTGAAAACAAACCCAGAAACACAAGCAAGAGAGATTGTTACACTTGGTAAGGTCACATCTATGGAACAAAACCACAAGACTGTTGATGCAGTCAAAAAGGGTCAAGCTGGTGCGGGTGTTGCTATCAAGGTTGAATGCGCTTCTTATGAAACACCAAAGACGTATGGTCGTCATTTTGATGATGGCGATGAATTCTATTCAAAGGTCACACGTCAATCAATTGACATTTTGAAGGAATCCTTTAGAAATGACTTATCAAAGGAAGAATGGGGATTAGTTGTTAAACTCAAGAAGATTTTGGGTGTTGATTAAACATCTGGTATACATAAACATTTGTAAAATAGTCATCTTTATTTGATTATTTTGTTTAATAATAAAAATATATGCAATATATCACAATAATAGTATTAAAAGCAAATCAATGACTTAAATAAGAGATGCAAATCAGATATTTTTTGATTTAAGTAGCTCATAATGCCTTTTGTGAATACTATGAACTTTGTTTAACAGATTGTATAGCAAACTTATTGAAGATCTGCAGATTATTGTGTCTAAATTCAATGCATATCATTGCTTGGGATACATATAAAGTTGTATAACGCTGACTTGGAAAAATATCTGAAAGTTGAAATTCCAGTTCCGATTATCACAATCGAAAGCTTTTTCTGCTGCAAGTTGCTCTCTCTTTCTCTTCCATAAAAGATTTGATGTCTAATTCTTATAGTCTTGCTAGCTGTGCAAAGAAAAGAGTTTCCTATTTTTATGACCGTAAATAGATTGAATAGAAACCAAAAAGAGCTATACGATACTGACATTTTATTATAGACGATGTGGGCAACTTCAACTATGGACCAGGTGAATAGAATAAAAGAGGAATAAAAAAAAAAAAAAAAAAAAACAAATAATATTCATATACAATTGGAAATCACATAGGTCACTATATGAAACCTAAGCGTATGCACATGGTTCATAATATGGTTGTGAATTATGGTCTTTATAAGAAACTAGATATTGTTGTAAGATTATCCTTTTGAATCAGGACGATTGATAAAAGAGTGTTTATTTTAACAGATATCTATGCAACCTTAGAAACCAACACGATGTACAGCTTTTCAAATGACCCGTTTTCATTCTGATGAGTATGTCAACTTTTTACAAACTGTGACACCAGACAACTTGGAATCATTGACTTTACAACATGGAGGTCTCGAACAAGGAATTGCACGATGTAAGGCTTCATTTGGAATTGCTCTTTCAACTTTGATTAACATCATTTCTTTTAAATAGTCAATGTTGGTGAAGATTGTCCTGTATTTGAAGGACTGTTTGAATTTTGCTCTATATCAGCAGGAGGATCAATGGGTAAGGAAATAGTGAAAAGTAAAAGGGATGTTTTTGTCTGATTTTTTCCTTTTCTCAAAAAAAAAAAAAAAAAAAAAAAAAAAAAAAAAGATGCTGCCAATAAATTATTGAATGGTGAGGCAGATATTGCAATCAATTGGTCTGGTGGACTTCATCACGCAAAAAAGACTGAAGCAAGTGGCTTTTGCTATGTGAATGATATTGTACTTGGTATATTAGAATTATTGAGGTAAAATGGCATCGATGGCAAAAGAAGAAGCAAACAGAATGAATAATAATATGTGAATAGATACCATCAAAGAGTTTTATATGTAGATATCGACGTCCACCATGGCGATGGTGTAGAAGAAGCATTTTATACAACTGATCGTGTCATGACGTGCTCTTTTCATAAATTTGGTGAGTTCTTCCCTGGAACTGGCGACATAAAGGATACTGGTTTAGGTAAAGGGAAGCGCTATGCTGTCAATGTCCCTCTAAGAGATGGTATTAACGATGAGACGTATAAAAGTGTATTTCAACCCGTGGTTCAACACATTATGGATTGGTATCGCCCAGGCGCTGTAGTAATGCAGTGCGGTGGCGACTCTTTATCTGGAGATCGTTTAGGTTGCTTTAATTTATCTATGCGTGGACATGCCTCTTGTGTAGAATTTGTCAAGTCGTTCAATATACCAATGATGATGGTTGGTGGCGGTGGTTATACAATTCGTAACGTTGCTAGAACCTGGACGTTTGAAACGGGCTTAGCGGTCGGAGAAGACTTGACAGAACAAGAATTACCATACAACAATTACTTTGAATACTATGGACCAGAATACAAACTGGATGTACCCTCAAACAACATGACAAACCACAACTCCCGTGATTATTTGGAACGTATTACGTAAGGCTTCTTTGTACATTTTACTTATGGCTTACTAATCAATTAAATGTAGTGCTAAAATCATTGACAATCTTAGAAGTATGCCATTTGCACCTTCAGTTCAAGCGCAAGAAGTCCCAGGAGATTTTAACGTGGATGATTATATAGAAGGGGAAGATAGTGAAGCAGAAGAAGCAGACATAAGACGAACACGTAAGTTTACTTAATAAATACGAGGTAAAAATCTAACAAGGAAGCCTATAACTATAGAACGTCAAAAGCTAGAAAGTATGGGCGTGTTATAAAGTAAAATATCGTTTCCAGGGACAGAGGCGGTTTTTTATTTTTTTAAAGCTGACAATAAAAGTTTTTTGTAAAAAAAAAAAAAAAAAAAAAAAAAAAAAAAAAAAAAAAAAAAAAAAGGCGAAATGAGAAATGATCAATTGTTAATGGATGCCACAGGTGAGAACTTTGTACAAGTAACAAAATGATCTTTATTTGTGAAAGAGGGGAAAGAAAAAAAATGATAGGATGAAAGAGGGCTATGTGCTTGATACAGCCATAAAAGCATTAATTATTTTTAATATTACCAAAATGTTTTAGCATCTCATTAACGACTTTATATATAAAAAGTTGAAGAGTAAAAGGTTTTTAATTGCCTTTGTATAAAAAAAGAAACAAGGATCACTAATAGTATATGTATTCTTTCTTAATAAGTGAATGAACAAAAATTTATAATGTCTTCACGTCTATTTTTTCTTTACACTTCGTTGTCTGATACCAAATTATGAAATTCTAAAAAGTCTGTAATAAAATCACGTACTGTTTGAACAGATAGGTTTTCATGCGCCCCCCATAAATCTACATACTCGTTCATGTTCATAGACATTTCAACTTGTAATGTACGAAGAGCAAGATAAAGACATCCAAGCCCAACAACAGATACAGGATGTGCCAATGCCAATTTTGGTGAGCATAAACTAAAAGAGAGAGAAATGATGATTACTATTTTATTTTTACCTATTTTTTTCAGCTTACCTGTCCCAGATATAAACCCAAGCTAATCTAGCTATTGCACTCATTTCGGGGCTCATATCTAAAAGCTTGATTATTAAGCAATCGTAAAGCCAAGGGTGTCTATTCTTACCATTCTCCATACGTTTCCAGACTTCCTTCGGTGCTGGTGAATGATATGATTGTCTCCTTGAGAGTCTTTTTGTTTCATCTGCTGCAAAATAACGAATAGAGACAAGTCCTCTGAGTACGTTCATACAATATGCAAAAGGTAATTCAACTTCCAGATCAAAGCCTAATGCCCGCACTAGTAATAACTCTGTTGTAACTAAGGAAGCTCTCATTTTAAAATAATTCTAAATAGAGATCTATTAGTTACATTAAGATCTCTCTTTTTTTTTGAAGATTTACCTCATCCACGTCTAGTGTAGATTCATTTGGGTGATAGTATCTATAGCTAACATTAACCAAATCTCTCACTTTTCTTGGGACTTCAGTAGCTTTACAAGCGAGTTGAAGACAAGTTGTTGTTAATAACTAAAGGTTTTAACCATAATTAAGGTTAGATTTGTTGTATACGAATAAAAGTATGTGGATTTACTTCTTCATTATTGTATACTGCATCTTCTGCATTAATCGCACCATCAATGTGTATAACTTTCTCTCGCTGAGAGATGAACCTTTTGAAACGGTGATAATAAATGAGTGCAGTTGCTGTTGTTCTTATAGGTCTTTATGAAAAAAAGAAAAAAGAAAAAGTCAGTTGAAAAATATATGTTTAAATTCCTCACTTACAAGTCTAACATTGCACTTATCTCTCTCAAGAACTGCACGGCTTTCATGTTTGGTAATAAAGGGAATGTTGAAGTGGCCATAATGAGTTAAATGCAAAAGAAAAAAAAAGTGCCTCGATATTGCCCTTTCAGTTCATACAAAAAAAAGTAATTTTTAAGTCAGACAAAAAGAACTTTTGCTTAAATCTTGTCAATAAATACAAAGAAATTTGGTTAATTTATAGACTTACTATTGAAGCTTCAGCATTTTTTTTAAGAAATAAAAGAGTTTGACATTATTATTTGCACTCTAGAGATTACTTCAATACGAATTAAAGCAGACAATACAAAAATTAAAAGAAAAAACACATTCATTTTTTATAAAATCATACAAATTACAAACTTGAAAGAAAACAGACAGTGTCAAATAGCTGCATACATCCTCTATGACTTTACTATCCATTGTGAAGGTAATAAAATTATTTACGATATCGGAAAGATTAATAGCTACTACGTATTATAGTTTCTGCTTACTAAATCAATTAAATCCTGTATGCTTGTCTAGAAATATCCTAAAAAGTGGACTGATACTGAATGCAAACAAAGACAATTGATATCAATCACTGTTTTGAGAGTACATGGTCACTTATTTTTGCTGGGTATTCTTTAGTACTTTCTCGATGGTTAATATTTTTCTTATCTTTTTTTTTAAAAAAAGTTATGAGCATCACTGTTTCTTTTTATTCTAATGTAAAAGATATTTTCAAATATGATAACTAACAAGTACTCGCATAGCCTAGCATTTATCTTTTTTTTTCCATTCAATGTCCGTGCTTTTACATTTAGCCAAAGTTACAATCTTTTTTTTTTTTTTTTTTTTTTTTTGCTTGTTTCTTATGGATTTGGTTTAGATCATATTGTTTTGAATACTTTTTTCTTTTAATCCTTAAACCTCTAGTTTCAATAAATGATTTGTAAATAATGTGAAAAAAGAAATTTCACTAGGTTACATTAATATCGTGCTTGTATTTTTATAAAAAGAACTTGAAAAAGATATGATTTATGTCTGCAATGGATAAATAATGAGTATATCTCGCTGTTTATGGTAATAAGACAGTGATGCCATTTTATATTACTTTGTAACACCCATTTGCTTCTAAAATAGGAAAAACACGCGACATCATAATACTTTTCTTTTTTTAAAAAAGAGCCCACCCGCGGTGTGAGATTTGTATAAAATCAGGGAACTCGCCGTATTCTGTTCTTTCCCCCTTTTTTTTCCCTTTCTTTCTCTCTTGCTCTTTATTGAATATCATGACTGTAGAAACTGTGACTCCAACTATTATTGATCATAATAATGCTGAACCTACTGCTCAATCTTTTGAAAAGAAATCGAAAAAGCCAATTCGTCAGGTAAGAAAAAAGAAAAAAGAATTTGATGGTTCATTCGCTCAAATTTGTAAATAATTTTAGGCAGTGGGTGGTATTGTTATATTGGACAATAAAGTATTGATGCTCTCGAGTCGTAAGAGTGAAGATGCCTATCGTCTTCCTCGAGGTGATTGTAGAGAAAATGAAACGCCTGAGCAAGCCATCATCCGAATCCTTCGCGAAGAAGCAGGTATTGAAACTGAAGATATCAAACAACGTGTGGGTACATATACAAAGGCAAACAAGAAGGGTAAGATTGTATGTCATCACTGGATTTATGAAATCACAGATCCAAAGGTACTCGAATTTTGGCCTGCAGTAGACCGTCAACGAGTTTGGGTAAGGAATAAAAGGGCAAAAAAGAGAAATAATTAAACTGAAAATTATGAATAGTTGACAATTGAAGAAGCAATTGCTGCTTCTGCTGATAGACACATCTCACGCTTAGCTCTTCACAGTTGTTCTTTATCATCATAATCTTTATATAGAAAAAAAAAATCATTCATTTTCTAAATATTTGTTAAAAAAAACTTTTTGACGTGGTTGTCCCTTCATCTAAAAATAGATTTTTATTTTTTCCTTTCTTTTACACTAAACAAATAAAAATAAAATACATAAACATTATAATTAAGATTAACCTTATTGCCACTCAAGTTACAATGATATTTTAATTTTTTTGGTAAGCAACAAATTATATTTCCAGAAAGAAGAAAGAGTTTTAGTTTTTTTAATGAAAAAAAAAAAAATGAAGAAAATAAAGAGCCTTTTACATAATATCCCAAAGATCCTCAAAAGCACAGCAAACTTTACCACATGCAACAGATGCTGATAATGCATACTGTGAAATACCTATTGAATATGAATTTAACACGTAAACCTAATTCTATTCTCCAATCTGTTTCCTTTCTTACCAATTTTTTCTTTTGCATAATCATCTGCAAATGTATCGGGCCCTTTGGCCATAGCGCCGACTGCAATCACTACTGGTTGTCCATCAGGTAATTGTTTAAAATAATCATATAGTTTGACTTTGGCTGCATTACATGAAAGCGCTTTGTGATTTTCAATTTAGTTTTTTATTGTTAAATAAATCTTCTCTTCTCCTTACCTAATATTTTAGAATTTTGTGGAAAATACTGTTGTACTGGACCAGGAACAATGTCTAAAAGTGTTACATTGCCTTCAACATCTCCTTTAATGCATCCTCTTTCTAATAATTGAACTAAAGTGATATTTAATAAAACATAATAGCAATACATGATCATCGTATAGTTTACCCATCAATCCCGAAAAACGTTTAATAGTTCTAGGTATACGACAAGCAGGATTGATACGAATAACTACACCTTTTGCAGTATGAATATAAACCTAGCATACAACCTGTCAATTTCTATTTTCTTTTTCTCTCATATTTTCAACACACTGTACCTCAAGGTGACCTGATTTATTTAAAGGACTGTCTAGTAATGTTAAGAGACACTAGAGCATTTTTGTTAGTCTCTCTTTTTTTTTCGGGACAAAAGTAGGTTTAGTTTTACTTGATGGACAATATCGGGTCTTGCATCGGCAATATCTCTTCCAAGCTTTTTAAGCACGGATTGATGTTCATCGCAGTTGAGTAATTGCATTTTCGTGTCAAATCGAGTTGATAAACGTGCTGCTTCTAGTGAAGCATTTTCAAGTACAATAATCACCTTACGACTTTGTGGCACTACTTCATGATCTTGTGTAGGGGCTTCATGCCATGAAGAATCCTCTGCCATTCTATGTTATAAAAAGTGAAATGTTCAGAAATATTGAAAAAAAAAAAAAGAAAAGAAAAAAAAAAAGTTTAAATGCCGTATTATAAATGCCAGACATTTTAAAAGATCAAGATTATATGCAAAGTAAATAAAATTGAAATAAAACTTTACAACAAGAGCTCATCATATTCATCCAGCTTGAATTGATTTTATATTAGCCTTATGCTTAATATTAGTGCTTACGGGGAAAAAATTGTGACCAGCAAAGCAGTTGATGTTACAACCAAGAAAGAGTATTGTAAGCAATCATTTGCTGTGAATTAAGATGATTTGTAGTTACCCAAAATACAGTCTGATTGGAAACCTACCATTTGTTGCTGCAATACAAGCTTATTTCTTACATTTAAGTAGCACAGTGCGTAAAAACAGTCATCTTTTTCACTGTCTTTATGCTTTCAGCTTTGGACGTTGTGGAGGCTTTGTTTATGGTGTCATCTATTTCAATCACCATTGGCCAATCAAAAACGACATCTTAGATTCATAAAAAGGACCATCACCTCTTTCTCTTAAATTCTTATGGTTCTTTCCGACAAAATATTTCACCAGTTGGTCAGTGCAGTCACGCAGCAACTATAAGCACCAGGGTTTTCTACTAAATTGAAAAATATGCCCTGGCCCCAAGTAGTGGCCAGGAAGCGAACATTGCTCATGCATGCTACTTCAGAACGCAACGTTCACAACAGTGAATAAGACAAAGTTATTTATTTCAAAATGTAGAAAGCAGAACGTTCTCCAGGTAAGGTCTTTCTGGACATGACCAGTAAATCTGAATCGTCTGTACAATTCATGTCCTTAATCACAGAACAATTTCCATCACAAATTGCAGTTGCAACGACCAAAGAAGGCAGTCGAAAGATTGCTGAAATCGACTTTAATCTACTAGATCCTGCCATCGATCACATTCTCAAAGATGATATTACCTTTGAAAATGATACGTTTAGGCTTTTATCTTCTCGAGCCTTAGATCCAACTGTTCCTTTGGTTCGACTTTGACTATCGAACCTTTTCTTTCTTAGTAGAACATTGTTAAGGAACAATTGCAAATGAGTTTGGATCCTTATGGCTCCCATTCTTGATTTGGGGATCCTACGAGAATTATACACCGGCACCTATATAGGTTCGGATGATGCCATCCTGAGCCTCCTTAAAGATGATGGCAGGTTCTCTCCCCTTTCTCATCATCTTCCTTGGTATGAATCGGAAGATGAAGGCTTTTATACAGTGTGGAGTGACATGCCCACTTAATGTTGCTACTGTCACGCTGAAGGACATGCCGTTGCCGCCCTCAAAAGGGGCAGATACGATCTTGACTAGCACGTTCAATCGCTTATATTCTGTTTCTTTTGGTTCACACCGCTCTAGACGTGTGACTCCTATTTTATTTCATAAAAAAAAAACCTGAATCAAGGGATAATGCAATGTAATTTATGTACATACAATCATTTCATTTATTTATTGTCGTTATTATTTATCGCTTCTTGTACAGACAAGGCTTTAATAACTGCTGTGCCTTTTTCTGAAGTTTGTTTTTTGAAGCGCCCATGCCTGCACCCTTCTTCAATGCTCTTTTTTGAGTCTTGGTTAAACCAGATAGAACCTCATCTTCCACTTCCTCTTCATAGTTGGGTTGCTTTGTGAAATATAACATCACAAACATCTTATTATTATCGTCCTTGTCCATAAAATCAAATCCCAATTCTTCTAAAAGTGAAATAAATCTATCAATATCACTAAATCGACTTACGACTTCTGCTATTTTTAATTCGCCACTAAACAGAGAGAGTGAGAGAGGTTATCACTATTTGTTAACAAGATCATCTTTTATCATTTTACTTACCCAACTTTAAGAACACGATGAGCTTCTTTCAAAAATTCAAGGTAATTAGTACCCATTAATGATAATGAGAATACGACAACATCAACAGAGTTTGCTTCAAGTGGTAACTGTGAAATGTAAGACATCAAAGACATAAAAGTTTTTTTTTTACCTTTGATATATCACAAGCAGTAACAAGTTCGTTTTTGGCAATTAAATCAAAACTCAATACTTTATGCTTCTTTAGTGTTTGAGCAATCATTGCATCCCCACAACCTAAATCTGCAATCACGGTGGTCTTTGGAAGGTGCTTCAGTTGATCGATAATCACATCTACTGGATTCACTGGCCAAGATTCTACTTGATGACGGAAACCTTCGTGATACTAATGATGTGTAAGTTTTTTTTTTTTTTTTTACTTTTCTTTTCTGCAAAATAAATGCTTTACTTCATCAAACAATTCAGGTTTTTCTTGAAATAGCTCAAATGATTTGTTACCAGGAGTCGTGTATAACTGCTCATTCAACCAACGGAACCGAGCACCTGATAACTTTTCTTTCATTTTACGCTGAAGTGGTGTAAGACCAGCATCCAAATCAACCTTTTTACTGCTAGCGACTACTGCTGTTGGCACGGGAGTTTTATTGGAATGATTTTCTTTAACAGGTTGCTTCTTTTTATCATTTTTAGCCAACAGCTATTTCCTCGATAAAATCAATAAACTGTCAATCACCGTTTCTATCAAAATACCTTTTGCAACTTTTCTTTTTGCTGGTTCTTGGTCTGCTTCTTTCCTTCCTGTCCGTTGCCCTTCTGATCTTGCTTGTCATTCTTTTTGTTTTCGGGTTTGCCGTTATCCTTTTGCTTGCTTTGCTCTTGTTTATTATTATTCTTTTGTTTACTTTTCTTTTGCTTTGGTTTTTCAGTCTTGGGGAGATTGTCTTCTAATGGTCGCTTTTTATTGTTATTGTTCTTGGTATTTGTTGAAAGTGAAGAAAGTTGAGCCTGAAGCTGATCGGCTTCTTTGGTAACTTCTGTAGATTTTCCTTGGGTTGCATGCTTTCTGTCTCTCTTTGCTTCTTGTGCAATGTTTTTGGGTAGTGCCCAACCAGACGCTTCAAAGAGAGGTTGCATTTTATAAAGAAAAGAGAGGAAAGAAGAAGAAAAAAAAAAAGAAAAAAAAGAAAAAAAAAAAAAAAAAAGAAAAAAAAGCATTTTGCATATGAGGCTTATGAAATTGTGCATTTGCGGGATCTTGATTAATCACAGCAGAAAAAGGCTCTGAATCACCATGTAAGCTGCTCTGCCCCTCCTCTTCTCCTAAAGCAGCTTTATACATTGGCATTTTACAAGTGTAAATTTGAGCTTTTTCCTTTACATAAATAAGTTTTTTCACATGTAAATATGTGGTTTGACTTCAACGAAACGAGTGAATACATGCCTTTGTATATTTGCTAATAAGTTTAATTTTAAAACTAAAAAAGAAAGTGAAATGTTCTTTTAAGATACAATGATTTTGATACAGTGACAATGCATCACAACTTTGATGCTTCTTTCATGTTATTCACACGACTTATCAATTTCATCACTTCAGGGACTATAATAAGGTAGTATTAATAAAATGGCGACACTTGATAGGTTTATACCAAGAAGATCAGGAACTTCACAAGGCAACATGTGTGTTCCTTCAACAATCACAGATGTAGCCCATTCCGGATTTAAGGGAACAACAGACTCCTTTATCTCGCTAGTTAATCTATAAAGTAATTTTCAAAAATCAGCGGTAGGAAGCGTTGCTCTTTTTTCTTTAATTTACGTGGAAGAAACGGAAGCAAAGACATAGTGTACGGGTACTTTTAACAATCTAGCAGAATTGAATGCTGTAAAGCCTTCTGGAAATGCTGATAAATATAAGCGCTTTAGAGGTAAAGAGAAAAAAGAAGGTGAGTGAGTAATATGGATGTATGCTTGCCCTTCTTTTCCTTTACTCGTTCATGTTCCTTTGGACATTTGAGTCTTATGGTGCCCTGGTCAGTATCATACGTTCCGTAATCCTATAAAAAAGCTATATTTCAATTCTGATATGAACTGTTCTTTTTCTTACCACGTAATTTTGTAGGGCTTCAGGATGAAAACGACTCCAAAAGGGTCCTTTCGAAAACGACTTTAAGCACGCTTCCCTATTATCAAGTATATGTGATTTATATGCCTCTTTTGTTTTTCTCTTAAGCAAAACCTATTGAACCATTCATCCTTTCGTTTATGAGCAGAATAAGCAGGATGTTTAAGCCTGACTTCCATGGGTGTAAAGTTATTTTTTAATGCGGGCTCGATTAGACAAAGACCATCAAATGTATGGGGGAAAAAAGACTGAAGTAAAATCCTTAGTGTAAGCATTAGACTCTTGTCTATATCTGTCTGATAGGTTCATTTACATAGATGAAGCGCCAAAACTATGACCGACGGCGATCAGCTGGTCATAGTTTTGCTTCAATTTCAATTCATCAACTACTTGTTTTATATCCAGCGCATTATCAATCCACCGGTCTAACAAGAGGAAAAATAAAATAAAAACCGTAAAGCTACATTTTCCGATCATCGATCACTTACATGATGGTGAAAATTTGCCTTGGTTTAGTCTGGCAGATTCTCCGTGGAAACGAGCATCACTTATGACAACATGGATATCGATAAGATCGTATTCTCTTAAGCTCCTTAAATGATCTACAAATATTTTTATGAATGGATGATAGGCTTCTTTATTGAATCCAATGCCATGCGAGAACAAAAAGGCGGTTCTCTTATGACTTTTCCCTGTTGCTGGAAATTCATGTTTTTCAGCAGCTAATCTTTCAATGTTCCAGCCTTCTGTTCCAGGATGAACAGGCATAACGTAACTTGAAGTAGGAATAAGACGCATATGAAAGAAAAAGCGAAAGAAATGTGAATAATTAAAACTTGGTACTAAAACAAGAAAAAAAGGATAAGTTTGACGATTACATGCTGCTCTGCATGCAAATAACAACAAACATCATGCTTTCTGAAATTAAAACCAAAAACAAATTTAAAGTAGCTTGAATTGCAATTTTTTTTTTTTCCTTTCTATAATGCAACTTGTTATCATAAAGTCTGACTGCGTTTATTTATTTAAAAAATAATCTAAACAAATCTGCTTACGTCTTGAGAGATTGTTTATGCAGTAGAATTTACAACTCGATTAAAATTTTTTCCCGCTTTTCAATTCCTTTACTGTCAGCATCTAAAAAAAGGAAATATTCTATTATTTTTATGTTATTTATTGGAGGTTAAAAATTATTAAACTATATAAAAAATAAAGATACAAAAAATATAAAAAAAAAATCTTGCTTAGGCTGCATTCATATCACGGTAGGAAGAAGTTCCTTTCTCATAAAAAGCGTGTATAGCGCCACCACTAATTCTTAATTTTTTCGCTTCTTCATCCTCAAGAGCAGAGCTCTCATAAGGTAAGATCAGGTTGAGTATGATGGATATGATACCAGCCATAATATAACTCGTGCTCACAACAGTTGTAATTGCAGAAAGAAAGCCTTGCAAGGCTTGATTATCCGAACTAGGCAAAACATACTCAAACCAAGAAGGCACCAATGAGACGCCCAAGGCGATAGCCAAGGATGCAGCCACAACCACACGATCACGTCTTGTCCAGCTGAGGAAGCCAAGGATACGTATACCAGACGTAGCCACAGAAGCAAACAGAAATACAGTCATACCACCGATCAAAGGAGAAGGAATGGCCAAAAAGGCGGCAGCGATCTTGCTAAAGATACCACAAATAATTAGTAGAAAAGCACAGACGACACCTGCGCGACGGTTAGCACAGCGAGTGACAGCGATCACGCCATTGTTTTGACTAAAAGTGACGACACCCATACTGGTGGCCAGACCAGAAAAGACACCAGAGATACCATCTGCCAAAAGACCACCTTGACAGCGTTCTTCAAAGACAGTACCTTCGATAGGTAAACCAGAGACATCACAGGCTGCTGTCAAGTCGCCCAAACATTCGAGGATCATGTCTAGCTGTACGAAAAGAAAGGGAATAATGCCCGGCCCGTGAATGGTCCATTTGAAATGTTTAACCCACAGAAAGGTGCATACGGGGGCACTGGCAATACTTGAGCCGTCAAACATGCCAACAGAGGCAGCAATGATGCATCCGATCAAGAGACCGATGACGACAGATATGTTTTTTAAAAACACCGAGCCGACCAATTCAATCACGATGATCGTAAAGAACACAGAGGCACCAAGGCCAAAATTGACCGGACCTCCCCAGGGTTGAGCATTAGGAGCAGAAGTATCAGGGCAGAGTCTATATTCACCACTTGTCGGTCTGTTCATGCAAAGCCCAGAACCGCCAGCCCAGTTTTCCATACCGGATGCTAGCAGATTGGCTCCAATCACAGTCAAGACGACACCAGTGACAATCTTGGGAAAAATCTTACGGATCACCCTAGGAGGTAAAAAGCTGATACCGATGGACAAGAGTGCACAAAGCATCTGTTATTTTACATCAGTTTTTCTCCGCTAAAAAAAATGTGAACTGCATACCTGAGTTCCGAGGATGGCACCAAATGCATCTGGACATGGCAAATAGTTGATTGTTCCATCTGATAAAGTCTCTGTGGGGCAGTCTCCATCTAAATGGTAAAATAGGATTAGTGTGCTTTTTTGAAGGAGAGAATTGCTCTTACTTACTTTTATACATATTATGGATCACAGCTTGAGAGGCAGCTACATTGGCAAAGGAAACACCTGTGATTTGGAGTAAACCAGCTCCAATATAAAAGCGAGTTCCGGGAATATGAAATCGAATGATTTGAGTAAGACTGAGTACTAATGAGTATATACTTGGAAACGACTGAAGTTGAATGTTTACCTCATTATTCCAGAAACAATGAGTGATGCAGAGACCATGTATCTTCGAGTATCTTCGTCAAGATTTAAACTGGAGCTTCCACTTCCTGAAATCAAGATGGTAGGTGTAATAATACCACCAATCACAGCCAAGAAATCTATACATTACAGCTTAGATAAAATGCTGGTTGTACTTTTTTAGGTCCTACGTTGTATGCCCATAAGAATAATTACTAGTATTGGGATATCATCATCAGGTCCATAAAATGGAGATTTATTGGCCCTTTTAGCTATAAAAGGAAGACGAGGCATACTATATAAATTTGTTAATTTTTTTTTTTTAAAATACGCTTTCATAAAGTACCAAAGTGCCCCATAGTCGTAGTTACCAATCCAGCCATCTTTTGTAGTGAATTTATGCTTTATTCTATCCCATTTTGTAGAAGGAGCTACAATGGGTGTATACAAGCTTGGTGCTGCGTGTATATTCTCCACTCTTACATCTTCATTTTCTGTTTTTTTCTCACTTGAAAAAGACATGAAATAAAACAAAAACTCTTGGGGGGGAAAAGGAATGCGAGAAAAATTACAATGCTATTTATATGAGATGTTGGCCCCTACTTTGTCTTGATAAATAAATCTCTCAAATAAGGAAAAATCCTAAAAGGTGCACAAAACTTACTACAGATAATTTTATTCGTTCAGTGCAACTTTTATTTTGTTATCTTATCATAAAACACACTTTTTGTGAAATATATAAAATGGATGTAAGCGTTGAATTAGAAAAACAAAAATATTCATGTGGTATTAAAAAAGAAAACCAAGGTTTTGAAACCAAAGTTTATCAATACCAGATTCTCCACACTTGAAAAATATAATTAAAAAAGAGAAGAAAATATACTACCTATAAGTAGGTATATTTCTTCATCATAAAAATCCTACCTTATCTTAATGTATAAATATACATGTATGGGCCTATATATAAAAAATCAAAAGTATAAACTGAGGTAAATTACTTTTACAATGAGTGACCACTCTAAAAACTGCTGTTTTTGTAATTAATTGAATTTATGCACTTGCAAATAATTACCCAGAAAAAACATGTTCGTTTCGTGTGTAGATATGTACATTTTAAAATAAAACAGGGGAAGATCTGCTGTGAAAAAAAAAATCATAAGCTGTAAGCAGTGAGAAAAGGAATGCTCTCCTAAATAAAATAATAGCAGAGGAAAGCCTGCATGCATTTATTATTCATGCTGAATTTCAATTTACTGCCTTATTTTGTCCATGTTAAAGCCACTTAATCTTTTTACTTTTTACCAAAAAAAAAAAAAAAAAAAAATGAGTGTAGAACAAGATAAACTTGACATTTGTAAAGAAAAGTTTGTCAACCTCATTTCTGAACTTGACGACAGTCAGTTTCATGAATTCCAACACTTTGTTACTTCTGCTATGGGTAAGCTTTTTATTTATATTTTTTGACAGATCTTTAAAAGAAAAAAAAAGGAGACAAAAGGATCAACCTATTATATAATTCATAGAGGAATATCATAGTCAAGTCCATAACGAAGATACAGAAATGGAAGAACACGATGGCAGTTTTCAACCTGTAAGTGATCTCAAGATGACGCGCTTAGGAAGAATCATAAAAGACCTTAGAACTCAAGTACCAATTTCAGCTGAAGCACCAGGAGAAAAGATTGTTATTCCAAATACAAACGAAGTATATAACATTCACAAAAGGAAAGTCTGATATGGTCATCTAACATTGCTTAAAAAGTTTAAAGATTATAGTGAAGAAAATACGGTTCATGTCGATGGTTTTTTATTTACTGAGGAGGATGTTGATGATATGGTTGAAGAAGGAAAAATGTCACGTAACTATTGTTTAGATTGTAAATCTAAGAAGGTGACTCCTTTGAGTAAGTTGATAGCTAATATACTATTTGATATAATAGAGAACTAAAAAGGGTAAATTATAGATTTTATTTCCCATTCTGCCTCTGTATTACAATTACAGTTTTTATATCAAGTAGCATTAGCTAGTTCAGTTAAAGATAAAGTTATTGTTGATATCGGATCTAGATTAGGTGCTGTATTGTACACTGTATGTATATTAAAATGTTTGTATGGAGACAAATGTTTACATTGAATATTAGGGATATCTGTTTACCAAAGCACGCAAGTTGATTGGTGTAGAAATCAATGAATGGTTTAGCAACTTGCAACGAGAGACAGTCAAGAAATACAAGATGGAAGATAGAGTTCAAGTTATTTGTAAAGACATTCAAGCAATGCCTGAGTTATTAAACAAAGAAGCAGATATCGTGATAATGAACAATGTATTTCAATTCTTCAACGGACTTGAAATTCAACAACAAATCTGGAAATTCATTCGTACAGAAACTAAAAAGAAGCCAGGATTATTGTTGGTTACGCTTCCTTCTTTGCAAGAGCAATTAAAATCAGCCGGTTTATCTGCTTCAAAATTAATGAAAGGTTGGGTTAAAGAAGTTAAATTGACCTATGACGAAGGTTGGTTTCAAGAGATTAATGAAGACGAGTTAGAAGAGATTAAACAAGTTCATTTATATAAAGTATTATAAATAAATTTTAAAGCTGTTCCTTTTTTATAAATCGCATCAATACAGTATTTCCACTCTCAATTGGACACTTTCGAAAATATTGATCGGATTTTTTAAAAATAATTGACCACTTTCTTGAACTTCATTTGGACATTTGTTTGAAAACTAATTGATCACTTATTTTAAAACCAATTGGTCATTTTTATAAAAATTTATTTTGTCCGTTTTTTGCTTTATTGAGAATTATAATAGTATCAAAAGGTATTTACATGCAATTTTCAAACTGGTTTGCTGAATGCTGAGTAATATTTTGAAGATGAACAATTGGAACAGTTTCACTAACCTCAATGATTATTGAGGTAAGAGTTTCTAAATCGCTAAGCTTAGTTCGCTTTACTTTTCCTTTTCTAATGGCCCAAAATTGTTCGATTGGGTTAAGTTCGGGTAAATAAGGTACTAAATTCTTTTTCCAAAGCAATATTAGTAAAACCATTGATGGCAACAACAAGCACAATTGGCAGGACTTTATAACGGCTATTGTGGGATGTTCCTACTCTACTCCTTGTTGCCTCCGTTCGGACTCCAGATATGGTAATGTTTTCCGAAAGACTGTTGATCATAGAGTTTCCAATGGTAGTACTGATACGGTCTGTGTTATTTGGTTTGTAGTAGTATTTTTCGAAGGTGTTGCTATTCAAACTCCAGTTGGCATGTTTTTTAACTTCTTCAACCTTGAAACCTAGCTGTATTGTCTTGGTGCTTGCCGCTGAACGAATCGAATGTGGCTGGTGTTTTGTTGTATCAATCCCAGCTTGAGCCATATCGCTTTTTATCCAGGAAATCACTGTATTCAGACTGACACTTATTGTCATGTGTTGATCGTTATCAATATAGACTAGAAATAGGGTTTGGTGCTCTGGTAAATTTCCTCTATATCTTTTTGTTTGGTGAATAAAGAAGTATGGTGTTGTAACTGGACACAGGTCAGAAGTGTTGGCAATTCCTAGTGTTATTGTCTTTTGTTGAGCTTTCTTAGGCAATCTTGAGACTAGTGTCACACCCGTAACCCTTTCTTTTTCAGTATGAAATAAGACATCTCTGCACTGTAGTCTGCTGATGTCAGATTTCGGTCTCCACAAAGTGAAAATTGAAAGTAACAGTACCGTCTTTTGCTGTAGTTCCATATTTGTCCTTGATTAATCTTAGCAAGATGTCTAAGTCCCATATTTCTATACACTCCCTCAGGAATCTTTATTTGCTGCTTTTTATGTGCTGTGAAAAATCTAGAATCAGGTAATGCTGACCAACACTTGGCTTTGATTGATGGATAATGCTGAAGGCTGATGCTATCGATGCTCTTATACCGTTCAAATGAGACGTAGAATAATGTCGGTTTTCAATTATATTTCAATAAATTTTTTAGGGCATATTCCAAATGGTTGATTTTTGGCGACTGTTCACTACACTAACTAGTCCATTTTCGCCAATTCCTATTTTACTTGTCTATTGTTTCTTTTCTATGTTTGTGTTGGAAGTGGCTGATAGTCGTTGCGTCTAAATTTTGTTTTTCCATTGTTGCCTTGATAATTTCCAAGCGGCCAATTGCCAAGGCTTGGATACTTGAAACATCATCAGTTTTGCTTTTGTCATTTTCAATACCATCAGACACCGGTATTGGGTTGGACAGAACGGGGTTACCAAGACTACTTCCTTCACTTGTTGTTGTTTGAACCTTCATAATATTTGGGATATCAACTTCCACGGGGGATGCAAGCACAGTCCTTGTTTCGGCCATGTCTGTTTGAAGGCATCTATTTGCATCGCTGCTGGGTCAGGTCGGATACTCCAGTAGTTCTATAGCAAGTAGTTGTGGTGATCTGCGAAGCCGTCGATCAGTAATGGCCCCCACTTCTTTTGAATTTTGTTGAAAATTGTTCGTGGTAGTGTCCATTCGTAGAGCAGTTTGTGAAGTCTGCTTAGTTGATCTGCTCTGGTATTGCTGATTCCAGGGATATGAACACATTGTAAACGTATCTGAAATTTCCTTAGTATTGCTTGAATTTTTAGCGCAAGTTTCTGAAGAATTAGAGATGCTGTACCGTCTGCTTTCATCACATACTTGATCGCTGTTGTGCTGTCCGAAAATACCCTTACATGTTTTCTTTGGTATTTTTCTGCGTATAGTTGCAGGGCTATCCATATCGTCCGTAGTTCTCCTACGTTTATTGAAGTTGATTTTTCTTCTTGCGTCCAAAATCTGTGCGTTTCTGTCGTTATGCTGCTTATCCCATAACCACTGTCTGACGCATCTACGTATATATCCACAGCTGGCAGCGCAGTGAAATCTTCTTTTTGAATTAGTAATCCGTTGTTGATGTTTGAGATTTCTTCCCACCGCGATAGATCCCCTAGACTTCTTGGCGTTAGAGGGCATGAGCCTTCCCAATTTCGGCGCTGAAGATGAAGATTCCGTGCCTAGTCCTTTTGGAGAAAGCGGAGGTGGAGCAATGCTTCTCGGATTGCTGGTATTACTGCTATCATTTTCCCGATCAAACTGGCTATCCATCGGCATGAGAATGCAGTCCTTGACTTCTTCAGTTGTTTGATTCGACTTCATATTTTTTTCAACTTTGGTTGAGGGAGCCTGATCTGCATCGTTGATGTGTTGGATTCGAATCCTAAAAAATTCTTGAGTTCTCTGGGGTTGTATATTGTTCTTTTTGTAGTTGATGAGGAAGCCTAAATTCTTTAGATGGTTCAATGCCTTTTCTACATTATTTTTCATTTCTTCCTTTAGTTTCGCTACCAAACATATGTCGTCCAAGCAATATACCAATCGAATTCCTATCTTCCTCAAAGGCTATATCGCATAACGTATTAGTTTGGAAAACGCACGGGGCGCTACGCTTAGACTGAATGCTAGTGATTTGTATTGGCATACTGTACTTTGATGCAAGAAGGTGAGGAAAGGTCTGGATTGCTGATGAAAAGGAACTACAACATATGCATCCTTTAAATCTATTTTGCATATAAAATCGTCTTACTTCAAAAGCGATCTCAAGGCTGTTACTTCTTCCATCTTGAAATGATGGCATTATACAAACTTGTTTAACTGATTGCAGTCCAGGATAGGCAGGCGTTTGTTTCTTCTTGTATCGTGAAAAAATTGGAAAGGTAGTCTTTGCTCTGAATTGGGGAACGCTCTATAATCCCGCCGATATAAACTTATCCACTGCTTGATCTACTGCCAGTCATTCCTCTTCTGATGCTGATTTCATGGGTGATATCTCCATTTTCGTGAAGTTGAGTTCCATTGTGTTTGATATCCTTCTTGTATTACCGCCAATGGCCAAGAGTGGTGGATCGTGGACTTCCAATATTGACTGAAGGATTGGAGCCGTTCCCCTGGTAATATCCCATCCTCTGGTATCTTGTAGTGGCGGTTTCGAGATGAGGGAGAGGTTGCTAAAGAGGATGGGGAGGTGTTTCGGCACCTCATTATTATTGCGGTGGTGGTGGTTGCAATCGTTGCTGGTTGTGGTGCTGTTGCGGGTTTGGGTTGCCTCGCCCAAAAAAATGTTGTTTGTTTGACAGTTATTTAAATCCACCTCTTGAATTAAAGGAAAAGATTTTTCCTCGAAAATTAAAACCCCCTCTGCTGTAATTGTAAGATTCTTTTGCATTACCTCTGAGGAGCGACTGTTCAAATCGCGCTTTGTAGACCTGTTCAACAATTTCGGGAGCGAATGCCAGGTTCTTGTCAGTTTCCTCCTCTTCTGCAAAGTGTCTGACACTTGAGGGAAGTCTGAGGGCTTTTGTAGCAAGCTCCTTTGCTTCTTAATCGATAAATTCTGCATACGCATATGCAAAACTGCCAGTCGTCGAGTTTTTTCCAAGACATTGGCAAAGATGCTGTTTTCTTCGTCAATGAGGCAGCTGAGTTCTTCATAGATTTCTGTTGCAGCTGTTTCCAGTTTTTCTGAGTGTTTGTAGTCTCTGTTAATGGCCTGATAGCTGTCAAATTTGTCTCTTTTGAGATCGGCATGAAAACATTTGCTGATTGTTTCTGCGGACGTCTATTTTCTTCGTTTGTAACGAGGGAGAGATTGTTGATACTTTTTGAATTGATCCTTGAGTGCTGTCAATATCCAAATTAAGTTCAAGTGGTCAATTTTTTAAAAATCCGATCAATATTTTCAAAAAAAGTGTCCAATCGAGAGTGGAAATACTGTACCTTTTATTTTACTTTTATTGGTCGGGGTTTTTTTTGGCTGAATATCACGTGACCGTTTGTAAAATGAAAAGCTTTTGGCGACACAAGAGAAAGGTAACAACAAAAAAATTTAAAGTGACTTTTACTGGGTGATTTTTTTTTCTTTTTCTTTAGCAAAAAAAAAACCGTCTTCCCCCTCAAAATAAATGAGCACCAAACTTAAACAGTTATTAAAAAGGTCAGAAGTGCTTTCATTGACACAAGACCAAACTGGTATTCCTATTGTTGGAAATGATTTTGAAAGATTAGCAAGACAAGTTAAAGCTGGAAATGAGAAAATACAATATACAAAAGAACAGCAAGCAAAAGCGTAATAAGAAAAAAAAATATTTATTTTTATTTAACAACTTTATTTTCCTTTTTGAATAGTCACTATTTTCTTGCAAACAATGGTATTAAAGGACAGGCTGACATTGAGCCTGTCAGTATACGCTATGCTTTTGACACCATACAAACAAGCAACTATACGGATATTGAGGTAAATAACATACAAAATTGCTCATTAGCATTTATGCTAAACATATTGGCCAGAAATTTTTAAGTGAAGAGCATGAAAGAATATTAATTGATGTTATTGAAGAACAGCGTCGTCAGGTAATACGAAGAATATCAACAAAAACAGGAACGATTTACTAAATGAAACGCGTCTTTTTATATTATTTTTTTATAAAAAAAGGATGATAATGATTTTCAACAATTCTACAATACACAATTAGATACTTATTCAAAAGAAATTGAACAAGAACAAAAGGAAAAAGAAGAGCAGCACAATGTGGATCCAAGTGAATTAGCGGATAATATGACTGTAAATTTAAGATGAAGACTGATTAACGCGTACTAACAATCCTTTTAGAGAATAAATCAGTATTCTCAGATTATTAAAGCGTTGAATGATTGTAGAATAAATAACAACGATTATGAACTAGTGGAACGATTAGTAACTGTTCAAAATGCATCTGATCTGAAAAAAGTAAATTGAAAACAAAGCACACGTATACATAACTTAGGGGATATTTGTTAATAAAGTATACCTGTTTATTTTCAATTATAGTCTCAAACAAGTGTATCACAAGCATGGAACATTTTAAGCTATTTTATAAAGCACACTGATAACGAAGGCCGACATGAAGGAAGATTTACTAAAAGCTATCTTACGCAACCTTACCAGAGTACTGCTGCTATTAACACTCGACGTGCACTTATCGATGCATCCAGATCTTGGTTAGAAGAACAGTAAAATGATGTAAAGATATTATAAAGAGAACATAACGCTAATACTTTGTACAGATTTCTTCAAACTGTGAACGAGCAATTACATGCACATGCAACAAAATTGAAAATGGGCGGAAATCCATTTATCACGCATCGATTACGCGCATACATTGATGTTAATTATAAAACAAACAGTGGGTGGAAGGAAGAAGGATTGGAAATTGTAAATGAACTACCTATTTGGTTATTCATTTACTTGTTATTGCGTACTGGTCATAAGGAGGCAGCAGCTGACTATATAAATAAGAATAAGGATATGTTTAGTTTAGAAAGAAAGTTTGTCGATTACTTTCAAGAATATATGGAATCCTCTCATCATTGGTAAGATTAAACGGGTATGTTCTTGCTATAAGCTGTATTAAAAGAAAAAATGACTGTAGTGTATCAAAAACAACGCATGATGAAATATTAGCAGACTACTATGTATTTGAATATGGCGAACAAAAAGCAGACCCTTACAAGTCTCTTATTTACAAGATTATTGGTCGATGTGAATTGAACAAGAAAACCATCAGAGTTATGAAGAATCAAGAGGACTATCTTTGGCTCCAGGTACGCAGAAAAAAAAAACTGAAAAAGCGAATATTTTTTCACATGTAAAATTAGCTTGTCTTATTAAGGGAAGTTACAGATACCGAAAGATATGCATATGAACGTTACAGACTTGAAGATTTGAAACAGATTATATCAGTTAATGAAGATCAGAATACGGACGTATGGGCTCACTTCAAGACCTTACTATTAACATTACAATTTGAAAAAGCCATTGGTTATATTTATTCACAAAAGAAACTTTTGTTAGAAACCACTCATTTTGCTAGTGCACTAGCCTACTATGGTTTACTAAGGATTCCTTCAGCTACTCAGGCTAAGATTGACAAAACAATGTGTAAATCTAATTATGCAAGCGTATATAATATAGATGAGTTTTAACTTGTTGTTAATAGTAATTACAAATCAAGAAGGATTACATTTGTTCAATTTTTCAAGGCTCATTTATCAGTACACTCAAACTTATATTTCAGACAGGCCTATAGAAATATTACAATACCTTTATCTTTTATCACTTTACTCAACAAAACAAGGTTACCATAACAATGATATGGTGTCTCTTGCTAAATCATATGCATCCAACATCATTGCCAAGAACAAAAACTATAGAGAATTCCTTGATATCATTTATGCACAAAGAGAGGTAAATTACTGCACATATTTTATATAATGGTATACCTGATTCCTTGTCATCACAAAAAAGCCTTCTATTATTGAGAGTCAAAAAGTGCTTTTAGACATCAATTCAGAACAAGAATATGCCGAACAAATTCTGTATCCTATTGCTAGCATACTCCTTCAATCAAGTCGTTGCAGAGAAGCTGTATCAGTTTATAAGCTATCATTTGTAAGCCAAACAATAAATTTATTTAATGAAAAAAAAAAAAGCTAATTTCTCTTAGGACTCTAATAAACTATATGAAGTATTGGCCAAAGAATTGAGTGATGCTTTGCAACACACACAATCTGCAAGATTCCTTGATCCCAAACTTTCTTATAGTGCCAACCAAGAGATGATTGAATTTGCAACAGAGGCAGTAGAGGATTATAAAAACCAGCAGCATCTGAAATTAGCATTAGATGCAAAGAAGGTTTATACTGTTCATACATTGATTCAGCTACTTCAATTTCGTATGTTTATGAGGAGGGACAATATTATCAGGCGATAGCAACCATTCAAAGCATGAATATCGTTCCATTCAATGATCAATTTAACTTTATTCAACAAGCAGCTGATAGATTTGAACAATTAGATGAGACGATTAGAAAGAACATACCTGAAATATTATTGAATATCATGGATATTTTTCATAAAATTTGGGAATCATACATGTCTGCATCAGTCAATGTGGCTATACCCAACAATGTAAGGAAACTTATTCCTACGTACATAATGACTTATTTTATTATTAGACCATAGAAGATATTGAAAAAAATGTTCGTGCTGTTTTAACATTTGTAGGCATCATTCAGTTCAACATACCGGCAGACATTTTGGTTAAATTAAACAGGTAAAAAAAGCAACAACAACAAAAAGCATATACGATAACATACTGATCTTTCCTTTCTTTTTTATTTAGAATTGACATGATTATGGCACAAAGAAGAAAATTTATAGAAACGTAAATAATAAAAAACCTTGTCTTTATTATGCTTTATCGTTGATTACTCCTTTGCTTTAAAAATTTGCCAAACGGTGTTGCTTCAAAATCTGCAGTTCTTAAGAAACTATTTGCCTCTTCTAATTTTGAAGGTGTATATTCAATGGGTGCACGTTTTTGTTCAATATAATTCTTGTGAGTTTCTAGTTTTTCAATCAATGTACGAAGAGATTTAGCAAAACGTGTTCCTTTGGACTTTTGTGTAAAATCTTTAAGCTAAATGGTGGATAAAGCAATTAATATTTTTCTTTTCTTTACTAGTCATTATTTTGTAAATACCTTATCAATAGCAGGTATAGCTAATTCAGGGAAAGCAATAGAAAGACCGAGGCAAGCGTAAAAATCTACTAGACTGTCATATGTTACATTATATACAGCATCTTGATACATTTTGGATGTCAAGTATGCCTTTGGTGTTTTCAAATACAAATCCCACTCAAACTCTGGTAAATCCACAGGTTCTGTTTTTCCTTTAAGTGCATCATTAGCCATTGCTTCAAATAGAAAAGATGCTAAAGGAATATAATATCCAGTTGAATCCATCAATCCAGTTAGTGTACGAATAAGATGTATACGAAGAGGCAAAAATTGCGGTACAGCATTTAAGCGAATCGTGTGAAGACAAAGTTCGACAAGTGGATGTACAACAGCCTGCATTGGGCTGGTCTCACCTGTAGATGGATCACAAGTGGTAGAAATTACGCTAGCCCAGAAGTCAAGGCAACTAATGTACTGCCATGTATAAATCTTTTTAAAACTCTCTACAGTTTGCTCTTTCTTTGCCTTTTTCAAATGATCCGCAAGCTGGCTGACGTAAACATGCGCATGTTCGAAGCTAAGTTGAGGATCAACTGTATAAAGATCTGCTACTTCTTCCAACATTTGTTGAATTACAGAGAGACTGGTTTCATTCAGTTTTGTAGCACGATTTGCAAAGACAAGATAAACGCCCTTGAGTACATTTGGCATATAATTTTTACGGTTTGCATCTAGTGCTGCTGTTCCCAACTGACGAATGGCTCTGTAACAGCACTGGCGAGTTTCTTCTGAGAGGGACACATCTGACCAACGATCCAATAAAACTCGTAAATATTCTGTTGATATTTTAGGAAATGGTCCAAAATAAAGTGTACATGGCTCTAACTGGTTCAGTACATATTGAATAATATCGTCTTCTGATAGTTCTCGAAGAAATCGAACACAATTGTTGAGGAACAAGCGAATAGTCTTTTCCAGTTTAGGCCAGTTCTTTGTCTTTCCAGGATATTTTTCTTTCTTTAAAAAGTAAATATGCTTACTCAAGATGGGATATGCTGACTTTAATGTATATCTTATAAGTCTTGTATAAGCTAATAATTTGTTAACTCTTCCGTTCGTGTTCAACTCTTTTTTCTATAGAAATTACCTCTACTGTTATTAACATGGTAACTAAATTTAACATCATCCCCTGATCGGACAACAGATCTAAATGCCATTAAAAGCTTCTTCCAAGCAGCAGTTGACTTCTTAACAGTGGCGGCTAAACACCATTCTTTCAGTATTTCCATCGTTACTGGTTCTGAATCGTCATGTTCTTCATCTTCGCTCTCTTCTTCCTCCATATCGTCATCTTCCTCCTCTTCCTCCTCTTCCTCTTCTTCTTCTGCGTCTTCTTCCTCTTCATCACTTAACATAAGCTCCTCTTCCTCTGCATTATCCATATCTACATCTTCTTCAAACGCGTCCAATTCATTCAAGTCACTTTCTTCATCATCACTTAAGTCAAGCTGTTCTTCCGTATCAATAATGAAATTGCAAAAATAGTCTTCTGTATTAACTTGAGCAGCTCTAAAAAAATAATTAATGCTTAATTTATTGCCTTTTTTTTTTATATATACTCTTCTTTGGTTTCTTCTGCTTTAGATGCCTCTTCTTTTTCTTCTGTTTCTTCATTTCCTAATTCAGCAATCTTTTTTAATTTTGTTTTACCCTCTGTTATTTGCACACAATACCTTTATGATGCTTTGAAGCTGCACGACGGATTTTGACGTCTTTGAATTTGTTTCTTAAACTTGTTTACTTCCTTTCTCTTCTTTACAACACCTTTCAACTTGTTCTTTTGGAACTTGATGGTTGACTTTTTTTCCTTTCTTGACATTGGCTGATCAATGAATACTAAAACAAAAAAGAAAATTGTAGATGAGAGATCTGATTCCAAAAAATAAGTAAATGTGACTATATTTCTTATGGCTTATATTTTCCATTTTTACTTAAATATTTGACTGGATTTTTTTAAGACAAATTGAATAATGGAGTTTCCCACTTTCCTTTAATTAAAAATTAATAACTTTAATTTAGCACAATTGTCCAAACGATTTTTCTGATAATGAATTTAAGAAAGTGTCAACTTTAGAACAAATTCTATTAAAAAGTAAAACTATAAGCTTTTATAACTTGGATATTTTCATCAAAATTATTTTGCTTAAACATTTTTCAGTGAATGACATTTACAAAATTGAATAGACTTTAAATATATTTGTAGTGCTCCAAAAATAATCATTATGTAGCAATTAAGCATTATTAATGATTAACAGTATGAGTATATGGAAATGTAGGCTTATTAATATGTATTTATATCTACCAATTTAGACGAGTAATCGCCTGTAACAAATTGTATAAAGTTCATGTAGCATTTAGCCATCTGCATAATACTTAGGGCATTCCACCAACCACATAGTACATATATTAATATCTACACTATGAAAAGCACATAAATTCTGGACATATTATTAAGTAAAATCATATATAATTTTGAGTCCTCTTGAAATCTCCATTTTTATTTTTGTAAAAAACTGTCTCGTTCTTACTTATCAACTACTGTAAGTACTATTTGCAGTTCACATCCTCAAGCACTTAACTCCACCCTCTCTTGTCCTCCTTTATTTGTCTATTCAAGCTTCTTAGTTCCTGTCCATTTCTTTCTCCCTCTCTCCTCTCTGGCTAGACAAAACAACTCATTACAAAAATTATTTTGTAACAAATATACGATGGAATCAAACGCGATAAAAGAGCTTTAATAAAATGCACAGATACAGTAAACAACCTGACTATGACATCCAATGAGTACATACACAAGCTCAACATTAAAGGAAAAGCAACGGGAAAATAATAATGATAGAAACAACGAAAAGGCTAAACATATTTCCATCCAATCAAAAGCCATCCACGTGACTTTATTACATATAGTTAATCTTAATTTTACCCAGATATAAAAATGGGTTCTTGGTGAAGTGGTATCATTCTTGCTTTGGGTGCAAGAGGCCCCGGGTTCAAACCCCGGAGGACCCCTTTTACTAATTATTTCCGGAAGAAAGTTTTGCCATTGTAGTACACGCGGTAAATGTTTTGTTTCCGAAACTATGGAGAACAATGATGATCACAAGAGCAAATTTTGATGTCCAGCGACATTGATGTCGGTCGACATCGTTTGTAAACAACACAAACGATAAGCCACGTCTTTTTTTATATAAACAAGATGAATATTTCTAAACAAAACAAGACATTCAATAGATCAATCTTCTTGCGCTTACAAAAGTAATCTTTTCTTATTGGATCACAATTACCTTTTCTTTTCCTTTTCTTTTTACTTATTCTTTCTGATCTGATATTCAAGTTATCACGAAACAAGAAAGGTCTCTTTTATTATTCTTTATCTTTTATAAAACAATCTTACTCTTAACTTTATTGATCTAAAAAGATCTGGTAGCCACTACTTAAAGCCAAATTACTCTCTCAAAAGAATTGCTAAATGTTTAATCAAGTTAACTAAACTCAAATCATACAATTCTTCAAACCTCAAATCAAACTAATCCATTTTACTTTAATGGAACCCAGATTCCAACTACTAACAAGCTACAATGTAACGAAAATGATAACAAAGAAACGCAGAGATTAACCGAGTCAAGTTAAAAAAATGAAAAAAGTTAAAAAGATAAAAAAGCTAAAAAGGATAAAAAATATTGAAATATAAAAAAAGTTAAAATGTAAGAAAAACTAAAAGAAAAAAAAAAATACATGCATATATGTAACCCATCTTTCTGTGAAGAAATCGTTTTGCAGTTTAAATCAATCATATATTTTTACTTAATAAATAAACTTTTATAAGAAAGTCCCTGTTTTCTTATTTATTTATTTTTACCTTAACATTTATCAAGAAACATCGTATTGATCTTACATATAAGATCTGGTAGTCACTACTTAACAAGCATCCGCTTATATTCTATATAGAACAACGACTTACAAGGCAATCTCAATCTTACAATCAAGCTTTATAAGCAAATTTTATCCAATTTAACACGTAAACTACAAGACATCCAATAAAGTAACAGTGAAAAAAGTCAAAAATAAATATTACTATATATATATCGTAATCATCCAGTCAAAGGACGAAAGATTAGTCAAGTTCTCTTATATTATATTTATATACTTCACTAAATAATCAGGCTAACTTATTTATAATGTAACGAAACAAGTTGTAATGTTAGTGCCAATGATGATTGCGTCTTGTGAATCCACTATTTTTCACTTGGATTATTACAAGGTTGTAATGTACTGCTTTTAAACGACTGCTGACTAAATTATTCTGTTAACATTAACGTACTCTGTGTTCCATTAGCTTGATTAAAGTAAAAGAAAATAAGTACAATTGCTTTTTAGAATGCTAAAGTATGTAACGTTATAACAGAAATGAAGCAGAGAATCGAAAAATATGATGTGTGTTGATCTTTGAAATATTACAGGATTATTAATAGCAACGCAATGTATGGTTACAATTCATCATCATTTGGTAACAGCATGCTAATACGTATAAGTCAAAACACCAAGTACCTGATGTATTTACAAATACTTTGCACATGTAGTACAAATACATGGGTGAAATAAGAGCAAAATAACTAATGTTTACTATTTCATTGACTTCTTCTCACTATATATTCTTTGGAACCTTTACGTGTATATATTTCCTAGCTTGCATTACTCCAATTAAATAACTGTTACAATTTGCTCAAATAAAATTGTTTTTCATTGCAACAGGAAAATTATGCTTTTTATTATGATCAACCATCTTAAGTACTTCTTCTATTATAATGAATTATCTGCTCAATAAAGAGTGAGTATGCTGAGATATAATAGTTTCTTGATTATCAATAAAATCTAAGGCTTCAATTGCCTTATCTCTAAGGAACTAAATTAAGTTTAGTGTCGACTTCATTTAAGCTGTTGGCTAGAAAAAATATGTTTTAAAAGTAATTTCAAAGAGCAGCTACTTTGTCAAATTCACCAGCAAAAATTTAGATATTTATTTACTCTGATAATATTATTTTTGCTTATATTAAGGATGTTTATGATTATATTTAGTTAACTGTTTGAGATTTTTCATGTTCAATTAATAAATTCTAGTTTGACCGTTACAAAACTAGTTTTGGGATGTTTCCTTTTGACAACAATAATATATATATCAATTTATATTTCACGATACTTTATTGTATTTTTTTTACAGCCTTCGCTGTCCTTCGCGACTAAGTCAGAGATATAGAGACTGAATATTGATTGTTTGAAAGAAGGTACTCGATGGCGCGACCTGCCGCAATAACCGTCACGTCGAAGTTAATTTTCTTTTTCCACTTTATTCTTTCGCGTGTATTTTCAAGTATTTTCACCATGTCACAGATGTACAACATTCCAACATGGACCGAAGAGAATCGCACGCTACTTGACGCAATAAGTCAAGCTAGAGTCTCGCCAGAGGCTTCAAATATACTTCAACAACAACTCTATTTTAATAAGCAAAAGTTTATCGATTTGCTAGACAGCCAGCCAAAAAATTCATCTCACAGAACCGATTTAAATTCAAGCAAGTATCTTTGCTATACAAATTCTCTCTTGAAACACATACTTATCGATTTTTTCTTTGTATTTTTAGATAAAGCGTATATCAACAGGATTCCTCACACAGTCAGCAAGGATTTCGCTACAAAAGCTCTGTTTCTGTCGGATCAACTCGATATCAATGAACATGTTGCAGCTACACTTTTAATGCAAGGTATATCTCAAGTTTCTAACACCAACTGCAATCCGATCGACACAGCTGTACTTCTCTTTCATGCAGAACGTGGATACTTGCTAGCATCTCTTGAAGCCATTTTAAAGTTTGCCAACGATGCTTCAATTAACGAGCAAGTGCGTCTAGTTTGTTACCACTTTATGGCAGAGATTATGTCTGAAGCAATTCCTCTAGGAAACAACAAGACAGGTACATTTACAGCAAAAGTGATTGCAACCTTAGAAAACCTCACTCGAGCAATCAATGCTTTGTACACCACTGGTACTGTCCTTGGTCAAATGCCTGATGTAGGAAGTGGAAAGTTGGGAGAAGATATTTCCTCAATACGTACTGAAAGGATGGGTGATGAACGTGTAATGATTGTTCAAATTTTATACCACTTAGCCTCACTTTTCATCTTAAACACACAAGACAAATTGATTATGCTTGAGATTCTGGAAAAGGCACAACTTGCAGACCCAGCAACATTGTACATGATTGTCACTATGCTCGCAGCTATATCTAATGAAAACCAGTCTGAGGATGAACTCACATCAGATACAGTGAATTTTGCTAAGCTATTCCACAAACGCATTATGACACACGGAGCAGAAGTTCCGGCCATCAAGGCTGTCATTGTTCTTCAGTGGGCTCTTTACTTGACCAATCCAGTCAGATCAGACAGACTTATCGAAGGATCAGCCCCAGTTACGAACGAAGTTGAGATACAGCAATTGGTTGAGGGAGCCATCGGCGCAGACGTTTTTAGATTTTTGAGCCAATACATGTTGTACTTTCAGCAATCATATGCGTCTGAAAGCATAGAAACCATACCTATTGAGCCCTCAGAAGGATTACCAAAATCACAAAGCAGCATAAACTATCGTGAATATAATACGGATGTTTGCAGCGAATTTCAACAATACATAATTCACGAATTAAAAATGGTTTCCGAATCATTTGTCCGACAACTTTTTGGGGTATTGCAAAGTCTAAAGTACAAGGAAGAAGACTCTGCTTCGATCAATGGCACAGAATTACCACTAGAGGCTATGCAAACCAATGATGCCATTGTACAGCGTCGAGATCTTGAATATTTCCTTACATTCTTATCTAATGTATACACCGGCCCTGCAGATAGTGGCCTTATCTTCTGGAAGCGCGATGATGGACTCAACCACTTTGCTCGCTGGTTACTTGATATTAAAGTCCAAACTACTGTCTGCGCTGCCTTTGACTTTTTTGGTGCAATATCTACTGGTGTGGCCTGTGCCACAGGTATGTTTAACTTATTCCAAGGGAAGCCTGATGCCGATTTGGGATCAAGTTCCCTATTTACCTGGAGAAAGCCGTTGACTGCATTAGAATACTATACCAATCTTTTGCAGACAAACACTGAAGAATCACCTTGTCACATACCTATTGAAGAAGAGCTGCTGTTGCTGAGGTTTTTAAATATCTTGAAGCAAACTGTACAATACTGCCAAGACGCTCGACGTGCTTTCTGGTATTGCAATGAAGGCAATTGCCGACTTATTTTGCAAAATATCCTGAAATGTCCTACAACTCCACAACTTCGTGCTGCAGTATTTAACGTAATCTCTGCTTTCTGTTCCAATTGGGGTGGCGGCGTTAATGGCATAGGAAGAGATATCTCGCTTCAGTGGTGGCAAGATATCCTACTCAGTGATATGCTTGTTCCTGAACGCAAGCTTGTACCGGGAGAAAAAAAAGAGACCTTGCATCGACCATCTAGCCTTCTGCAAGAGATCCAATTAGAACAGCAACGACAGTTGTACACTGAAACTTTAGCTATTGTACGTTTAATAGGAACAGCCATCCATTCACCTAGTAAACGACAAGTTCTGATTGCTGGGTTTGCGGATATGCCTTTTTATGTGCCTGTTGGACCACGCACCAATAGTGAGCAGGCTGGTGCAGTGCCCTTTATCTCTCTTGTCATGGACACCATTTTCACAGCTATTGGAACTGATAAGAAAGAATATACAGAGATGCAATGGCAGGTTACGGAGGCATGTCTGATGACGATGGAGAATAGTATTGGCTCGTTTATCGATTTGATGGAGAAAAAGAAGTTACAAGAAGGAATCAAGGGAACGCAGCAAGATGTAGAGGTATCTTTGATTGGATATCTGATGCATCCAGGATTTCAAGTACTCATTCGTATTCTTTCTGGAAGACGTGTTGTAAATGAATTGTTTGACATTGTTCAAAAGTGCTCTAAGGACGATGATGCTGATATTAAACATTTGGTTTATCGTGAAAAATGCTTAATCAAGTCCTTACATATCATACTTAATGTATTAGAGCTACAGCCTATACTATGCAATGTTCTCATACCTTATGTCGCCAAGTGTTCCAAGCAAAGAACTTCATCCGAATTCCAACTTGCCAACGTGACCTTCCCTCCTTTACCCTCCATTGCCAACTTTGGACAACTCATCTTGTTCCACAACGGTATCTTAGTTCAGATTGCTCTTCTTCTCAATTACCAAAACAATGAAGAGGTTTGTCTTTTGAGCACAAAGATTTTACAGCATTTGTCTGTTGATTTACAAGACCGCCGTCAAATGGACAATCGCCAAATAGCTTCATTAGCACTTTGTAACCCAATGACAAAAGCAGGTGCCAACATAACAACTCTACTAAACACAAGCACATCCGCAGAAGACATTATTTTTGGTATAAGCGAGCGATTGAACATCAATATGCCTGAAAAGATTACATGTGACGATTATGAATTGGATATTAACCTGATTCCATTTTGGAAAGCAGAGGGCACTTTGGGCAATATTTATGACTATCCTGGTGATGTTGAAACACCTGCACTTTCCTCTGTCCGTCTTGCCATCCTGGATCTGTTGCTAGAAAATGCCCGACTGGAGACAAATTCACCTACATTGACCGAGTATCTGCTAGGCTACAAGTTAACTAATGTTAGATCGCCTGTACTTCAAGACACTGAGACCAACAGAATTACTCTATCGTGTCTTCACTCTATCCTGTCTATGCTGCAACAAGGCACTGAAAACTCAAGTGCGAATGGTGATTCAATGATGGTTGATCTTTCAGAGTCATCTCAGCCCTTTATTGATACACATCCTCTTTTAGCCGAAAAATGTTATGAACTTATATATCAACTATGTGCAAAGCAATCTATTTCATTATCTACACTTCGTTACCTACGAAACCGAGAGGAATTCTTTTACAAACAATTTGAAATCATGTCATCCCGATTTGAAACAGATCTCTTTGTTGAATCATCACCCTTTTCAGGCACGATCTGTTGTGCTGATGGAACTGAAATCCAATCTGATTTCTTTAGAGTACGTGCCAAACTTCATCAAAGGGCTTGGTTATTGCAATCGATCGCTCTCGAACTCCACACAACAGCCTGCATGGAGCAAAAGGCCAATATCTACAAATTACTTGAACTACTCTACGGTAAATCATCAGAGAGCATGCCCGATCAGGGTTTTTTCTCATCGCGAGGGTTACAGCAACCTTTGGTCAAGATGCTCGAATTTGTCAGCTCATTGGAGTTTTTGTGGCAAGACGATTTGACAAAGGATGGAGCGATTGCAGAGACGAGATATTTCAAAGCTTTTATTCCCGAAAACTTTTATACACTCAACAAGGAAGGTGTTCAAGTATATGATATACGCGCAATGTACACCTTTTTGCGTACGGTGCAAGTGAGCGAATACAAGGAGAGTATAGAAACAGACCTAGTTGAGAATGAAATGGGAGAGATTCTTGCTGCTTGTATGGCACTTAATCGCATCAAGGAAATCAATCACGCCAAGCGTCACTGTATGAAGGCCTGGAAGCAAGTAGTTCACATTACGCTCTTGGAATGTTTTGATCTAATCCATGTCTCTGATCGTGAAAAAATTATATACGAGCTATTAACGATGTTGCTATCCAAAATGCTCAGTACACAGGGATATGACACAGAGATGCTCAAGAGCATGAGCGAAGTGGTCTTGGCGCTCTTGAATCGCTTGAGAAAAGAAAAGAATATGCGAACAATTGCCCAATTACCCGTAGAGAAGCTTCGACATGTATTTAATGGCATACTCGAATGTATCTGTCAAAAGAATATAGAAGTTACTATTCGTGGTGATCTATATACTTCTCTTACCAATCTGCTACTCTATATTGGTGGACATGGCCGAGATCAAGCGTATATGGAGTTTGAAAAATATATGGTGAACTATATCGTTTCTTACAAGACTAGCTTGCTTGATACGCTCTGTAAAGATGCTATAGATGGTTTAGAGATTTGGAAAACGACAGCATATATTGCCATAGACTCCTTAAATACTATGGCGCTCCGAGCAGGAAGTGATATCATTCAATCTTACCTTTTGAGTCAAAACTTTTTACAATATACGATAGAAATGATTCGATGTGATGATGCTGCCTTGGTCCAGTCATTAGAGTCTATAGATGGTAAGTTTAAGTGGTCTTTATAGAAAAAAAAAATAATATTATTTTTGTACAGTGCCTTTACTCCCTTTGTATATCTTTGAAGCCAAGATGTCAATTTTACTTCGTCTTGCCATGAACCCAGAAGGTGCTGAACTCTTATTTGATAATCGAATTTTTGAAGTACTTGGATGTTGTCAGTTTATGAGCGCCAAAGTGCAATCAAATAATGAGCTTATAGAGAGATACCAAAGGTTGATCATGCCTACATTAAAGGTGATTGCTGCCATTCTTTCTGTCTATGGTAATAAGAATAATAAAGTGATACTAAAGGTAACAACGTCAAATACAAAAATTGGCATTCTTTTTTACTCTTTTATTTTTATAGGCTCAAGTATGGACTAGAAAACAAGAAATAGCTGTGAACAATATATTAAAAACAGAAGGGCAACAAGGCGTTTCTCAAGAAGCCGTAAAGCTTATTCATATTATTCAAAAGTACATAAAGCAATAAAATATCTTATCCTTTCCTTTTATGTGAGCGCGCGATCCGGATAATAAACAGTCACATATTTATTACCTGTTTTGTTCAACTAAAAAAATCTTTCCATCTTTCTTTATTAATACTAAAAGGTAAAGAAAAACTCTTTATTTAATCAGAAGCATCCATAATCTTATGTCATAGTTTTAGAAATGACGGAAGAAGAGAAACGTCCTGTTCTTGAAGAACAACAAGAAGAAGAACAAGTTGAAAAAGTTGTTGACAGCAATGATACCAAGGAGGATGACGATACACCCAAGACTGTATTTGATGATCCTAAGGAGTACAATGTAAAGCATCCTCTTCAAAACACTTGGACTTTGTGGTTTGATAATCCAGGAAAAAAGGCCAATCAAACCAACTGGTCTGAAAACTTGAAAGAAATCGTAAATGTCAACACTGTAGAAGACTTTTGGGGGTAAGAAAAAAAATAGTTTAAAGGAAAAGACGGCTTATTTTATTATAGTGTTTACAACAATATCCCTAAAGTCAGTATACTTGAAATGAATTCCAACTACCACGTATTCAAACAAGGCGTACGTCCAGAATGGGAAGATCCCTTCAATGCCAACGGTGGTAAATTCAGTGTACAATTACCCAGAAATAGAACAGGTGAAGCTATTAATGATTATTGGCTCAACTTGGTAAGTTGTAAAAAAAATATGAGTGAAAGAGTGATGAATTAATTATAGGTAGATGCTTGCTATGTTTGGTGAGCAATTTCAATATGAAGATGAAATCTGTGGTGCTGTTGTTTCTGTTCGTAAAGTATTTTACAGAGTTTCCCTTTGGACAAAGACTTCTGAAAGAAATGAAAGAATTGAAACGACTGGGTGAGTTGACGTGTATTTGTGTGTGTGTGTCTATATGCTAATAGATAAAATAGACGCCAATTGAAGGAATTCCTTAATCTTGGTCCCACATCAACCGTAGAATTTACACCCCACGGAGATAGTGCATCCAAAACGAGTGAAAACAGATTTACTGTTTAAACAATAATAATAAAAAAGAAAAGAAAGAAAAATAAAAATGTACAGAGGAGGCTTTACTATTCTGAATCACTATAAACGATTTGAGTATGATTTTATATACGATTAGGGAAATCGTCTCTATGTTTACGCTTCGATATATTTATATAAAAGACTTGGTAGATAATTAGAAGAAAAAAAAAAATTAGATTTTTGTTTGTGATACGTGTAAAGTGTAACAATTTAAAAAGAGCTAGTTTCGCATCTGTAACATCCCTCTTTTTTTTCTTTTCCTTTTTTTTTTCTTTTTCTCTCTTTATGTATGAAGAACCACCACCATTACCTTTTCCATCTTTAAATATACTTAAAGAACAAGCTAAAGATATATTAAATCTTCAACGTAATCCAACTACACCGGATGTAGAATTTAAATTTTTTAGTCCCACTTCGGCTTCAATGGAATATAAAAAACCAAAGGGAAACAAGAAATCATGTCATGTTTGTAAAAGAAAAAAGATAAAATGTGACAATAATAATATGGAAAATGAAGTATGTGAAAGAAAGAATCATTGTTCTTGTATATATCATAAAAATGTGGAAATCAGTGAAGAAAATAGTGGTACAAATATTGAGGATCATGCTTTACGGAAACCTGGTTTACTTCATTCTGGGCATTATGCGGGTGAAACATCCTTTTGTGCTTATCTCAACTTATCTGATGATTGTGCTTTGGTGGTTGAGGAAGACAATTTTCCGGCACCTTACGTTGTACCTGTACCATCACTCACACTTAACGATCAACTTTATTTAATAGATGTTTATTATGATCATATCAACGCTTTTTTCCCATTGATCAATAAGAATGACATGATTTCGCAGTTACACGCTTTTCGTCGTCATACGCCTCTCTACCTTTCACCCTTCTTTTTTTATGCACTCTTTGCTCGGGCAGCTAGTTTTATAGAAGCACAAAAGAGCGAACACAATACATCCTTTTATCAAATCTCAAGGGAATGCATGGACTATGCTGCCTATTTACGGCCATTTTATCAAGATCGACCCAGGATCAGTACTATTTTGGCTTTGGTGATTATGGCACAACATATCGAACAGACCAAGTTACATGAACATCTCACACAGACCTGGCTTTGGTCCGGGGAAGCGTTCCGTTCTGCTCTTGATTTGGGAATACACCGGTCGACGGTATCTTCCGAGCAAGACTCACATGGTCAATTGTGTATTCGAACCTTTTGGCTTGCTTTTATTACGGATTGTACGATTAGCATGACTTATGGACGCCCATGTTTTACAGAAGAAAAAGTGCTGCAAGTATTCTTACTAAAGTATTACAATTGTATATTAATATTTTATTAGTGACGTTCCAGCACCTAGTAATCTAAGTCATGATGATGGATTTGTTAAACAATGGTTAGATGCGTTTACAACATCCATCTCACTTTGTAAAATAGCAGCTAGAGTGATTCGATTTAATTATAGTCCACCGCCCCCCTTTAATATACCAGGGCCTATAAAGGTAAAATAACCATTGATTTCTTTTCTCTCTTCTTTCTTTGTACCCCTCAAGTACAAATTCATTTTTTAGAGACATAATGCATTTTTAGCTAGTGTTGATTCATGGCTCACTGATATCATGTATCCTTCCACTTCTCGAGATGATTCACCTCAAAAGCAAGAAACATTGACTGATAAACGATTAGAATTTGAAAAAAAGATCTTTTTGTTGGTCAACTTGATCCTCTTACACCGTCCCTATATTCACGATACAGTCAAGAGCAATAATCGGCCCTCATATGATATCTTTAGCTATGCAGCGATCTTAATTACAGACGCAGCCTATCGATTGGATACAAACGAATTGATTCACTATCATGCAAAATCGCCTATCATAGCATATGCCTTAATCACTGCGCTTCATGTACACATTATAAATGCATCTACACCTAATTGGGCAGATAAATTTAATGCAGACAAAAATTACAATAATTCTGTAGAAACAATTTGCAAATTGCCACAGTTGACACAACATTCTTTGTTGAATGATTCACTTCAAGATCTTCAAGAAAAGTATAGAAAATGCAAGACAAACGTGTCAACAGCACCTCCTCCTGTTTTTATACCAAAAAAGAGAAAATCGGCGATGAATGGAATGACAATGGTTCCAACGATTAAACAATATCAACACGACAATAAAAAGACTAGAAAAGGAAAGAAAAAGGAGCAAACAATAGAAGAAGAAAGGGTAGTGGAAGAAGAAGAGCATTTTATACCAAATGAATTTCAATTGAATATGGATCCTTATCAGCAATTTTATAACCAACTCTTATATGATATTGACTATAACTTGTTTGATAATAATACAGTACAAGAATACAATGTTGGCCTTGAAGATAATTTAGGAGTATCCATACAATTAGTTTCAAACAAACCTCAGCAATAAACCTCCTTTTTTATATATTTTACTTTTTTTTTTTTTTCATATTATATTTATATAAATGGTCAAACCATCGTCTATTTTACGAGAGTAAGTTTACTGTTGCTATTGTTTGTTATCAGAAATTAAGCTTTGTGGGAAAAAAGATACAAGATAGCAATGATAGGAGAAGGAGGTAAAGGGATTTACTACATTGTGCTGTACTCTACTCACGAGAGCAATAAACAAGGTGTTGGTAAATCAGTCATAACGATTCAATTTCTTCGGTCTCACTTTATACATGAATACGATCCAACGATTGAAGGTTTATTGAAAGATTTATGTACACAAATATAGCATCTAACTCCTTAATAACACAGATTCATATCGTAAACAATGCATTGTTGATAATGAAAATGCTTTATTAGACATATTGGATACAGCAGGAGAAGAGGAATACTAGTAAAATAATGCTGATCAATATTGATACATACTGATATAATACGTAGCACAATGAGAGAAAAATACATGAAAATTGGTGAAGGTTTTCTTTTGGTTTATTCAATTACTTCTTTTAGTTCATTTGAAGAAATACAAAAGTTATATAATCAAATCAAAAGGATAAAAAGTAGTGAATCGTTTCCCGTCATCTTAGTTGGTAATAAATGCGATCTTGAATCAAAAAGACAAGTATCACTCCAAGGTATCAATATAACTGCTTGTATAACATATAATTAATACGATATATGCAAGCGGGTAAAGATTTAGCAAAAAAATATGGATGTGAATTCATGGAGACATCAGCTAAACAAGATATTCATATTGATGATATATTTTATGGAATTGTAAGAGAAATTAGAAAATTAAATCAAGAGAAATCAAAGAATCGGCAATTTCATAAAGAGAAGGAAGGATTGTTTTTGGATAGCTGTGGTTGTATTCTTATGTAGAATAATAAGAAACATTATACTTTTTTCTTTTTATTACCATCTTCTTGTTCATTATCCTTTTCTATTTTACGCTTATCACTATTGATGCTATATTAATTTCTCTAATCCAACGTCTCTTTTTAACTTACTTTGCAAAAGCAATAGTGGAACTCAAAGGAAATGTAATACAATACATATCTTTTTTTGGTGCTACATTACGAACCCAATGAACTGTAGTTTTTAATGAATCAGGCATTTCACCCATTACTTCACCTACTCTCTACAGCAAAGTGAGCACATTAATCCACACAACTGTGCATGCTTACCTGCGTGATATCTTGTAATGGATCAGAACTCTTTGTAAAACAGTGGCAGTGAATGAGAGGCAACTTTGCATTTGCGTCATACAAATGTTTATAATCAGCATATAAACCACGAAACGTGTCCAAAAATTCAATAGCTATTGCTGGTAAATTCATTACAAAATGATCAAAGGTCTTCCACTGATGTTCATTGGTTGATTGAAGATCTCTGACTGCTTGTTGGATAAATGCTCTTCCATCCAAATTATAAGGACGAATACCCTCCAAAATCTTGTTGGTCTCGATATTCTTCTTCATCCATTCAAATGAAGAAGGATTAAGATCATTTGCATAAACAATGGATCCCTTTTTGGCAGCTGGAATAGCAAAGGGTCCAACGCCCGCAAATACATCGCCTATATCAATCAGTATATTTGATTATGCTTTTTCAATGACTTACAAACATATTCTTTTGGTTTAAATAGCTGAACTAATCTATCGTGTTCTGTATGTAATCTTGAATTCCAATAAACTTTTGAGAAGTCAAATTTAAATTTGCATCCACTTTCTTTCTATTATGGTTATGAGCAACATGACAATAAGTTTTAAATTTAATTACCACTTCAGCCAGCATATCATTATCTCCTGCTAATAGTTCCATTTTAAAGAATCGAAAAGTGGTATCAATACTATTAATCTTATTTACTACCGTTCTAATATTTTTGTTTTTCTATTATGGCATTAATTATTATGTGCTATTTAGTACAAAATAATCATTTACATCCAAGATAACTTGTCCTATTAAATGCTTCCAAGGATAATATTCTTCTTTTAAATTGATATGTGCAATATGCCCAATTTGTGTAAAAGAAGAAGGAATATCTACAAGTTCATCAGGCATTACTGAACGAAATATTTGTTCTAACAACAATGTTATAAATATCCTCAAATTGCTCTACACTTTATTCTTTTTATACCAGAATTCCAATAATCATAATCTACTTGTACGTCGTATGATACAAGTCCTAAGCTTTCTTTATCAATCAATTCTTGTTCCTGTTCTGACAATTCTTCTATTTTAACAACTATTATTCAACAATTTTTTATATTATTATTTTAGATCAAGTACCTGTTTTTGTTAGATCGTTTCTTAACAAAACTAGCTTAATATCGCTGGCTTCAAGATCTGGAAATACATTTTTAAATCTAGGTTGATTAAACAAATTTCTACAACAGAAAAAGAATTAATGAAAGGCACAAAGTACATGTATATAATATTTACTTTGATAAAGTTTTTGTAAATAAGCCTACTTTCTTTGTAGGCACTTTAACTGCTTTTGTTGGAACGACCAGTTTGAAGGCATCACGGTTAAGCTTAACCATGCCTTTATTTAAAGGTGGTGTCAAGATGGACATTATTGTGAGGAGAAAAAAAAATTGACAGATCTCTCATCTTATATTAAGGTGGCGCCTCTTCCCCGGACAAGAATTAGAGTTTCGCCTGCGCTTTCATTTTGAAATTCAGTAAGAGATTCATTAATGACATGCTGCATAAATGTACAAAAAAAAAAAAAAAAGATTGTAATATCAGATTAAGCAAGATGCTATTGCTCGCAAACTCCATCCCTTATTTCATTTAATTGCTACAAGAGTAAAATAAAACAGAAAGAGCATTCCTCTCTTTGCAAACAAGCAACTCGTAAAAACCTTTTTTAATTAGCTTTGGGAAAAAAGAGCAGGAGTGGTACAATTGATTTTACACCGCCACATAATACTTTGCAAAAACATATAAGCCATTTGGAAATTAGAAATAAATGCTTTGTTAATCAAAAGATTGGATTATACTTTTTATTTGTAAAAGGCTTGTAAGGAATTACAGCTTTTGTTTAAGATAACAAAAAAAAAAACTTTCTATGATTTCTCGTTAAAATAAAAAACTTTTAAAATATAACGAAAAAGTATATTCTTTATTTAATATCATTGAATCTAGTATTTATATCATATCATAAAGACTTAATTAAATCTTTTCTACAACACTTTAATTAATTATAACTGCAGAACGAATGTAAAGACCTATTCCTGGTTGTTCAAGTGAATTGTTTATATCTGTTTTTTATGTTAATATTATTTTTATGTGTCATTACATCAGAAGCTACATTAAAACAACCCGTACTGAGCTAAAGAAGTAGAATTAGTTATGACTAAATAATAAAGAGAATGTAAGAAATCTCTGTAAAGCATTCACTATTCTGGATTTGCTATTTGAGTATGAATCATGTTTAAAATATATCGGAACACTACACCTACACAGATATTTACAAAAAGTTTGTTACGCCATCATTAGAAAAAAAAAAAAAAAAATAATGATCTAACAAATTCTATGGCACAAAAGCCTTTTCATACCGTCTTGATATAAAATCGAGCTGTAAGCTGTGGCTTTGGCCGTTAAATAAGCAAGATTACTAAAGAAAAAAAAAGAAATACACATTGTATAATGGTAAAAATAATAAAAAAAGAGGTAGAAACAAAGATCGAGAAACAGCTTATATACTTTTTGAGATTAATCTTTATTTCAGTTTAAGTTGAAGTAAAAATTATTCTAATTGAAGGTAGATATTTATATCTTATTGAGTGAATGGCTTGATATCTTCTATTGTACGCGTTCTTCTAATATTCAGGTACTTTAGCAAGCGTCATCTATGATTATGATTATGAAAACTTTTCATTTGTTCTTTTGTATATCTATCATAGATTATCTTTTATTTTGGGAATTCCTCACTGATTTGAATAACGTTATTTTACGCGTTATTTCAATTATGTGAAAGATTAGCAATATTCCTGATATTGGATTGGATCTTGTTATTTTAGTTGATACTTCTTCTTATCAAAGAACTTTCATTAATACAATACATATTCTAAAAGAATATGCTTAAATGGAATTAATTGTATAATTCTATTTAAATAAACTTATATTTTATTTTAATGGTGATCTTGTCTTAAGACTTATATTTATCAATGTCAACTACAATCAGTTTGTCGTATCCCAACATACTTTAAACATGATTTATATTCAATTTATAAGAAATCAGAGTAGTGAATGCTGTACAAAGATGCATTACAGTCTTTTCTCTATTATTCGGTCATAACTAATCCCACACATTTAACTCAATACAAGCTGTTTTAATATAGTTCCTGATGCAATGAGACATAAATGAAAATAGATTTACTTAAACAATTATAAACAGTCCACTTGCATAACCAGGAACAGGTCTTCATACTAAAATTTATTCATGCTAGATCTACAGCTAAAATTAATTAAAGTATCTTGAAAAGGATTTAATTGAATCTTTATGAAAAGGATATAAATACTAGATACGATAATATTAAATAAAAATATAACTTTAAGTCTTGTTGAATTTTATCGTCTTTTTATTCTTACGAGATAACACACAGTTACTGTTCTACAACAATACAAAAGTGAAAAGTTGAGAAATACAAGCTAATAACTATACCAGTGGTGTGTAATTCTCCTGTTTTTTTAAAAAAAAGAAAACGATTACCTGCAAAATAAATTTTAAGTTGCATGATCGTAGGAAAAAAAGGCGAAAACGGAACATGAATTCTGACCAATCATATTCTTTCCACGTGACATTATATGATTATTTTAATTCCAAATTTTGGGTTTTCAGCGCACGGGTTCTTGGTGAAGTGGTATCATTCTTGCTTTGGGTGCAAGAGGCCCCGGGTTCAAACCCCGGAGGACCCCTTTTTACTAATTATTTCCGGAAGAAAGTTTTGCCATTGTAGCACACACGGTAAATGTTTTGTTTCCGAAACTATGGAGAACAATGATGATCACAAGAGCAAATTTTAATGTCCAGCGACATTGATGTCGGTCGACATGGTTTGTAAACAACATAAACAATAAGTCACGTCTTTTTTTATATAAACAAGATGAATATTTCTAAACAAAACAAGACATTCAATAGATCAATCTTCTTGCGCTTACAAAAGTAATCTTTTCTTATTGGGTCACAATTATCTTTTCTTTTCCTTTTCTTTTTACCTATTCTTTCTGATCTGATATCTAAGTTATCACGAAACAAGAAAGATCTCTTTTACTATTCTTTATCTTTTATAAAACAATCTTACTCTTAACTTTATTGATCTAAAAAGATCTGGTAGCCACTACTTAAAGCCAAATTACTCTCTCAAAAGAATTGCTAAATGTTTAATCAAATTAACTAAACTCAAATCATACAATTCTTCAAACCTCAAATTAGACTAATCCATTTTACTTTAATGGAACCCAGATTCCAACTACTAACAAATTGCAACTTGCTGCAACTTTAAAACCCATTCGAACTTTATTTCTTGATTTCTGATTGAAGAATCCTTTTTTCAAACTTTATATTTTTGAATATAAAAAGGATAGCTTTTTTTATTTCTATTGCGTTACTTTTTCTCTTTGTTATATTTTTATCTCCAAATCTTTTGGTATAATACTCTTAAATATAAGCAAGACAAATCCCTTCGAAATCAATTATTTTCATTTAAACACTTTTAAAACTCTTATCAAGCTGCCTTATTACAAACAAGTCTGAGCTATTTTATAAGATCTGGCGATCACCTACAACAAGCGAATCAAATATCAAAACTCGATTTAAGTCTTACTATTCTTTTTATCAACTTTATTTCAGAACCATTAACTCTTATAAGACATTAAGGGAAAAAATTGCACTGTTTTCATTTGCCTTTCTTTTTATCGTTCTCTAGATATTTTAGCAAATTGAGCAGCTTGCTTGACAGCATGGGACTTGATTGTCATTGCATTATAACACATATGGTCAAAACAGCGGAATCTAATAATGAACACCTTATATCATATAGCAACCAAAAACAGAACAAAATTATAATCCAAAAAACATATAAATAATTGTCTCAAAACACTTTACTTCTTCTAACCTTTCTTACCTTTGATTTTATATCAACTTTTTCTTTTTATCAGATAAATATATTTTTAAGGAGGCAAACTATCTCTTATTTAACATCAAGAACATTAAGTCCCTTGAATCTATCACATTTCATCGTAAACCACTTTTTATTTTATCTCTTTATCTTTTAACCAAAACAGTCTGATCTACTTAACAAGGTCTGGTGGCCACTTATCATAAACGAACTTATACTTAAATTATTACTACTTTTGCAATCAAAATTTACTCAACATCAAATAAATTACAACGCCACTAATAAAAAAATTACAGTATGGAATAAATCAAGTCAATTTGTCTTGTCTAAACGTAATTCTAAAATTAATTACACAAAGTTTTTATCGATACAATCTTCAAAAGAATAAACGTACAACGTAGTGTAGCAACTACTTGAATCGTACCAAGATTAGTTTTTTTTCAATATATTTTTGCTTTTTTAATTTTTACTATTATTATAACTTTTCCTAGGCTTATGTCTCTTAAGCAATCATACTCCTTCAATTGATTTCTACGCCTTCAGACTTGGATTTACTATGTCTTCAATCAATTACAAGAGTTGGTTGCTATCTTTGCTTCTATTTTGCTTATATATACGTAAATCCTCAATATAAAACATATATCAAAAGTCTCTTTAATTTATGTCTCTCCTCATAACTACATACTTTCATTCAAAGGGTTTTCCATAGGCTTTTATAACCTTATTTGCTGATTTTCATAATGCTATTTGCAAAAAGAAATTCAACAACACCTGTAATTTCAAATCTCAATATATTTTTTAAACGAGCTTGACACTATATCAAAAATAGCTATTCAATCGTTGTATTATCTTTTAATCATTCATTCTATTGAGGTTTAAGACATATACTGATTGCTAAGCTGTTGGTTTGTTCGCTTGAATCGTCTATAGATTTGTTTCATGTGACAACAGTGTCAAAATGCCTCACAAAAGCATATGGTCGGTATAGTTTTCTCTTTTATTGAATATAAATAATTCGGGCCTTTTTTCAAATACTTTGGAAAATCGTGTTATACAATAGCCAGCTTTATTGTTGTAATTTTAAACAAATTCGCCCTTTCTGAATGACATTTTTAATCGATCCCAAATACCAGCTGGTGTTGGTGCTGGGCGAACATCTAAATAAAAGCTTAATGACATTGGGTTTCTTGCGTCTTTCTTGCCACTGTAAAAATCTATAACATAGGTGACCTTCTCTCCACATCTGTCTACTACCCAATCATGCCTGTCAAACGGAAGAGAATACCTGTGGGTAATAGTGAGCAACATAGGGTCACTTAAATAATATATAACGAGCTTACCCAAACCAAGAACGAATGCGTGCTTTAGGAGTAATATCTTTAGGTTTTCCTTGAAATTTCAACAGCATGGGCTGGTTGCATTCACTATTTTAAGGCCATTAGAATCATACAAACATCCATCTACAAATATAAGTAATTTTGCTTTTACGTTTCATGCATTCTTTCCCATTCCAAAATCTTTTGCCAGGCCATCTCGTTAACAGCATTATGAATAGGAACGACAACTGACATATCTTCCTCGTTTGGTGTCCAATTTTTACGTTTCATAGCATTGAAAAACATTTGCTCAGAAGGATAGATCCACAATTTATCAGACGAGTTGGCACGAGGAATAGTTGAGGTCTCTCTTTGTGTGCCCAGTGACATTCTTTGGCCAGGTTGAGGATTCTGCTCTGAGACCTTTGGCATGTAGTTTGTACTGTCAATGGCATCCGAATCGCAGCCTTCTTTTGGAGGAGACACAGATTTTTTATAAGTTGAGTGATCTACAGGGCATGAGTCGGTCTTTGCTGAATCTTGGGATTGAGGAGGAATGAAATGCTTGTATGAATTGTGATCTACAGGGCATTTTGCTTCCCCCTGTACTTTATCGTTTGAAGGCTCTTGTGTACCAGTGTTATTTTGTGGGATAAAATGCTTATAAGAACTGTGATCTACGGGGCATTTGGATTCTTCAGCCATTTTATTCAAGACTTTATTTAATGTAAGATACCCAGAAAAAGATTTGTCCCAGAAAAAAATTTTAACCACAGGGCTCAAAATGTTCAATCAAATATTTCCTTTTTGGAAACATGTAACACAAAACATCAGGATTCAGGAGAAGCGACTCATTTAGAGCTTAATACAAGCAATTATTAATAAGAATATGTGTGCTATTACTGTAAGCTATAGTATAGTACATACAACATTAATAGATGTATTGCATAAAAAGATCAGATTTATGTTTATACATGAGCGAATATGTAATACTGCTTTGCTATTTTTCATTTTCTGTATAAGTTATCTACCAAGGATCTTTATTGTAGTAACAAAATTAATCTTTTTCGCTGTAACTGTGATCAATAAATTCGCCTTCTTCTTTTGATTCCATTGCAGCCCATACATGTGGAGGCACTGAAGAATCAAAATCTTCTTCTTCGTCCTTTGATCGTATTTGGCTAACATCCTTTTTCAAATTTCCTCTTGTATCCAAAGATTTTCCAACAAGACTATGCAGTTGTGGATTTATGACGGAGGATGACCCAGGTATATTGCTTCTTCTCCTTCGTGGAGCGGGGAATTGCTCAGATAATAATCTATCAGAATAAGAAAAATCATAATTTGCAAAGCTTTTGGCTAAAATGTCCTTCTTTGGTGAGTTATAGTCATCATTTTTCTCATCTTTCTCTTTTTCTTCTTCATCCTCAATAAAAGGATAGTTGATCGTAATTGGAACAGATGTAGCATATGTGGATATGACTGAGTATAGCATTGTTAGTTAAAGATTATGTTTATTTATTTTTTATTTACCTGCATCATCTTCATTTTTATTATCTTTCGAGATCTTCTTGATATCAAAATCTTGTTCAAGATACTTGCTAGTGTCTCTCTTCTTTTTAATCCAGGGATATTTCTTGTCTATTTCGAAAACAGATTTCTTGAAGGAAGCTGATAATGGATTATTATATTCCCCTTTCTCCTTCTCAGCTTGTTTGCCATCTGTTTTCGCGCTTTCGTCCTCTTCATGGTCACTGTATGAATTTCTTTCTTCTTCTGACATTTCTTCATCCAAAAAGAACATGTCTTCTTCCTCATCATCATTTACTTCTATTATTCTAACAGAATCAGATACATTTCCATACAAAAATAAAGTAGTAAGCATCACCTTCTTGTGGAATATCTTTGTGATGCAGTGGCATTTTCTGGTTTTTCAGGTTGCTTATAGATGCTTCATCTAAAGCAAAACTGAGTCTTCGATTAACAAGTTTTGGTGACTCTTTTGAGGCTGATGCAAACTGAACATGTAAACTAGAATGTCTTTCGTTTGCTTCACCACCAGAAGCTTTTTGATCATTCTGAGTTGTGTTTGTACGAGAGTCTTTAAACATTTCTGAAACCTGCATAATTTACAGCCCCACAGACACCTTTTTGTTTCTTTTTCTTTTTAATCCTGTGACTTTTTTCAGATTGTGAAAATGACTTCACTTTTGCTGAGTTAATCGTTTGAAGATGCTGTGTCCTGGTTACAATAAACACAAGAACAAAGCTACAACACATATTATTGCGAATATTAAATAGAAGGTAGCTTAGAAGAGAAGTAGATCAGTTGGATTGATTTTTTAAAAGATAAACATTTATTAACATTAAAAATAATTGTATTATTCAGGACAATATAAAGCCTTTTTTTCTTATTAAACCCAAAAACAGTTTTTTTTTTTTTTTTTTTTTTTTTTTTTTTTTGTAAAGAAAGGGGAGAATTCAATGTGAAGTATATATTACTAGTGCTAATAGTGAGATGATTATCAATAAAAGCATATGTTCACCTTTTTTTATTGGGTGATAATGTATAAATGAGGTAAGAGTGTATATAAATGTAATTAAAAAAAGATTCTAAGTCTATTAAACAAAAATAGCCTTTTTCAAAGCTTCATAGGCTATATCCAAGTCATCATTGATAATGACATGATCGTATGCTCCAGGAGTTGCACCATATTCCATTTCTTCCTTGGCAGCAGACAAACGAGCAAGGACAGCCTCTTCCTTTTCAGTTCCGCGTCCACGAAGACGTTGTTCCAATATTTCGAAACTGGGTGGTCTAACAAATATGTACTTTGGATTTAAAGATGTGTTCTTTACGAGCTTAACACCTTGCATATCAATATCAAGCACACAGACCTTTCCTTGAGCAACAACATCTTCAACAGCCTTAATAGACGTACCTGGTTTATAAACATATTTTTAATTATTGAAAAGTGGCGCGGTATTTCATTATTAGAACTTACCGTACATATTTCCAGAAAAAGTGGCACTTTCAATGAATTTACCAGCCTCAACTTCACTAATCATGTGTTCCTTTTCAACAAAATGATAATCTTTTCCATCTTGCTCTCCTGGACGAGGTTTACGTGTAGTGTCTAATATATAAAAAAGGGTTATAGTTTGAACAATGTAAATCAGTAAAGCTAATTACGTGAGATGCTGAATCCAAAAGTAGAAGGATATTCAGAAAAGAGTTTCTTTAATAAAGTAGACTTTCCAGAACCTGAGGGACCAGAAATAACAAAGATCTTGGCAGCTGTTTGCATGTTCAAACTATAGTTAACAAACAAAAAAAAAAAGGAAGATCTTTTTTTTTTCTATTCAATTTCGCCGTCCCGTTTTTTTTTTTTTTTGGCAGACTTTCCGCATTTTATTTGTTCCGAGCCGGGAGGAGATGTCAGATCAGCGATTGGATATGCACAACAAACATACCTTTTCATATATCACACATATTTCTTTATTAAATGAATAGGTGGTTAAGGGATCTAGTGGTGTTCTTTACTTGTACTGATTCATAGTTTTCGATCTAATTCAATTTAAGTCTTTTTTTATTGGTTAAAATTCAGTCAAGACACGTGTAGAGCAGAAACTAAATTTGGTTGTGTTCTGGACTATGGAGAGTATCCAAGTATTGTAAGCAAATATTAGATTATATTGTTGTCTTCTTGGCTTTTTAATGACTTGCTGAGAGATCATTTCTATTACTCAAAGCTTCTTTGTGCAAGTTGTTTTTTTTTTAGTTTATTGATTGTAATTCAAGCGCCTCCAAGAGACTAATAAAATAATAATGTGGTCGTATCATGTGAGACAGTCTATAAAAATAAAAGCAAGACTCTTTTAATGAAAACAACACAATTAATTAAAATTAGATACCAGTAATAATAAAGTAATCCTTATTCTATCCCAAAAGAAGATCTTAAAGTTTATTGAAAAGATGTATAAAGTTTTGATCTCTAAAGTAAATGGTTATAACGGTAGAGCACTGTTATTAAAGAATATGCATTATATTCGCTACAGCCATAAGGTCGATAGAAATATACCTCACACAAGAACCTTCTTTTTACTCACAACAATATTCTTTTATATGACGTAAATAATCGCAAAAAATCATCAAACACTAGTAAACAAGAACCATTGTGTCTCACACGTAATTATGTGAGCCTTATAGAGGATAAGTCAATTTGAGCTGTTTATAACCATTTAAGTACTGATGAATAATTATGAAATCCAAATGGACTATTACTATATTGGTTTCAAGTGCTTCTATGCATCAGATGAAAGAAAACATACAGTCTGAGAATTGATCAATTATGTACCGATTTGTATTGGTTAAAGTGACCTAATCAAAAGTTGAGCAAAGACCTTTATTTGTAAATAATGAAAGAGTAGATAATAAAGCAAATTGATGTATAAAAAGGGATTATATCTAATTCTCTTTTCTGATATTAGCTTTACATTAAACAGAATAAGTATTCATGTATTTTGTTTCATAAGTAAATAGATGTAATCGTTTAGTCAGTGGTATCTTGGTTCTTTAGTACCTTCGTGTTTTATGAAGTAAAGCCAAAAAGCAGCCCAGGACAGGGCATTCTTCAGCCACATGATTGCTTGATAAACAAGAACTATACGCTTCATATTTATTTTGCAAAGTCGTAAATCTATTCACATTATAAGACCTAGTACATGATTTGGGGGGTTTGTTTGGTAAGAAATAAGGATCTTTTCTATGCAGTCAAATGATAAACACACTTTTGTAAGCTGAATTCCAATTGATTGAATACTCAATTGATAGCTTATTGTTTAATGTATTCTTCTAAAAATAATAAATTATAGCTTTTAAATAAGATGGTATGATCTTTTTGAACTTTAATGAACCTTCTATGACATGATAACCATATTGGGAGTACCGCGGTATAGAACTCTTCCTAATCGTCATAAATCTTTAAAATCATTTCTATTTTTTTTTTTCTTTTAATAGAATTCTGAATTCATTTCAGTTTCATAGCAGTCTTCATATTAGTAGAATTGGGTACACAAAATGAACGAAATAGGAAAATTAGCTTATTCTTTTTATAGGAAATTACTTTGTGCTTTCTAGTTGAAATAAACCTTCTTTTTATTGGTCAAATCTAACCACAATTTTCTTCACTTTTGTCTGCGCAGTTTAAATGAGAACGCAAACAAAAGGTGATCGTAACACTATCAAGCACCACTCGGGTTATAGCTCTTTGTGAGCTTTTACAAAACATCTTTTTACTCAAAATTCGAGTTAAAGCGCATTCTACCTGAAGCAATACCGAGTTTTAAAACTATCGGTAGGACTGATATTTATGCTTATAATTCCTATTTATTTATTTGTTGTAGGCATTAGGATGCTCCTTTATATCACGTATCACACATACATGCATGCTTGACTCATGATAGAAATAGCTGCAGCCAAAGCACCAACAATCACTGACAGCTCTGGCTTTTTGTTGAGTTCTCTCGTTTCACTTTACAGGCTGTCATACTTTCTAAGCTTCTGGTCAGTGGTCAAAAGTAAAGTGAAACGCAGCAAGTTTCTCGAGAAGGAAACATTGATGAGTCGGATCAGTGAAGCTTCTAATAGCTTGAAACTAAGTGATTCTAAAGGGATTGTTAGACATTCTCATAAATGCTTGGACAAGTGTCGTAAGGGGGCAAGCACTCTGAAGAAGCTTCCTTTCTACAGAAACCAGAGTGTTTGTGACAAAAAAAAAAAGCTGCAAAAAAAAAGCTGCAACAAAAAAAAAACTTTTAATGGTATCTGTATGACAGACAGGAGGACATATTCATAGAATGGACAAGATGATGGTGATAATTAATGGCTATAATGACTAAAGATTGCCTTTCGTTTGTTTGAGATTTTGGCGTCAGTGACCTGGTGCATAATGTGATCAGTTAGTGTCACAGGATTTTGGGCATAGTCGTGGTTATCGCCGTTTACTACACTCTGGAAACAAGTAATGACCTTGATAACCTTGTTCAATTGCGAAATGAAAAGCGGTACTTGATCAAGACTGAATGGGAGTTGGATATGAGCAATTTCACACATGGTATAGAGATCGGTTTTGGCGCGATTAATGATGTAGAACGTAGCATTTTTACCTATGTGATAATACAGAATGAGAATGTTATAGACCTATGGAACACAACAAATACTTTACCAACTACAAGGAAAGCAAAAATAGATTTCAACTTGTGTTTATCCGAAGCATCTTTGGCCAATGTTGCAACACGCACCAGATCGATACCAACAAGCCAGTGACTGAGGGCCTGGTACTGCGCTTTCACTTCGCCGCAACCAATTCGATCGCTCAACAATGCTCCATGTACACTATTTCCAGAAATTAAAGTCGCCGTGGCTTGTCGCAATTACATATAAATTGTATTATAAAACTTTATAAAATGCGATTTTACTTTCTGGAAATAATGTATTATATTGATCGATGTGTCAGGTCGTGTATTGGCTTGCTTTTCGTCATCACTGACAGATGTCCTATTCAATTAAATTATGAATATCAAATCGTCCCCTCTCCATTATATCCTTTTTCATCCCAGCCAAAAGTTGCAATTACCATCGAAATGCTATGTTATTATCCAAGTCCTCGAAAAGAGGACTGAGAATCGCTTCCAAATGTCGTGTAATCAGTTCCGTTTCCTTGGGCCCATTTTCAATGATGCAGCGTGGTAGCCTTTCCACCCTATTAATGATTTAGAATTAGACGCGATATTTTCACAGCCTAAAAACTTACATGTTTCGGATGGACAACAAAATCCTGTTGACATCATCGTCTTGTATCAGGGCAGAGATTTGCCGTGATGCTGCTAGGCGCGTGCATGCTTTACCTCGGTCACCGTCCTAATACGGATCAAAAAGTAAAATAAAATAAAATAAATAAAAATAAAATAAATAATAAATAAAAAAAACAAGAACTATTCTGGTTTCTCTCTCAAATTTATCACATCCAATTGCATCATGATTTCTTCGAGTTGCAGTTTGATTTCAGATGGAAACGGCTGATTAGTCATTTTATGTTTTTCAATGATATGCTGGCTAAGTGCGTCACATGTGTTGAGATCAATGTGCTTGTGCAAATCTTTGTGGGTGCGCGCTGGCTTCAGCAGCAATATAGAGGAGAGAGCAAGTAAGTGTTGTACATGCTCTTCAACGGTGATAGCGATGCCTTGCTGTATGTGGTTGTTTACATCTTGTTTGAAACTATAAAATCGAGCAGATACACTATTTCCAGAAACTAAAGTCGCCGTGACTTGTCGCAATTACATATAAATTGTATTATAAAACTTTACAAAATGCGACTTTGATTTCTGGAAATAGGTGTATGTCAATGTCGTTAAAGATCATGCGATCGTCCGTTGTTGGTGGTGAAATATTAATTTCAGCAAATTGAGTTGGCACGGATAATGGAGATGAAATGGATGGAGAGGTTGGAGTTGAGGACGGTATGATTGACGCGGTTAACTCGTTCGAAATGTATGGCACAATTGATGTAGTCGTTGCACTTGATAATGTAGTCAGGGTTTCGTCGTCCTCGTTTCCAGAAACTGACATCATGGTGGTTGAGGTTCCACGCTCACCAATATTCATTGTAGTTGTCGCAGTTGTGAACCGATCATCACGCTCATCATGCATGCGTAAAGAGGACGAAATTTCAACAGAGCCAGTTTGAGGCGCAGCATCAGTCATTGAATCATAAATGTACATGCACTTCAACTGTTTCTTCGCCAAATGCTCTTTCAACGTTTTTGCAATCTTGAAACATTTTTTGCAGCATGGACACGGAAATCCATCAGAATTCCGAGAAACTGTTAATTCCCCTTTATGATTTTAGTAAACATGTAAGAATCAGTAATAAATAAAAACAAGAATCAATAAAACAACACTTACCGACTTACACCTTTGAAACATGTTCAACAACCATATAACTGTCTCGTTTAATTCTCGTGCTAAGTTGAGCATTGCAAAGATTGCAATTTACAAACATTGCAATAAAGGATACAAAGAAAAAGTGTAACTGAAAAAAAAGCTGCAAAAAAATATGCAGCTTTTTTTTTTTTTTTTTTTTTTTTTTGTCACAAACACTCTGGTTTCTGTAGAAAGGAAGCTTCTTCAGAGTGCTTGCCCCTTACGACACTTGTCCAAGCATTTATGAGAATGTCTAACAATCCCTTTAGAATCACTTAGTTTCAAGCTATTAGAAGCTTCACTGATCCGACTCATCAATGTTTCCTTCTCGAGAAACTTGCTGCGTTTCACTTTACTTTTGACCACTGACCAGAATTGCTCGATTGGATTGAGTTCAGGAGAATATGGAGGCAAATAAGTGCAGCGGTAACCGCGAGATTCTATATATTTGGCTATGTTCTCTGATGTATGGATAGGAGCATTATCCATCACGAGGTGATGACCTTTCATGTGTGGGTACAGGTCCATTTCATCCATTGTACATTTCGAACAACACGAATTTTGCTCTCCCCATCAGGCGAATTGATTTTCCATCAGGGCGAATTGATTTTTCGTACAACCTGAATTTTCTTCTCGCCATTGGGCGAATTTACTTTCTGGAAAGAGTGTATAAGCCATGTACAGCCTAAACATTACTAACAGCAGTGCCTATTGGTACTACTCCTACTCTAATACTCCTGTACAATGTGCCGGGGCCATGATTGAATTCAAAGAAAGTACGAAAAGTTTAAAACGCCTCTCCCCTCCCCCTTTTTTTTAATATAGTTGAATTCGTTAAAATTTTTTCACGTTTTTTTTTTGCACATCTAGCCTTATTGTATCTACCTCAATAAACTATTTAATGCTGTGTGAGATCACTCGCAAAAGCTTGAGAAAGTAATGTGAATTGTATGAAATACATAGCACATCTAATTTAAATTGTACTACCTCGGGCATAAAGACATAGTTTGTATTGAATGACACTCTCTTGCTCTTATTCAATAAAGAGGCTCAAGCGTTTCATTGATTGTTCAGTTCATTTCATAGTTTTTTTTTTAGTTAAGGAATATGTATATACTTATTCCGCAAGTTTGAAAGGAAATTTTGATTATTCATGTCAGCGCTCGTTATTTTTTTTTGCTAAAGAAGAAAGGTATTTGTTCAGCTATGGAATAAAATGCATTGCTTTATTAGTGAAAAGGCATAATCTAATCATAAGATAAAGATACTTTATCCAGTGGAGGAAATAAAATTAGATGTATCCACTACACTCCTATTGATGATGCTTGAATAAGAAATAAGACAAGCAATCCTCCTGTCTTTCTACGAATGCTTATTAATAAGACAGTTCATCTCTTATCTCTGTGTTTGTGCGCAAGAAAGACAGCCTCATTAAAGTTTTCAATTCTTCTTATTTAGGTTTGTTAGGGGCCTATCAATATTCTTTTAAAAATATTCAGAAAACTACGGACCGCATGGTCTCCTACTTTCCGGCATGCTGTTCTTTGTGGCTGTACAGATTAGAATTGACGTAGGACCGTTCTCCTATAAAGATGCTTTGCAATAGAGTACTTTGGTAGTACCTGTGTTCCCCATAGGTTTTTAACAAAAGGTTTTGGATTTAAACGTGGTAAGGACAGCCTAACTCTGAGTTACACCGTTTGGTACCTGTGTTACTGAGGAGAAGAGTGTCTGATTGAGCCATCCCAAACAACCCTCTAAAAATGAACCCAAGTGTGTCCCAACTTGAGTTTAAAAAATTAGGAAGCCAGTCAAAGGCACGTTTTGCTGATTGATTGCAGTCACAAAGGTACAATTAGGCCCCGCTCAACAGGGACCTGTTACACTAGAAAAAAAAACAAGCAAAAGGGGACTCGCAGAAAAATAAACAGGTCGCGTGTTTTTTTTTTTTAGAAAAAACTATTCTAATTCAATCAAATCAATAATATTTTTTAATATCTATTTTATGAAATAATATGAAAAAGAAAAAAGCATAAAGTAAGGCAAAAAAAATGTGTTATTCAAAGTCTAGAAGCATTGATACGACTGTACAACAGACTAAACTGAGTTCTTTATTTAAAGATTATTCCCTTAAAAAGGAGTTTACTGAACCAAAGATCCCATAATTTTTTAAAGTTTTAAGTATAAAATACGATCGTGTTCTTCTCTTTGTTTTTCTTTTTCTTTTTCATTTCTCCTTTCACTCTCGTACATAAACACAACAGCAAAAAAGATATGTCAAGATTTACAGAGCACTTTGATATTTGCATTGATCAAACTATTGTTCATTCACCTATATTACAATCACCATCGAAAGATTCATTCTCATCTACATCAACATATTCATCAAGGGATACTATGGATGTGAATCATACAATGAACCATTATTCAATTGTATCAAACAGTAATCATGGAAATGTTGGCAGTTTATTATCATCAACACCAAGTTTAGAAGAAAAACAATCGAATAACAAGTTAAAGCGATTTTTTACGACAATATCAAGAAAGAAAGGATCAATTGCTTAAATCTACTTGTTATTATTCTGTATATATTCACTCTCTTTATACTCTTTATATAATATCCCTCTCCCTTCCTCTTTCTTTTCATATTGTATTAATTCTTATAATCTATAAATACGTCGTACATACTTAATCCGGAGTTTTACTGAAAAAAAAACTTTTTGATTTACAGTTTATCTAATTAAGAAGGATATCAGAACCCAACATTTTGATTCATAAAGGTTGACTTCTTTGAACTAATTTGGTTTTAAAAAGAATGTTATTTTGGTAATAATAGACCTGTGCACAATGCATTTTGTTGTTGTGCAACCTGTATATATGCTTACGTCTGACGAATAAGCCAATTATATTTCTAAGTTATTTCTGATCAAAAAAAGCCAATTGCTTTATCAGCAAAAGCATTCCTTTGATTATTTTATTCTACAAAAGATGCAATATTTATGCCTCACTCGATAAGCATTTGATTTTCACTAAGCTTTACAGTCTTGTTTTTCTCTCTGTGTATAGACTTTCGGACATTGTTGGAACATTGGTCTTACACTATGCTAAAGAAATATAGATATAATGCGGTTTTGTGTTAAAAGTATGATTCATCAAAGTAGCCAACTTGTTAATAATGTATTTAGCAAGCTTATATTCAAATGGAATATGTTCATGTACTGTAGATCTTTTTAGATTTGTGTTACTTTGATTACACATCACTATAAGCGTGTGCTGTATTGATAGAAAGAGAAGAAACATTGAGTTAGAATGATACATTTATTATTCCATTCGATCATATTAGAAATGCATGTAAACCTTTTCTTTTACATGTTCAATTGTCTTGTTGATACAAACAAAAATAAAACATTCCTTGTCATAATTATTTAAATAGTAAGATGCTACCTCATAAACGTCATGGATTAGCATGTTTACTAAACAGAAAGTACAGTTATTGGCATAAACATATTGCTTTACAGTTAAAATGTAAGTGATCGTTATATTCTCAAAACAAAACAAAAAACATCATGTTTATATCAATCTGGTGTATTCAAAAGCTAAAGATACTTTAGCTTTTATTCACAAAGCAAAAAACTTGTCAACACTTGTACTTTTAAAATGATTTCTGGCATGTCCACCAGAAAAACTTTTACTAATGCCTGGTCACGTGTAATCTGGGAAAAAAATTCAATTGCGGGGTAAAAGTAAGCAAAAGGCGTTAGTAATGAAAAATAAGCGAGAGGGTATATAAATTCACACATGAAGCTTATTTTGATATTTTCTTTATGTCTTCATTACCTTATCCTATCACTTTACCTACTCTGGCTGACTCTCAGTTAACTCGTGTTGGCTTCAAGTCACCTGAAGACATTGTGGTTGTATCTGCTGTCCGTACTGCACTTACAAAAGGACGCAAAGGTGGATTTAAGGATTGCTTTGCTGATGGTATTTCGATGATTGTCTATTGATCTCTATTACTTACAACTGCTATTAGAAATTTTATTCAATGTATTAAAGGCTACTATTGAAAGGACTGGTATTGATCCTGCTTTAGTTCAAGATATCACTGTTGGTAATGTCACTGGTAAAGGTGGACTTGCCACTCCTTCTCGCATGGCCGCTCTTGCTGCCGGATTCCCAGACACGACATCTGTGAGCACTTTAAACCGTCAGTGTTCTTCTGGTCTTCAGGCCTGTGTTCAGATTGCTACTGCCATTCAAGCTGGCTTGATTGACATTGGTATTGGTGCTGGTGTTGAGTCGATGACTAAAGATTACTTTGGTCGTGAAATTCCTACTTCAGACAAGTTATCACAAGTACCTAATGTTGCTGACTGCAAACTTCCTATGGGGTAAAAACAAAAGAACAAAAAAAGATTGAAATTGGAGTTTTTATTTTTTTTTTTTTTTTTGTCTAGAATTACATCTGAAAACGTTGCAGCCGAATATGGAATTACTCGTGAAGAACAAGATCTTTTCTCGGCTGAATCTCATAAAAAGGCAGCAGCAGCTCAAAAAGCTGGTTATTTTAAAGAAGAAATCGTGCCTTGTAAGGTGACTGTTTTGGATAAAGATGGAAAAGAACAAACGGTGATTGTCGATCAAGACGAGGGCATCCGTCCCTCAACGACGCCTGAGGGTCTTGCAAAATTAAAACCCGCTTTTAAGCCAACCGGTAGTACAACTGCTGGTAGCTCATCACAAATTTCGGACGGTGCTGCTGCCGTACTGCTGATGAAGCGTAAGACGGCTCATAAACTGAATTTGCCTATCCTTGGTAAATACGTTACCTCTGCATCTGTTGGCGTAAGTATTTTTTTATTTTATCTTGAAAAGTGCTTCTTATTAAAACAAATGATCCCACAGGTCCCTCCTCGTATCATGGGTGTCGGTCCTGCTTATGCTATTCCTGTTGCTGTTGAGCGTGCAGGCTTAAAGATATCTGATGTTGATATATACGAAATCAATGAAGCCTTTGCCTCACAGGCTTTATATACCGTCAAGGTACTTAATATTCCCTCAGAAAAAGTGAACCCCAAGGGTGGAGCGATTGCGATCGGTCATCCTTTGGGATGTACAGGTGCTCGTCAAGTCGCCACCTTATTCCCTGAACTCAAACGCCAAAATAAGAAAATTGGTGTTACTAGTATGTGTATTGGTAGTGGTATGGGAATGGCCGCTGTTTGGGAAAGGGAATAAAAAAGTTGTATTTTTATTGATAAATAATTTAATAAATAAGCTAAAGAGGATCCAATCCAGCTACAAAGTCCAATACCATAATTTGTTTTCCTTGACCTGAGCTATTTATGATCGGGTTTTTATTATTAGTCAAGATCAATTCAACGTCTTTTCATTTTACCTCACTATATGTGTGTTACTTAACAACACATTGTATATCCAGCTTGAATGAACACTTTGGAAGCTCAAAATACAGGCCCCAGTTTTAGGATCCCATACTTTCAAAGTACGGTCATAACTACCGCTTACGAGTTTACCCTAAAAAAATTCACAAGTAAGTAAAAAAAACTTTTTTTGAATCGTATCCTTCATTACCTGTAAACAGTCAATAGATCGAATCATTCTTCCGTGGCCTATCAGAGTATTAACACATCCTCCGGTATCAACGTCCCAGACATTGATTTTGCCATCCAGACCACCACTGTACAAATAGTTTCCGTCAAACCGAACGCAGGCCAACCCTAGTTTATGTCCCTCAAAGGTTCGTAAGCATTCGCCAGTGTCCACATTCCAAAGCTTTAGGGTAGTATCACCCGAAGCAGAGACGACCTGATTATGGCTGACAGAATCGAGTGCGTTCACTGAGGCAGTATGTCCAAGGAGCTGTCGAAGTTCGTTGCCCGTGGTATAATCCCAGACACGAAGGGTATGATCTTTTGAAGAAGTCACGACCTTGTTGTTCACCAAGCAAACATCCAAGACGCTGTGACCATGACCCCTGAGATGTGTTTTGGGCTCAAGTTCAGGTAGGGACCAAAGGATGCAGGTAGCATCCGAAGAGCCTGTCATGAGAGTATTTCGATCGACACGCATACAAAGGATGCTGCCGGTATGATGGTCTTTGAGGGTTCGGATGCATTTTCCAGAGGAAACATCCCAGACTTTGATCGCTTGGTCTCTGCTGCCGGTAACCAAAAGATTTTTTCCAATCCAGGCAGAGCAGTAAACACTGTCCTCGTGCCCTTGTAAAAAGCGGGTTGTCACTTTCCCGGTCGACCAACGTTGTTGGAGCGCAAGATGGTTCTTGTAGAGTGCTAGATAGTAAGGGATCTCGCTTCTTCGTTTTTTAGATACATGATTTATCGTGCTGAACTGAAAGTCTGCAGAAAACAACTTGCGCCAAAGATCATCATCACGGCATACAGATCGAATTCGATGGCATGTCTGAGATATCATCTGAATACTGGTAAAGTCCAAAAGAAAAGGATCTGGGAAATGACTTCATTTGGTAAAGTAGCCAACGAAAATTCTATTTGACAAAAAAAAAGGGGGGTATTTAGTTAGAATCACACTAAAGAAAACAAATGATACAAGGTACGTCACTTGTAGGTTGGATGATGTCTGACTGCAGATGTGATAGACAGGAAACTGAAGAAGAACGTCGGTCCCGAAGTGGACTGTTGAGTATACGAAGCTTAGGGAAAATGGATGTGAGATTGGTTGAAGGCACTTTTAGTTTTCTTTTGAGAGGCAAAAAAGTAGAATTGTTGTTTTGAGGATTAATACATTTTGTTTTGGCTGTTCTTCCATCTTTCTTGGGTGATATTGTAATGTAGGTTGTTGTGAAGTTGTCATTTTTCACTCTTTTTTCTCGATCAGAAGCAGTGAATAATACAGATAAAGAATAAGTCATTTTATAGAATAAAAAAGAAAAAAAAAAAGAATACAAAAGAGGACTATTTTTTCCCCACAAAATATATAAAAAAAAAAAACTTTTTCACTACTTAAACTTTAAAAGTGGTTGATTTCATATGGTGATTCAATAAATGGTAATTCGCGGGGTCTCTGTTAGATCAAAATTCATGCTTTCCCGCAATAAAAAAGTCAGCCGAATACACCTAAAAAGGAAACTTTCAACTACGGGGAAATGTTGAAATGGCTTGCTGTATTGATTCATATTAAAGAGAGAGGATCCAATTAAGTTTATAGCAAAGCAAAGGTCTACTTTATAAATAAAGAATAGTGTGGATCAATCAGGCTCAAGTGGTGTGAGTGTCATTTGACAGTTGATTTATGTACTATTTTCAGAAAGTAATGTCGCATTTTTATACATTTTTGTAATATAATTCACATATAAAAACGACGAGTTAGTGCAATATTACTTGCTGAAAATAGTAAATTTATTCGTAATAAATTATGATATCATTTTACTAAAATGTAAAAAAAGAAAGGACAAAAAAAAAAAAGCAAGGGGAATTACTTTCCAAATTAATTCTAGTAAACTAAATCAAACAGGAGACATAAAAAAAAACATTCGATTGTATTTTGTGTAAGTGGATATTAAGAGCTTCATAATCGAAATGGTTATATTTCTTATAAAATATGTGTGTGTGTGTGTGTGTGTGCTTTTTTTGGATCGTTTTCAGATGAGATCCATTCTGGAAAAAAAAAGAAAGGTCCTGTCATCAATTCAAGGACCAGTTTCGCGGAAATCGAAAAATGAGATGTAACCTGACTCTTTATTCATACTATTTTCTCATACAAATAATCCCACGCTTACGACTCATCAAGTAATAAGCATATGCATTAGCAAGCGATCTTTTATGTGACAGGAAAAGGATATACTTTGATGCGATCCCTCTTTTATTTTCATCTGCTTTTCAGATGTGTGACTTCAATTATAACTACTTTCACAATGGAAAAAAAAAAATAGCCCTTTTTACTGTCAAGGGTCCCCCTTTTTTTTTTTGAGAAATGAATGGCATAATTAAAGTAGCGTATAGTTTTGAAAGAAATGAACACAGACTAACCTCATTCAATCAACAAAAAATCGACACTTTTAGCGTACACTTTCAACTACAACTAAAACTCGACTTGTCTTTTCTGGAATTCAACCGACAGGTGCACCACACCTTGGCAACTATCTCGGTGCGTTAGCCAACTGGTCTAAACTACAAGATCCTGACCCAATCACAGGTGCAGCCTCAGTACCTTATTACAGCATCGTTGACTTACATGCCATTACCATGCCACAAGACCCTGCCACCTTACGACAAGCCAAGATCGACATGGCCACCACATTACTCGCTTGTGGCGTCGATCCAGACCGCTCGGTCCTGTTTGAACAAAGCCGAGTGAGATCACATACCGAGCTGGCCTGGATCTTTAACTGTATCACGCCCGTTGGCTGGCTCGGCAGGATGACACAGTGGAAATCCAAGATGGACAGACGAGACCTCGGTCACGGACAGGCCCTGGCCGACGAGCACTTGACGGCCGGACTGAAGATGGGTCTCTTTGATTACCCGGTGCTGCAAGCAGCCGATATCCTGCTCTACAAGGGAACCCATGTGCCTGTCGGTCAAGACCAGATGCAGCATCTTGAACTGGCACGTGATATCGCCAGTCTTTTCAACAAGACCTTCAAGACCTCCCTCTTTCCCAAGCCAGCGGCCATCCTGCCTCCTGCAACACAACGTGTCATGTCCCTGCGTGATCCGACCTCGAAAATGTCCAAATCGGATCCCTCCGACTTTTCTCGTCTCAACCTGACCGATCCTCCTGCTCTGATCAAGGCCAAGATCATGAAGGCCGTGACGGACTCGGCACCCGGTGTCTCTTATGATCCCCAGGCAAGACCAGGCATGTCAAATCTTGTGGGTATCTATTCAGCTGTGAAGGAGACGAGTGTGGAAGAAGTGGTTGAAGGATGTGTACATATGAAGAGTACAAAGGAATTCAAAGAGGCAGTGGCAGAAGCGGTGATTGCAAAACTTGAGCCAATACAGAATGAGTTGGCACGTTTGAAGGCAGATGAAGGTTATGTAAAGCAAGTGTTGGATAAAGGGGCTGAAAAGGCTGAGCAAGTGGCTAATAATACCATGGAGGAGGTTTATAAATTAGTAGGTCTTCGATAAACCCAACTCTTTTTTATTATTAAAAATACAAGTGTACAAAATAAATATTATAGAAATTTTAAATGAGCACTTAAACCATAATGATCTACAGAGAAAAAAAGATAAGTCATACATGTCATCCAATTTTTAAATCCACAACAGCTTTCTATACTTGCCTGATATCTGTGTAAACGGGTAACGGTTCGATGTGTTCTTTTCGACCAAAAAAGGTTCGACGGCAAATTGCGTAGGCATGATGGGATCATGTTTGCTGCGACTTGCAAACAAGAGTCGATCGATACTTTGAGCGGTCAAGAGTTGGTTATGGCTTGTCAGCACGACTTCTGCAGGTACAAGGGTACCATTATCAAGTGTTCTGTAGTCACCAAACGTGATCGGATGATGTCCAAGGGTATCGTAGGCCACGTCCGTGAGGCCATCCAGACGCCAAGGGTGAGCGTACGATGGCTTTTGATCATCATGACGACTCTGACCAAATTGGTCCAGGTCGACCCCTTTACCTCGAAGGACATCCATCATCATCGTGTAGGCGATCGAACTCGCGCGAGAGGGTGTGTCGATCGAAGCATTGTGGACCGCAGCATCCACATTTAAATCACCCATCAACAAGATCGGATGGCGATCCTCCTTGGCTGTTTCTGCCATGAACTTGTGGACAGCCGCGAATTGACTTAGTCGGACTTTGGTGTCCTCTAGATTAAAAGTGCCACCGTTGTCATAGGAGGCTTGGGTATGGGTCGTATAGAGATGTACCAGGCTCTGGTTGTTCAATTGCACAAGCGCATGAAGAGCTCCTTTAAAAGAAAGCCTAAGATGGAACGGTCAGTAGAAAGATTCCGGGCTATTTCTTCTTACCAATCCGAGTGGACTCCGCGAGGAAACTCTAGCCTGTCTGATCTTATGATCGGAAACCTTGAAAGAAGCAGTAGACCACCATCACCTGCAAGCTCCCAAGGATAATGACGAGGTGAGGCGACTTGATAATAAAAGCCCTGGTCAAATGCCTGTCTCATCAATTTGTCTATACGTCGATTGGCAAATGCAAAGGCCTCTTGAAAGGTAATGATGTCATATGAAGGTAAAACATGCTGAATAATGTACTCCAAACGCTCGTCTTTATAATCGTCTGCATTATTTTTCACACCAGGTGGTCTCATGAATATATTGAGCGTCAGGAGTCTTGCGGAAGATGAAGACAATGCTTTGGATTCGACTGGAACTGGGCTGGGTAAATGGGTTGGTGAAAAATAAAAGGTGCAAAAGAAGATGAAGGAAAGGATGGGTAAAATGATTAGGAGACAGCATCCGCCGATGACCGATCGCTTGGTGCAACCACAACAAGGTTTTATCAGCAGACGGCGGAAGAGTGAAGATGATCTGTTGGAGCGATGCTTATAAATCTCTTCTTCTTCTATTAGTTCAAATTGGTCAAGTTCGTCTAGTAGTGGTGCATCTTCTTCATGAGGATCGTATTCTCTTTTCGATTTAGATGTGAGTGATTGCATTATAGTGGTCCGTGAAGTATCATCGCTATCACGATCAAAGATCATATGAGCTGCTGTATCAAAGCTTTCAAGGCTACTTTTACGTGAATCCATCTTTACAGTGAAAAAAGAAGAAGAAGAAAAAAAAAAGAGAGAGCAAGGGATGTGTTTCGTGTTTGGTTTCTTTTTTATTGTTTCCCAATTTTAGTCTCCGTTCGCTTAAACTCGGTTGATCAAGTTTATCCGTTCACGAGAACGAAAAAAAAAAAATTAGTTACTTTCTTCATCTAACCAAGTCAATAAGTCGGGTGTATAATACGTCAAGATGAGGGTAGCACCAGCACGCAAGAAGCTTGTCATTGATTCCAAGACGATTGTTTTCAAATCAAACACACCGGCCTTTGCGGAGTGATAAAGCATTGAATATTCTCCCGATACTTGATACACAGAAATGGGATAATCTGCAGCTATTTCCGCTGCTTCTCTGACGATATCAAGGTAAGGCAAGCCTGGCTTGACCATGATACAATCCGCACCTTCTTCCACATCACGCTTGATCGCGCGACGTGCCAAACCACGACCATTGGATGGCAATTGATAGCATTTTCTATCCCCAAAGGCCGGAGCGGAATTGGCAGCGTCTCTGAACGGACCATACCAAGGTCCCGCGAATTTGGCGGAATAAGAAATCAACATGATCTTATGCGCAAGACCTGCTTCCATCAGTCCTTCCTTGATCGCCTTGATTCGACCGTCCATCATGTCCGAGGGGGCAAGACACTGTGCGCCTGCCTTGGCATAATTGACAGCGACTTGTTTTATACGTTGAACAGAGAGATCGTTATTCAACGTGCCATCTTCACGCAAGATACCACAGTGTCCGTGGGAGGTATATTCACACAGACAGACATCACAGCCAACAAACAGATTGGGAAATTCCTCTCGAAGTAAACGAACAGAGAGAATCGTGGGTCCTTCAGGATCGTCTGCACGGGAACCGGTAGGATCCTTTACACCTTCTTTTAAAGGCACACCGAACAACATGACAGATTTAAGTCCCTTGTTATATAAAGGGGCGATGAATTCCTTTAGCTTGTTGATACCAATACGATATTGTCCGGGAAGTGCGTCGATATGTTCAAGGGCGTTTTCGTCGTCAGAGATGAAGATGGGATACATTAGCATCTCTTTTGTCAGTGTGCGTTCCCCTTGCAATGCACGAGCCAAGGGATGGTGATAACTACCGTGAAGAATGGATTTAGGACTGGACATTGCAATGAATAAAAAGTTTCAAGTAAAAAAAAAAAAGTTTCTTTTTATGGCTTTTTACTCTTAAAGGGACACACATGTTTCAAACTCCTATAACAAGGGTTCTGCATTTTTTTACTGCGCAAAAAGAGAGAGCCAGACAGGTTGACTTTGCTGTTGTCTGTTCAGTGGATTTGATTCACTGTCGTGTGGTGAATAGCATAAAGACTTGTTTGATTTATTCATGTACTCAAACAAGAATGAATTTTTATGACCATTTTGCTCACAACCTAAAACCGATTGAATAAACGCGTTTTTAAAAGGAACCTGTTGGGAATGAAAAAATAAAGATAAGGGCGGCATTGTTCGGTTTACAAACATTTTGCAATGGCTTGTGTTTAAAAATCAAATGGTTGGTCGTACCTAGAACAATCTCAGTTGCCTCCGCTTCAGCTTCCAATGTGATAAATGCTCTCAGAGCTACACTTTATTTTTCATGTAATAATAATGTATTTAGTTTAAACCCCCTTTCTTCCCTCTATCTTTCAAAGCCGCACATCGTGGAACATATGATGAATGATATCAATGAAAATGATACAGCAAACCGATATCTTACTGCAGCAAAGGCATTCAGACTATTCAAGCGCCTTCAGATCGAAGAACGGATCAAAAGAGGTGAGAACCTTCATGGCTCGGACTTACCATTGGAGATATCAGAGTATCTTGATGGTGTGCCAATGTATGAACTCAAAGAGAAGTTCAACCGTTTCAAAAGACAGATTGCCCAATATAACAATGACACTTGGAACAGACAAAAACAAATCAATAAGGAGCTTGCCCTTGAACTCAAGAAGTGGGAAGATTGACACCTTCCAGGTTGTCAACAACATTTATAAATACTCAGAGATCTATGAATAACTACATTGCTTACAACAAAAAATTCAGTTCAATAATGAAGAAGATAAACATATTTTCAAAGGAGCAGTTGACCAAGCAGCCAAGCTGGCAACCTTTGGATTTGAGGACAAGCCAAATTTCAATGAAAGCTTTTTTGTTTCTCTCCTTTTTTTTTTAGTCATTGTTTCATTTGATTCAGATGCTTCACCAGAAGGTAAGCCTTCTGATACTAGCATGCTGATTGCTTTTTTACCATTTTTGTTTTACTGTGTTCAGATATGAGCTCTTGTGTCTCTTTGGACATATGGAAAACAGCAGTAACATGTCTCTTATTAACACGAGTCTGATGTTTGATCCAGCTGGCATGAGGAATAGCAAACTTGGAATATCAAGCGTCAAATTCGATTTTGTCTGCAAACTGGGATATTGACCCAAGGTTCATTAGCGTATTCAAGAGTGCTTCTTTGAACAAAAAGGTATTGAGAAATGTTGATAGATGAAGAGGACAGCATTTTATATATTGTAATTGATAAATCAAAAGCATGCATTGAGGTGTGACTGCTGTAATAGAGGGTTTAAGGAATTCCATCTGAAAATAAAGCGTGGCGTGAACCTTTCACTCCGGCAACTGTATGATTATAGTGTGTTTTAAACAACTGAGGTATATTTAAATAGTCTACCATGTTTGTATTACACAATAGAGTAGATAAAGATAAAGTTCTCATTTAAAAAATATTTAAAGTTATTTCGAGTCGATTGAGTTGCAAGCAAAAAGACAGTGATCACTTTCGTTCCTTGTTACCATTCACAAGTTTTATAAAACAACTTTTGCGCAATAAAATAAACAAAAGATGAGCAGTGTAGTACAGACAGTGTTTTTCACAAACCATCAAATCACTGATCTCTGCAAAGACCGGTGTTTGAAAATAATCTTTCCCATCCGAATAAAAAAGGACAAGAACAGCCCTCTTTTCATTTCCTCACTTTTTTTTTTTTTCCCTACAAAATGACTTCTGATATCTGCCGCTTTGAATCTGCCAGCCAGCTACACGACCATGGTGATGGCCATGTTCACAGCCATGCAGGACATGATGCTCACGAACACGGACATACTCATGAGCAAATGGATTCGCCTGGCTATTACCAAGATCGTCCAAAGGCTATTTATGAAAAACGAGATTGGTCCGAAAGAGCGTTTACTGTTGGCATTGGAGGGTAAGAAAGGATGGAGGAGGACAATGTCTAACGATCGATAGACCGGTAGGTTCTGGAAAGACAGCACTGATGTTGGCTTTATGTCAACGACTGCGTGAAACGTACAGTATTGCGGCTGTCACGAATGATATCTTTACAAAGGAGGACACAGAGTTCTTGGTGAGACATGCTGCTTTACCTGAAGAACGTATTGCTGCGATCGAAACCGGTGGATGTCCTCACGCTGCGATTCGGTAATAAATAAATAAAAAAGATGCATTGCTTACGTTTATTAGTGAGGACGTTTCTGCCAATCTGAATGCTTTAGAGACCCTTCACAGCAAGTTTAATACACAGCTCTTGTTGATTGAATCCGGTGGAGATAATTTGGCTGCAAACTACAGGTGAATAAAAAAGAAGTGACAAATGGGTATCATCTCCTTATCTTTTCACAGTCGTGAATTAGGTATAATTTTTAAAAGGGCGACAGTGATAGATAAAAGAGCAAAAGGGAGCTAACGTTGATTTCAGCTGATTATATTATTTATGTGATTGATGTTGCTGGAGGTGACAAGGTGCCTAGGAAAGGAGGACCTGGTATCACTCAAAGTGATTTATTGATTGTCAACAAGACTGACTTGGCCCATATTGTGGGTGCAGACCTTGAAGTCATGGCTCGTGATGCAAAGAAGATGAGGTAAAAGAAGAGAGATAGCTGGATGATTTACCAACCCTTTTTTATAGAGGAAATGGCCCGACTGTCTTTGCTCAAGTTAAAAATGGAGTTGGTATGGATGAGATCATTTCTCTTATTTTAGGTGAATGGCATGCAAGTGGTGCTAGTAAAGAATCTTCTTAAAATAATAAACTATCTTTCAGTGAAATGAAATCATCATAAAATTCACTGATCAATCCAAAAGATGAGTTACTTTTTTTTTTTTTTTTTTTTTTTTAATCAAACAGCCAAAGGACAGGAAAAGGGTACTTGTTGGCCAAGTGGGTCAAAATTGAATACTTTTTAAAAAAGATTTAAATAGGACACAATACGCGTCATTTAACCTACAACTATAGACCTGTGGATGTAGACCAAAAAAGACGAAAATAATAAGCTCTAATTGATGTAAAACTACAGATGATATCAACAAGAGAATATTTGATGAACTTGGTTTGAATTCAGCTGTGAACCCAAACAACCAATTCTGTGACTCCGAATGTATTTTGTATTTACTTTTCTTTTGTTTATTTTTTTTTTTTTTTTTTAAAAAAAAAACAAATGGCTGATTGTAATTCTATTACAGTATTTGCTGCTATCGGTGCTGCATTTATTGGTTATAAGGTCTTTACTTTCTTAAAAACTTTATTTGATGTCTATGTTGCCCCTGGTATTTCTGTAAGATAAAATACACGTTTAGGTTCTTGTAGACAGCAACTCAGGCCTTTTTTTTTTTTTATAGCTCAAAAAGTTTGGTGCTGGACAAGGTGCTTGGGCAGGTAAATAAACAGACATTCTATTGTCTTGCTGTTATTCAATATTCGATTACAGTGATTACTGGTGCAACTGATGGTATTGGTAAAGAATTTGCTTTACAACTCGCCAAGAAAAAGTTCAATGTCTTTTTGATTTCTCGTACTGCTTCCAAATTAGAAGCTGTTGCTGAAGAAATTGGTAAAAGAAAAAGAAAGCACTCGAAACCCTTATTTACCCCTCCTTTTTTTATAGCTTCTCAATATGGTGTTGAAACAAAGTGTTTTGCAATGGACTTTACAAAAGGAAATCCTGAAGATTTTAGTAAAGTAGGTGACATCTTGAATTCGATTCGTGTTGGTGTCTTGGGTAAGGATACGATGCTGTAGAGAGAAAGAGTATCTAACGGTTCTATAGTCAATAATGTTGGTGTTAACCATGAAATTCCTACGCCATTTGAAGAAGAAGATGAGACGATTATTAACAATATTGTTGAAGTAAACATTAAAGGACTGATGAAGATGACAAAGCTTGTACTCCCTCAGATGAAAACAAAGTAAGGAAAAAACAAAAAAAAAGAAAAAGCAGAGTTGAATACTTAGACTTTCTAGCCGCAATGGTCTTATCTTTAATCTTGGCTCGTTTGCTGGTTTAGTCCCTACACCTTACTTGTCTGTTTATTCTGCGGGTAAAGCTTTCTTGTCTACTTGGTCACAAGCATTGGGTACAGAAGTTGCAAAAGATGGTATTGTGGTTGAACACGTAAATACCTATTTTGTCGTATCCGCTATGAGTAAGATTCGTAAGCCGACGATTTTAATTCCTACTGCAAAGAACTATGTGGCTAGTGTTTTATCCAAGGTGGGTGTTGCCTGTGGTGCTAATGTCCCTTTCACTTCCACGCCTTATCCTACCCAGGGCATTGTCAACTGGGTGATCAATAACGTATTCAGTCATCATTTCTGGGTTAAACATAATGACAGTAAGTTTGAAACAGTGTACATGAACTCATTTAATCCTTTTTTTTTTTGTAGGCATTCAAAAAGATATTCGCAAGAGAGCCTTACGTAAACGCGAGCGTGAACAGGCTGCTGCTCTTAAAACACAATAAAAAGTGATGCGAACAATACGTATTTATATTTTGTGTATAAATTATTTAATAATAGTTGAAAAGAAGGGAAAGGGGGGGGGAAAGCATAGATAAAAAAAAAAAAAAGGATAAATTATAAAAGGAGTGAAAAGAGTCGCTTTGCTTTTGTTTTTCTACTTTTTGATGAACAGCTTGTGGTAGCAGTAGCATTGAGTGTGTTTGGATGATTTAAATCAAAGGATAGTCTAAGGTCAGGTAATTTTGAGAATTCGAATGCGGATGAATCGATGATGTCGGGTATTGTCAGATCATCTCTTTCGGTCACGTCCAGCGTGGTGGTAGTGGTAGTGGTCGTAGGTTGATTGTCATCAGAGGTATTTGTATTTCGTCTTTTCGCATACCTTTCATCTTCCTCATTTTTAAAGAGTCTTTTATCATCCAAATGAAAGCTATCGATATCTGACAACATGCTGATACTACCTCGTTTACGCGCAGGAATATGAGTTGTGATAGGATGATGGACTTGCTCATAATCTGAGTCTATAAATGAATAGCCATCAAAAATATCTTGAATCTCTTCCGAAAGATCTGCTTCAGAGGGTACATGGGTCAAGACGGGAGACATGGAGAGGAAATCAGGTTCAAAATTCGTAAAGTCCATCTCGTCTTGAACGGGTGGTAAGAATAAGGTGGGTTGTAACCTTCTGTGTTCGATATCCTCCCAAGAGATATCAGCAAAATAGACATGTTCCTTGATTTCTTCTGTACCCTGAGCTCCTAATCTCGTACGAGGGTCTCGATCCAGCAAGTCAGAAATGAATTCGGCTGTTTCGTAATCAAAGATATCCGACGGGAACTCCAACGGATCCTCCAAGACCCTTCGATACATGTCTGAATGATTGTCTGCCCAGAAGGGGGTGACACCTGCCAACATTTCATACAGAATCGTACCAAAACTCCAGTGATCGATACCAAACGAATAAGCTTCGCCCAACAAGACCTCGGGCGCCAAGTACTCTGCCGTTCCACAAAAGGTCTGTGTCTGATCCTCCTCTGCTAACCATTTACTTAGACCGAAATCAGTCAAGATGACATGTCTATCGGCCGTGATCAAGATATTCTCTGGTTTTAAATCTCTATAAAGGATACCCAATCGATGTAACTCGCTGATACCCTCAATGATCTCCGCAGCATAAAATCGAGCACATTCTTTAGGGAACGTGTAGTGTCGAGCCATGTGGGTGGCCAGATCACCACCGGAATAATAGGTTGTCAGCAGATATAATCTGTGTTCGTCTTGAAATGAGGTGTGTAATTTGGCAAGGTAAGGATGATTGACCTCTGAGAGTGCGACGAGAATGTTTCTTTCGTCGATCGTGTGCGTGATCTCTCGCTGGTCGATCACATGCTGTTTAAGAATCGATTTTAGCGCGTAAAGCTCTTTGGTCTTTCGAGATCTAACCAATAAAACCTTGTATTCGGATTAGTTTCTCTTTATGCTTCATCTTCATTCATACTTTACTTTTCCCATACAACCCTTTCCTAATACTTTCACCATTTCCAAATCATCCAAAGGGTTCACTTCCTCTTTTAGACTTTCCCTATTCAAACTTTCAATGATCGAAGGATTCAGGCCGGGTTCCCACAGCTTGACTTGATCTCTTTCAGGTACGGTCGTAGGCGTGGTGGTGGTCGGCAAAGGATCATGTGATGACACGGTGGATAAGGATTCCTTGAGGTCACCTTCTCTTTGAGGAGAGAGAAAATCACGCAAGAGAGTGGAAGATTTAAGGATAGGATCCAGTGAACATTTGATCAAGTATTTTTCAACCTTGTCTGCGTCTGACTTGATTGGCAAATGAAAAAAGTGACGAATACTCTTTCTTTTTTCTTCTTTTTTAGTAAAGTGAGGAAATGAGATTCTGATCTTTTGATAATGCGTTTTGACCTACAAAAAAAGATGAGGTCAATTTGACATGATTTCAACCCATCATTTACCAATTGATCAAAGCTTTGAAGGTCAGGAATATATCTTGTTATTGACAGCACAGATCGATCAGTGATGACAGTAATATTAAACTCCTAAATGAAACAAATCAGAAAGAACCCTTCCTTCCTCATCTCTTATTTACTGGCACAGTTTTCCATTTTTCATCTACTGAATCCATTACAATAATGGGTAATTCAGTTACTTTGATATCCATAATATTTAAATCCATTTTAAAAAAAGTTTTTTTTTTTTCTCTCTTTCTTTCTCTCTATTGAGGGCTAAAGAACATGAGCCTTCATTTTTTTTTTTTTTTTTTTTTTTAAAAAAATAATACCTTTACAAGTCAAAGAGAAGGGGAAAAAAAAAAAAGAGACACGTTTGAATTTTTTTATATAAAAAAATAATAATAAAAAAAAAAAAAACGGTTGATAACTTATTTTCTTTAGGTCTGTCTCTTGCTTTTTTTTTATATATTTTTTTTTGTTTTTGTTTTGTTTTGTGTGAAGAAAAGAAAATGAAAAATGAGAGGAGAAATTTAGAAAATAAAGGGTTTTTTTATTGCATCACATGTATTTATACCCGAATTTGACATCAAAGTGGAAGGAATGACAAGTGTAACATGTTAATATAAAAGAGTGAAATTCGTTCAGATGACTGATGTCCTATCCTTTGAGAGAATACAAAACTTGGCCATGTTCGGTTACACTCTTTTGCGTCATGATTATCAAAAGGAATAGGTTTAGGGGCAATTTAAAATGATTAAGTTGTAGAGTATTTCAGACATCAAAGACCTCTGTTCCCCTTACAGAAAAAACATAGTATTTTGAACATCAGTCTATGAACCTATTCTTTATTTTTGGGATAAAGACTCTCCCTTAAAGCTTATGACTAACACATTGAGTAATCGGACGAGCATGTTGAGTATTTTATTATTTTTTTTTTAAATGACCGAGCTTCATGTCCTTTTCATCATATGGTAGCATAGATACCTGTACCTTGCCATCATTTCGTGCACACATCCAATCAACCCATTCTCCTACTTGTCCCTTGTTTTCTAATTGTTCACACCACTTGTTTATTTCTCAACAAGTCAATTTTTTTTTTTTTAATAAAATCATTTTGTTTTCACGCGGCGATGCGTTGACAAAAAAGAAATAAAAGTTGCTTTTCTTTTTCTTTTTTTTTTTTTTTTTTTTTTTTTTCAAACAGAATTTATAACCCTGTGCTGCAAGTGGATCATCTTTCTTCAAGGGGAGCCATTCTTTTTTTCTAATTATCCTAAATTGACATTGGCTTAAACGCGAGAATTTTGACTCAATGATAGAATTGTCACAAGATAGTGCCACTTGATGCTGCTTATTTGCTCAGCATCATCAAATCATTGTCTTGCTTTGGCTTCACTCCTACTTTTAATTATAGATATCATCTTTCATCGCTTTTTTTTTTTTTTTCTTTCCCGAAATTCTACCAGTGGCCACTGAATATGATTTAAAAAAAATTTCAAAAGGCTTTATTACAAGTATGCTTTGATAGCAAGTTAAGTTTCTAATTAAACTCTATATTTTAAAGCCTGTGAAAAAAAAAGATATTTTCTCTTAAAATATGAATTTAGACAACTTGAGTTGACACAGGTTACTGCTCCTTGCTAACAGGCATTTTTTTTTAAGGGGAAGGAGATGCCCGTGTTTTCCTTATTTACTGCTTTCTTCCCTCGTTTGTATGCAAAAAGCACGATTACCTATAAATTTTATATTGAACAATTGACTGTTGCCAAGGTGTGCAAATTCTCAAAGACATGTCACTATGGAAACTAGAACGAATTTATACGCACGTATCCATTTCTCAAAACATCATTCAACCTCTTCTGGTTTTTCAAAAACACAATTGTCTTCTTTTACTCTAAACTTTATCTCTCTTGATGTGTATGTTTTTTTTTTTTTATTAAACATGCATTGTAAGTAATCAGTGAGTCATTGTTCATTACCTCGGAGTGACGCACAGCAATGTGTAATCGTGTACAGAACAAAAGCAATCATATTCTTTTTTATTTGTTTATTTGTTACTTGGCTTTGTTTTATACATTTATTAAATACCTGTGATAAAAGCATACACATTTATTTATATCAATCACATGAAACAACCGAATTGAACAAGTTGTTTTTTTTTTTTCTATTCAATTTGAAAACCTTTCACTTGTTCATTTACAGGTTTTGTATGACCCACAGTTTCTTACATCAAACAACCCGGTTTTTTCCATCTTTTAATCTCTAGTGAATTCCTACCTGCGTCACCCTACCTCTCTTTCTCACAAAGGGCCATTAAAATACGCGTAGGATGACAGTGACAGTGTCGGAGTGTTCTAATCATAGATTTACTTAAAATGGTAATCTTCGTCAGCATTAAAAAATAGAATTCAATTTATCTTTATTATTGGGCAAAAATATACAATTTAGTTCTTGAGGAGACTATAGACAGTAAGAGAAGAAGTACCGATGAGGGTAAGGAAGCCAAGATAACCGACCACGCCGCGTCTACGCTTGTCAGGACTGCCGGTAGAGTAACCGCTGGCATAAAGAGCACGTCCCAAAAGGTAAACAACACCTGCACCAGCCGAGATCTCTGGGTACTTGAGGCCACCGATCAATAAAAAGGTGGTGTAGACAGGAAACATCTCGAGTGTGTTTTGATGAGCACGTTGAACACAGTTGAATACGTGCTTGAGAGGGTCCTTTTCGGCTTCAGCCTTTTCAGCGTAAACTAAAGTTCATTTTTAACATCATCCTCTCCTTCTTTCAACCCACTTACCATAAGGATAAGGAACATCAGCAGCCTTACGGGCCTTACCGACCTTCATACCCAAGCTGACAAGGTGGAAAGCACCAAGACCAGCAACGCCGAGAACCTTTTTGTTATGAATAGGTTATTCGCCAGAAGAAATGAATTGAATAAAAAACTTACGTAACCATATTCAGAAGGGACAATGAGAGCAACCATGAGATATTTCTTAATTTTAATAAAGATTTTTTTTTAAAAAAAAGAAAAAGAAGAAAGAAAGAGATTGTTATTTAAATCCTTTTCTTTCAACCAACACAGTCCCACAAGGTTAATTTACAGCGTTTCCGAATGAATCAAAATTTCGAGAAAATAGGATACAAGTATTTTTACTTGGTTTTCGGACCTTTTCAATAAAATTTCAGACATTCTCTTTTTTTTTTCGGACGATTTCCATCTTACGGTTTAGACTATTCTCGCCGCTATTCGTAACCTGCTAGACTCCGCACTCCAAGAGTTCCTACTATCCGAGAAACAATCGCCATTACCCCTTCCTCACCTTCAGGCGCTGGTATAAGTTTACAAGCTTGTTACCATTCACACAAAAAAAAAACATTTTGTGACGTCCCTCCTTATTTATGAAACGTTTTAGAAAAAAAAAAAAGGAACAAGTGTCCCCCCTTTTTTTTCTTTATTTTTCTTATGTACTACTTTCCAGAGACAAAGCCAAAGAATTGGATAACGATTGAAGCTTTCAATGTTTACGATAAAGAATACCCTGGTCACACTTTTTTCAATGTCCTTGAGAGATTAAAATCAGACTTGGTTCAGTTCAAAGCCGCGCAAAGTTCACTGAAAAAGTACATTGATCCTATTCTAGAACAGATCATGGTCATATAATCTGGAACGTCTTGAGTTTATTCATTGACTTTTTACTTTCAGAAACTTGGCCTTAAACAAACCACTTTTGATAATACCGAATCAAATGAAACAAATATCCCGCGGAGAAGCATCGGTAAATCAAAACTTGCATGCTGATGAAAATAAAAATGAACACGTAGCCCAAAGTCAAGATGCTGACAGTTGCTAATATGTTTGTTATCTCGAGTTTCGCTATACGGTGAAGTGATAACAGAAATCAATTAATAGAAGACTGTAAGAGACTATTAATGTACAATAACAACAAGATTAACAATAAAACTAGTTCTTGACTTCAATTGCTTGAACGTGCAAAAAGAATTTACTCGGCACCCAAAATTAATTTTAGCGGGAAGAAAAGCCTATGTTTATTACTTTACAACAATAGATACTTTGGAATAACATATTAAAATAAGGTAATTGGGGAAAATATACAATTAAAGAGGATTATGGTGATTTTGATAAAGTAAATGATGTATCAATTGAGTATTCGTCTTCATGTTGATTTTTATGGTGTTCTTTTCTGTTTAATATGCTGGCACATTGGGTATCCTGTGAGGATAGAAAATAATAGGTAAGAAAAATAATGTTGCCAATTGTGACATGTGTTCATTCAATTCTTGATGCGGTGAAGCTGATTATTTTCCTTTCCTCTTATTTTCTTTTACATTTTCTTCAATAACGTCTGTTAGAGTTATCCAACCACACCGAAAAGCATACCATTCGAATCGCCATGAAAAGGAGCATCTTTTAAATACAAAATAAGCTTTAAAAATAAAAAAGGAATCAAAGGCGACTATCGACCAAAATCCGACTTTGTCAATGCCCAAATGAATTTTTGTGATCCTTCTAGCCCCAAAACTCCAATAACTATGAATACATTCGAGATAAGTTTTCTGGAAACTTCATGAATGGAGGTGGATCAACAAGCATAGCATACAACAAAAACGTAACGAGCCTCAACTTGTATTTCTTGCCTGTTGTTTATTTTTAATTTATTTGTTTTAGAATAACAAGCGTCTGAATGAAACCACAAACTCTGCGCACCTACCTTGTCAAACGGTTTATGGTTCTCTTATCTTATTGCAATCATAGTGCTCATACTCTCTTACATATAGAATGATGTGATTGTGACCAAAGGTCAAAAGAAGTATCACATAATGACACCCAATTATAAATCAGATGAACTACACCGGCCAAAACTTTGAAAAAGTCAACTAAATGTGTTAGTATACTTTGGAACGTCCTTTGCGTCAAGCAATACCGTCGCATCGGACAAGTATAAAGCTTACGAACAGGACCAATTAAAAAACAAATCGCTTTGCCAACATAATTTACTAGAACACATCTGCAGCCTTTTAAAAAATAATAATACAGAATTTTTAACAACATGGAAATCATAATTGTTGAAGCTTCGAGGTAATAATCACAGATACGACTTTCAAAATGCTAATTCCTTTTTTGAATAGTGGGAAACTCCGAGAGAACACAGTACATACGATCGAAGATTGTCTCAAGTTGCTGGAGTGTGGCATTTCCCCTCTGAGGAAAGAGGCCATCTTAAATAAAAATTTTTCAATAGCTACGTTTAAAAAGCTCAAGGTTTTTGGCGTGCAAACCATTAAAAATCAAGTAAAGTTGTCCGAGCTATCTATGAATAATGATACAAGCTGGAACTTTATAGAAAAACGAACAGCAACACTGCCATCTTCCTGGGATGACCGCATCTTACTTATTCAATATCTTGAGCTGATAGCCACTATCTTCGTACGTTTAAATCCCACCCCACCCTAAACCATTTCATTCTCTGATTTTGATTTTTTTTTTTTACATGTAGGATGATATTTGCGATACCCATCACTTGTTGAAGCTACTGATGGAAGAAAACTTGGGGCTAGCTTCGAATGATGATCCCACATTAAGAACTATATTTGAAAAGTAAACATATGTTAAAGGAAATTGCAGGATATGTAGTTTATGATGTAAGATAATGTTCAATAAAAAAGCTGTTTTACCGCTATTCAACCTGACTGTACAGGTTAGAATGTAATCTTTAGTAGCTGTCTGAATCCAAGTGAATGTATGAGCTCAATACTTATAAAGAAGTCTGGAATCTTGTCATCAATTTCATTGATTTGAAGCTGCATACTGTCTGTGGTTAGGTACAAAGGGAAAAACTGTTGAAGGAGGGAGATTTATGAGAATAGTTGATACTTATACCTATTTTGGAGGAGGATCTTTGAGGATTTTACAGTTATTCCAACGCAAAATTACAAGTAGGGTTGAATAAAGAACCTCTCCAAGATTACACAGTTATTCAATCCTTATTTTTTACTTGCGTTTGGGATATTTTCTTTGTTTGTGCAATCTTTTTCGCCCAGTGCGCAATCTACTTCCAGGAAAGGTGTAAATCTGAATACAGTCAACGCAACGCCAAAGGGTGGGTAATAAATTTTTTCAGAGGACGGATTTTTAAATCCCAAGGGGTGGGAGTTTTTTTTTTCCTCAAAGCGCGGTTTTCATTTTTTCAAAAGTCGTTTTTTTTTTTTTTTTTTTCTTAAAGCTCGTTTTTTTTTTATAAAAAATGACTACTCGTTTTTATTATGAAGACGGTCGATGGAATGGTTGATGAGCAAGGAGATGATGCTATGGACTGACTTGAGAAAGCCACCCCTTTCCATTTAAAAACTTTAACTCGTATAAGAGAGTACTGCGAAAAGCAAGAAGATGAACAGTTATTGTCTCAAGAGGGCCAAATAAATCTTGATATGGAGGATGCTATAGCCACAGTTAAAAATCAGACAAAGAGTTATCATAGATACTCTAATGAGCAAAAGCTTCTATTTGTGTATTATAACAAAATCAAGCTATTCAATGCAGCTAAATCTGGGCGCTTAGCAGGCGGTATAAGCGAGCGAACAGCACAAAAATAGGCCAAACAACTCAAGGAGGATAAAGATTGGAATATTTTCGAGAAGCAGACCAATTTGGTTAATAGACCAAGACCATAATTAGATGATAGACACAAGCTTCACCTTCTAGACTTCTGCGACCACTGACCACAAGCGCGAATAATTGATGCAATAGACTTCCTCACACAAAACTTCTCTGATCTTGGTGTGAAAAAGAGTGTTGTCCATAACTTTCTGAAAACTGAGTGCAATCTTTCCTTCAAAAAGCTGATAACTCAACCAGCTGCTAGAAATAGTCCAACCAAAATTCAAGATCGTAAGGATTGGGTTATCAAGTGAAGTGCAACGGACTATTTGAAAAATTGTGTTTTTATTGATGAGTCCGGGTTTGATATCAACATGAGGCCACCTAGTGAATGGGCATTCAAAGGAAAGCCAGCTGTTGCAGAGACTCCTACCGGCAGAGCTGTTTCTCACACTGTATTAGGTGCTATCACGGCAAAGTTTGTTGTTTCTAAAAAGAATGACGTAGATTGTGTTCCCTGCGATATATGAACGTACAAAAATAATAACAAACAATCAGAAGGAAAAGTTTGATGCGTCACATAAACTAATTACGATCCCTGAAAATAGCTATGTAATGGTAAAAGTAAATATTAAAACCAACAAGTTAGATCCTAACTATGAAGGACCTTATAAAGTAAAAAGAATGACTCAAGATGGATCGTATGTACTATAGAGGTGACTGATCACAAGAACTGCACAGCTGCAAGTAAACTCTCTTGACAACTTTATCTGAACCTTTTTCGACGGAACCAACATCCTTTGGGAAATAAGAAAATCTAATACCCGATACCAGCGAAATGCTTAATAGTGGTTACTAAGATAAAGACTTTCTTTACATGTCAGATTTAACTTATAAAGCGACTTTCAAACAAGTACTTAAAGTACTTTTGTGATAATCCTGCTTCAGACTGGACATTTAAAAAATATAAAAAATATTTTAGTGACAAAGATCCTGAAAAAATCAAGAAAGTTTTTGCGGAAAACTTACAAATTGTTAAAGATGACTCGAAAAACATTTCGTCAATCAGCACATCAATAAACTGATGGAGTCTTTTAATCCTGCTTCAAGCAAATCTACTTTGGCTACCAACTCTGCTTCGAGCATACCTAACTCTTCGGCTGTTAACAATATCACAGTATGTAAATCCTTGTTTATAATATCATGTTTACTGATTTGTATATTCTATCTTTAGGTGAAGGGAAATTATTACAACGTAAGGACTTGAATTTTAATTATTTGACCTATTCACTCACATAAGTTATAGGCTGGTAGAGATATAACGATAAATGAGACGGCCGAGAGAGATATCAGGAAACAAAAGGTAGACTAATAGTAAACGACATTCTTTGCCTGTTACAAACTTATTACTTTTTATTAGACCAACCATAACGACCAGAAAGAGATTGAAGAGGTTGATTTCAAACAGAAATGGATTGAATTTTTGGCTGGTGCCGAACAAAACAAAAACTTCCATCGGTATAGGTAAAATGAAACAATGATTTGCTTGAAAGACTGTTGTTAATCTTGATTATAGTCCAGAGAAGAATGGTGTGACGCGTTTGGGTGCGAAACTATCGCCACACCCTCATGCTAACAAAGACGCTTACAGAAAAATGAAGATGCAGTTAAAACAACATGAAGCAAGCGGTACTTGGATAGATGTAAAAAATTACATTCGTAGTCTGGTTGCTGCAGTAAGTATTTTTGATATTCAAATTTTTGAGTTGAACTTCAATCAGCTAATATGTTGTTATTTATTATTCTTAGTCTGACATTGATGAGTTCGAACAGAATATTGAGGACAAGGCACTTGTAGAAGGCCAAGAAAAGACATGCAGATGTATAAAGGATATCTGTAAAGTCATGTATGTACAATATCATCAGAGTCATTTCAATGATGAACTAATTTTTTGTTGGATTTAGGGCCAAGGTTTTTTTTGAAAAGGCCATCAATAACACGCTCAGAGGCTATATACAATACCAATGTAATATTTCCTTGTTTTGAAGCTGTCCTTGCTATGATGAAGAAGAATGAGCATGCGCCTTATTTTGTTCCTGGAGAAGATGAGCTTGAAGCAATGACTGCCCAGCTGAAAAAAATGGGACAAAGGACAGACAAGCGAAAGATATATAAGGCTGATAGCATCATTCGTTTGGAAAGATACATGAATTTAGAAGTTCTTATTTTGGAAACAGCAGGCGCTTTTGGTCATGAAGACTATACAAAGACAGCTTTTGACAACTCAAAAGGTATGTTTGCTTTGCTTTCGATGCTAAAGACAATAGCTGATCAATATAAACATGCATCAGTTGAGGAGTTTAGCAAGCTCAAATTGTATTTTGTTCAGCCAAGCGGTAAGTGGTATTAAAAGCAACATTTTTTGTTTGTGCTAATGATATTGTTTGCCTCCAACCAGACTACCATATCCGACTGTGGTCGATGCAATATGCCAAAAATGGGCTCTATGATTTTGTTCGGGAGGAAAAAATCTTGCTGAGTGAAGACTTTAGTAACAGAGAAGAGCAGCTGGTATCTCTGGTCAATTTTTCTTGAGCCTGAAGGTATAGTTCTAATCCTAAACAATCGAGAAGAGGAGCAATAATAACAAGCTTAATTTAATTGTTTAGAGCCGCCTTGAAGAGATAGCAAGTACAATTGCAGCTTTGAAAGGCCAACATGAAGAGAATGAGAAGAATTACGACAGCGGAAATTATAGCCAGGTAATATCTCTTTCAGACATAATATGTCCCTGGATTTTTAAATTGAGTTTCAACACTCATGGACAACATTTTTCAAAGGAGCACCTAATGAGTTCACCTGAAAGTGATTTTTAAATTTTCTTTTTCGTTTTTTCTTTTAACTACGGCTGTTCTCAAACAAACTTTTGATAACCCCTAAATATATAAAAAATTTGCCCCCCCCTCCCTTTTTTATGGACCATGTTATGACACTATTTTTCTAACTGGCAGCAAATGAAAATTTTGCGTTGAACAACTTTGTGACAAACGAGTTCTTGAAGTTTTTCTGAGTCTTGTTCTCTCAAAGGGTGGAAATAGCACAAGACTGAAGGATGCGACCAAAAACTATAGGCGATTGATATCAAAGTATAAAAAAGCTTACTTTGAAGACGCTGCTTATACTCCCCCAAACTTACCATATGCTCAGCAAATAGCCCTGTATGAGTGTACGAAGATCCACACGGCCTACTATAATAACATCAAAACTCATTTTGGAAACAGGCTGCGTGGTTTGATAAATAAGTTATTTAAAAAGAAGGAAAAGGCAGAGAGTCTCAGAGGATAAATGCAAGCAAACAAGTCTAGTAGTAAAGCGATAAAAGAAGCCATCCGAAAGAAGATTTATCGACCTTGCAATCAGGTGAAGCTTGCCATCGCAAAAAAAGAGATGCCTGAAGTTGGTCTTTTAGATGACCAATCAAGAACGCAATTAAATGATTTTCTCTCAAGCTATTCAGAGGACTACATCTTTCAAAAGAACTCAATTTACTATGACGTTATGGCTAGTCCAAAAAACCATTTCAAAGCCTTCTTCAGACTTGCTTCCTGTCTGAAGCTGAACAGACGAAACAGTTTGCTTGTTTCCCGCTACGTACTACCTTTGTTTCTTGCGACATGACGCTGAATAGCAAAATAATCCATTATCATGTTCTCAAGAGCAAAAAGAATCCAAACACAGGAAGCAAGCTTGAGACATGGGGTGCCGTTGTAGACCTAAATAAAAAGGTGTTCAAGCATCAAGGATTTCAAAAGTCTTTGCGGTTCCAAGGAACTCTTGAAACAGATGGAGTCGGTGTCTCCATAATAAAGCAAAATACTCATACAAGCAGAAAGTCGCCTAAGCCCAACATTGAAAAGAAAGTGGACGGTAACCAAACAGAGCATATTGAAGGACTAGGTCGAGTCAACTTAAAGAGCATTGAAGGCAAGTGCGTCTTGATAGACCCTGGAAGGCGGGACTTGATGTACTGCATGAAAGAAACCAGCACTGTTGAAGAAAAACAAACACTTATATTTACCAAGAACAACCACTCAAAATGTTCAAGGCATTTCAGATATTTAAGAAAGCGTACTCGATCTTTTGTGGTCCAGAAAGCCGAAGCAATCCTTTCTAGATCTTAATCCAATTCTGTAGACTCGAAAAAGTTTGTACAGTACATTAAAACAAGAGCATCAGTAAAAAACATTTTGTACGAATATTATGGAAACAAGACAACAAAGTCTAAAGAAACATATCTCTCTGAATCCGAATTTGACTTTCGAGTCGACCAAAAATGTAATTTGTATTATGGAAATCTGTTCATAGCAAGAATCCGTGGTTTTTTCCCTCAGCCTGAGAATTACTCTACTGATAGCTCTGTGAAGTCTCAACTGTATGCCACCTACCTACAAACAATGCTACAACAAAAGCATATTTCAGAAAGACTAGATGATAGTGAAAAAAGCAAAGTTCTAGGGCTGGCAAAAGAGGGGTATAGACAACCACAGCAAAGCAATTACAAAAAGACTATCAGTAAAGCATTAGAAAAGCTACAACTTTTACCTTTTCGAAAATTGAAATTTTCAAGTAAACTCTTCCTTGACCAGAATGATCAAAAATTGGTGCGTAGCTTAAAAGCAAAGTTTGGTCAAGATGCTGTCTTAGTTTTTGGAGATTGGTCCGCCCCTAATGTCAAGTATCAAGAACCGACAAGAAGCAAGGGATTAATCAGGATGTTAAAGAAGAACGGGTTTGTTGTCTACTTAATCAATAAATACAAAATATCTTCCCATTTGTCCAACGCGTGAAAATGAATTAGAAAAATTTAAAACCGTGCCAAGCTCTCGCCCTTACCAACGGAAAAAGAAGCCAGACGTGCTATGTAATGGTTTGCTGAGGTAATCCAAAGAAAAAATAAACTAGATTAATTCTTGATAACTAATGCAGTATTAGGTGTAAGAGCCTCTCATGCCTTAAACAACAAACCACAGGAATAAAAAGAAGACTTTGGAATCGCGATCAAGCAGCCGTATTGAATTTTCTCAAGATCCTAAATAGTTTGAGAAAGACTAGCGAACGCCCTAGCCTTTTCACCAGAAAATATCCTTTAGACTGATCATCTTTAAGTAGAACAAAAGTAGGAAAATCACAAAAAATTCTCCACCGAGGTCATCGCTTTGGTCATGTAATACAGGTATTGCATTAAAACAAGTACAAAACGACAACAATAAATGTATTAAACGAAATTTTCATTTAGGTTGGTGACATTTATTTTTCTGGAAATGACATTTGTTTTTGCTAAACGAAGTTTATTTTCTTTAAACCGACAAAATTTACCACCCCCACTGTATACGGTACAGCAAACTTTTTCGACGCATGTATGAGTATTTCTGTTAGAAATGAGTGGTAAGTTAGGTGTACATTAAAAATCTAATTTTCTTGTCTGTTCATTTAAAATATCTATTATAATGGCATCTTAGACTCCCACTGGTATTGAATTGCTTGATTAACCCTATATTTTCAAGATGCTCTTGTTCGAAGCATTTCTTCCAATTGGTTCTATTTGCTTTGATGTTTTTATAACGTTGAACAAATTTATGTAATTCTGCATTATATTTTTCATTGTTGAGTTTTACAGGGCTTGGCTGCCTTTTTTTATTCAAATAAACCAAAGGAGAAGTTTCTTCAATTGGCGTTGTTTCAATAGCTTCACAGTATTTTCTTTTTTGTCGTTGCAAAAATCCCAAAGTATCGTCCACATAGCCCATCCAATGCTTAGTATCTGTCTCGCAAAGGGGAGGCCACTATCTATAGACTTGCTCAGAAAAGGTGTCGTAGTACTTCCAATTCCAAATATCACAATGATAGGAAGCCTGTTGTAGCGTTCGTATGTGAGTGTGCAGTATTGAATGGCACGTACCAAGAATTTGTCGTCGGCTTGATTTTGTACTTCAACTAGTACAGGTGGAAACGAACTCAAGGGATCGCGGGGAGCATAGAGAACATTGCATTTTTTTTTGTTATAAATTCCGTAGGCGCCGAAACATAGTTATCTTCTGCCGCTTCTGGCACGAGAGCTTTTAATAGCATATTTATCACTTGTTTGTCGGTTAATACTAGTTTGCTGATCAAATCAGTTCCTGGCCTGTGATTATAAGGGAGGACGCGATCAGTGTCATCTAAACGATTTTATGTAAGAAATTATTTGTGTTTTTATAGCATATTTGCTTACCTTTGTCAATACTGAAATAGTCAGACATTATTTTTGAAAAGTAAAAGTGAAGAAAGAAAAAGCGTATCATATCCGTATTGTATCCATAATAAAAAAAGTCTACCCCTCGTCTGGTTTCCAAGCTAAGCCGAGATATTCATAATCGTATCATCAAGCTAAATCAGCTTATCTGGCCTCATATATTGAATCCAAACAAACTATTGGGTGAAGTAGATGATTCAGCGTTCATCGATGCCTTCTGTTTGCAGCCCTAATGGATCAATTACAAACCTAAACCATTTCGATTGTCTCTAATACAGCGATCTCTACCATCATCGGCAATGTCACCAACACCAATTTCCAAATGGTCACTTTTTTGGAAACTGCCTGTTTCGCCTAAAAGCCGATCTTTATGGTATCGTCTACTCCACTGTAAACTCTATAGCCAATCACTTCTTTCAAGATTTGATAACGGTTTGACCTCTTCACACTGTAAATTTTGCTCTGCTAATACTGAAGACTTACAACATCTCTTCGTGCGCTGTCCTACCAAATGGAGAGTATGGATAGATGCTTTCAATTTCTTTAGTCCACACCTCACTTTCACTCAAGACGATGTATGCTCAATTCTCTGGACCTTTCAGCAGTTTACTTTTGTTGACAATACTGCTATCTGGACTCTCAGCTGCTGTGTGCTTTCCGTTATCCGGCGTGCCCATTGAAGATTTACTATTGACGGCTTTCCTTTTATTGATAAACAGCTGGTCACTCGTGCTATGTCGCAGTTTGCCACCCTCAAAAGAGGCGGACTCGACCTTGACTAGCATGTTCAATCGCCTACACTCTGTTCCGTTTGGTTCATACCGCTCTCAGACGTGTGGCTCCTATTATAATTTATAAATAAAAATAAACTATTTTCAAAAAAAATAAAATAAATAAATAATTTTTTATCTCTCCATTTGCTTACTTTTGCTCGCTTTTTAAATTAGCTAATCATAGATCTTTATTTCTTTCCCCTCACTTGTCTATCGGGCTGAATTGGTTGTAATTTTGACAACATACCTGTCGTATTACTGTTTTCTGAATAAATGTACATACAGAAACTAGCGTCACTTGGCAGCTGTCCTTAGATGTAAAGTCAAAAACAAAATGCAACATTTTATAAGTATTGATATTTTTTTTATGTCAATAGAACCTGCTTTTCATCATCAAGCATTGTTTTCTTTTATTAGAGCAATTTCTTGTTTCCAATCGCGTCTTTTGTAATTACTTTAGGGTGAAAGAGTAACTGCAATGTGATCTTTTATTATTATTAAACTCATATTTCAAACCAACAGTTAAAAAGCGTTTTCCTAGGAAGAAACCCTTTTAAAGCTCATGTATATATAGTTTTATAAGGAAAACATACAAAGAATATTTATCTGCATTATACTAAATGTTTGATTGACACACACTTATTGAAACCTGGATACACCGGCAGCACCAGCCTGGTCAATAAAACATGTGCTCAACAACCTAAAAATTCACAAAGTATATAATGAATCCAACTCTAACCAATTATTTTCATGAGATGTGCAATGTACTATTTATTTTACTACAGTTTTTTCCTTATCTACAAGAAATCATATTTTATTACATGCTATATGGGCTCAAGGTTTGAAAAAACCTCTGCTTTTTCGATACGCGCTAATGTTTATTCTGTTCATTTGTGTAAGAAGTACAACATTTTCAATCAATATAAATATCATTTGGGGTAAATCCCATATTCACACAGACACATTGATTTTAAAACGCACGGTGCTTTTATCACAGTATAAGAATAAGAAATGAAAACACGAATAAATGCATGGTTTATGGATTCAAATTAAATTTAATTTTATTAAAATTCAATTACTAGTTTGCCAAATTGATTACCACGACTACATAAAAATAAAATGTTAATATTTTTTTTTTTTTGTTTTCCACGAAATAAAGTACGAACCTCATAGTTAGGATGGCTTGTTCAAATGTGTTTTTATTTAAACCTTTCCAAACATGTGAAACAATAGGCCTAATCTTGTGTTTTTCGACAAATTCAACCATCTTTCTAAATTCTACTCTTGATCCCATGGTAACTCCTCTGTAATCGATATTTTTGATCAAGTAAGATATCGGAATATTTAGTCCGGTCGTTACAGTAGCTGTTTGACCATAACCTACAACGATGCCACCTGGTCGCATCAGTTTAGGATATTCAGCATAAAGAGGACCACCGGCACCATCGATGACTGCAGACAGCACGTTATTGCCCAAGAGTTTCTTTAGTTCCTCCATGCAGTTTTCTAATCATATAATGTCAATATTGAACTACAAGAATCCTGAATTTCTACCATCTTTATAATTCACTCCGCCTATAGCACCCAGCTCAATACTTTTTTGAATCTTTTCTGGAGAAGAAGATGTAACGTAAACATGAGCACCTGCAGCTACAGCAAACTGAAGAGCAAAAAGTGCAACCCCTCCTCCAATACCAGTGATTAGGATATGTTGGCCTTTTTGAACTAAGCCCTTTGTAAATAAGGATCTACAAAAGCACGTTACGTTGAAAATTAAGCTTTTTTTTTTTTTTTTTTTTTTTTTTTTTTTTTTTTTTTACAAAAGACTTTTTGGTACCTGTAGGCAGTCAATCCAGCCAATGGCAAAGCAGCGGCTTCTGTCATTGAAAGAAATTCAGGACAAGGCACAATGTCCTCCTTTTCGACAATGACTTCTTCTTTTGTAAATGTGCCAATCACTGGTAAGAGACCCAATATGTGAAAGTCACGTTCAGGCCCTCTTTCATCCGAATCCCATCCATATCCGGGATTAATCAAGACACGTTGTCCTCTTTGGCCATTTTTCGTAATGTAGCCAACGCCATCAGAGCCCAACACAGAATCTAATACAGTGCCATCATATTGATCCATAAGGATCCAAACATCCCTTTTAAAAAAAAATTAAAAAAGAAGAAGGAGCCTGGTTTTGTTTTTACCGATGGTTGAAAGCAGCAGCTTGTATTTGGACAGCTACTTGATGATCCGCAAGGTTCGCGGAGGATTTGTGTTCCTTGAATTCAACGCCGTACTTGAATTTTGAATCAAAAGGTTGAGTTTCAGTGAGAATAGCAGAGACCATTTTGTTTCAAAAGGCAGTAATGATGTGGTAAAGGTAGTGAAATGGTTGTATTTATAATCATTAAAAAAAGCGGAGGGGTTAGATTAATAAGCAGTAAACAGCTGCTGTCACAAATACCATTTTTCAAATGAATTAATAAGCGCGCTGAACTCTATTAATTCTAAAGCATCGTTGATGAATCATATATTCAACTATAATTTATTGGTATCGTTTACTCAATCAACGGGCATGATTAAATGAATTTGTTCGTATCCAAAACCAACTTGCTACTCTTTTATTATAAATTTTTCTTTTTGTTAACTGTAGTACAAAAAGCTGAGAATTGTAAACGTTCCAATAGATCTTATTAATAAGCCTTCTATTATCTGCAAAACCAACCAAGATTTGATGAAAAAAGAAAAGAAAAGCATATTATTCGTTTTCATAAAGAAAAATTGTGTAGTCTTTAATTATAGTTTATTGAGATCAAGCTATACAGTAGCAGAACTAAGGACACGCTTAACAAAAGCTGTCATCGATATCCACTTTTTTTTTTTAAACCTCAGATTGTTACTTGAATGTCATGTACTTGCGTGAAATAAAAGGCTCTTTTTCATAAACATTTGAATGTATTTATACTACTTTGTGCTTTGAAATAACAGCTTGCTGTTGTAACATTTAGTTATTTCATGTTTTTTTTATATAAAAAGTTCTTTGATAAGTAGCATGTTTTAGATAATAGTTATATTAGTTTATTACAATTTGCATTAAGTAAAGTAATTGAAATTTAAAGATGAATTTAGAGAAAAAAGAAGAATGAAGGTTGAATGACATATAAACATTTTTATCTAATCCTCTAAGCATCCGAGTAGTCTCGCATGTTTTTGGTGGAGGCCTTTTTGGCAATTCGTCCACCTAAACTCTTCAGTCCTAAGCTATGTCCTGGGTTACCAACTTGAAGGTTTTTGAGACCATCCTCAAATGGAAGGCCAGTGACAGTGGCATCCTCGGTTCCTGCCTTTTTAGCATATCGCTTAATGTTGGTTTTTGATAAATTAATACGGAATGCAGTGTCTAGTAAATTGTTGGGTTCAAGGTATTCATGTGGAATATGTAAAAGGAAGGCAAGAAGTTCTGAATTGGTTGGACATGAGTGTAAGAGATGATCTAAATATTATTTAAAAGAAATGTACATTGATAAATATTCTATATCCTTTTCTCACCTTTGCATAAATCTAGAATGGCTAGGCTTACTCGATAAAACACTTTAATGCCTAAGAAGAAGGAATGTATGTAAGCTGAGGATCTGAATGTGCGTTCTTTTCATGTTTTTTTAGTTTACCCTCAAAATAAAATGCGTCCCAAACACGTAGCACTGATTCCCAAGGAAGTGTCATGGTAAATGCAGTTAGGAACCATTGGGCTATATACATAATTGGAAGTACATCATTGTTTTCTAAATGCTGAGCCAACTTTGGGTTATGATCCTTTAATAATTGCCCAATGATGTATGCATCAATTCTTAACTGGGAAAGTGTAGGTGTGAAGTATCCATTCATATACCGATCAATAGTAGCCACCAATAACCAAAACGAGTCCTTTTTTTTTAATACAAAATTAGTTAATCCATCAACTCTAGATTTCTATTTCTTTTTTTTTTTTTTTTTCTATTACTTCGACAGTCATCTGCATAAGCATTAGTCCTGCTAAACGGCCCATGCCTTGGCAATATTCTAAATCAGAATTGTATTGGGCATATGCTTTTAATATATTTCGCAAATTCTGTTGTCCCAAGCCATCCTTTTCCATAAATTGTGTGTGATCAGGATAACATCGTTCAATATCTCTTTCAATTACGTCGTAAATAGGGATCCTAGGCTTGGATAACAAGTTTTGAAATTGATTTGATCTCTTGTAGTCATCACTACCAGCCAAGAATTGCCACACTTTGGCTCTCACAGATGCTGGTATTCCTCCACGAACCAATTTTTTCATCTTTACATCCTTTTTAACCGTTCCAGCATCGAGTTTGTTGATTATATTTAGCCATTTTAATTCATTTTCTCTGTATTCTTTCATAGCTTTGGTAGACATGTTTGCTCTGCATGTAAATAAACTATTAGCTTCCTGGGAAGATAAAATGGGGTTTCAGGGGGTGAGGAACAATGAAGAAGACATGTACCTGAATGAAGGACGACCGCGTTTGATAATGAATCCATATTCATCAACATTTTCATTTTGAATAAAAGGTGAATTGTTATTATTCTTTGTTGGTGTAGTCTGGCTTTTCCTTTGTACACCGGTGTTTTGTATATTAGTAGCTACTGGGCGTGCAGGAGATCTTGGTGGTGGTATAGGGCCGTACAGTTCTGTGTTCTCTTCATCCGAGTAATCAATGTTGAGTGCAGATGTATCAAATGGATCATGATTATTGTTGTTGTTATCTAATCATATATTACACGTATAAAATTAATTTTATGGTTATTGATAAGCTGCTTTTTTTTCTGTACCTAGATTTTCTCCAGAATAATTGTAGGAATCGTATGATATTCGAGACTCTTTTATATTATGACTTGAAGAAGTCGAAACTGAGCCTATACTTTCAAAACTCGGCTTACTGACCCAGTGTCTCGATGAGGGTACGGGTGAAGCATATCGATCAGAATTGGAAGAAAATGAATGAATAGAGCCTCTTAATTGGTTGAATTGTTCTTGTCTATTTTTCATCATTTCTATATCAAATTCTGTTCCATGGCTACTTGTAGAGTTTCTATATTGCGAATGGTCGGTAAAATCAAGATCAGCGTCAAGCGATTCTAATACACGAGGATCTAGTTCTACAAAATGCACGGTTTCTGCATTAAAGTTTCCAATAACGCCTTCACAGTATCCCTAAAAGATCTCTTATATTGGTAAATCTTTATATAAAATACAGCATTGTACTGTATTTATTTACCATATAAATATCATTCTCTATATGTTTTAATATAGTAATCCTTTCTCCTGTAAACAAATTTAGCCTTATTTTATATCTAAAATGTCTGTGTACACAAACCTTGCAAATACATCAGTTCTTCAGGAGTGTTGGCCAAAATATCCACTTTTGATACACAAGCGCCTAAACCACCTATATATTTTTTAACTTGGTCGATGTCACAATCATGTATTGTTGTAGGAAACTTACCTTTCTCAGCAAAGGCTTTCAACTCGGCTAAACTCATCGAATCGACATCTATTGAAGCATTATCCAAAGCTTCTGCTGGATCTTTCAATAGTCGTGCAATCTTTTCATTAAGCTCTTCGAGATTAGCAGAGGTATGTCGTGTAATTTTTGGTTCCATATATCAAGTTAAAAAAGAGAAAAATAAAATAAGGAAGTTCCCTCCTTTTATATGAAAGAAGGAAGAAAAAAAAAGGTGAAGAGGATGGTTTACTCCCAAATAAGGAAGACATGTGCGATTAAACACCGCTATGAGTTACGTGGAGAAGAACCTTTTTTTATTGTTTATTTAAAAAGTAACCCCCATTTTAAATGTCTAAATCATCATCTGGATCTTCGTCATCAAAGTCATCAGCAGCGTCAGGATCGTAATAGATTAAACCTCCTTGCTTCTTTTGCTCCTCAACGCTAACTTCTAATTGTTGAGCCTTGTAATAAGGCAGGACCAAATTCTCCTTTGCTTTTCTTTGTTCATCGGTCAATGACAAGTTGAAGGATAAATTGGCTGCTGGATCGGGTTGGTTGTCTACTTGCATCTCTTCAGGTTGATTTTCAACTTCGACAACGCCTGTTAATTGACTTGCTGGTACCACTTGAAGTATTCCATCTCTCACAAGGAACCCATTTGTCTCATAAGTTACTTTACCACTCTTTTTACGCCATTCAATATGTACAATACCACCCTTTGTGATTGCATTGGAAGTGGTAGTCAAATATGAAAACGTATCTTGAGGTGTGAATCCAGTCAGAGCTGCTTGCGTATCAAAGTGTGTGCGTTCTTTAAGCGCTTCAAGCTTTATTGTGACAGTAGCTAATTTGTTGATAGATTCTTGCATACTTAAGCCATTTTTAGTTGGTAACTTGATATCAAAGTGATGTCTAATCGCCAAGTGTGTGGTGTCTATTGCTTTTTTAGTACAAATGAATAAAAAAAAAATACGATAACCAACCAGTTGTTAATGATTCTAATGTTTTTACAAGTTGATAAGTTTTAAATTGAGATACCATAAATAATGACGCTAGAGAGTCAACAAGAATCGTGCAGCATGGTGTATCATTTACTTGCTTGATCAATGGAAGTAAAATGGAGTTTTCAATATCAGTTATATTGTTAATCAATTGTACATTGGGATCGTCGTTTGCTTTATTCACATTATCCCAACCATATGGATCTGTGTAGCAGTCGATGATGTGTATGTCTTTTGTTGATTCAAATTGTTTCTTCCAAACTTTTGGTGATGTTTCTGTTAACAGCACTACAAGTGATTTGTTGTTTTTAAGTGCACGTTTACCAATGTCCACTAAGATGGACATTGCCGATAAGCGAATAGAGTCATTGATTAAAATAAAAGAAGAAGACTTGTTTAATATTTGTTCAAAGCAAAGTGTATTCATTTTGCTTAAAAAAGTTCGATTATCTATTTCTTGGGGGCTGTTACTTTTTGACAAATGCGTGACTTGCAGTAATTTTTTCTCCATCATTTTATCATGCAATTCTAAACAACGGCAAGGACAACTCTACGTAAAGAGGGAATGGTGATTCAATTATAGGTCTTAAATATAGCTTCATTAATGTTCAGCTGATGGCTAGAATAATCTCGTTGTAATAGAGTATATCTCTATAAGAACTTTAAATATTCAGCGCGTTCACAGTAGAGGCAAAGGTGTTTACACCAAAAGCCAATACAATCTAGGATTTGATGGTCATAGTATCTTTCAATAAACTGTACAAGATGCAATACTATTCTTTCCTTTGACTACCATGCATTTTTCTGTCGTCACAGTTTGATAAACTTATTTTTATATTTGCCAATTTAGATTATTTATCATTGAAATTAAATAAAAATCAAATATAGAATTTGAACCTTGTAGTTTCAAATGAAATACTGAGAATACCAAATTTAAGTCAATTCTTCATTGAGCTGTTGAAATGTTGTATCCTTTGTCATAAATCATTAGAATTAGCTATTGCCCATTGTCATCGATTAATTCTAGAACATCCCATAAATTGGAAGGCACTTGGTTTCTTACATATTGGCCTAGTTTATCTCTTTGATATATTGTTTGATGAAGTATTCAAGCTTACTCTGAACACCTTGCTTCTAATTGGTTTTGTCTTTTTTTTACTGATGCATTTAATAAAAATATCATTAAAGTTATATTTCATTCTATTTGCTTACTAAATTCATTGTTTCAAACATTTAGCTATTTCTTTCTATATTTTTACTATTCAGGGACATTCATTCAAGTTACGAGAGAAAATGTATGCATAAAACCTGCTATGAAGATGTTTAAAAAACCAGACGGATTGACACTCATGGACGACAATATGATAATTGTGGTTGCTGCTGTAGTAATGTCATATTGAATCAGTTCGTCAGGATCGAGATAACCATGTGGCTTAAAAGGAACACTAGAGTATGCAAAAGAGTTTTCTTATGGTAGGGCTTGATTATAAATTGTATATGCTCCAGTCTTCGGCTGGTTGTCAGAAACTACACATTTAGATGGCTTCTATCTGTAACCCATTTGCTTCCAGTAGTAGTATATTGGTAGTGATAATCTAGGAGCATAGCTGAGACGGGAAGTGGCTTAGATACACATAAAGGTATTGTCAAAGAATAAAGCTCTAAAGTACCCCCGTTTTAAGGCTGAGATGTAGAGAGGTTACACTAGGAAGAAGAACTTCTGTTTGTACATTGTCAAAAAGGCTACAAAACAGACCTGACAGAGAAAGTGAGATCTGATGGCGATTGACAATGTCATGGGAAGATTATATGTCTATGAACTCCAAGAATGGCTGAATTTGATAGTGCGAGTGTAGTATGCGTCGTATCTTTGAGAGGCAGAGGGTCTGGTCTAATATACTTCAAAGTACACGGAGATCATCTTGAGTTATGTCCAGAGGTGGTCCATCCGTTTGCAAGTTGTGTTGTATGGGTCATATTGTAGAACAGTAACGATTATAACTGACATTGATAGATATAAGTCTTAATACAAGATAATGATAAAAATAAAATATGTTTAAATAAGATCATACAATCAAATCAAAGTAAACATACTCTTCTAGGATATGTGTTGTATTAATGATAGCCCTTTGATAAAAAGAAGTATCAACTAAAAGAACAAGGCCCTTTCCTATTGTCAGAAGTCCAATCTAATGTTAGGAATATTCAATCTTGCAGATAATTGAACTAAAGCGTAAAATAACGTTATTCAAATCAGCGAGGAATTCCCAGAATAAAAAGATAGTCTATGCCAGACATACAAAAGAAAAAATGAAAATTTTTTATAATCATAATTATAGATAAGAGTTGCTAAAGCATCCGAAGTTCAGAAGAGCGCTTATAATAGAAGATATTAACATTTCCATTAATTAACTAAATAACCTAATATGTATATGTCTTTGTGTATTAATGTAACCTGTACAATTTTTTGGGCTGCAAATCTATTTGTTAACTCTGCTAATGCATTCTCTGAAGTGTGTTAAAGGTAGTCTCATTTGATCCACAATGTTGATAGAATCACATTTTGCAATAAAATCAAGTTTAGCTTATAAAATCTTTAAGCCATGTTATATGATACATATCGATACAAGCTCTCTTTGCTTAATGCTTTCTAATGAGAGCTTTTAATTTAAAGAGAAAAACTTTTTTTTTTCATATCATTCCTATAATCAACGAGCAAATCTTTACTATATCAATCAATTTGATATTTTGCAAGAGTACTACAGACCATCTACATAAATTTAAATTTGACTTTTGTTTTTATTTTGTTTTTTATTTTTTTTTCTAAAAAAAAACAAGTTAAAACAAGCTTTACATCAACAATTCAGGAAATAAGTCAATGTAATGAAAAAGTAAAGTGAGCAAGTCTTTCCTAATTGGGTGTAATAGTAAAGAAAAGCATCTTATAGGTTTCTTTGTCCGTCTATTTTTTTTTTAGGAAATTTTCATTGTTCACACTTTTAAAAATACAAAATAAAATGAACAAAAGATACATAAGTTACTGAACCATTGTCTTAAAGCCAATATCCAAATTCCATAAAAGCATTGGCACAAACAGACTTTGTCAACTTGATAAAGACTAATTACAAATCTTAATTGTGATTATTCACTCTAAGCTTGTGTATAGCAGAAATGCCAAAAGAGTTACACTAAAGACAAGTTATATTAAGTATTATCGTTAGTTAATGCTTAGATGGTAAGAAATATAGACCGATATTCATTTCTGATAAAGACCATGTTTGTCAAATCACTTCAATAGAGAATATGTTAATAGAAGCTATATTTACATTCTTAAGCTTCCATTTCATTGGTTATGTATGTTTACTCACTTAGAATCCTTTTTTTTTTCTTTCTACCTTTTGTCTCTTTTACTCTCATGCATATAAATATGGAATAAATCAACTTTTTACTTGTTTATAAATAAAATCCAAAATAAAGATGAGAATAAAATGAACATGTTGTTCACATCCTGTATTGTTTAATCCTTTTTTCACACAAATACTAAAACGAACCGTCAAACATAAACAAAATATGATGCGCCAATTATTTTACTAAAATACCTTTTAATTAATTCCGCAAATATTAACTCAGTAAAATTTCCCATCACTACATACACAGCTAATTTTGTGCCTGAAAGCTATATGATAAAGACTAGATGATCTATAATTGCAGTACTTATTTGATTGTAAAATATAAAGGGCAAATAAATGGAATGTGAACTTGATTTTTATCATAAAGACTGTAGCTGAATTTCTTTTCTTGCATGAAAAAAAAACTTATTTGTGTTACATGGTTCATTATCTCTTCATATCTAACCTTTATTCAAAATGAATTGATTTGTAGAGTATCGATATTACTTTCAAGGAAAAAAGTTATAGGATTTTTTTTAAAAATGCTCATTTCTTTTTATATAAATTTTTCTTTTAGTAAACAAACTTTTTTTCAAGACCATATCCTCTCTTGTTTACTTGTTATGCAAGAAATTTTTTTATTGAAATAACGCTAATTTTTATTATTACTTGATTAAAGCTTCTTTGATATAAAAAAAAAGAAAATGTAATTTATTCAATAAAGTGAGATAAAAATTCAAAACAAGATGGTTCATGCTTTGCTTATTGTTTGAATCATAGGATTTAGTTAAAATGTGCTCCTTTAATCATTTTTTGAGTTTAAAAAGGTACCGGAAATCCTAAAATGGTAATGCTTTGCGATTTGTTTAAACGTCTTTCAGATATTTTGGAGTAAAATGAAAGAGATATAAAAAAGAGGTCAACGTAAGAAAGAAAAAGAACAAAGAATAAATGTCTATAAAGATTGAAAGAAGCTTGAAAAATTTATTTTATTGAAATCTATGCTTCTTTATTAAAAAAGTGATGTCAATATGCTAGCTTGTAGTTATAAAGTAAACATGGTTGAAACCTGTTTACAATCTTTTATTTCTTGGCTGAGCATCACAACAAAACGATTCATCCGGTTTTATCCATTCATAATATTGGAATGACATATGATTCTTTCATTTTTCAATGCTGAGAATGAAGAAATTCCATAGTCACAAGCTTCGAAAAAAGGTATAAATACGCGTCCTATTTTCACTTTTCTTTTTTTCCTTATCCCTCAAGTTTTCATGTTTACATGTTTCTTGCGAAAAAAACACAAGTTTTCTTGATTTCTTGCGAAAAAAATCATATCAAGTTTTCTTGGTTTCTTGCGAAAAAAACCATTCAAGTTTTACCTTGGCTTCTTGCGAAAAAAGTCAAGGCTTAGTTTTTTATATAATTAAATGAAAATGAAAAATGAAATTAAATACTCGTATTTAATAAAGGTTATCACTAATGTTTTGTTGTTTGTCATAATAAAAAGGGGAAGTTTGATTTGTCCAACTGAAAACTGACTTTGATTGAGCTACTGAGATTAAATATACTACATTATAATTTTTTTTGTATGAAACGTGTTCAAGTGCTGAGGTTTGTTTATTAAAGTCCACTCTTTCATTATTAAGCTTCTTATATAAAATAAGTAATACCAAATATAAATCATTGACCATAAAGGCGAATTTGATGATTGATTGTTTTGAATTGAAAGACAAATTTAGCTTTATATTGACTCCAACAAAATAATATGGTTTTCTTGATGATAAGCTTTTAAAATTTATAGCTTTAAATGTTTATTAGCATAAAATATACAGTATGTTTTAATCGTTTCAAAATAAATAAATAGAACAAATGCTTAGTACTTGATAATTTTATATGCATTTGCGTATATAAATGATGGTAACAAAATTTCAACCAATCATGTTTTAGTATTCTATTAATATGAGTGGCTTTCTTTCGAAATTCTATCCTTGTCCTTTTTTTCTCTTTTATCTTCATGTCAGCTTATGACGAAGTAAAGAAAGGATCGCTCAAATTTAAAGGAGGCGGATCCTCTTCCATAAAGTAGGTCTTTTATTAATAATTCAAGCATGTTAATAATTAAATTATTAGAAAAAAGAAGAAAAAATCCAAAACTGATAAAGAAAAGCTTGAACGAGGATTGCGTGAAGGTTCAGCAGAATCACGTTATCAGGAAGTAGAAAAAACTGAAGCAGAACGCAAGTTTGAAGAAACTAAACGACAAAGGGTAAGAGTTTAAACGCTTTAAGAGGGAATTGTTTTAATCCTATTGTACATTAGCAAATGGAAAGAGTATCGAAAGCTGCGAGTAAATCACATAAAGACCGAGTGAGTGAATTTAATCAAAAACTCGAGAAGCTTAGTGAACACCATGATATTCCTAAGGTTGGACCAGGCTAACATTGTGTATATGCATACATTTATTCTCAAATAAAACATCATTTATCAACGAAAGAAAAGCGTCTTGTTTATGTACTTTGTGTTGTATAAAAAATGTGAGCAATTGCAACAGAACAGGGCAATTGAAACTTTATGGTACTGGCTGCTACAGACTTTGCATTCTGCCTGAGATCACATTATATACAATATGCAACAGTTATATAAGACTCTATAAATAACAAGCCGTAATGTTGAATATTCCTTGATTACAGCATTGGCAAAAAAGAAGCTCAATGTTGGACTTATTAATGTATATATAATAATCAAGAACAATGGAATTTCTAATGTATATTTATAAGGATATCTCAAATACTGATTTTGTTGACTGGTTGGAATTTTGGATCTCTTCGCATACAGTTGACAGTTATAGAATTGATCTACCGCTTATTCAAATAAATGAATTTCAGCCTAAGGACTCCCAGTTATGTAGGGTTGTTGTGAAGGGTTTAGCAGATACAGTTAAACTATTTGATGAAAAAGGATATTTGAAGACAGGCATTGTATTTGAAAATAGATAAAAACAAGTTATTATAAAGATATCTTTCAATATCATAACAATATTTTTTATCCAATTGATATTGAAAGTGTACTTATTATACATCCAGTTGCTATTAACTCTGCTGTATTTGAGATGCTTTCTCTTGAGCATCAAGTAATGGTTAAATATACAAGATATTACGTGTATTATCGTTAATTCTGATATTAAAGATGAATAAATAACTTGCATTGATTCAGTACACAAAAGTAGTTTCATAAAAGCTACTCAATGAATGGCAACAAGGCAAATGATCAATTTAATTTTATTGTTTCTAAAAATAATAAAAACTAGAAAAGAATAATTCGAGTATAACTATGAACTGTATACTCATTTTCCCAACAAACGCCTTAAGCGCGGTTTCTTCTTCTTTGTTGTACCCACACAGTTGATAGAGCGAATATTCATGAATAAACCTAGAAACTACGAAATCATAGTCCAACCAGATTTCTAATAATAAATGTGAGGCTTCTGCAATAGTCATCTTTGTCTTATTGTCCCTACATGTATTCTAACGACTATTGGAACCTGGCTTCAGGAATGACAGGTTAACGCAATCCTATTCACTAATTGTTGTTAAGTCATTAATTTATCCACTTCATTGATACTTGATTCTTCAAAGAAACAGCGGTTAACATTTATCCACTGCCATTCTTTTATCTTTTCATCCTTTCAACATCATTGCTTTTAACTGATCAATTGAAACAGCGGTAAAGGTCCAGACATTCAAAAAGCAGGAATAGTCTCGATTGTTCTTATTAATAAAGTAATATATATATATTTTAGTTTACAAACTACTGCCTTTTCTTTTCTCATGCTTTTCTTTTTTATATCATATTTTATATTTAGCAAAATAAGTGCGATATAAGAGGTGGCATACCTTTTCTAGATTTTTGAGAAAAAGGATATGAAAATTTATGAACAATACAGAGCTTTGCATATCCGCAACTTCTAATCGTCAACCATTATGAGACAATGTATTTAACGTTGGTTTATTTTCAGACTGTAATGGTAAACATTCAATGAATCGAGGTTACAAGAAAAACAATTGAGGAATAAACAATGGAAAATGAATACAGTAAAAGAAAAGCAAAATTTAATAGTTAAAGTAATTTACATGTGCTTGTAATAAACATTGCTAGAAATATATCAAATGTTTTAACATGTATATGTACGAGATGTGAAAGAGGGCGCATTTCTTCTTTATATGAGCAAAAAAATAAAATAAAAGGAATATTTACGCGTGTATAACAATATATACATTTTTTAGATGTAGCCAGCATTTTCTCTTGGAGGGACAGCAGGAAGAGCAGAAACAGAAGAAGCATAGCTTGCAAAAGCACTGCTTAAGTCTTCACCTTTAGCAACAGGCGGTAAATGGACCTTTCGATTTTCTTCAGAGCTGCTCTTTCCAGCTAATGTTTCTATGACAAATAATTTATCGACATGGTTTAGTATGAACTCTATGACACCAATCTTGTATGTCATTTCTAAAAGATCTCTATTTTCTTCTTTGTGTCTAAGTAAGGTAGGTCCGAAAATAACAGCAAGGTTTTTAGATGTCATCAAGTTTTCTTTTTGACTTTGCTGGACTCTATTTTATAAAGGATCAGGATAAATAAGCCTATAAACAAACAATGCTTTACCTATGTAAATGTTCCATTAAATATTTAAGGGTATTAAAGTTTTCAATAGGCAACATTTGTATCAATTGAGTTATTGTTTGTAACTGCTCTGTAGCACTTGCCATCACTAAAATACAAGAATTAGCTTGAAGTATATGATGAAAATAGAGGTTTTTTTTTACTAATGGCATCCATGAACTTTGAATGAAGTTCATAAGTAAACAAGGGATTAGGAAGCTCACGGAAATATTGCTTCAAGACACTTGTTACTGCACAAATATCATTCCATTTCTCTTCATCAATAAGATCTGGAGTCTCACCCTTTTCAAAGGCCAATTGAATTTGTCTCATTTGCCCTACACCTCCCGATTTTCGATAGATACCTTCATAATCCATACCTCTAGCTTCTACAGATTCAATGCATTTTTCGACAACAAGGGGTATTTTGCCTTTTTCTGCTTGTACTTGTTTGACTAAATCGTTACCAAACATATGACGTGTGTCGTCATTGCTATTTGATTCCATGCAACCCTTTCGACTGCAATTCTGTGGAACACTATACATACATTTAGAGTGACAAGTGACATTACATTCTGGCAAATTATTTAGTATAAAATATATATAATGCTCTTGTTTTACCTGAACATTTCAATTCTGTAACTCGCCACATCTTTTCATTGCAAACTTCACACTTAGCAGGCCGTAAAAACTTGTTTACACCAAAATGATGTTTCCCTCCAACTTTATTACCATTTTCAGATTCTGAGACCGGCTCAAGAGACCTCGAATGTTGTGTGGATTCATAGGAAACAGAGGTCAATTTATCATCGCTTTTGCTTGCTTTTCTAGACGATTTGTTTAAAATGCTTCCATTTCTTCTGAACTTAAATAGTTTGGGAGCTGCTGAACCATTAAAGCTATCTCTCTGTGCTACCTTGGGAGTGGTGTTGGTTGGGGCATCTCCTATTATCTTTATCTCTGGCATTGAGTTGGAGTGAACGATACCAATGGATCCGGTAGACAAATTTCGTCTGTGCTTGCTGTTTGCTTCTTTGGTATCCTTATTTACTTCCTCATTATTGATATTGTCATTCAAAAAGCTTGTACCAGCAATGAGTGCCTTGGCTTCTTGTTCTCGTTCAATCACTTTTCGTGAAAGATCGTTATTTAATTGAGTCAAATCATTGTTTCTTTTGATCAGCATTTCCATATCAGATATCATAGCATCTCTTTTTTTGTTTAATTTGTCACAATTGTCCTTGATTGCCATCATGTCCTTTTGCATCGAATCCAATTGCTGTTGATAAGCATGTTGTAATCTTTCCCAATGTAAATCTTGCGGCTTTTGACTGACAAGAAGCTTTTCAATGTTATTTGAGTGAGATTCGAGTTCTTTTAGCAGGTGATCTCTTTCTGCACGTAAATCATGACAGGCTTGCTCAAGATCACCACGAATTTCACATAATTCTTCAATTTCTTCTTTTGTGTATTGCATAAAGCTAGGTCCGCTGAATATGGAAGCTTGTTGATAAAAAGCAATTTCACTCTTCAAGCGCACATTCAAACGATCCGCTTCTTTTCTAGCGCTCACTTCAGCTACATAACCTTCTTTGACTATTTGAAATTCATCTAAAGCCTTTCTACTGATGTTCTAATAATAGTAATGAGCATATATAGTGTTGTGTATATAAAATAGTACCTTGATTTTATTAAATTTGCCTTCCACCTCTCTTAGTCTATACTTTGTTTCCAACAGTTCTTGTTTTAATTGATTTACATCGCTTGTATCGCATTCTAATGAGTTTACGTTGGGTTCAATTGTGTTATAATGGCCTTCTTCACTATTTCTTTGTCCCAGTAAAATATCATTCAATTCTGAAATTTCTCTTGAATCTATCATTTAATTAGTATACAAATGTTATTTCATATATGTATCTATAAGCTTACCTATGACAGGATCCTTCAAATAATCTTCTACATAAGCATTAACAATAGAAGTCGTGGATGACGAACGAAAAGAAACATCCAACAAATTTCTATTTTCTTCCCCTAATTTTTTCTATTTTTATTACAAAAATTAGTAATAAATCACTACATGTAATTAACAATTTACGCTGCTATTTTTTTCATCTCTTCTTTTAAGACGAAGCTGTTTTCTTGCTTCATGGCACTTAGTACAAAATATGCCCTATAATATACAATTATTTCCTGGTTCAATTCAGGTTCTATGCATGTTTTCTGTTTTTTTTTACTTTAGTAGTTTGTGTGAATACTAAATCTTCAATCTTTTTACTGCACTGAATACAACGGAAACAATCTGCATGATATGCTTCTTCACCTATGTATACAATAGTAAGTAAGTTTTCAATTATGAATATATGCTTTACCTGTCATAATAGCTTCATCCTTTATTGTTTTACCACAAGCATGACAACTATAAGAGCAATCTTCACAAATGGGACTTCCATCTCTTAATAATAAAAGATTGCTATAACATTCTACTAATTTACGACACTTGGCACAGCGAAAACTACACATTGTGGGAGCATAAATAAGAGCAAATAATGGTAATAGTAAAAAAATGCCTTATTTGTACCATTCAAAGTGCCAAATGCCATCACCAAACTGAACAACAGAACCATCCTCAATAGGCTTTAAACACCCTTGACAGTGAGGGTCTTCACACTCTTCTCCTCCTCCAGTGTTGTTATCGTTGTTGTTTTCATAAAATGTTGTATCCATATTTTTGCCGCCCTTTATAAGAAGGAGAAAAAGAAAAAGGGAAAAAAAGATTGGATCCCGAATATATTAATCTGTTTTTATTAATAATTTTTGAGCAATACTTTGAAGGAATTGGTCATAACCATATTGTGACAAGAGTTGTAAGCCGATGGGGTACTTATCTTGGCCAAAGGGTATTGTGATTGCAGGTATTCCTGCTAAATTAGCAGGTAAAGTCATCACATCATTCATGTACTCTGTGACCAATTCATCTCTATTATTTAAAATGGGTGCATCGGACGTTGCGCTTGGAATTAATAGAATATGAGCTGAGCCCTGTGTGAAACCTTGATTGTGTAGTAAATTGGGTTGTTTAAATACATTATCAAAATCTTGTTGAATTAAGCGTCTTGCTTTTTGTGCTGGTAAGAATAATGTTTCATATGTTCTACCATTAATCATAAATATAAGAGTATAACTTAATTACTGTTTTAATATAGTGCCTACCCAGCTGTGAGAACATGAGTTCCAAGTAATATACGTCTTTGAACCTCAGCACCAAATCCTTGACTACGTGTGATTGAAAATAATAATTGATCTTCTTCCTCTTCTTTACTCCGATAACCTTAAATAAAGGTGAATTTCTGAAGCAAAAACAAAAATCTAGAACTTTTCTATTTACCATATTTCATTCCATCGAATCTTGCTAAATTAGAACTTGCTTCTGCTAATGCAATTATATAATAAGCAGGCAAGGCTAATGGTACATGTGGCATAGATACAGGCACAATCTCTGCTCCAAGATTCTTTAATTTTTCAATTCCTTTACGCCAAACATCAACCACTTTGTCTGATAACGAGTCCACGTAAAACTCCTGTGGAATACCAACTACTAATCCACTTAGATCATCTTTATCTTGCCATTTGGATTTCAATTCATTATCCTTTTCATCCAGCTCATTCCTAAATTCAACAGGTATTGAAGTAGGATCTAATTCATCGTATTCAGATATAATATCTATCACAAGGTACGTGAGCAATTACTATTGTGTAACTTGTATAATTATTTTTTACTGTAAACATCAGAACAATCATTGACTGTCTTTGCCAATATGCCAATTGTATCCAAGGAATTCGCATAAGAAATTAATCCGTTTCTAGAGCAACGACCATAAGAAGGTTTAAACCCAACAACTCCACAATAGGAAGCTGGCATTCTAACCGATCCACCTGTGTCTGATCCTAGAGCACTAACATTTACTGTCACTTTTATTTAATTCAATCAGGAACAGCGTTCATTTCTTACGCTCTACACATATTAGCTGCAACACTAGCCGCACTTCCTCCTGAACTTCCACCTGCTACTCGTTTGTCACTCAAATCATAAGGATTTACAACAGGGCCATAGACACTGTGTACATTAGCTGATCTACTCGAGTTTTAATAAGCAAGCTTTTAATCATTACCACGATTTACCCCATGCCAAATTCGTCCATATTTGTCTTTCCAACGATCAATGCACCGGCATCATTTAATAATTGAACAACAGTCGCGTCATAAGGAGAAGTGAAATCTATATAAATTAATATATGCTTTTTTTGGTCATGCTTACTCAATATAAACCTTTCAGCATATTCGAGGCACAAGTAGTCGGAAGAGATTTTGTGCATATGTTATCTTTGATAGCAATAGGTGCTCCGTCTATGGGACTCAACGCTTTACCTATATTATCAATCAATCTTTTTTGTTTTTTGGTTTAAATATTCTAAGGTTGGACCTTCATTGTATCTATTATCTGATTCTATTGCTTTTTGTTCTAGTAATTGTCTATTATTTATGGAAACAAATGCGTTGATTTCTGAATTATGTTTGTCGATTGTATTTAAACACTGTTGAACAGCCAACACAGAAGAATGTCGACACTAGCAAATGATAATAATAAGAACACTGTTTGCTTCCTATAAGAATTATTTTGTTGTTACTTGTCGTTTTAAATAATATTTTGTCGATAATCGTGGTGTTGACCTCAAAAACATTTTATTACAAGAAAAAAAAAATTGACAGGCCCTTTTATTTGCAAGTCAATTAAAACACCACTAAAATGCAGTGTTATCCAAAATTAGAATGATTATCATGACTTCACCGTCATTTTTTCTTCCTTTCATTTAATTCATAAAAATCATGTCGAGGATTTCAACACAAACAAACTTGTTACCGGGAATTTTGCGAGTAAGCAGTACGAAAATAGAACTCTAAGAGAAACTTACATTATAAAGATTACTATCAATAGCTGTTTTTTGAATATACCAGTCAAGCGGCCTTATATAATTATCACACTTGGAGGTTTATCACAATTAATTAAAAGTTAATAGTAGCTAATATCCACATAGACCAAGTACATCAAACATCTATATCAGAATATCCACAAGGTTACTGGAACGAAGGGTTTGAACTCAAAGTATCTTATCACAACCAACTCTTTGATACCATTCAACTCGACCTGTACGATAGCCAGATATTCCTTTGGGACAAACATATCGGACGAGCTGAGATTCGCTTAATGTATTTGGAGGGAATGCCCGAGTGTTTTACGAGCTACTATGAGATATTTGAAAAACGACTCGCAATTGGTGCCACCTCTCAAGTAAGCCGAAAGACATTGATGACATCTGGTGTCGGTGCTATCCAAGCACAGATCGCGTATAGATATCGTGTCCATACAACGCAAACTTCCTTGGACGCGAGCGAGATGAATGATTTGATTGATCGACAACAGATGGCGATTGGATTGAACGATCGTGAGTTGATCGAGGAATTTAATAAACGGCTCAAATGTCAGCGCGAGTCGAATGAGGATATTGAATTTAACAAATTCGAACAGCAAGAGCTAGCAGATGATGGGCAAGATGTTCCCGACGATAGTAGCACAGAGGAGCAACAGCAACGTCCTTTGTCGCTATCTAGGTCACGTGCAAGCACATTGTCTGTTGTACAACAAGAGCAAGAAAACAAGACATCACTACTAGGTTCACTTTCTTCTTTATTTAGTTTCTCATTTAGTAATGGATCAGCTACAGTTGAGAGCCACAGCACATTAAAAGAAGATGAGTTAGAAAAGAATGTTCTGGAAGAAGAAGAAGAAGGACTAAAGTCTTTTCCGATACTGAATACACTAGGCTCATGGACGATGGCAAAAGAAACAAACCAAGTGCTACGAGCAATTGGGAAACTGCTCGTTGCTTTTGTAAGTCTAAGAATAAAATTAGATAATAATAATCATAACATTATTGATTAGGGACAAGGATTTGAATTGTCCAATTTACAAATATTAGCAGGCTTTACTGTGGTTGAAAAATTTTATGCTGATCTTCCTAGAGATAGAACGTGGGATCTGGTACAAGATGCTTCGGAAATTGAAATGTCATCGTACATGTGGAGGTATGCGATGGCTTCTTATGGATGGAAAGGGCTCAATTTTATTGGCAAGGGAAACGGAATCTTTTCTGATGCTGTGAGAGAACAATCGGACGCACTCTCTATTTGTGAGCATCTGAATATTGATAAACAAGATTTATTGGCCTATGAATTAAGAACAGGGGCAGCTTTTAGACCAAGCTACTTTATTGCCAGAGATAGAAAATTAAATGCCATTGTACTTAGTATTAGGGGAACAATGGTACAAGTGAATATAACCTTAAAATATAACTATGGTAACACTATTATACATAGAGTACATTTGATACTATGACAGATCTTGTATGTGAATATGAACCATGGAAAGGTGGTATTGTACATAAAGGAATGAAGGTAAATAGCGACGCTAATAATATCAATATTTTGCAATGGTTGATATATTTGTATATATGTAGTCATCCGCTGCTTGGTTCTTTCGTAATGTGGCGCCTAAATTAATTGCCTATGTGAACAAGCATTCTACTACATCACTATATATTGTGGGTCACAGTCTTGGTGCTTCTACAGGCGCCATTTTAACTATCATGCTTTCAGATTATATCAATGAATTTCGCAAAGGAAAAGATAGAGACTTTACAATTGAATGCTTTGGTTACGCCCCTGCCTGTGGATTAAGTTTAGATTTAGCCAATAGATATAAAGTAAACTAATAAGAAATAACACAAATTTATACTAATATAAAGTTAGGACCAAATTACGTCTGTTGTATTTGCAGATGATTTTGTTAGTAAATTAAGTTACGGCTCCATGATGGATGTAAAAGAGCTTATTTTAGCAGGTGCAGAAGCATCAAAAAACATTGGCATTGGACAATTAGTTTGGGCTAATGAACTTGAGAATGACGCATGGAAGGCTGCATTTAAAAGAGTAGCTGAATGCAGGAAACGCTGTTTAGAAAGTATGTCGAACCCAAGAGTAAGTTTTTTTTTTTTTTTTTTCATACAAACTCCTTTTTTTTATACTAAAGTTGCGTGAAAAGCTTTACGTTGCAGGCACTGTATATCAATTCTGGCTGGACCCTATACCTAATAACGATTCGCGGATTGTGATTGAAAGAACAACACCTGAAAAAGTGTCTACAGAATTAATCTTAAAACGATCTATTCTCCTTGACCATTTACCCACTAATTTTGATGTGGCATTTAGCAAAGCACTGGATTCATTAAAGATCAAGCCAACAGATCAGTTGACAAAGGATCAACAGAGAGAAAGAGAAGAGATGAAGAGAAATGAATCAACGCACGATAAAATACTTGATTCTATTGCTGAAGCAGGCATCAAAGGAACAACAGAAAGGGGTGGAGGCGAAGGAAATATTTTGGGACGAGAAGAAATGGGACGAAAATAAAGCTGTGTCCTGGGTTGCTCATATACTTCACAAAACAAAAAAGAGACAAATAAAAATTTAAAATTTTAAACAAAGACAGCAGTTTATAATTGAAAATGGTAAAGGAAAATTATTTAATGAAGATGGTGGGGAAATATCTGTGCTTCAAATGGAAGTCGATGATCCTAATTTTCCTCTTGGAGATGTTACGGATTTCAATACGTACCATGACCTGAAACGACCTGAGAAACTAAAGGGAGAATGTACAGAATCTAGTGGTAATAGATTAAAAAGCCCAAACTTTTCTGAGAGTGAAGCTTCAACCCTTAAAACATATCGTAAATATAAAGAAAGGAAATGGATCATTTCTGCTTTTTAGTAAATGAAAAGGGTATGTCCGTTCGCAGTGCAGCAAAGCAGTTAAAGATCCCATCTAGTACTGCTTTTTGCTGGCAACAAAAAAGTTTGGAAGTTAGTGATGACTTGAGCAGAGAAAATCTGGAAGTGGAAGACCTGTTGGCAGACCTCCTAGGTTGACTGAAGTTCACCATGAGTACCTTGTCAAACTTGTGGACGACAATGATACGGGTTTGACTCTTGACCAAATGATAAAGAGCATGACTACCGAATTTATGGGATTGCAAATTTCTAAGTCTGCTTTTCACGAATTTGTTAAAACTAAGTGCAAAATCAGCTGCAAGAAAGCTCACATTCATCCTGAGGAAAGATATGATTGGGTGAAAGTGGCAAGATACTGATATGGATTTTGAAAGTAACTGCGAAATTTATTGATGAATCAGGCTTCCATATTAACATCAAGCGAACTTTTTCATGGTCTCGAGTGGGAACGCGTGCTATTGTACAAGATGAGCAGTCATCATCATCAATGGCAAACATCCTTTGAGAAGAAGTACGATCATATTCTGCCGCTGAATGTGTATAGAAAATAGAATCAACTGTGTAAAATGCGACGGTTTTACCATGAGAAGCCCTATACCAGTGTGGTAGATATTGTATTTGAATAGTGATACGGCGCCAGGTACGAGAAATAGTGGATGTGGTCATCTTTATTTGACTTTGTAAAGAAAAGGAATAAAAAGTGTTTTATCTTGAAATAAACTTTATACAATTCAATGCAATATCTCCTGTGAAAAACAACTGGTCTTATACTTCTTTACCTTGATTTAACCCCCCCCCTTTTTTTTTCAATCTTTTTCTTTTTTTTTCATATTTTATCTTTATTTGGACAATTTTCAGCCTAAAAAACTAATATTTCTTTTTGAACACTACCGATGTTTAAGCTTAATTCATGCATTTTGATATTTATCAAACAGAACAGGTTAATTCTACTGGTGTGCATATAACACTTGCTTTATTATCCAATTAAATATTTTAATGAATATAAAGTTATTACTTGAAGCTGTGGAACATCAGCTAATAATACATGAGTGACAGGAACAAGAAAGTGGAAAATTTGAACTGCATCATACTTTTAGTCTTGGCACAGCTTTATCACCTGTCTTTATGTCGGGGTCTCTAAGGAATTATAAATGCTTGGCTATTGTTTATCATATGCAAAGGAAGCATTTCCCCCTTGTAAAAGAAAAAAGAATAGAATTTATACAAAATGAGTAAATGGTATTGCAAAAAGTGTGCTATGGATTTTGATAGAGGCTGTAAAGTGTCTGTTATTATGAATTGAAAGCATTGCTTATTCTGAAATTGACAAATCATGTACTCAAGTTCGAAAAAATGGACCAAATGAGGATGTATTACAAAGTTCGCATTAAATTTCATACAAATTGAATTTATAAAGTCAAAATTATAACTATCAGTTGATACGAGTTTATTTACCTCATCTATTTATTTCATAAAAATAAGCAAATATAAGGAAAAAGGGTAATGTGATTAGAATGTTCTGATTGGCTACCACAAAGTAAAATGCAACAATTTCAGTTCCTTTTTTGTTCCTTCACTTTTGAAATGACTGATTGCAATATTTCATAAATGTTGTTTTTAAAATAAGAGCACAGTGATATATTTACTAATGGGTCAATTGATTTGTTTGCTTTGAATTTGAAAAAAGAAGCCATCAATTAGCCTTGCAATGTATTTTTCTTTCAAGTACCTTATACTCTTTATACTCTGAATTGCCTTAAACTTATGTATACTTTATAAGCTGTATATTTGATATCATTACTAGTATATATTTCCTTTCATAAACATTTATTTAGAAATTTGGTCGAAAATAGAAAATTAAATTAAAAGACACCGGTTTCTTACCGATGGCAAAGTTACCCAATGTATTGTTGAGCCTACCCAAAAATTAGTGCAAAAAGTTACGATTGGATATATCACTCGCTTTGTGCTTTTTTCTCTCTTTGACTTTTAAAAGGCGATAAACTATAAATAGAGCAAGCACTAGCCACAGTAATAACAGGCATTAGAACAATAGCAGAACTTTAATTTATATAAGCTTGTAATACGACACCAATCAATTTTTTTTTTGTAAGGAGCACATGGCTCAAGTTTATTAAAGTGACAATTAATCAAGTCATAATATTGTGACACCAATCAATTGATCAGGCTTAAAAACATTTTATATCGTGTTGGATGAAAACTCAATCTCAGCCTAAATGTAACCACTCAAATCCAATGATAGAATGGAGAAATTGCCCCGAAATAAAGAGCTTTTTATAAGAAAACTCTATTGGCCTTATTTTTTAGCTACAATACAGACTCTAAGTATATGAACATTTATAAAAGGCATACTTTTTTTTTGTTTTATATCTTCATCTTTTCAAAAGATAAATGTTATTTTTAAAATACATATTAGCAACATGTAATATTTCAAGTCAATTTATGATTTAACACGCTCTAATCGATTTCTATTAATCATTCTAGGGTTGCTGCTTGCGACTGTTACTAATGCACAATCAGATCAAGGTTCTATGATAAGCTATAATGTCATTGCTCTTTTAAATCAAACTACCTTCAAGTCAATGGCTGTCATAGTAGACAGTATTAGCTATCCTTTAGAGGCCAACAGGACATTCCCTGTCCTTTTCTCTGGAAAGGCTCCTTCTGCCAAATCAGGCTATCATTATGCAAAGGTGTATGTCAGTGATAACAGTACACTTGCAGAACCATTTGAACGTCAGCCTGTCAACCAAAGCACACCTCACGAGTTCTTCAACCGTACCTGGAACACACATGATAATGCCCAATTACCACAGGTCTATTCTCCTTTGAGTTCTATTCATCGCATCAAATCAAATTTGCACAGAGATAACGAGATCCCCACTATTCACATCATCGGAAATCAAACAGAATTAGACCAGATGAAGGGCAACACCACTGCGGATGTATCTGTTAAGACTACTGTTTCCTACCTCTCACTTCATGATGCTTTCCAGTTTGAAAAAGCAGAAATCTCTTTATCCGGTAACAGTGCTAAAATGATGGCCAAGTTATCGTATAACCTCAAGCTACACAAGAAAGATGAATTGTATGGCTATAGAAAACTTAAACTTCGCTCTTTAACTTTTGATCCTTCCTATATTCGTGAACAATTGGGTTACGATATCCTTAAATCAGCCGGCTTAATCTCATCCGAGTTTTCCTTTGTTCGTGTTTTCATGAACGATCAAGAGCTTGGTTTATTCGGTATCGTTGACGCCTTTAACGATCCTTGGCTTTCTAATGTATTTGCAGATGGAGACTCATCCTATAAACATGGATATCTTTATCAAGCCAAGTTATCTGGTGCTAATAACCACACTTCTGATCTTTCTTACTATGAAAATATTACGGCATATGCTGATGGACAATACAAGATCAGGGAAGAAGCCACTGGTGGCGAAAAAGTCAATTATAAGCCTTTGATGGACTTGACCAAATTCATTGCTGAAGCACCTACTAATGGTTCAGATGCTGTCAACGAATGGAACAAAAAATTCAATATGGATTCTGTTATTCGATCGTAAGTGACAGTAGTTGTTTTATAGCCAAATGTGCTTATAAACTTTTCTTTAGAATGGCAATTGAAATCTTGGGAGGCTATGGTGATGGCTATATAGCAGCCTCAAACAACTTTTATCTTTATCAAAACCTTAGCAGTGATCAGTATACATATATCGCCGCTGATCTCGATCTCTGTCTTGGTAATACTGTTAAGAATATTTCAAATATGTTAAGTGGTGACTACAGCACATTTCCTGGATGGGATAATAAGCCATTGATTAATCAAATGATGCGCGTGCCTGAATTCAATCAAAAGTTTAAGCAAACACTTCAAGACCTTAACACCAAATTGTTTAATAACAATGCAACAAATTCTCGTATCGATGATCTTGCTATCATGCTCAAAGAGGACGTCGAATGGGACCAGAAATTAATCAAAGATCTTTACAAAAAGTTTTTGGAAAGCTTCGGAATAAGTCAGCCATCAGACATCTTTACATCACCTCAATTTGCACCTATTCTTAAAGATCCTGCACAATTGGATATGGCTAAGCGAATGTTTGATGGTGTTCCATTTAATACTGCAATAAATGGTCCAACAGGACATATAACCTTATCTGGCATTAAAGAATGGTTTAGAGTCATTCATCAAAATACAGCAAATTTTTTTCTTCAAAAGTAAGAAAAGAGTTCTTTAAATAAATTTTAATAAACATGCATTTTTAAAGTTTAAGTAAAAGGAAGATAACGTAATATGATCAGGTGACTGACTACTGTATAAAAATATCTAGAGTATTAAAAAAAAACTTTATGAACTAGCACACACACCTAGATTGAGTGAGCGTGAAAAGCTTAAGCCGGAGAAAAGATCATCTTCCCACTTTGAAGAGAACAACAGATTAGATGATGTGTATGAAGTTATACATGTCCATGTTTTGTCGCTAAACCCCGTGCTTGTCCCAGTCTAAAAAAGACCTAAAGGCTTATAGGAACAATAGAGAATAAACATAAGATCATGTACAAACACAAGGGATAACCACACAAGCTTTGATAAAGTATGGATCATTAATGAATCTTGCGCTTACGGTCGTCATGTCAACCTGGAGACTTACAGATACCATTAGGTCCAATACGTATCAAAGACTACAAAAAGACAACAAGTCAACATTGCTGCATCATACTCTTACAGCCACATGAGACCTGAAGATTTACATCAACCAGCAACGAGTCTTGTGTCCTAATGCAAGTGTGGTAATCATAGTTGCGTTTTGTAGGATTCATACAAATAGAAAGGCATTTAGTTAGTTTTTCTGAGTCATTTCACTTCATTCACATACATATCTTCTATGAACAACGCTGCCAGATTGTGTATGTACAGAGATGTATATATTTATATTCTAAACCCCATGCTTGTCCCAGTCTAAAAATGAATATGGGCTGTTAGTTTGAAAAATGAAGCGGATAATTTATATCGATGGCATTGCTCTTTTTTTTATTCTCAGGAACGCGTAGTTTTGTACCTTTTTTTAATTTTTTGAAGTACGCTTTGTTCTTTTTTATATTCAATGGATGAACTGATTGAAAACTACTGTGAAGAAAGTGATAAACCCAGATTATTTGATTTTGTCTCATTAAACACCAAATCTCTCGTTTTGTACTTTTATAATAAAGATATTTTGGATTCTAATATGATTCGGCAAGAATTATCTGATATTGTCATGAAATTTAGGGATTCTCATTCTAACTTGGTTTGTTTCAGTATTATCTTGTTCCTAAAGAGCAGCAGCCAATTAATTACTGTTAACTTGTAGGTCATTTCAAACAGCAAAAATTCTGTTGACTGGCTTGAATTGTCAAATAAAGTCAAGCAAGTAAGCATTAGTATTCAAATAAATTATTTGCATAATCACTTATAAAATATTTCGTAGTACAAAGCTTTCTGTCTTATCTCTGAAAACGAGAATGATAAATTTTTAGAAGGAGCAAAGGAATTTATTGATCGACCTATTGTGAGTATAATTATATGATGTTTCTAAGCTTAAATTGACGTTTATAACAGGATCCTTTTGCAAACGATTCCAAGTATATTTCGCCACTTGTATTGAAACAAAACATTAAAGATTGGAAAGCAAAAGCTATACATATAGATAAACTTCATTTACAAGAGTAATTATGCATTTAAGAGAAGCCGTATATGCTTTTATTTTAACATTATACCCATTTAGTCTTTTGTATTATTATATAATTGATCTAACCAGTGTCAACAAAAATGATGGAACTCATGCTGTCTTTGGTTTAAAATTTGAAGCTGAAAAAGAAAAATACAAAACAAATTATAACCCCCAAAAAAAAATATCGCGAAGTTGACAAGGGAATTATTAGGATTAAGTGTAAGACTTACTTTTTTTTTATAAGCACGAGTGAACTAAATATAAGTTGTAGAAACCGAGCAGCACCTCTTCTTCTGATAATGATCTACAAAAAATATTAAAATCTGGAAAAGCAAGTATCGCTGCTGTTGCTGACGAAGAAATAAGAAATAATATGAAAGTGATCGTCAAAACTTGTAAAATATAGTAAATACCATACGTAGCTACCAGCTTTGATCAATTTTTAACATAAATTACAGTGTTAAATTAGAAAAAGAAAAGATTAAATTATATGAATCAGAAACGAATGAAGCAACTTATTTAATGTGTTGACAGTTGCTAATATGTATGTTATCTCTAGTTTCGCTATACGGTGAAGTGATAACAGAAACCAATTAATAGAAGACTGTAAGAGACTATTAATGTACAATAACAAAAAGATTAACAATAAAACTAGTTCTTGACTTCAATTGCTTGAACGTGCAAAAAGAATTTACTGGGCACCCAAAATTAATTTTAGCAGGAAGAAAAGCCTATGTTTATCACTTTACAACAATTGATACTTTAGAATAACATATTAATATAAGGTAATTGGGGAAAATATACAATTATAAAGAGAATGATGGTGATTTTTGATAAATAAAGTAAATGATGTATCAATTAAGTATTTGTTTTCATGTTGATTTTTATGGTGTTCTTTTCTGTTTAATATGCGGATAGAAAATAATAGGTAAGAAAAATAATGTTGTCAATTATGACATGTGTTCATTCAATTCTTGATGCGGTGAAGCTGATTATTTTCCTTTCCTCTTATTTTCTTTTACATTTTCTTCAATAACGTCTGTTAGAGTTATCCAACCATACCGAAAAGCATACCATTCGAATCGCCATGAAAAGGAGCATCTTTTAAATACAAAATAAGCTTTAAAAATAAAAAAGGAATCAAAGGCGACTATCGACCAAAATCCGACTTTGTCAGTGTTACTTACGGCCTGTGCTGTTAAAAGTACTTAAATCTTGTGGTTACTTGAAATTTTTATGGTAAGTGATGTAAAAAATGTATAGATATATGTCTACAATAATATAAAACTGTTTATTAGGTGTGAAGAATCATTAAACTGTAAAAAACGTCAAGAGAATGAAATTTTATTACTTTCGGACGCCAAGTCAGCTACTTCAACAAAAATTGGTGGTATTATCGTCGATGAAGACTTTGATTTAGAAGTTGTCATAATTGAAGTATCTGGACCAAACTGGAAGGTGAACACAACCCATTTTTTTGAAGACAAAAAAAAATTAGCCAAAAATATGAAGTCTATGTATGAAGCTATTGTTGATGTTAAAGATAACCCATGCCTTGTTTCCAAGAAGGGATTAAAAGTTTATGATTTTCAAATCTATTGTAAGTTATCATTCTATCCCACTATAATATTTCAGATACTAAATATTATTTCGTTATAGTAAATATTCTTTATGTCTACAGTCTTTGTCAGACAAGTCATGGATCGTATATTTTTAACTTGGAAATTAAGTTCAAACTTTGTCATCGCAAAGTTGCTATTCACTCTCTCCCTGCTCTCCTTTCTCAAATTTGGCTTGTTCGTGTATGTAAAATAAAATTGTCTCTTTTGTCTATATCCACATTTGCTAAACTTTTTTTTGTAGGACTTGTTACAAAAGCAACATGTTCAACTTTTTAAATATATTTGTGAAAATGAACCTTCTCCAGAGTCATCTTCCTATGGTTCTGATGTTGAAGAGCCCTATATATCTCCCAAAAAAAAAACAAAAAGTTCAGAAATAAGGGTTATGATACGTGACGAACTAAATATGGTGAAAACTTTCTCTCTCCTTGAGGCCGATCAGTTATCAATTATTAATATCCATTAATTTATATGTAACACATGTTTAAATAATAGACCGTAACAACATTTTATATAATATTCCAACTATTCAGGGCTTTATATGATTTAGCTACTTTCATATAAGATTAGAAATATTATTAAGTATTATATCACGTTCTATTATTTATTAATGTTGACGCAATTTGTATGTTTTGATGAATGAGTTATTCATTCAACATGTTTATATTGTCAACAATGACAACTTCTTACAACACATTTATAGAAATCATTATTTATATATGCTTATCCCGGCTGTACAAATATACGTTGTTTTATTCAAACAACATTAGGGATTTTATTTTAGTTGTTTATAACAATACATCTTGGATACTACAATATTATTATTTATTTAGTAGTATGTTATGTATTATTATCGGTATGATGCTTCTTTAAATACGACACCTTAAACGAATCCTGGGAGTATTACGTTCTTCCCTTGTGTTGTCGGCCACGAAATTGTTGGTGTCGTTACTCGTGTTGGGCAAAATGACACATATCGATCCTTTGCACTGGTGCTAGTCCAGACTTTCAATGGCTACGCTATCTTGATCTATTACGCTCTAATAGCCACTTTATCAATATAAACGTACCAGTTTGGGATTTGCCAGCAGTACACCCTTTATTCTTTATCTTAAGGCAAATTTATATCCATGGTTCTGCTATTGGTTCACCCGCTGAAATCGAAGGATGCTCGAGTTTGCTGCTGAAAAGAACATAATGCCTTGAATTACTGCTTATCCAATGAAGGGTGTCCAGAGAGCAATCGTCGCTTTCAACGATGGCAAGCCTAGATTCAGATTTGTTTTGGAAAACTAGTAGATCTGTTTAGCCTAACGATAATAAACATTGTTCTTCTTCAATAAAGTGTAACTGTAAAATCAGTTATGTTTATTAATAATTATGTTTCATTTCCCCAGAATGATGGTGTCTAGAGGATTAAGGTTCTTCGCAGTTAGGTTACTCTAATTAATAAAGCGTACATAAGCTTTGGTGTAGCTTTGTACGCTGTTCATCATCAGTATCAGTATGTTTGTCAGTTTTTTACGTTACAAGGAATTGGTATCCCTACAGAGTTTAACTACCAGCAAATCAAAGTGTATTGAATGTAGGTATCGTCGACTACTTTTATGTTGTCTCTGAAACTCTTAGGATAAATGAGCTTTTTGGCTCGAACTAGTAGTAGGTTGGCACTAAGAAAGTATCCCAGAGCTTTGGCTAATAAGAAGAAGACGCAATAGCTCTCCTTTGTGGTAGTTTAAGGATGAAACCGTTTGACTGACTACCATGACTAAAGTTTTAAAAGACTTTAGGAGTAATCTATGATAAGGAATATGACACGATTTTTATATATTGAAAAGAGCAACTAAAGTAGTTATAATATAAAACAACCTTCATTGCAACCACGCGAACAGTATTGTCAACAACGAGAAGCTGCTGCTGCTCGATTTTTTCAATCTCTCTCGATAAATCAAGGTTTTCAACACTTGTACATCTCCACGAAAGCCCGAATCCCTGTTGGTGCCCTGCGAACCACGTTCCGAAAACTTGGAGTTAATAACCCTCGCTTCCTAAACATTCATTATCCAGCTCGCAACACAGCAGCTATCCTGATCCATAATGATTATGAAGACGAACTCATCGACATCCTCAAACATCGCAATGTTTTCTTGAAAAACGAATTTGACCCTTCTAGTGGTGATATTCTTACAGATCCCAAATATTCTCACCTTACCACTACCGAACGTGACACTATTGCTTTTGAAATACAGCAAACACACCTTGAACGTGCGCTCCAGCACATTCGCCCACTAGTCAAATTTGCCGTTGCTCACTTTTTCTTGGATAAACAATGGATCTCCAAGTCTACCTTTGATGCTCTCTCTGCAGAACGCACTCAATCACAGTTATCTTCAATCTTCGAATAAAACATAGCATCTGAAATGCAAGCTACTCCTCCCACCGACATCGACAACGACTCAGTTATGAGCTTTCAGAGAGATGAGAGTCCTAACTTTAGTAGCTCTGGTACTACCCCAACTCATCATTAAATAAATGAGTTCATTACGAATCTTTTTATTTAATGCCACTGGCCTTCCCAAACAGGCTATTTCACTTATACTTCAATTATCTCAAGACTCTGATCTGCTCTTTATTACGGAAACATGGCTCCTTTCTCCAAATCGGTATCTAACTACCTGGTCTCAATATCACACGTATGGCATACCTACCAATTCTTACAACTCTCATCGTGGTACTCTTGGGCTGGCTGTTTTGGTTAATCCGTAATGCAACTTACCTATCTACCACATTTCACTTCTGTATCCTTTATTGGCTAATCTAGTATTTGATGATTCATCTTCTTTTTCCTCTTCCGTTCTTCGTCTTTTTTCCCTTTTTGCCTATCAAAAAGGTTTTTAGTTCTTCATCCCCTCTCCCCCCTTTTTTTTTTATCTGACACGGGCAATTCAATCCCAAGTGATTATGTGCTCAAATGGGTTTTTTAGAATTTTATAAATAAAAAAAAAATATTTAATCGTAATTAAAATAAATATTATGAAGTTACACACCTGCCTTTTATTTATTTTCAGTCTTTCATTTATTCGAGATGAGCAAGTTTGGTAAATGGGCTGAAAAAGCAGCTGCCATCGATGTATTTCCAAAGGTCGAAGACGATAATCAGCAACGTAGTGAGCGAGGTGGTTTACTTACTTTGATTGTCACATTTTGTTTAGTTTTGCTTACTTTCAACGAACTATCCGAGTAAGAAAAAGAAAAAATTAGGTACTTTTCAGCGATTAACAAATATACCAGATATCGCAAGATTCATACAAACTATCGATTCTTAGTCGATTCAACAATAGATACAAAGATGCAATTCAATATAGATGCCACCATCGCCATGCCTTGTCCAAGCAAGTATTTCCTGTGAAAAAAAGAAAGGCGGATGCTGACAGTATAAATTAGATTTGCTTATTCATGTGGTTGATGCTACTGGACAAAGAACTGAACTTACGAATGAACTAAAGCGTATTCCTGTAAGACAAGAATATCAAAAAAAAAGGAGAAAATATATACAAGAAATAACCTTTTATAATATATAGGCTGAATTTTCAATTGGCTCAGCAACTAAATACCAGTACTAATTGAAAATATAAAAAAGACATCATTGTTAACTTATATTTGTTAGAGCCATTGAGGACCCAAAATACATCAATGAGATTATTCGAGCAGCAAATGGAAAATCCTATGATCATCAAATAGCTAGTAAAAACAAAGAAACTATAAGGCAAAATGGAGGGAAGATAACACTCTTATTTTAGAGGATATGGGTGCTTGTAGAATTTTTGGATCATTAAAAGTAAACAAAGTCGCATCTAATCTTCATATAACATCAGAAGGCCACGGATATACTAGTAGGGTTCATACTAGCCACGAAGGTAATGTAGATAACTGTAGCTTTTGATTTGTATACTCACTATGATTTTTGTAGTTTTGAATTTTACGCATCGTATTGACGAGCTTTCATTTGGCGAATTTTATCCAAATTTAATTAACCCACTTGATAATAGCATGGAAATTGCTGAGACACGTAAAGTAATCAATTTTGTTATTATCCTATGCTTATATCTTTTTTATTGATAGATTTCGAAATGTTCCAATATTATCTCTCTGTGGTAAATAATGCGTGTATTTAGGCAGCAATAAGATGCTTACAAGTAATGATTAGGTTCCTACTACTTATATAGATCGTAAGGGACATGTATTACTCACCAACCAGTATGCTGTTACAGACACCCACAGAGCATTTTATGAGGGGCAAACAGCACCTGGTATTTTCTTTAAATATGAAATGGAGCCAATTTCTGTACAAATAAGTGAAGAAAGTCCGCAGTCCTTTTTACACTTTGTTGTCAGGCTCTGCGGTATTCTTGGTGGATCTGTAGTGACTGTAGGAACGGCTTATAAAGTGCTCAATTTTATTATTAAAGGAGGCAAAGATGATTCTAAGTTATTGAACTTGTATTAAATAAAAATGTTTCTTTAATGATAAACAATTTATATAAAAATAAATGATACGTATACATGAGGGTATAAAGAGCTACAATTCTAAAGTGATCCCAAGATAGAAGATGTACCTACAAGGAATATACCTAAGAAGAAGAATGCAAGAACATAGTGCTGATGGATATCTGCCCTAATTGCTTGAGGTAGCATGCTCTACGGATATGATAAGTATTAATGTACAATTTTGATTATTGTGATTATTATTTACCTGAATTGTGATCAACGTCATCATGCCACTTACACATCCAAATACAATGCCAAACAACATATCTTCCTTTGGTTTACTTATATTTTCAATCAACAACAATCCAACCAATGCTCCTAGTGGTTGCGATAATCCACCCATAAAAGCAGCAGAGATAAATGCAGTCATTTTAGATCGTGTAGCGTAATATAAAGGCAAAGCGATCATAAATCCTTCTGTTAAATTATGCACTGACATTGCAATGCAAACACTTAAACCAAGAGAAGCTGAAGCTTTTGTTGAAATAAGCATCACAAGTCCCTCTATTTATATTTATTAACACACGCTTTTCTTTCTCTCTTCTCGGCACTTTTTTTTTTTTTACCTGGAAATTTGTGTACACAGATGGCAATGGCTGTTTGAATTCCTATGCTAAAGTAATGCTTAGGATCATTAGCTACTACTTCTTCCATTGATTCATGATGGTGATGGTTATGGTGATGATGATCGTGTGTAGAAGGTTCATTTAAGCTGTTTTCACCATTTTGTTGTTGCTGTTGATCTTCATGATGAAATCGAAAGTGAGATTCACTTGATTTCATGGTTCCATATTCCACATCATAACGATGTTTTCCCAATCTTTGTCTTTCTTGATCTTCATCACAAGCTTCGGAAGAGTCTCCGCAGGCATGAATAGCATTCGGCATCAAATAATGAATTAACCTGGTAAGTATTGAAGTAAAGGCAGCGCCTGCAAAGAAGCATGTATAAAGTAATGTATCGTTATTAAGTCTCTTTTGTGATTGAGGAAGTAAAACAGCAAGTGAAGAAAACAAAAGGACACCAGATGCTAAAGACATGGAAGATGCCATAAAAGACCGATTGTCTAATAATGGTTTATGAAATAATGTATCAATGAATACAATAGAAGCTATTATACAAATTAGTCATAGTTTGAGTCAAATTGCTATTGTTTTACCTCCTATAATGCAAGCTGTAGAAGATATGATGACGGCCATCCATCCTTCCAAGTTATTCTCTAATAAAGTCATAGTTTACGAATTATTAAAAAAAAAAAAAGAAAAGAAAATTATTTTATTTCATGTAAACGCATAAATTATCCCTTTTCCAAAAATTTTGTGACTTCATTTCAAATATTAAAAATTTTTGGCTATTCTTTCTTGCGTAAAGACTTTTTTTTCCTCGATTTATCTGAATCTGCTAATTTACGCTTCTTAAATACAACCTCTTCATGTACTTCTTGATGGTGATGATAAGCTTCATCTGGATATTCTTTTTCTTTTATTTTAAATGAATTCAAGTCTTCTACAGTATGATCATCGTCATCATCTTGAAACTCGGGTGCTTGGTCATGAGTTGTTGTTTGATGATCATCTTTTCTAGTTTTATTGGAAGAAGAGGAAGTAGGGGTTGCTACTGGTGTAACCACTTCCCACTCTCCCACTTTAGCAATTTCCTTATTAATCGCCCATTCTTCTCTTCCCTGGGTTACCGAAGTTTGATTTTTTGCTGATGGATTACGTAACTCTTCAATCGTTGGCACATAATAATTTGCAGCGCAACCATAGCTACCCGCTACTCCACCAGTTCTACTCGGACGATTTGCAGTTGAAGTGGTGGCTTTGGGTAATGTACTAGTAATAGTAGCACCTGACATGTACTTCACTCCATCTTTCATACCAGCCGTTACCATTGCCGCCTAAACTATTGTGAGCTGCGTCGTCTGTCAATGTTCATGCCTTTACCTGCTCTATTCGTTGTATTTCGCGCCTAATTGATTCTGCTTGCTCCTTGTCTTCTCTTCCCTTTTTGTAAACATTTCTCAAAAATCTCTCAACTTGGTCCTTGTGAGCTTGGCCAGTTTCATGAAGTTGAATGGACTTTTCATATTACGATTAAAAGAAAAGTGGATAAATTTATAATAAACTTACTGGTTTATTATTGGCAACAAATTTTTTACAATATTTACACCAATGCTTTTGCTGTGATACCCAATAATCAGCCCTATTTATAGGTAAGTTATAATAGAAATGTTCATCTGATGCGAACTTACATTATAAAAAGTGCAAAAGTAAAATAAAAAAAAAGACAAGTGAAGTGGACTGTTCTTTGAAAGGCGGGATATTAAATAAGCTGGGTTAAACCCATCATAAAAAAGCTCTCTTTGTTTTTATGGATATCTTGTTGTGGCCTAGGCGCTAATTGCCACAAAGCCAATACCAACCTACATGTAGAGAAATAATACGGAAAACCCATAACGAACAAAGAGAACTGCCAGCATTTTCAATAATTCGATTCAGCAAAGAATGTTTTGAGATACTTTCAAGTCATATCCAGCCATAAGAGCGCCTGAAGAAATGAGAATGCATTAAAGAGAGGGTGAAGAGAAGATTTGATAATGTATAAGTGGTCTATATTGGCATTTAAAATCTAAAGATAACAAAAGGTTCAATTGTTTTTTTAATTATTATCATGCTTTGAGCATCTTTTTTGATAATAACATTTTTTATACAGCAATTTTGTGTTGTCAATTCTCACATTAAGGACGGCTGTAGAAAATAGCATAATTTATTTTTTTAAGAAAAAAGTACTATATTAGCGTTTGCTAGGAAGTAAAGAAAACTCAATGATACTGAAGCTATAAAAAAAGAGAGAGAGAGACAATATTCGTATAGGACATTATACTGTGCTTAAAATAAAGATGATGATTGTATTAGACAGAGTTTGTGTAGGAGTTATTCTTGTAATAAATTTATTAACACAATTTCATCCTTAAATTTTTGATAAGCTGATATCTTTTCAGTCTGTTCTCAGTTCTTGGTTCTTACTTTAAGAGGTTTAATCTAAGCTGAAATCATGATTTGAAAATAAAGTAAGACACTCTGTTTTTTGAGCTGCGGAAAGCGAGAGAGACACCTAGATTTAGTCGTCTGAACAAAACCTTTATCAAGTGCGCGAACCAGCTCAAAAAGTAATCCTTAAATTACTATTTCTATTTTATCTTAAACCCATTCATAGTTTCTCTTTTTACTAACAAATTTTTTAAAACGAACGCGTCATCATTTTATAAAGAAAAGAGAATGGATATTGGCATAAATTATTTTACTTTTGTATGTAGTATGTTGCAAGTCACAGAAAGAAAGTGGAAGAAAGAGATACAGAAATTAAACTCGCTATTTTTTTTTTTTTTTTTTTTTTTTTTTTTTTGCTAAAGAATATGTCTACTGTTGATCGTGAAAAGGTAAAAGGGCAACTGAAACTGATACCAAGAAAGTAACTAAGAACTAATTCTATTCTTTAGGATTGTCCTTTTTTATTAAGAGTGTTTACTCGTCAAGGTGGACATAATTCGTAAGTCTACATTTTTTTATTATATTCTTTTCAATTGACATAGATTAGAATTCACTCTTATTCAATTGATAATGTACCAGAAAACGAATTGACTCTCTATACATGGTAATAAAATAAACTACTTTTTTCATTCATCACGCATTTAAACTTTATAATAGGAAAAACGCAACACTTGAAGAAATTGCACAATTGATTGAACAAGTCATTCCAGAAGCCAGAGATCCTGATGCTCGTATTTCTTTTCGACTTGTCTATCTCAACAAAAATGCCGGCAGATTCTTTCAAAAAGATATTGGACGCGTGGTGAGTGCCAAACCAACAAGAGATCAGAAAAAGACACTAGAAGAGAGCCGATTTATGATTGGTGATTATTTGGATGTTGCTATCTTTATCGGCCCTCCTCCTGCTATTGCAAGAGATCAACGCAGAGATACAAGGGGAAGTCGTGATATGGGGCGATTCAATACCGGACGACCTGCAATGAGAACGGGTGACAGAAGAGGAAGTTATGGAAGAGATTATGTGAATAATAATCGATTTGGCGGTGGAGCAAGACCAAGAAGGGATTATTAAAATAAATAAAAATGTTACGCTTTTTTTACTGTAATTTAAAATGGAATTTTGCTTGTATTTTTTTTTTTTTTCTTTTTCTTTTACAATACTAATAATAATAAATGACCTCAGTTCAATTCACAGTAGGAAAACTAGATGCTGGTATGGTATGTCTTTATTATATAAACAGCGGGCTGTTTTTTGTGACATAAAAAAGAAAGCGAAAACTAATCACAAAACAATAGGCTATTCTTTTAACAGAAGACCATCATCTCATTGAATTTCCTTCACTTTTACTTCCAAAAGGAGTGACATCTGGGAGTATTGTCAACATTGCTGTGAGCCGTAATAAGAATGAAGAAGAAAAAAAGATGAAGGAGTTTTGGGAATTACAAGATAATATCTTGGACAATTTTGGTATTGTTGAACCTCTTTCACCTGTTGTTCGTGTCAAGAATATCACGCAAACTTCACTTATTCTCGAATGGGATCCTCTTACACTGCGTACAGCTAAACTTCGTTCATTGGATATTTATAAGAATGGCACAAAATTGGCACAAGTAAAGATATACAAAGAAGAGAAAGAGTGACTGATATATGTATATAGCATGTACCTGATGACACCAATTTTATCAAATTATCTGGCTTAGACGTAGATCATGAATTTGAATTTCACATCGTCATCAAGACTACAGCGGGTGAATATAAATCAAATAAGGTAACTGCACGTACACACAAGATGGAGAATTTGACGGGTATTCGGGTTGCATTTGGTACTTTTGAGCAATCAGAACCAGCCATCACTGAATTAAAAGATTTATTGACAAAAATGGGTGCTTCTTGGTCTGATGAAGTGAGTGTAGAAACAACCCATTTGTTGGCTCAATTACCTGGTGGAACAAATTATGATCGTGCTGTTCAGCATTCTATACCTATCGTAAAGCCTGATTGGTTAGTGCAGTGTGATAGAAATAAGAAAATTCAGGTAAAACTTATAAAAAAAAGGAGGGAAAGAGAAACAGTGTATTAATCACAATGAATAGCCTGCTTTACCATATTATATCATTAATGTATCTCACAATGATTAAATAAAAATAAATTTGTTTTTCTTTAAACATAAGAAAGATGCACATTTTATGTTTTAGTATATTTTTAATAGATACATAATTGTATAAAATAACGACCTGCAATCTGATATACAAAATTCCGATATCACATCTCTGTCATAAACCTGCATTTTTCTATTAAAAAAGCGCGAAAATTCTTCCCCTTTTATAGCCTCCTTTTAAGTAAAGGATCTATACTCTGTTTCTTTTTTTTTTCCCCTTGACGATGCAAAAGCGGGAACAAAAAACCTGTTTAGACGTTAATTACCGAACTTTTCCTTTTTTAAATAAAAACTGGTTAAAAAAGCACCCCCCCCCTCTATGCGCAATTGAAAATATCGAATAAAAATTTTCTATATTTGATCAAATATGCTCTTTCTCTCCTTCTTTTATAAAGAAAAGTTGTTTCCCTTTTTTAATAAATAAGAATTTGCCTTTATAAAAACGAAAATAAGATCATTTTTGCATTTCATGTAAACGCACTTTAGAAATAGGAGATAAGAGAGAATTATACGGTTTGCTTCATTATCCACAATTGGATATATTGAGATGCCGTGTAACACAATGCAAAAGAAGCGCCAAATAAACGCGTTTCTTATACAGTTTCTCTAATAACAATATGAGAGCAAGTACATAAAAAGACACTATAAAAAATAATAATGATTGGGCTTTAAAACACAGGAAAAAAAAAAAAAAATAGAATTGTGTAATCACCCCACACACCCCCTTGGACGACCCCTTTATTTTTTTTTAAAACTAAAAATGCCTTTTCGAGTTATTGTTTCTAAACGCATCCTAAATAGACAACTTATTCGTCACTTTTCAACACAGCAAAGCCAAACAAAAATAGAAAAGATACAAACAGACTTGAAGCAGCAACTTGACTTGTATATTAATAAATTCAATCAAGCTTCAGACAGATTGAAGCAATTGACAAGTGATGTGAGCAATTCCCAGGAAGCTCTACAAAAAGCAAGCCGTGCATTGAATGAACTGACAGGTTATAATCACATTGAAACCGTAAAACAAAAAGTCACTCGGCAGTGTAAGTCTTTTGGCAATAACACAGAGTTTCTTTTTAATCATCACCCATAGCTGAATTATTCGAAGCAACAAGAGAAGATGTACAAATAGCCAAAAGGGAATACGAAAGAGCAATTGAAACAAGATCGAATACACAACGCAACATCAATGAACTTTTACAGCGAAAACATCTTTGGACAGCAGACGATGTCACTCATTTCACCGAACTCTATCGACTTGAGCATGCCCATACACAGGCCGAAGCGATGGCCAAGGAGCGATACCAATCATGTGAAAAACAGATGGATCGAGAATATATGGAATTGGCACGTTCTATCATGGAGAGGTACCATGAGGAACAGCTTTGGAGTGACAAGATTCGAAGTGCGAGTACTTATGGCACCTGGGCCCTAATGGGTCTCAACCTGATCTTGTTTGTCACTGTCCAAACCGTATTTGAGCCAAGGAAACGAAAACGATTGACAGATCGGTTTGAAGAGCTACTGGTGGCCAAGGTGGATGAGGAAGAACAAAAGTGGGGGCATGTGTTTGAGTCATTGAATGAAAAGGACAAGGTGTTGATGGAGCAGCAGGTCTTGCTGATGGAGGCTGTGAACAGTTTGAGTGAGCATCCTTTGTTTGATGATGTTGTTTTGCAGTCACTGAGGCAGTTTGAAACACCTCAAATTCAAGCACCTGTGGCTCAAGTGTCGGATATCCCAGTATTGGAGATTTCCCCTGAGATGGACGTTCAAATACCTGATGAAGTCATCCCTCAAGAAACAGTAATATCAAACAATGACAATGAGTTGGGAAACACAAAGCGAGTAGATCAATGGCATTCTATACAGAGTGCGATCGCAGGCGGTCTTGTCACAGCTATTGCCATTTATTTTTTAAATTAAAAGAAAAAAAATTGTATGACGCATTAAAAATTTTGTATTTTTTCTTTTTTTTTCTTTTTTGCTTTTTCTTTTATAAATCCTTTCTCTTTCTTGAGCCAAAATAAAATATAATGTTGAAGCCAGGATCAACACGTTTTCATATTGACGTTAAGACTCAACAAATTCCCGTTATCTTTTCTTATCACCAGTTAAAGAAAAAGAAGGAACAAAAAGTGAACAACCTTGTACCAGAATTAGCTCAAGAAGAAGACGCCTTTTTTAAAGAATTACTAAAAAAGGCCGAGAGTTATAGCTTAAAAGACGAGCAAGAGCCCATGGATCAAGCAGCAGATGATGACGATGAAGACGATGAAGGATCGGACGATGATAGTATAACTGTAAATTCATATAAATACAAAAAAAGATTCAATTAAACAATACTTACATCTATACAGGGTGGATTAAAGAAAAAAGGAAATGAATATGACTTTGAAGATCCTTTTATTGATGATAGTGAAATGTTGTTGGATGAATCCTTTGAATATGACATTCCCGAAATCGACGGATTCTTTGTTTACCAAGGACCGCTGGATGCGAATGAAAGGTAAAGGACAAAAAAAAAGAGTACACTATTTATTTATTCTTCTTTCTCTCTTATATAGTACGGAAGAGAAAAAGATAACGACAACAAGCAATAAACGCAGAGCGGCAGGAAAAGCAAAGAGTGCGACTACTACAAATAGTAAAGTAACTAAATCGCGCAAAAAGGAAGAGACAACTCAATCCAATACGACAATACCAAAGACTACTAATAAAAACAAAAAAGCGACAACTACGATTCCTGCTGAACCCATGCAGTTGACTCCACCTAAACCTACAACTGCCCATACTACTACTACAGCAAATCCTCTGGCCACTAGTTCAGCTACAGCTACCAATACTTCGGTTGCTGCTAATACAGCCGCAAATGTAGCCAATACAACAACACCGTCGCAATCTGCAGTGCCTCCTCTTGCTAGCATTTTCAATAACATTCCTACTAAAAAGACGACTCATCCGACAGAGGCAGTGAATAAATCAATGCCTGAAAAGACAAGTACACCAAAACAAAAGAAACCAGAAGTGAATTATGTTACGGTGATTGACGATGATGGCACTGATGAGAAAAAGAAGAAGGCAGCAGAACCTCCCGTCTTGGTATATATAAATATTTTTTCATTATCAAACTACTCATTCTATCATACTAGTTTCCTCTTGATCGTGAACTCGACACGCTCATGACAAAGATTCGTACTGAAGCAGGCAAAGAAACATTTGCAAATAAGTCAAAGTTTCCTGAATCACTTAAACCGCTTGTTTTACATGGTGGATTGATTTGCTTTCGTCGAAACACCAACTTGGATATCAATTATGTTCATCATTTGATGAGTATTTTACCTTATAATAAATTCACACTCAGGGTAAGATCATAGTAATCATCCTCCCACAGTAATAATAAGATATGCTTGTATGATAGAAATTTGTCACAACGAAATCAGGACAGATGCGTGTCGATGAGCTTCAACAGGAGATTGATGAGTTGGCTATTAAATTGAAGCAGACAATTGATAGGATGATGCCTGATCAACAACAAATGTATGAATCCAAAGTAGCTGCTTTAAAACAAGAAAGTAAGTTATTTTACATTTAGTAAGCAGATGTGTTCATCATTACGATAGAGGCAGTGAAGGTAGCTACGGCAGCAGCAAATAATAATGGTATTATTGATGTGGACGCACTTGAACCAGAAGAAGAACTTGAAACAAAGTTTAAATGTACCGATGAAGTACGCAAGATAATATATGATATTATGAAAGCTGATGAGCAATCTAATTATATCAGTAATCTTATTTCGTAAGTTTATAAGTATTTATGGTGTGATATTAACAGCTATGTAGTTCTTATCGAAATGGGTATAAAGATGGAGAGAAGCCAGTAGCAGATGGAAAAGCAAGGAAATTGATGTATCAACGTGTAAGTTGTCTTGTAGATAAAAATAAATATTGACTTTTTGTACTCTAGTTATTATCATGTTGGCCAGATGGTTGGATGAAGACGGGTGAGATTGGTAGACAATACAGCATGTATAAAAAGAAATTAATGCCTACTAATTTTGTCGGTCAACAAAATGCTGAAATTAAGAAACGTAAAAGATCCAGTGAAGATAATTCGATGCGCACAAGAGGTAAATTATGATAATAAGAGTATTAAAATATTAATAATTTATTATAGATGATGAGGAACATGTATCAAGACAATCATCTTCTATTAAAGTTGAATCACTTGTAAATGTATAAAAGAGGGACAAGGAATAAAATGACGAGATTTACTAAAATGGAAACTTCCAAAAGGATCCATAAAGAATAAATTTTCTATCTGACTTTTAATAAAAGTGGGAAATGAATGATCTAATTTTTTACAGGTAAAAAAAAACAAAAAACTTCTTTTTTATTCCATGAGTAAAATAAATGGGCAAATAAAAAATAGGGGATTCTTATAAAAATGGAAAAAATTGAGTAAAAAAAATTTTATTGCTTTTTTTTTATTCCTTTTCCCTTCTTTATAAAATGAAATCCTATAATTATCCTAAAACAATCTCTTCAAATGATAAAGCATTGGTGGATTTGTGTCGTTGTTTATACCAAGTAAAAGCAGTCGTACGCGATTTACAATCATTTAGTAATACACTTTGCCCTGCACTGAATCAATACCCGAAATTATATGACACGAGTAGTTGGGATGATGATTTGATGAAACAGGCAAATCAATACCTAAACACAACATTTCGTAAATTCACTCGTCTATGTAAATTACTTTTATTCATTTTAACCAGAATGGAAGCAAGTCAAGTGAAAAGAGAACGTATTGACTCTTTTCGTACTGAAATTTGGCAAGAGTGGAAGACGGCAACAAAAATCAAGCAAAGATTAATACAATTCACTGAACATAATAACAATAAGGAATCAACAATTTATACCAAATCATTCACTGCTGCAAATAACACAACAACAACTGCAACTGAGTTGTAAATTATTTATTGCATCGTTTCTTATTTTCTCTCTCTCTCTCTCTCTCTCTCTACCTCGGCGTGTGTGTGTGTGTGTGTGCGCATTGATATATATTCTTTTTAGATCCTATTACCTCCTCCCCTCTATCACTCTATCATTTTAAACTTTGTTCCCTCCCTTTTTGTTGTGCCCCTTTATTTTATGTTTGGCTTTCTCTTCCCCTTTTTTTTGAATCAAATAAATAGGAAAATAGTAAAATATTTCTTTATTTGGGGGTATTCCATTGATTGCAAAAAAAAGAGGATTTTTCTTAAAGCGGCATTGTAAATGGAAAATGACCATCAGCAAAAGTTTCTCAGTTATTCCATTTGTAATCAGAAAAAAAAAAAGTAAGACTCTTTTCTTTTTAGTGGTTATTTTCACATTTAAAAAAAAAACGCGACTAAAAAGAAAGATAGCCTACCTTTTTTTTTTTTTTTTCAGATTTGGCTAAGTTAATACATCATTTGGTCATTTTCTTATTTTTTTATAATAAATTACATCATTCTTATTGTATTTTTATATAAATCATGGGGATATTACTTTTTTACCCAAAAACTATAAAAAAAACGACATTAAGTATACTACTTTAAACAATTTTTATTTATTTATTTTTGGTGAAGAAAAAAAAAAGAAATTGAAAATAAAATTTTTTCCCTTGTACTTCTCTCTTTTTTTTACTGACTGCTTCTAATAATCCAATCACAATCATTTTTTTTTTTTTTTTTTTTTTTTTTCTCTCCTTGTCTTACGCGAAATATACAACTTAATTTCATAACATGATATACGCATTATGAAGTCATCTTTTCATTTATAAGATTGATAAAATGAAATATGCCATCTTTATGTTTAAATATAAATATTTCCTTTTTATACACAAAAGATAAAAAGAAAGAGGGAGAAGAGAAAGAGAGAAAAGATGTTTTTATTCCTTTGATTTACATAAACTGATGGTACCTGACAATAGTAAAAGATACTATTTGTTTGGTGGCAATTTACGGCTTCAATTTCATGTGTGTACCTGTGACTTCTTATTCAAAAGGTCACAATTTTTTTCTTTTCAAAAAAAAAAAAAAAGCATAATATTTTTCTTTGTGTGTGTGTGTAAAATATAAATGTCTGCCAGTAAAGAGTTTCAAGTGATTGGTCAATTCATTACCAATGTGGTAGACAAGCCATATACTTTTTTTAATCCTGATAAAAAGATTGAAGACAATGCTTTACAAATTGCTAAACACTTTTATGACAAAGGTATACAAAAAGCAATACTAAAAAAAAAATCTTATTAAGCATGATGATTACGTAGTTAAAAAAGTAGAACCAGTCGAATGTTCACCGTTTACAGAGTTATTGATTCAAGATTTTGATAATGATCAAATATGGGAAGAAATCGCTGCACAAAATGAGCCATTTTTACACTATGCAAAGTCAACTTTAAAAAGTTTAGCAAAAGGACCTGTCACATCAAAAAGAGAAATGAGTGAAAGCGAAGAAGAAGCAAGCATCTCTGGAAATTCAATGGATCTTGACATGATGGATCAAGAAGGTTTATCTGAAGAGGAATTTAATCAAGATGAAGAAGAAGAAGAAAAAAATGGAGAATTAGAAGAAGAAGAAGAGGAAGAAGAAGAGGAAGAGCTTAATGACAGTGAACTTGAAGAAGAGCTCGAAGAAGATGAAGAAAGAGCGTAAATAAAACAATAGAAAAAATAAATATCTTAACTCACAGCTCTATAGACCAAAAAAGACATCTGAAGTTGATGATGACTTTTTCAATTTAGAGAAATTCAACAAGTGGACAGAGGAACAAGAAGAGTTAGACATGATGTCTGATCGTGAAGACGACGGTTTCAATTTCGATGACGACCTGGACAATCTTGAAGACTCTGATGAGGAGCTTGAAGACGTAGCTGGTAAAAGGATGATCAGATTGAAAATGAACACAATGTTAATAAATCTTGTTTATAGACTTGAACTATGACGACTTTTATGGTAAACAAAGCAGACCAAAGCCCAAAAAAATGAGGCCGGTTGAAGAAAAGAAGGTAGAGAGGGACGTGGATGAAGAAGAGGAAGAATCAGAAAATGAAGAAGAGGAAGAGGAAGGTTCTGTACGTGATTTGTTTGAAGTCGAAGAAGAGGATAACGAACAAGAAAAATCAGCCTTCCAAAGACAACAAGAACGTCTTGCTACTCAAATTGAGCAATACGAAGAAGAAAACATCAAAGACAAGCACTGGACTCTGCGTGGTGAAGCAACAGCTAACGTGAGACCTGTGAATAGTTTGTTGGAAGAAGATCTTGAATTTGAACATGCCAATAAGCCTGTGCCTGTGATTACACAAGAAACAACCAATGTATTGGAAGATCTGATCAAGAAGCGTATTTTAGACAACATGTTTGATGATGTTGAACGTAAAGTTGATCCTACCTTGCGTCCATTCGTTCCTTCCAAGCGTGTTGAATTGAACGATGAAAGATCCAAAAAGTCATTGGCTGAAATTTACGAAGATGATTATTCCAAAAAGAAGCTGGGTGATGCCGCTGTTGATGAGCGTGATGAAGCCCTTGAAAAGGAACATGAGGAAATCACAAACTTATTCAATAACCTTTGCGTTAAATTGGATGCCCTTTCTAACTTTCATTACACACCTAAAGCACCTAAACCTGAAATGGAAATTGTTAGCAATGCTGCTGCAATTAGTATGGAAGAAGTCATACCCGTCAATGTATCAGATGCCACACTATTGGCTCCTGAAGAAGTATACGAGAAGAAGCGTGGAGAGGTTAAGGCAACAACTGAAATGGATCAAACTGAGCGTAAGAAGTTGAGAGCACAAAAGAAGAAGATGAAGAGAAAGGAGAACGAGATGAAGGAAAAGGAAAAGAAGATTATGCACAAATACAATCCCAAGATGGCACAAAGAGAAGAAAAAACCAAAGCAGTCAAGGATTTACTGGGTGCAAAGAACGTTACGATCATTGGAAAAGATGGCAAACAAAAGACAACTTCAAAAACAGTTACATCAGCTTCTCTTTTTAATCGATGCTTTTTTATGTATATTTTTTCACTTTATTAATAAAAAAAAAAATACAATAGATTTGAATACATTCATATTATATTTACATATAAAAATAAAAGAATAAAATAAAAATGGCATATAAATTAAAAAAAAAAAAAAAAAAAAAAGAAAAAGTATTATAACGGCCACCATATAAATAAAATATTTACATATATAAAAAGGAGTGAAAGAATTTCATAGAAAAAGAGAAAAAAAAAAAGAATGTGGATTGAATATATATTTTTACATGTTCTTTTTACGTTTCCATTCTACACAATTTGATTTAGTTGTAGTTACCATAGGTTCATTATCATCCATTCCCCATATAATTTTAAATCGACCCTTTTGTATCACAGTAGGTTCTGATCTGTGCCTTGTTAATGGTATAGATGAAATACAAGGTTGTGATTGAGAGATTGGAATTGAATGTTTAAACCGACGATCAAGCCAAAAATGAGAATCCCAAATAGTCAATGGCTGACTGGTTGATGTACTCGTAGAATCTGCGTCATCATCACTGCTGCTCTCCTCATCGTCACGTTTTGTTTTAATGCCTGTTAAATTTGCAAATTGACTTGCAGTCAAATCTTCAGAGATGATTGTTTCCTTCATATTTTTCCTAATAAATTTTTCTGTAGCTGCAGCTTTAGCTGTTGCAGATCCATTTCGATAATGAGGATGAGTGCGGTTTAGCTTTAAAGTAAAATTAAATTTTCTTTTCCATTTGTTGGTATCAAAACACTGCGGATTATTATGGTACAATAACATAAGAAAGCAAAAAAAGAAGAAAAACAAAAGAGAAAAGAAAATGGGCTTATCATTTATATCTTTGGATATGCATATGAGAGGTTTCTGCCCAAAGGCGAAATAACCTCAATTAACTAAGAAAGATATAAGGTACATCACTCTTTCTTTTGCCCTCTTTCTCTCTCTCTCCTCTCGCATACTAGTTCTCTCCTTAATCAAATTGATATTCGATCTTTTCTCGTGTATGTTCTAGTCTCCCTGAATATGTTTGAAATATACTTTTTCATGTAATTTCTCATTATTTTCATGTGCAAATAAATTCATTTTAAGGCATCTGATTATGCTTTATTATTGCATTTGATAAACACCCTTCTTCTTACACACGTAATCTCCGCCCTCTTCCTTATTTTTTCCTTGCTTTGTGCGTGTGTGCGCTTATTTTTCATATTCCACTTTAGGTTTTTATTTTTTCTGTCTTATTTCTTTTTATTTATTTACAAGCAAATGGTTGTCAGTAGTAATAATTCCACTGAAATAAATATAAAAGCAAATGAAGCTATAAATGAGAAAAAGCAAAGTATTATGGATGGTAATAAAAAACGTATGCTTTTTTAAATATTCAAAACTAAAAAAGTCATTTAAAAAGATGCCATATTCAATATTATTTTACCCGAAAATAGTGAGTTAGAAACAGAAGAAACGGGTATATTTCACTGGCACATTCAAGACTGGAAAAGTTTAGAGGATAAATCTCATAGTCCTGTATTTTATGTGAAGAACATTCCTTGGTAATGAAAGCTTTACCTACCCTCCACCTCAAAAAAAGGCTCACAGTTGTATTAGGCGTATTTTATTATTTCCAAGAGGCAATAACCAAAAAAAGGCATTTTCATTTTATTTGGAAGTAGCCGATCCAAAGGACGGCAGTTTGGCTGACGATTGGCATATTTGTGCTGAATTTGCCGTTGCTATTTCTAACCCAAAAGATACCACCAACTATTTTAGTAACAGTAAGTTTTTCTCACTTGTTGCTTACACACACAAATTGAACATTGGACCTGTTAGATGCTCACCACAGATTCTCGGCTGACGAAATCGATTGGGGCTTCACGCGTTTTTACGAAATTGAAGATTTGGAAAGACTGTCTGGCAACAAACTGGGACCTTTTGTGATCAATAACGAGACCGTCTTGTCTGTCTTTGTTCGCATCATTAAGGATGAAACCGGCATACTTTGGCACAACTTTGTCAATTATGATTCACGCAAAGAGACGGGTTATGTGGGTATCAAAAACCAAGGAGCGACGTGTTACATGAATTCACTGTTGCAATCCCTTTATTGCACGAATAAACTCAGAAAGGCTGTGTACGATATACCTACAGAGCATGATGAGCCGACCAAGAGTGTCGCCCTGGCCTTACAACGCTGCTTTTATAATCTTCAATATTCCTCTGCACCTGTGGGTACGACCGAGTTAACAAAATCTTTTGGTTGGGACTCGTTGGATGCCTTTATGCAGCATGATGTGCAAGAATTCAACCGTGTGTTGCAAGATAATTTGGAGGAAAAGATGAAGGGAACACCGGCGGATGGTGCGATTTCCAAGTTGTTTCAAGGAAAGACAAAGAGCTACATTAAATGTATTCATGTTGACTTTGAATCCTCAAGGGTGGAAGATTATTATGATATTCAGTTGAATGTTAAGGGATGCAAGACCTTGCAAGACTCTTTTGAAAACTATGTCGCAGAAGAAATATTGGAAGGAGATAATAAATACATGGCAGAAGGACATGGTCTACAAGATGCAAAGAAAGGTGTCGTCTTTGAGAGTTTTCCTCCTGTTTTACATTTGCAGCTAAAAAGATTTGAATACGATTTTATGCGTGATACCATGGTTAAGGTAAACTGGTTTATACGTTATACAGAATTGAATGTTCATATTCCGAGTAGATTAATGACCGTCATGAATTCCCTGAAGAAATTAACCTTGACAAGTACTGTTCCAACAGTAACCCAGATGAGCCTTATGATTATCAACTTCATGGGGTCCTTGTTCACAGTGGCGATTTGTCTGGTGGTCACTATTTTGCCCTGATTCGACCAGGTAAAGACGACAAGTGGTTCCGTTTTGATGATGACCGTGTTACACCTGTTTCGAAAAAAGAAGTATTTGAAGAGAATTATGGTGATGAGCCCCATCGTGATAGCAAAAACATGGCATCACCTATAGTTAATTCAAAAATCAATAGTGCACGTTTGATGAAGAAGTTTACTAATGCTTACATGCTGGTTTATATCAGAAAAAGCAAATTGGATGATATTTTGGATCCTGTTGTTGAATCAGACATTCCTATTCACTTGAGTAAAAATAAAAAGGGGCATACCATTTGCGTGAAACAGATCACTGACTAATTTATGAAATTAGAACGTAGGTTGGATGATGAAAAGGCTATGCTTGAGAAGCGTAGAAAGGAAAGACAAGATATGCAGCACAATGTTAAAGTGGCTGTAAGTTGAATAAGTAAAATACGCCAATGAACTAAAAATTTATTTTTTACAGGTTGTTACTGATGACTCATTTAAAGACTATCAAGGATTCAATTTGGCTATATTTGATGATCGTTATCTGGAAGTCTCACCTCATGTTGACGTATTCAAGGCGCCCAAAGCAGAGAAAATAACTGAATTTAAAAAGCAACTGATGGAACATTACAATTTAGAAGCCAATACGTTCAGATTGTGGTCTATCCACGGACGCCAGAACAAGACAACCCGTGTAGGCCAGTTTTTGAATAGCAATGAAGAGAAATTGAGTAAGCCGATGGTGTACAGACCTGAATTGTTACAATCACTCACCTAACAAAAATAGCACTTGAAAAACTGAGAGAATTGACTGGTGGAAGTGCTTTCAGTAATGGATTTACAAAATTATTTTTGGAAACGGCAGAAAAGGGTAAACCACTGCCTTCTTTTAGAAATGATCAAGCACTTTTGTTTATAAAGTATTTTGATGTAAAAGAGCAAAAAATGAGGTAAAACAAAAATAAAAATAAAAATAAGATGAAACTAAAGATGACAAAACAGAGGACTTGGCCACATGTTTGTTTCTCAAAATGATAAAGTAGCCAGTGTCTTGTCACTCTTGGTTGAACGAGCAGGTTTAAAGAAAAGTACATCGATTCAGCTGTTTGAAGAAGTGAAACCTATGGAAATTGAACCTATCAAAACGGATCAAACATTCCGTAAGGCAAATATTCAACACGGTGATATTATTTGCTTTCAATGCACATTATCTCAAAGAGAGTAAATAGACAAAAATATGTTATGCATATACGTTCCTAACCTACATTTGGTTATACACAGAACAGATGAAATATTAAAAAAGGGGAATATTGCTTCTGTACCTGAATATTATGCATCATTGTATAATCGAACAATGATCTTATTTAAACCGTTACCTTCTGCCAATAATAAACAAGAAATCAAGCTGATTCTCAATAGAACCGCTACTTATACCGTCATTGCAAAAGCACTTGCCAAGGAGCTGGGTGCAGATGCAAACAGGATCAGATTTACCGCTTGTCACCCCATCACGCATCAACCTCGTGAGACGATTACGTACAAACCCACCTTACGACTAGAGGAAATGATGCCCGGTTTACCCAAGCCTAATGAATATCAGCAATTTGTTAGCCTGGAGAAGATGAATACGCCTAGTTTATTCTATGAGTTATTAGAAGTGGACATTGCTGATTTGGAATCCAAGCGATCGATTGAGGTCAATGTGCTTGGTCCTACCTTAAGAAAGGAGACCAAAGTGACAGCTCTCGTGTCAAGAGCAGGTACCGTACGTCAGTTACTGGATCAAGTGATTTTGAAAGGCAAGATGGAGGTTAAAGATCCTGCCAAGATTCGTTTGTATGAAGCATTGGATGGTAAGCTGACAAAAGAATTTTCGCTTGAACAACCTGTGGATAATGTGGCTACTGAAAAGAATGCTATTGTCTATGCAGAGGTAATGAAAGAAAGAGGAAGGAGCGGAATGTAATGATTCGTTGATTTACTCTTTTAAAATAGCCAATTCCAAAGGATGAGTTAGAAATGGATTTGGATACAGATCGCTTGGTAAACGTTGTTCATTATCATAATAAGCCTACTGGATTACATAGTATTCCCTTTAGGTTTGTAGCTATCAAGGTAATGAGAGATGATAGAAATCAAATAGGTATTTATAATCATATAATTATAGGGTGAACCATTTGAAGAAACCAAGAAGCGATTACAAAAGAGGACAGGATTAGGTGACATGGATTGGAGAAAGGTCAAGTTTACCGTCTTGAGAAATATATTTGCATCTGAGCCCCAAGTGACGTCAATTGACACAAATGATTTTGAACTTCGTAAAGCAAGACTTCAAGAGGAAGACGCGCTTGGATTGGACCATGTTGATAGATCTTCCAAGAGTCGTTTTACACATGTTTTTGATAAAGGAATCTTTATTAGGGGTTAATTTATAATAAAAGTTTTTTTTATTCATTTAATTCTACATCCAAACAGATATTATCAATCAGCCTAGTCTTTCCAACAAACACAGCCATACTAATCACACATCCTTCCCTCTTGTCAATCTTTCCTTTTACTTCTGACAAATCTTTTGCAGAATTAATTGAAACATAATCCAGCTTCATTTCCCAATCCAATCCTTCTTGCTTGACTTGTTCTTGAGTTTCTTGAATGATCTGAATACCTTTTTGGAGAAGAATGGGTGCATCAAGAATACCAGATTGATACATGGACTTCATGTATTCCAATGATTTAGATAATGCAAGAGCATGCTTCTTTTGTGCAGATGTCAAATAAGCATTACGAGATGATAATGCAAGTCCATGCTCATCACGCACTGTTGGGCAAATGTGCATCTTGGTAGGAAAGTGCAGGTCACTGATCATATTACGAATCACAAAGCACTGTTGAACTAAAAAGAGTTTAGTACCTCAATAAACAAAACATACACCTTACTATCTTTTTGTCCAAAGTAAACATGATCAGGTTGAACCTACATGAATTATGAGTCAGAAGGAATCCTAGTCAATGTAGTTGCTTACAATATTTAAAAACTTGGATACAACAGTTGAAACACCTCTAAAGAAATTGGGTCTAGTCTTGCCCTCTAATTGTTTAGAAAGTCCCAAGACTTCAACAAAGGTACCTTTTTGCTTTGATACATCCAAATCAATGCCTGAGGGATACATTTCCTCTACCTGGGGCAGCAAAACAGCAGAGGCTACACCTTCTCCAAGCCCAGCCAAACTGTTCAAGTCACTCTGTAATGTACGAGGATAAGTAGCAAGATCCTCTGTGGGAGCAAACTGAGCAGGATTGACAAAGATGGTAAGTGCAACATGGTCACAGTCTTTCTTTGCTGCGGTCACTAGAGCAAGATGACCTTGGTGAAGTGCACCCATCGTAGGCACATACCCGAGCGATTTTTGTTCAAGCAAAAGTGAGCGTCGCCATTGTCTAAAGTCAGCAATTTTGTTAAAGACTTTAATGCCTGGTGGAATTTTAACTTTTTTTTTTAAAAAAGAATTGTTAACGCTTTTAAAGATTGAAAAGCTAGAAACGGTCTCGATTTACTTGTGTTCATTGCTTAATTGTTATTCAATTTGCTTTCGTACGTGATAGTATCAATAGGTCCCAGTCTAAAGTACAGTTTGCTGGTCGAGTTTTCCCTCTGGAAAACTCCCTGTAAAAAAAGTTGTCACGCTTTCGTCGGTACCTCAACTTCATCTAAAAAAAGTCCTTTCTCTTCCACCCCAGGTACTCTGATAAAAAGGAGCATTATTGACATGTTGAGGACTTGTATTCACCAATCTTTAAAAAGAACCAGCAATTACAACTCATTGGTGTTAATCAACAGAAAGAGATTTCTTTCTACTCAACAAGATCCAGTTACGATCTATACAGGTCCCTTGGCTAATGTTGCCAAAAAGTTGAAGTTGTTCTCTATTACTTCACTTGGTCTTGGTGTAGGGATTTCACCATGTGTATTTGCTATTGATGTGCCTGTACCATTTATTGCAAAGGCTGCTTTAGTAGGAGCAGGTAAATATAAAAACCACCTCTTTTTTTAATAAAGCTCTAACAAATAAATAGCTGTTGCTACAAGTGCTGCTTCAACTGGGCTTATTCAGTGGGTCATGTCACCTTATGTCACAAAAATCACTGTACCCAAGCAACTTGATGAAGGACAAGTGCCAAAGGAACTAACAATCCATACTCTTTCTTTTACTGCTAAAGATCATACAACTACTGTTCCAATAGAGTCTATTGAACCTGCAAGCCGTATCTTTACTACTTGGATGATCACAGATCCTAACCAAGCCATTGGACGTATCGGTCAAAAGACAGTTAAACCCAAATCTCTCTTATACGTACACCCTGAACTGTGTGAAGAAGAAGGTGTGATGAAACACATTGTTGAAAAGACAGGCATAGGAAAAGGTTTTTAATTGTAAATAAAGTTTTTTTTTTTAATTTTTTAGCCAAGGATGTGCCAGTACTTTATGAATATCAATACGTTTCTCTACATCCCTTTCGAGCATTTTACGTATGAGATCTACTGAATCTATATATAAAAATGGTCTAATGAGAGAAGAAGAAGGTAAATGTCGTATTTCATTTACCATTTGACAACACAAAGGGAATTCTCAATTCTCGACTCATAATCTCATCAATATCATAAAATGGATTCTCACGATAAATCAAGGTAAACAGTAAAATACCTAAAGCCCAAACATCTTGCGGTTTACCCGAATAAGTCTGTCCCTGCAATATCTCGGGTGCAGCATAATCCAATGTCCCCACAAAATTCTCATATTTTTTACAATGTTTTAGATAGGCTGCGCTACCAAAGTCTATCAATTGAACATTCAACTCCTTATCCAACACTACGTTTTCGTCCTTGATGTCTCGATGAACGATTCGATGGCTGTGTAAATGTTGAACGGCCAGAGCCAATTGCTTGAATATCTTGCGTACGTTTGATTCATCCACACGTTCATTGTATTCGATATAGTCAAATAAGTCCATTGTTTCATGGTATTCCATCACAATATAATAGTGATCGTCGTCTTCAAAATAGTCGACTATAAACAGTGAGCATAAGTACGACATTATATAATTCAACTTACGCATATCGCTTATATTCTTGTGAGGTATTTTCTTCAATGTATGTAATATATGTATCTCAGTAGGTATATTTCCAAGCATCTGATCTCTCGTCCAACATTCAACCAAGATGCGTGATTTTATAACATATTTAATAACTACTTTTTTCTACGTGTAAACCATAAAATTAACATTCCCAATTTAACTACCAAAAAAAAAAAAAAAAAAAAAAAAAATACCTGTTCAGGATCATCTTTCTTTGTGGCTATTTTAACTAAACCATATGCACCTTGACCTAGTTCACTTAAAATGACATAATCCTCAATGCGCACTGCATTCAGCTTCTGAGCAGAATACAGTTTCTCATTCTTTGTTCTATGCTTTGTAAGAGTGAACAGTTGATTGGGTGGAAGAGAGAACGAGATTAGATGCTGGTGGCCATATCTTTTGAAGGTTAATTCTCTATCAAAGGATATCCAAAGAGCATACGATTCTTTTTCTTCCACTAATTTCAGTTGAAGCTGTATCTCAAAGGGTGACCCATCCCGATGCAAACCAATTAAGAGAGGTAAAGGTTGACTGTTAGGCATAAGAGTCAATAGTCGCGATCGATCACTGTCGAACTTGAGCTGGTCCACTAACTGTCTACATATGGCATTGTTAATGACAAATCCTTGTTGAAGTAAATCATCCCTTTTCAAGTTGTGAAAGAGGGTTGGGAACTGAGGTAAAAGATCGGCAATATTCTTTTGAAGCACAAGCTCATCTTGACAGTAACCAAAAAGATATTTTATAAAGGATTGATTACAGCCTTCGATCACACCATCTTGTCGGACGTTTACTAGACCAGAGATGACTGGTATGGATGTAATTTGGACCGTGGAATCATTGTTTAGTAATCGAACAATGATTGGGAAACGAGCACCCTTGATGGTTTCACTGCCAAAGAATCGAAGTTGACGTATGTCATCTTTCCAGTTCACAAGGGATAATAAAGGAATAAGCTTTGTCAGAGGTACATTTAAGATGTCAGCTGCATCATAACCATAAAGGTCCTTTAGACCATCTTCATCTAGTACACTGCATATGACCGCCTAAAATATAAAAGTTTAACTAAAGATTACAGGCCAAAAACGCATAAAGAGATGTAAACCTTTTCATTCACTTGCAAAGTCACTGTGCTCTCATAAACTGCTTCAAATATCCAAATAAATACCGAGACTCCAGCCTCATTTTTTTTCTCTTTTAACCACAAAGAAGTAGATGACTTGGTTCCATCCAGTTTTATGATTGGAATCTATTATAAAAAATATAAAAATATATTCTTTTTTTTTTGTTTTTATTTTTGCCTTACAATATCACCGCAAATAATGACTGTACCATCATCTGCATTAATAGAGTCATTACTTTTTTGCATTACCGTCTTTCTTTGTTTCACAATAGTTGAGTTTAGCCGGTTTTGGTAAGACGGATCAATTAGGTCCATAATGACTTGTTTACCAATGAGTTGATCTTGTTGATAATTTTCATGACCTACCAATACGTCGCTGGCAGTGCTATTTGTAATAATAATTTTGAAATCATCAAGGGTTGTTAAAATAGCTTGCTTTGGCTGCTGTTTTAATCTATTGTGTAAATGTGGCACATAGATTTCCTCGTCTTCATATTCTTCATCTTCTTCTTGCTCAGAAGGTATAAGAGTGCTGTTGGTATCTATACTGCTGCTACTGCTACCACTACTACTAAGACTGTCGGAAGATGAGATTAAGGTAGAAGAGGAAGATGGATGACGTAAAGAGAGAGTATAAAAATAAGAAGGTAAGGTTTTTCTTCTTGACGAAGATTGTATCATAGTGATAGATGCTGTATTATTTGTTTTGAATTTATTATTTTTTCTTCTGAAATCTTGTTGCTGTGATGTTTCATATAATTTGTTACTTTTGAATATTGAAAAATAAGCTGAAGGTTGTAAAGAGTATAGTACCTCTGGTGTAAATTTAATAATTTCATGTCCTTTTGAATCTTCTTGACTGTATTATTGTTATTCTTGTATGTATATTAATAATAAATTTAAATTTACCGAGACAACTGATTGACTTGATTTATTGAAGTTTTCATTTTAAATTTTACGAGAAAAAGCAAAAAAGAAAAAGAAAAAGAAAAAAAAGAAAACAGTTCCTTACTCTCCTATCTTTATCACTTTGTCTCTCTCTCTCTCTCTCTCTTTCTTTTTTTTTTACAAGCCAAAAAAAAAAAGAAACATTTTCCCAAATAGGGACCTGTGGTTCATCTTTATTGGTGACAGGTTTGATGTAAAATTACACAAAAAGGGATTAACTAATAATATGTTTTTTCTCGAATTCAATCATATATTCAATCAGTGTATCAACATCTTCTTCAGGTAATGCATTATAGATAGAAGCACGAACACCACCTATTTAAAGTTAATTAGATGATAAATAGGCAATAATAATAAATAACTTACCAACTGAACGATGTCCTTTTAATTGTTGCATGTTCCTTTCTTCTGCTCCTTTTAAAAATTCTTTTTCTAATTCTTCGTTGGCTAATCTAAATACAACGTTCATATGACTTCTACAGTTGACTTCTACCGGAGTTGTATATAACTCGGAATTATCAATGACCTTGTAGAGTTTATCCGCCTTGCGCTTATTCACTTCGGCAATCGCTTTCAATCCTCCCTTTTCTAATAACCATTCAAGAGTTAAGCCGACCATATAAATAGCAAAAGTAGGTGGTGTATTATACATCGAATCATTATCAGCTGCTGTCTTGAAGTCAAGCATCAAAGGTCGAATGGGTCCAACGTTAAGATCGACCAAGAGATCATTACGAACCACTACGATGGTCACACCAGCAGGACCTAGATTCTTTTGAGCTCCACCGTATACAACACCAAATTTGGCAACATCGATGGGTCGAGATAAGAAGTTACTGGATACATCTGTCACAAGAGGCACAGAGGGATCGACTGGAGGAACAGATTGGAATTCAACACCGTGCACAGTCTCATTATCACAATAATAGACATAGGCCACATTATGTTTTTTAGGATCCGTCAATTGCCACTCAGAGGCATCAGGAATCGCACCAAATTTACCATTGGCCTTCTTTACATCCAAGGCTCGATTCACACGTACAGGATTGCCGATCACAGTAGGTACCAAACGCTCTGCTTCCTGGGCAGCCTTGCTAGACCATGCACCAGTCACGATGTAATCCACCACAATTTCCTCACCCTCTCGGCCAGCCTTTCTTAATTCTTCCTGTTTGGCAGCTATCAAGTTATAAAACACGCTAGCAAATTCTGTGGTGGCACCACCTTGCATGAAAAGGATGGAGTAGTTGGAAGGGATGTTCATTAACTGAATCAAATCAGACTTTGTCTTTTCCAAAATAGCACCAAAGGCTTTGGAACGGTGAGATAATTCCATAACACACATACCAGTGCCATTGATGTCAAGAAATTCTGACTGTGCTTTTACTAAAACTTCTCGAGGACTATTTATATTTGTTATTTATGAAATGAAGCAAAATTAGGCTCTTACATTTTAGCTGGACCAGCACCAAAGTTGAGGACGTGTTTAGACATTTTTTTATAATGAAAGAAAAGGATATATTTGAAACTCTTTTTTATAATTTGATTTAACAATCAAAATGACTCAGAAAGATGAAAAAAGTCAACTAGGATGTTCAAACTCAGCTTACATGCACACCCTTTTTTTCAATTTAATTTTTGAATTGTATTTTTTTTTGTCTTTACGTCACTTACATTATGCTTCGTCGAATTACTTGTTTAAAAAAACCCTGTTTACATCAATCAACTGCGAGATTCAGTAGTAGAGCAAGTAATTGGTTTACCCGCTTTCTTACACCAAAAGAAGAAAAACAACTTTATTTAGGCATTACGAGTTCATTTCGTGAAAAGTTGATTGAACAAGGTAACAAAAGCACACAACATTACAGCAACATTATTGAACATGCCATATTTGCACGTCCAACAACCACAACAACATCCCTTTTGGAACAGTTTACAAAAGCAATCGATGCAGCTGGCAAAGATGTGACGAAATTACAACAAATTGAGAAGGAAATGTACCTTGAGCATATCAAGACAGCCACCTTGTATAATCGTCTGATACGTTCTTACATTGCCAGTGATGCTTTATCACTAGCAGAAAGCCTTGTAGAAAAACTTGACTCTCGAGGCATCTTTGCAACCACACGAACATTCACTTATCTCATACAAGCCTATTTAAAACAAGGCGACCTTGATAAGGCCAAAGTAGCAGTGGGACAAATGAAAGATTTAAATCTACTCAGGTTGAGACACGGATTCGATTGCAGTGTGATGCTCAAGTTTTATGAAGTCTGCGGAGACTCGCATGCGATTGAATTTTTATGGCGTGATGTGATGTTGCATGCAAATACCATTCGACCTGGTCTTGGATTATATACTCAGTATTTGGAGCATTTATTAGCTCATCAGCATCCACTTAAAGCATTAGTAAAAGAATATCTTGGTAGACAAGACAAATCATCATTTAACCAGCATCAATATACCATTTGGATGAACGCTGTGAAAAGGTTGCTATCCACGGACGATCTTCAAGAGGCAGAACATTTGTTGCTTCATTTGATTAAAAGTGCTCCATCGAAATCAGTCGTATCTGATCAAAATGTGAAGAAGTGTATGCAAAGCATATTATCACATTATCTCAAGCATGGTCAAGACTTGAAATCCTTGGCGCTTTATTATCGTGCAAGAAAGATGGCCGCACCAGATCAAATGTTTGAACCCCACATACTCCAACAGATTGAAGGAATATTAGAAAAAGTAGAACAAGATACATGTAATGAAGACCATCGAGCAATGCTAGAAGAATTTGCACGGCCTCTAAAACTTTAATAAAAGGAATACATGCTTTCTTGTAGCAAATGAGACTGAAAAACAATATTTATTTTCTTACTAAACCCTTTTTAAAGTATGATTGTTAAACAAGTAACTGTAAGACCTTGGGAATTTTTTTTCTAGTGCGATTGGTGACTTGCTTAATTGCATTAAACGCCTGTTCGCCGTAAACTTTCCCACGCTTAAAAGTATATTTTGACGTTCCTTTTGTTTACTCTTCCTTCCTTCTTCTTTAAAATATGTCTATCGTGTCCGAGAATTCTTTGTCAACTGAGGCAACATGCCTTTGGAAGCCTCTTCATCCTGAAAATACTCATATGGAGAAGTTTCGTCTTCTTATGCAAACAAAATATACGAATGCTAAATTGGGTAAATTCATTTTTTCTTTAAATCATCGAAAAGTGACTGACAGCTTAACTTAGACAATTATAGTGACCTTTTATCCTGGTCTGTTGATAACTCTGAAGTATTTTGGAGTGAAGTCTGGGATTATACTCATATCGTGAGTGTTACAAAAGGAGATGAAATACTAGATCGTTCTGTGCCAATGGATGCGATTCCAGAATGGTTTAAAGGTTCTCGTCTTAACTTTGCAGAGAATTTATTATGTTGTAAAAGTAAAGATAAAACTGCGATTATTGAAACTGGTAAATAATGAAACACAATGTGGTTATCTGAAAAATAAAATTGCATAATCCTTGTTAGGTGAATCCCGTGATAAGCGCTTGATTAGTTATGCAGAATTGTATGAGGGCGTTTTGAAATTCTCTGAAGCTTTAAAGAACGCAGGTATTAGAAAAGGTGACCGAGTGGCTGCGTACATACCCAATTGTACTGAAGCAGTCATTGCTATGTTGGCTACTACTAGCATTGGTGCTATTTGGAGGTATGTACAAAAAAAAAGGGAGGAGAGAGATGAGAAAGTATATTGATAGGCTGTATACATAGTTCTACCTCTCCTGATTTTGGAGCTACGGTAAAGTTATATTTGTGTTTGTATAAGGCACATAATAATGACGATTCTTTCTTTTAGGGCGTACTTGATAGATTCACACAAATCAAGCCTAAAGTGTTGATTTCTGTAAATAAAGTGATTTATAATGGGAAGACATTAGATCATTTATCTAAGCTTGACTCTGTGGTTAAAGGTAATACAAATACTTGAGCGATAAGCGATACCAACTGTTTCTCTTAGGTCTTTCCTGCCTTGAAAAAGTAATAATCGTTCCTTATGTCGGTCAATTAACAAGAGAAGAGCTGAATGAAATCCCGTTAAGTGTCACTTGGGACGATTTCATACACAGCGTTCCTAGCCAGAATTTGCCAAATGAAATTCAATTTGAACAATTGCCGTTTAATCATCCTGCCTTCATCTTATTTAGCTCAGGCACAACGGGCTTGCCTAAATGTATCGTTCATTCTGGTGCAGGTCTCTTGCTTCAGATCAAGAAAGAGCATATCATTCACGGTAACATGGGTCCAGACGATGTTTTCTTTTATTACACTACGACTGGTTGGATGATGTGGAATTGGTTGGTGACAGCTCTTAGTGTAGGCTGTACCATTGTTCTTTGGGATGGCAGTCCTTTCAAGCCTGCTCCCATTTCTTTATGGAAACTTGTGGATGAATTAAAGTAGGCTACCGAAAAAAAAAGAAAATATTCTTTTTTTGCCTTACATTTGCATAGGATTACTTACTTTGGTACTTCTGCAAAATATATTCAGTCATTGCAAGAAGCAAAAGTTTATCCCAGTAAGTTTTTTATAAACGAAACAGGAACATGAACTGACCCTTGTTTTTTTTTAATTAAAGAGGATTTATGCCAGCTTTATTCACTGAAAGCTATTTATTCTACTGGATCACCCCTAAAGCCTGAAAGTTTTGACTTTGTTTATCAGCACATCAAAAGCGATATCATGTTGGGTAGTATCACGGGTGGTACCGATATTTGCTCGCTTTTTGCCGGACAAAATGCTGCTCTTCCTGTCTATCGAGGTGAGATTCAATGTATCTGTCTTGGAATGAACATTCAAGCTTGGGCCGACAATAATAAACCAGTGTATGCCCAAGCTGGTGATCTAGTCTGTGTCACGCCTTTCCCTTGTATGCCTTTGGAAATGTACGGCGATAGTCCAGAAAGATCAAAATACAAGAGCGCGTACTTTGATGTGTATCCTAACGTATGGTATCATGGAGACTATGTGTGGATTAATCCAAAGACAGGTGGTGTTGTTATGCTCGGTCGATCAGATGGTACCTTGAATCCAAGTGGTGTTCGATTTGGAAGTGCTGAGATATACAACATCGTAGATCGATTCAATGAAGAAGGCATAGAGGACTCGTTGTGTGTTGGACAAAAGATCAAGAATGAGGATGATGAGCGTGTTGTATTGTTCCTCAAAATGAAAAATGGCACTTCTTTGACAGAAGACTTGATCAAGAAGATCAAGGTGACCATTAGAACTGAATTGAGTCCAAGACATGTGCCTTTTTTTATTCTTCCTATTGCTGAGATTCCAGTAAGTTTGATTATCATTTACAAATATGAAATGTTTCTTATTCTCTTTATTCTTTTAGTACACAATCAACGGTAAAAAAGTAGAGGTTGCGGTTAAAAAGATTCTTTCTGGAAAAAAGGTAACAGCTACCGGTACATTGATCAATCCCGAAAGTTTAGATTTTTACTACAATATCCCCGAATTAATACAGTAATTGTGCTACAGCCTGTTTGTAAAACCGTAAATCTGGTAAACTTTGTGTCTTTTTAACTTTTTTATCATAAAATTTGATTATGAAATAAATAAAAATATACGCATAGAATATCTGCTTAGCTCAATTTAATGCCTCATACTTTACTATATTTCGTGAAAAGGGGCTGTTTAAAGTTTTTTCATTTAGTTTTTTAATTAATTGTATAAACATACTTATTATAAGAAATTTACAATAAAAAATTAGTAAAAAAAAAAGAAGAATTCGAAGATTATTAGATACCTTTGCTTTTTTTTTTTTTAAAGGTTTTTATTTATTGCTCCGCGTTACCCACCTTTGCTTTTTCAACACTATGTAAGACGTGGTTTCAGCTTATGACAAGACATTTGAACTCAGTTGTGACACATATGGCAAATACTGTTTTGATTTGGCAGATGTAGTCCTTTCGCTTAGCTTTTTTTTCATCTTTTTTCTTTCTTCTTTTAAAGCAAAAATGGAACATGGGCGAATAGCAGAAGATGAGATAGAATTGTTGCCTTATGAAAATGATGAAACTCACGATAACGAAAGTGAACGCATCGTATTGAAGCCATCTCCATGGTACATCATTATCCCAATGTTCGCTATTACCTTCGCATATGGGTACACTGAGTAAAATAAATAAATGTAATGTTATTGACCTGTTTTTTGATTCTAGATTAGTCATGATTCCCATATATGATGTTCTTACAACCGTTTTTTGTTACAAGTAAAGAAAGGATTTCATGATTTGATACAACATCAAATTTACTTGATAAAATTTTTAGGTACTATAAAGAACAATCAATAAACGGTTCAAACATTCCGGAAGACCAATGCCACATTCCCGAAATTCAGTCCATGATTTCCAATTATCTTGTCCTTAATATGCTCTTGAGCTATATAGCTAGTAAGAAAAAAAACAGCTTCTCAACTTAAAAATGACGTTATAAACATATATCATTGTTAGCTCTCTTGATGGCAAATTATTATGGTGGTTTGTCAGACCGTAAAGGACGTCGAATTGTCATGAAAGTTTCAATGGTTGGTGGTATCATCACATTTACCTGTGCCGTCTTTATCCTAAAGTTTCATACCACGTTGAATGCTTACGTGCTACTTATTATACCTGCTATTCGTGGATTACTGGCTAATGAAACTATATTGTTTTCTACTGCTAATGCCTACCTTTCTGATTGTACTGCAGCAGAGAACAGGTAAGAAAAAGTTTTTCTCTTGGCTCCGCCAAGATTTTCTAACAAGCATTTTAAAACAGAACGTTAGCATTTGGTCGTATGATTGCTGCCATCCATTTGGGAACTACTTTGGGTAAATTTTACAGAAAAGCTCCATGTTCTTATCTTCTTATAAATCTCTAGGACCCTTTTTTAGTTCGTTTTTAATCAAGCAAACGGGAACGATTGCCAGTATTTTCTATCTGGCCATTCTTATTCACATTTGTTTCCTTCTTTATATCACCTTTGTATTACCAGAATCTAATGATATTAGCGAATACAAGGAAAAACCAAAGCAAACAATTTTGCAACGAATGAACATTTTCTCTGCTTTTAGTATTTTTTATCGTACACCTTCAAAATATGCCAATCGGTGGGCCCTTCTGTTTCTGGCCATCATTCATTTCATGACTACCATGTCTGATGCAGCTCCGACGATGCTTTATGCCATGTTACGGTTTGGTTGGACCTCATACGAAGGTGGATTTTTCACCAGTGCTCGTTCCTTTACCTCTTTGCTTGTTCTGCTTGCTGTTCTTCCTATCATTTCAAAGCTGTTCCACAAGCTAACATCCAAAAAACAATACGAGATCTGTTTGGATTCATCTATAGGTTATAAGAAGGAGACTTTCCAGATGATCACATTAGACATCGGATTGACTCGGGTAGGTTTTATCATTAATACAATTGCTTTTGTTATCTTTGGTCTTGCTACTACACCTACAGCTTTCACTATGGCTGCAATATTACAAGCACTATCATCCGTTGCGTCTCCTTCTTTTCGTTCTCTCATGACGGCCTTGGTTGATCCTTCTCAATTGGGAGAGCTTTGGGGAGCCATAACCGTAGTAGAGACCTGTTCAAGTAAGAAAAGAAAGGACGTGTATCTTTTATTTTGCAACTAAGTAATTTTTTTTTTTTTGTATAGCTATTATATCAAATTTTATGATGAATTCTATTTATAGTGCCACTGTTTCCAGTATGCCTAACTTAGTTTTTTTTATATGCGCTGGTATCTCGACCATTTCATTGTTACTAGCCTTCTTTATTTATCCAACAGAAAGGATTTCTGACTAAAAGAGGGAACCCTTTTAGGTTCTTTTATATCCCTTAATTTTAATATGTACTTGAATATGTAGAAACCCATATTTTTATAAACAATGAAGTAACAGATAACTCTTACACAGAGATATGAAAAAGGATTAAACATCTTTATATGTTTAAACAATGAAGACATTCATGAATTTCTTTTACATGCTGTTTATAATTGAACTGAATTTATTTTGAGTCCAATTACCTGTGTTCGTGCTATTCATAACTTTCCTCTTGATGCTCCAACTATAGTGTTTGGTTATTATTGGGTACTGTATTCGTAGAATCCTGCTCATTCTTGCTATATATATATCTGATATTGGGTTGCTCTCGTACAAAAACAGGGACAATGAGGTGAACAGTAAGGATGGCGTCATATTAACTTTGATTTATGTCCTTATATAATTAAACTATAATGCTTTTAGCTATAAAAACTTAGCAAACCAAGCAAATACAACAACAATTTCAATAAAGTAGTAACATATAAACTGCAAAAAAAAAAACAGCGCACTATTTTATTACAAACTATACATAATTTACATTTATGGAAGTAAAAGTCCTCCTTTATACTTGGCATAACCCAAGACAACAAACGCACCAACAATGAAGCCTACATTTAAAATGACTGAGTGACAGTTCTTTATGAAGTAGCAAATCGCTTACCTTGATAAAAACCAATAGCTGAAGGAGAGGTTAAGTAAGTTTGAGCTTCTTCAACTTTTGGTTGTGTTCTTTTCTTGAGGTCTTCATATTCTGCACGAAGTTTATCTAATTCTTCTTTAGTATTAATAGCTGTCTTATCGATAGCTTCATTCGCTTTTTGTTCATTGGCTCTAGCAGACATGTCTTTATTGATTAATGAAACAAAATAAAAAGCGATACAATATCCTTTTTATACACAATAAGGGACTAGTAGTAAGCCTGCATAATTATGATGTCAATTAACATTGTGATATCATTGCGTATTGTGTCACAATTGTCCTTTCTGTCCTCTTTATAGATAATAGAATGAAAAAAGAAGAAGAATGGGTTGTTTATAAACATCAATCCATATCATAGTCAAGTTTATTAATTCCAAATACTCGAACTCGATGCATCATAGGTAATTTCGCAACTAAAACAACTAAAAGTGCTGTAAAATTGATACCAAAAAGAAAAACGTCATAGTGTGTATAATGTGTGCTTAATAAAAACCTATATTGATTTGTTGTTAGCCTTCTTTTTCTTCTCTTTTCTTTTCTTTTTAACTTACAAAACAATAGGCACAGCAGTTAAGAATTTACGAGTTGCTGTGAACTGAACACCGCCGTCAATTTGTTCCCATAGTGTCAGTCCGTCATATGCTCCTTGATTATTTTCAAATGGAATACCCTGGACCCAATGAAACATAATATAATGACCCTATATAGTTGTGCTATCAGTACAAGTAAGCGAAAAAAAATACTGTTGTCACATACACAATTAAAAGCAAGGTTTGTTAACGTCCAGCTTGCTTCCGGTGTTATAAAAGGTATAAGTGTAAATAAAGCTTTCAGTACAACTATAACACAGATGGTAGTAAGCCATGCACCTATAATCTAAACGTTAATCTAATATAATCTCATTATTTATTATGTAATCTAACCTTTGTAATTGACCCAAGATGAATTAAAGTTTGGCATTGAACTTTGGTCAAGGACCGCAGTATATGCTTTCTTTTCATTTAATGAAGACATTTTTTTTTTTGTTTAAAAGGAGAGGAAAAAGAGAAGAAAAAAAAAATGATTAAAATGGAAAAGGGGTGGTGGTGTGTCTTTATTGGTCTCTCTCTCTCTCTTTTAAAAATAAAAAGAAATTGCGCAGTCTGAATAAAGGATATGTGGTACAAGCAAATAATAGAGTTTCTACCGCAAAAAATACATGAGAAGATAAATTTCATAGTATTTAAAAAAGAGTTTTGATTCAATTAGATTCACTTATTTAGCAGCTAAAATATATCAACTATATAAGGTCTATACTTTGATTGATCTCTGTATGTTATTGACATACTCACGTGGGTGGACTTATCTCACATTTTCAAAGTGGATTTCTCCGCACAGTTCCCCTCGTTTTGTTCGTTTATAGTAATCAAAGGCATTTGTAGCATGTAGTTTATTAATAGATTAATATCTTTAATTTTCTTTTATGTTTATTTCACTTTATAAAGCTTCTTTTTATTATGTATCATGGATGAATGGATTTGATTGGCTGTCATTAAAAGGTGACGTTTTCAATTTTTAAAAAAATACATTTTCCTTTTTTTTTTTTCGCTTTAAATTCTCTTCAGTTTGTTTTTTTAAATCAACACTAATACCGATTCAGTATGAAATACATTGTCAAGGGCGGTATTTGGAAGAATACAGAAGATGAAATCTTGAAAGCCGCTGTTAGTAAATACGGCAAAAATCAATGGGCTCGTATTTCATCCTTACTCGTAAGGAAAACACCCAAACAATGTAAGGCTCGTTGGTTTGAATGGTTAGATCCAAGTATTAAAAAGGTAAAAAGCAAAAAAACTATAATAAACGATACATTCTTATACAAGTATACGCGTATCATTATTAGACGGAATGGTCAAAGGAAGAAGATGAAAAATTATTACATCTAGCAAAGTTAATGCCTACACAGTGGCGTACTATTGCTCCTATTGTCGGCCGTACACCAGCCCAATGTTTAGAAAGATACCAAAGGCTATTGGATGAAGCAGAGGTTCGTGATTCGGACAGAGCAGACGAGCTTGGCTTGACTGGCGCTCTTGGTCATGAAACAGGTCCTAGCGCTGACGATGTACGAAAGTTAAGACCAGGAGAAGTTGATCCTGAGCCTGAAACGAAGCCTGCAAGACCTGATCCTGTAGACATGGATGAAGATGAAAAAGAAATGTTGTCTGAGGCTCGTGCAAGATTGGCTAATACCCAAGGAAAGAAAGCGAAAAGAAAAGCAAGAGAGAGACAATTAGAAGAGGCAAGAAGGTTGACTGCCTTACAGAAAAGAAGAGAGTTAAAGGCTGCTGGTATCTAGTAAGTTGGTATAGAATTTCTTTTCTTCTGTTTATTAACTTTGATTATAGTATGCGTTTAAAGACAAAGCCAAATGTCATGGATTATAATACTGATGTTCCATTCGAAAAGAAGCCTGCTTTGGGTTTTTATGATACGACAGAGGAAGCTAGTCGTACTGTAGACCCAGGAAAGCTTACTAATGTTCACTTGTCAAAATTAAATAGACGACGTGCTGATATCGAAGAAGAAAAGAACCGTGAAAAGAAGAGAAAGGCTAGAGAGAAGCCTAAGGATGGTGGTGGCCCACAAGGCAACCAAGGTCAATTTGTACCTGAAAAGAATGCAAAGATCACTAAAATGCAAGAGGATGAACAGATTGCCAAGCGACGCAAGCTTGTTTTACCTGCTCCCCAAGTGGGTGAACAAGAACTTGAAGAGATTGTCAAGACCGGATTTGCTGGTGAAAATGCCAAATCTTTAGTTGCTGATGATGTTGGTGCTACACCTTTCACAGATCGTGGAGCAACACCTTTATATTCTGAATTACGTACACCAAAGACAAATGTAGGTGATTATCCTGGAGCTACACCACTTCAAAGCATGACAACGCCTAGATACACAAAACCAACGCAGAATGTAAAATCCAGTTTGTTGCAAGGTTTAGCCAGTTTGCCTAAACCACGTAATGAATGGGAAATCCGATTACCTGAAATTGAACAAGAAAAGGAAGCGAAACAATCTGAAGTGATTGAGGATATGAGCGATTATGAAAGAGAAATTAAGGAACAAGCAGAAAGAGATGAAAAGGAGCGGGAAGCACGTCGATCATTAGCTGTTCGATTTAACTTGCCTCGACCAGCCACAATGCCTCGATTGCCTGTAGATGAAAATGTAAATGAAATCGAAAAGATGATCAATGAAGAGTTAAACAGAATTTTGGAGCACGACTCTGTTAAATATCCTGTAGCTGGAGGAAAAGTTGCACCTGGTGCTGTTCAATTACCTGACAGTATTATTGATGTGGAAGATGAATTTGATTCAAAGTCGTTAGAAGATGCCCGTAAAGAACTTGATAAAGAAATTGTAAACACATTAGGTCTTTCAGATGACCAAGACATCAAGAAGGCTGTTTGGGAACATGCATCATCAAAACCTGAATTTGAAAAAGCATGGAATAAAGAGCATGAAGATTTATTGTTTTCAGTCAAGTTTAATCAATTCCTCACCATAAGTGAAATGGATGATAAAGAAGATATTATTAATGGACTTGAAAAGACAATTGAGGTAAATTAGGACAAATTTATCTAAGCAAGCCATTGTATTAATACATTTAAATAGGCCAATCGTCAAACTATGATCAGAGATGCCACACGCGCAGGAAAACTTGAAAATAAATTGGAAGTTAGATTAGGAGGATACATGAATCGATCCAAGTTATTGTCAAAACAAATCTTGGAAGCATATGAGGAATACGAAGCAGCACAAATTGAATACAACAGCTTCTTAAACTTACAGATAGCTGAAAAAGCTGCTCTTCCTCGTCGCATTGAATCATTGGAATATGAAATTAGTAAATTAGCCAGTAGAGAAAGGGATTTACAGCAAAAATACAAAGATTTAAATGATGAAAAGATGGCACTTGCAGCATAAAAATTGATAAAACATACAAAGGAAATAAAAACTTTATTTTAAATACGTTTAAGATACAGCAAACGTTTGTTATGTTGTTTGAATTCTATCATCTTCGTTGGGACAGTAGATAGTCTCGTCTGCATTATATTTATATGTACTGTTCTTTTCACTTGATGGAAGAAACAGCATTCTCCTAATTGTTATTTTCTTGTCAGTAAAATATTTAAAAGCGAATTAAATGTTGATTTACCAAAGTATTTTAGAAAACCAAGCATGAGCTAAAGTAGAAGGGTGAAAGCAGTCAATGTTACTACAAATAATATATTATGAAACTAGGAAAAGCATGGCGTTATTCTTTGTACCTAATAGCTTGTATTGGAAAGCTCATGATGTCAACCAACAGAGGTTGATAAATGACAGCAAAGGTATCGTTAGGTTCCTTGTAGTGAGCGACTACCTGCTGAAGGGCTTGATTGTAAGCAGGAAAATTTTGATTCATAATGGTTAGATTAGCTGCAGAATGGGAACATTCACATTCATGATCGTGACCTATGAAGCTACTGCCCTTAATAGGCTGACAATAGTTTGTATAGTTGGAAGTAGAGATTACAATATCTTGAACTCGCATAAGACCAACTTTATAATTAAAATGAAGCACAAAAAATTCGTACGTATTTTTTTTAAACTTACTTATTTGAACCAATGTGTTTGTCATTGATTTCCTAAGTGTTTCCACAGTACTCCAAACGTTAGCACCAAAAGGCAAAGGTAGCGACGTTGGTTCAGTACAGCTGTGACAAATATCATTGGATCCAATAAATATAGTAATCAGCTTCCAATCTGTAGGTTTGACTCTTCCGATCTTGTACTCCTCGTCTAGTCGATCAAACAAATAGCTCGTTTGATGATCAAGATTAAGACTACGAGCCCCTGATTGAGCAGCATTAAGCATATCGATATCATCTCGATATTGACCTTTGGGGCATATCTCATTACCTAGCATAAGAAGAGAGTAAAACAGCCTGTTTGTTTTTATTTTTTATCGTTTTATTTACCAAAACAAATACTTATGAGATGGTCTCCAACTGACGCACCAAATAAATCATGAGAGTAATAATTTATTAAATTTGGCATAGTAATTGTATTTGGATCCTGTATAAGGTTTTAAATAAGAAAGTAAAAGTATATTCATTAATATATAACTTACGCCTCCAATAGAAAAACTGACGCCTCTATTTTCATATAAATTCTTGATGTTGATAAATTGTCCTTGTATACCTTTTGCAGAAAATGCTGCCATGACACTGACACGTATATTTATTTTAAAAAATTTGATCTATTATTTTTCATGATTTTACTTTACCTGTCACCCAAACCAGCAATTATTTTGATGTCGTCAGGTCTAAGGTCATGTACACTCTTTGCAGGTGTTGTTCTTGGCTTCAAAAAAGGACAGCCAATGTCTAAAGGTACTGTTATGTTATTCAATGGTGTCACTGGCACCGTTATGACAATGGGTATCAAAAAAAGAGTATACAAATAGGCCAATAAAGACATGAATGAAGCTGCGAAAAGAAATATAGGAAGTCTGTCTGCAGCACTGATGAAACAGTGTATGATGATCGAAGGTGTTATTGTTTCAATTAATGATAGGTCACTTTCACTTTTTCCTTCTTCTATCTTTGTTGATATTGGTGGATTTGAAAAAGATGAGATATAAGAATTTCCTTTAACATAAAACATAAATTTTTAGTAAAGAGTAAACTTTATTTCAGTTTATATACGTCTTTAAAAGTGTGTTTTATTGTATATAAAGGAGGAAGGCACTGGGTAATATAGAGTGCATTTAAAGGAGAAAATGATTTAAATTGGTAATAAGCGGTATAGTTGGACACCCGTTTCTAATGTCATTGGTGGAACTAGAATATCGTCTGTGTCCTGTTTTCCATCAAACTGTAATAATGTCACTTGAAATCCATGAGATTTGCATAAACTCCAAAACATTTGCTCTTCTTCTTTATTGAATCCACGACGTTTATAGCCGATATAGATACGTGTAGTTTCCTTGCTCAAGTCTACAAAAGTCTTTACTAAATCTTCAAAGAAATGAGCTTCATATAACACGTCCGATGCTATAATTAAATCAGCTTTTGTACATTTCTCTGCTTCAGTCTCGTTTCCCCATAATAGAGACTTGGTAGTCAAGTCAGAAAACTTCTTTAAATGGCCATTGATTAATATGTTTCGATCAATAAGTTGAACTGCTTCATCCAATTCAGTAATTGTAATCTTTCCTCGACTTATATTTGATTTTGGAGATGACATCATACTCGCAACATAAAGTCCTATTAAACCAGTGCTACAATCATGAATGAGTTTCTTGACAATTTAAAATAGTAAAAAGCAAGAGTGCTTACCCTGCACTAAGATCCAATGTATGCTTACTATCCACATATTCTGGGTGGTGTTCAACTACTCTTTTTATCACTTCAAGCATCACCAAAGCCGAGTCCCAAATCTTGCCTGGGATTCCTATATCCCACATTTCATGGATGGCTACTTGTCCACTTGAAAACACACGATATCCATCGTATACCATATCCTGCGGCTGATTATGCCAAAGTTCTAATGGCAGCGGTGTATCGCGATCGTCTTGTTTCAAATCAGGGATAATCTCAACTGGCCCTACTGTCAGAGGCTGGATAGTTGTAGCAAACTGTAAGATTTCGGTAGGTTGTATACACAAGAATCGTTTCCCTTTTATAGCTTGACTGTGCTTGGCACGAACTCGATATAAAAAGGTACCTTTTCCGGATCGATAAAAGCCAGGTACTGAGTTGGGTTCCCTTGCAAGTTGACCTTCCTGAAAATTGGGAGCAGGGGCAACGTCAATTTCCCAGTCACTATCTTGTTCAACCAAAGGTGTCATGCTTTCTTCTGAAGGTGTCAACAAGTTGCATGTCACAGTTACTTGTCCATTAGGCTCAATGTCGGAACGTCGAAAGAGGCCTAATTCATTAACAAGTAAGATATCAACTCGGTACCAACGATTAGGTGTAATGCGCGAAGCAAGTGGACTTCTTAAGTTTATTCGATAAAGTGAAAAATGATTTTCAAGTTTTGCACGAAATTCTTGATCAGTCAGACTCATTTATCAAAAATAAAAGGGTGAAAGAATATTATTTTTTTCTTCTCTCTTTGCTTTTTAGTTTCCGCCACTCACGCAAATGATGACACCTATAATAACTAATCCCATGCCCAACCAAGCATCTAGAAAACGAATGTCATGAAACAGCGTTTAAACATTCTTTGTTTTTCTTTTTACCTTTTCCTCCAATAGATTCACCTAAGAACAGACCAGTCAATAATGAAAATATAAACGTGAGGGAATTTGTGATGGGAACAGCCAGTGACATGTCTATTGGAAAGAGCATAAGTTTTCTCATCTTTTTCCAATCTGCAACTAAAATTACCTGACTTTCCAAGGGTATAATAATAAACAATAGAACCACTTAGATTAACTATCAATGGCACAAAATACTTTTTTGTACATTTCGTGAATACTTAATTCATTAGCGAGAAAGGATTTTTATAATCATACCTGCCATTTTGTAAACAAATATTTTAATTCTGCTAACCACTTTTTAAGCCCACCTTCAGGGTACTTTTCTGATACTTTCTCGAGACCTGAGCTTCCCTTTTTGATAAGAGGGTTTGTCGACCCCCAGCAAATGGCTACAAGTATAAATCCAAATAGCTGACCTACACAGAAAAATAATGACTTCTATAGGCCATATTTTCTTTTGAAATAGTTTAGCTTACGAATAGCATCAGACATCATTTTATAACAGACAAAAAAAATGAAACCTATTTTTTAGTTTTCCGCTTTTATTTTCGCTTTTTTACTATTTAAAATGGAGGAAAATACAACTTTATTGGGAGAAATTAAATCAGAACAATATAAGAACAAAGCAAAGCTGATATTTGTGTGGCTATGGAGGTTTTGTATATTTGCAGTAACTGGATCTTCAAGTGTTCATGTCACTCGCATGCTCCTCCATTGGTTTCATTGCCAAGGTAACAATGCACATGAAATAGAAAGCATCGAAATATTAATAGCAAATAGATAATGTATGGTATTACTACGTTGCATTCTTTTTTGCAGAGTTGCTTGTTTATACAGTCATGATTGTCTCTATTGGTAGTATACTATTTCAATGGAGGTTCTTTTGTAGAGTCGCTTATAAAATGTGGTCTTGGTTGCTGCCTAAAAAATGGAAAAAATGGTGTGCGCAGCGTCTTTATAATGATCCATTAACAGTTCTTGTATAACTAAAAAATTACATTCATAATCATTTGTTGCATTAAAATAAAATAAATTGAAAAATTTCAGAGCATTATTATTATTTAAAAAAAAAGTTGATCTTTACAAAAGCGAGAAAAAGCTGGTATTATTTGATATTCTTTCTTGATTTTGGGTATGGGGGGAAGAGCAATAAGCCCAAAAACATTTAAGAATAACAATGCAGTCTTTGTAAAATAAAATTGTTCATTAATTTATGGTTATCCGTCACTGACAAGAAACAGTCAAGGTTTTCTTATTTGACCCAATAATATTTAAAATGCAGAAAGTCATTTTCTGATATTTTCCATTCTTCTTTCTCCAAATGAATTCTGTACATTCTGTTTCACCTGTACATTCAAGCAGCAGCACGACAGATCAGGAAGGTGCAAAGCGTGCAAAGAAATTTCGAGCCTGTACAATAATGAAATATATACTTAAAGGCATTTCTTTTTACTCACTAAATGTGTACATAAAATAGGCGATCTTTGTAGACAGAAAAAGATTAGGTGACAAATTAAAGAGAAAAAAAAAGGCGCAAATTGACTAACAATAATAATAAAGATGCGATTACGACCAGACTTATCCAAACAATGCTTGTATTTCATGTAGAAATTACGGAAAAACTTGTACTTTTGCCGAAGTAAAATTTTATACCTTAATTTAAATCCCCCCCATATTCAGAATTCACTTTGTAGCCATCAAAAAGAAAGGGGCCTTCTAAAGGATATGTAGAAGGCTTGCAAAACCGATTAAAACGTATGGAACAATTATTATCTAATATGCTTCAAGAAATGCCGGCTGATCAAGTAGCCAATGTTACTGCAGAGCTTGAAGAACAGGAAACACTGGAAGCACAGGAAAGTCCTCCGGTCAGTAAAAGGCCACGAAGGGATAATAAAAGAACGCATTTCTTTGCAGGAAGCTCATCAGGTTATTATTTACTGAATCGATTGTTTCCACAAGATGAGTCAGCTTCACTCCTTCAAAAATATCCAAGAGCTATAGATAATCAAGATGATGACTTAATAATTGAACGTAATATAGAGGCAACGGATGACAATCAACGTAAGAAAGAATGGAAACTGCAACCGAAAGGTCTTGTGGATTATTTGATTCAAATGTAAAAAAAAAAAAAAAAAAAAAAAAAAAAAAAAAAAAAAAAAAAAAAAAAAAAAAAAAAAAAAAAAAAAAAAAAAAAGCACACTTAAAAGTACTTTTTAATAGATATTTCGACAGAATAAACTACAAATTACCCATTTTGGATAAAGATGCATTTTACAACACATATCATAAAGAAGGGCCTGAATCACCTTCGATTGCACCAATTAGCATCCATATTTGTGGAAAAATATGTAAGATGCTCAGCGCAAATGATCCAATTTTTAAAAAGTACAACGTGGACAGATCAAAAATGTTAGAGGATTTTAACAACTGTATGAAGTTTATTCATCAACCAGACTATATGGAGCCAAAAATACAATTAGTTCAAAATTTATTAATGAATGTAGCAAACAGTGAATCCTGGTTTCTAGATAGCACATGTTGGATATCATCAGGTATGGCCATTAAAATGGCTCAAGATCTTGGCTTGCACAGATCTAGCTTTCAGAATCAAGGATTATCAGAAGCTGAATTTGCAGGACGAAAAAGGTTATGGTGGTCAGCTTATGTTATTGACCGTTTTGTGAGTGCTTCCGTTTCTAGGTAAATAAAATCTCATGCTTTCTACTTTTTACTAAACACATATATTAAAGACCAATGACAATATCAGATGCGGACTGTGATCTAGAATATCCAGATGAAACAGAATACGTTGAATTTGTTCACACTATTAAATTGTCACGTATTGTAGGCGAGGCTCATAAAGCCCTTCGTTCACCAAAATTTCAGCAGTTGCCTGATAGAAAAGCTAGAACAGAAAATACATGTCGCTATATCCAGCAACGACTTGATGAATGGAGAAATGATTTGCCGCCCCAATTTCGCCTAACAGATAAAGAACTAGAGCAAATGTTTCAGCCAGGTTTATTAGATCCAAAATTAAAAAGTAAACTAAACAGTGGTGGTAAGTTTTATTGAAATGAGGCTTCGGTCAATCAGAAATTAACATTTTAAATTATAGCTGGTCAATTTCATCTTGCCTATATTACAGTCTGTTTGATGACAAAGAAGCATCTAATGTGTACAGCCAGTTATTATTTAGAAATCGCTCGTGAATGTCAAAAACTTATTAGAGAATCAGTGTATATATTATCTTCCACTCATTTAGAATCGCTTTTGTATTCTTGGTGTTTTTCAAGTAAATATACTAAAAAAATTGAGAAAGAGTTGCTAAAAGCACTTTTAGGTTTCTTTTTATCAGAAGCACTCGGTGTTATTTTTTTAATTTGTCGTATTTCTGATCCAGAAATTGCTTCAGAAGCAAGAGGTTTTTGTGAGAGCTTAAAAAATGTTACGGATATCTTGAAAAAATCACTGGACGAGTAAAATTTAACAAACTTTTATCCTGTATGTTACTAAACAATCCATATTAGCCTTCTGTTGTTCCATACATTGAAGTATTGTTGGATATATCAAGCAGAGCGTCTGGTAGCTCATCCCAAGACGCAATACAAGAAAATCAAAAGCTTGAATATGATTCTTTGGCTGAAAGCATTGATGGAATTGAATGGGGCGGTAGTGTATTTCCTAGTTCGTATTAATCTTGATACTTATCTATTTTTTTTTAGAACTTGCTAAACTGTTATTAGAAGCTGACGCAGGTTTAAGCGGAGAAAACGTTACATAAGCAATCAGGACTCAATTATTACATAAGCATCTGTCCTTCCATACTAGGGTTGTCATACATTTTCATTTAGCATATATAAAAGCAGTGTTTTTTTATCCTTTTTTTTTTCTTTTTTCTTTTTTTCTTTATTATTATCGTCTTTTATTTTTCATTCTTTGTTGCCTTTCTATATGTTTGATTTCAGCAATAACTCTCACCGTCGTTACAATCCTTTGACTAAATCATGGGTCCTTTGTTCACCTCACCGTACCCAAAGACCTTGGCAAGGACAGCAAGAAGATGATCAAGTCGAAACTAGACCTCAATATGATCCAAAATGTTACCTCTGTCCTGGAAACAAGCGCGCTAACGGTGAAACTAATCCCAGTTACGATTCAACATTCCGCTTTCCAAATGACTTTGCTGCTGTAAAAACTGATCAACCTGCTCTCGAAGCCACCGAAGATGACGATCTGATCAAAGTAGAAGGTGTTCGGGGTGAATGTCATGTCATTTGCTTTTCTCCTCGCCACGATCTTACTTTAGCAGAAATGTCTGTAGAAGAAGTGAAAAAGGTAGTAGACATTTGGACGACAAGTTATGAAGACATGAAGCAAAACTCTGTGATTCAACATGTTCAAATTTTTGAAAACAAGGGTGCAGCCATGGGTTGCTCTAACCCTCACCCTCACGGTCAAATGTGGTGTACTGAACGTGTCCCAGAAGAGCCTCAAAAGGAACTGGTGGCCTTGGCAGAATATAACCAAAAGTATGATGGCAAGAAGTGTTTACTGTGTGAGTATGCTCAGCGTGAAATGAACGATCCTGAACGTAAACGTACCGTGCTTGAAAACGATACGTTCCTCGTTGTCGTTCCTTTTTGGGCAGTTTGGCCATTTGAAGTTATGGTCTTGCCCAAGGTGCATATTGGATCATTGCCTGAGATGAATGAAAAACAAAAAATCGATTTAGCAGATGCTGTCCGTCGTATCACCTGTCGCTATGACAATCTGTTCAAGACTAGTTTCCCTTACTCCATGGGTATTCATCAAAAACCCCTTCACGGTGAATTTGACTATGCTCATCTTCATCTTCATTACTATCCTCCACTTTTAAGAAGTGCCACAGTTAGAAAGTTCCTTGTTGGGTAAGTTTTATTTGGGCAAGAAAAAAATGTAAAGGTTCTTGACTTACATGTCTATGTTAGATTTGAAATGTTGGGTGAACCTCAACGTGATTTGACTCCTGAACAAGCAGCCGCTCGCCTTAGAGAACTTTCTGAAGTACACTACAAAAAAGCAACCAATTAGACTTCTTTTTCAAATAGGGGTAATTTTCCCAGATCTGTTGTACATAGTTATACATATGCATACTAGTTGATAGCAATAAATTGGTGTTTTATTCATCTGCTCGCAGCAGTATTCCCACAAAAATTGGTAGAGGCTAAAGCTTAATTTAAATTGTTCAAAGATCATATCTTTAAAATGAATAGAAAATGATATATGTTGCATTTTCAGGATTAGCTGCTTTTCTTTATAGACTAAAACTGCAATACTTGAGAAATTTACAGTATATGTTGCATTACTCATAGTATGAGATCTATAAATTGAATTTCCTAAAAAGGATCTGATTCAACAGTATTACAGAATCAAGCCATAATTGAATGACAAAAAAAAACCAACAACATTCATGAAATAATCACTATAGAGATTGAAGAATGTATTGACAAAGAACAATACAGTGGGGCTGGTAAATTTTGTCGGTTTGAAGAAAATAAACTTCGTTTAGCAAAAAACAAATGTCGTTTCCAGAAAAATAAATGTCACTAACCTAAATGAAAATTTCGTTTAGTAGTGGTTTATTTGAGACTTTGAAATCTTCAAGTCCTCAAACTACGTTTCAGAGAATCAATAACGTCATCAGCACAAAGTTGTGAGTCTTTTTCTATTATTTGTTGAATGTACTGCTCATGCTCAGGAGTCAGTGAGTTGTGTCGGCCGGGATTTCTTTGCAACTTTTTGTAAGCTACCTTTCCAGTTTCTTGATAGTGTTTCCACCAGCGCATAGCAGTACGAGGATTAATTCCAAGACCCTTTGCATGCAAAGTCACTTTTCCTCTTTCCGTAGGACTCTCCTTCATTCAGTCAATAAATATCTCTCTGGTTTGAGACTCAAATAGGACTTTTGGCTCGTTATAGTTTCAAGTACTACGTTTGGATCACTGATTTCGGTTAACACACCTTCCAACGGGTCGAAGACTCTCTCCATCCTTATTGTAGGCATTATTGTGTTCGTCTTTCATAAAAAATGTATTTTCTGTCATTTTATTCAATTGTTAGAGCGAAAGGAAAGAAATAAAGCTTTTACATCATAGCCGACAATAATCCCTTAGTAACGCCAATTTGACCTGGCCCAAAAAGACAAAGGAAAATTTTAAAGCGAAAATCATTTGCTAGCAAACTGTCAAAATTTTTCAGGTAGCGCCATTTATTTTTCGGAAATTGTACCTCATGCTAGAATCCAAAGCTATGTCTCTTCCACTGTCTGAAAATTTTGGGCGGTTCAAGCTTAGAGGCATCATATAGTTATGTGAAATGTTTTTGGATCACAAAATAGCAAAATTCAGACCAATGTTTTATTTTTGCTTCAACGTTACAGCTTTGATCATGGAGTACCAAAGTATTAAAGATAATTCTGTGTTAAAATATATAAAAGAGTGCGCTCCGAAAGACTCACATTTGTTGGCATAACCCCTATATATTGGCTAAATATTGCTGTTTTTCTAAGGAAGAGCATCAACTTTGATCAAAATACAGATTACTTTACTTTTTTGGTAATGAAATAAGGTAAATAAAAATTAATCATTCAATGATCGATAATAGAAAAGATCAAATATTATGAACTATTTCTGAAGCGCACGTCGTTTAATCTGTTTGAAAACGAAAGTGCACCCTTCTACATTCTAAAAGCTTTATTTTATAAAAAAAAAAAAAAAAAAAAAGTAGCAATAAATTTGTAAATGTGATAAAATTAAATGCTTCACAAATGCGTCTTCAGTTCTCTAATGAAATCATATTGAACGTAAAAGAAATATTTTTTTTTGCTAATGGCAAATTTCTATTAATTAAAGATCATTTAATTCTACAAAGTGAATAGATTCCTATCGGTGGTGCAGGCTTTTACTTTTTTTTTTTTTTTTTTTTTCAAATTCGGTGATTCTGCTTGAAAAGAATATTGGTATATGCACAGCGTACAGGGAATTACAAAAATGGCAGAGATACTTTTTCATTTGATTATTTTTACTGTTTTCTTCTTGTTACCATAACAACCAGGCTCCAGTGCTTTGTTAAATGTGTATGTGTGTGGGTGTGGGTGGGTGAATTTAAGAATTTCAAACATATAGATAATTCTCCGTTCTCATCTTTATCATACACACACTCTCTGTTTCTCATTTTATTGTTTTCTTCTATTTCTCTCTCTTTCTTTTTTCTTCTTCCTAATTCAGTATACTTTTGTAGAAATAAAAAGTAGAATAAAAATGGAGAATTCCTCCGGACGTGGTCATAGACGAACCTCAAGTATGATCAGCCAAATCCCAAGTAGTAGACAAAGCATGGATCTGATCGAAGGCACATCTCAGCATTTTCAGCAAACTCGTTTGGCAGTCGATGCTCACACACAGCGTCTGAGGTGGGATGCATTTTTTGAGCCACAATATACATTTGCATCCTTCATCCATGAACTCAGCAAACGAGATGATGATCATTTAAAGCGAGAACACCAAAAGAATGTCGATCGATTGGTAGACATCAGTAGTTTCGGAGACACCTCTCTATCCTCCTCGCAAAGACCAAGTAGCGATATCATCATGTCAAATCCAAGTTCTTACATGGCATCACCCAAAGCAGAAAATTCAACACTGACGTGGACAGAGCAAGATGAAGACACTTTGATTCGTCGCTTGGAGATCTTGAAGCAAATTCGTGCTTCCATGCATAATGAAGACCAAGAAAAGCAAGGTGACCTTGTCGGTCGATGGAAGCGACTTCTTACAACAAAAGCACATGAACTATGTCAGGAAGCTGGTGTGGCAAATGATGATGTAGCATCAAAGTCATCTACAATGAGCGTTTATGATGAAGAAGAAGGTAAAGAAATAAACCCTGCAGAGGAAGAGATTGAAGTCAAGAAAGGGATTAGAAATTGCAGAAGGTCTTTCCTGCTCTTCCTCTTTGGGTTCATTTTTCCTCCTTTATGGCTACTAGGAAGTATCTATTTTGCCTCTTATGAGAAAAATCAGACTTCGGCTAATAGGCGCCTTGATAGTAAATGGCGGCACAGATCAAGGGTCTGTTTTGGGGTGTTTGCTATATCACTTTTGATTGTTCTAGTCACTGTTTTTGTTATAGATCCGTCTTCGGTTGGGTATAGACACAGTGAATAGAAAGGTGTTCTTCAATGTTTTTATACTTGTTTATTGTTTAATGAAAAATGCGATAAAGAACAAAAATATAAATTTAGATTAAAAAATAAGGAATCATTTCTCATCCTTCTTTTTTATGACTATTTGTGTATGAAAAGCTGTGTATGATATTATGATAAGTAATGTGAGGTAGGACTTGGGCTTATGCTCATAGCCATCATGCCAGAAGTCACACTATCATCGTCGTCATCTTCTTCGTCATCTTCTTCACTATCATCCTCACTATCATCGCTTTCATCTTCTTCATCTGCTACCCATTCATAATAGATGTTATCCACAAATATTTTGCTACCATCTAATTTATAAGGATCAAAGGGAAAGAATGTCTGTACAGTTTGCAGTAAATTTGAGCTTCCTAAACCGGGAACAAAGATGTCTCTGTTCTTTTCTAGGACAGGGTATACATACATGAAATGTGTGCTGCGGGATAACTTTGCAAATTGACGAACCACAGCAGGAGAACAGATTTTGAGTGGATTGAATTTGCTCATTACCAAACGAGGCAGATTACGCAAACCAAAACACCATGTGCGAGATGCTCCACTTCCAAAACCATGCTCGGGACGGGTGAGATGCCGATGTTCCTCAGAATACATGTCATCTTCCATATCTTCTTCAATCTCCAAGTCATTATCAATCACAAGATCTCTCCATTTAAAGCAAAAGATATACATAGTTGCTTGCACAACAGAATAGAATACATCATGCTTTGTGCAATCCAAATTCTGCACGCTAGATTCGTGAGCATCCACATAATTATCACACCATGTTGATAAGGCTAAAACCACGCGTTGAATTGTGCTTGAATCTAAAAACTTTGCTCTTGCAACGTAAGAAGATATATAAGCAGCAGCGGCAACACGAGTTACGTTGGGTCTCAAGGGATCGGTGATATGCTGAAGAAGGTGCTCCAGGAAATAGTCACTGTATTCATGTACATTGAGAGAACAAAAGTAGAATAGCAAGAATTGAGTATAACGGGATTTGAGGGTCTTGAGGACGGCACGATCAAATATATCTACCAAAGCATAGAATATTTCATGAAGTACATCAGAGGAAGCAGATTGAGCACACTTTTGGAAATATTGAAAAGAGAGATTCATCATAGCATCCAATTTACGAATTTTATATTTGATTTGTGCGGTTGTATCGCTTTTATCGGGAATTGCTTGAGAGCTTGCGGAATCAACACTTTCATCATCAGGAATATCGTCATCCTCGTCTTCTGAATCGCTGTGTTCAGAGTCATAGTCTTCATCAAAGTTCATATTGTATATTTCAACCTCGACATCTTCCTCAATTTCATCAAGTTCAATCTGAATTTGTGCATCAATCTGTACCATTTGATCAATCACAAGCCCCAGTATTTGTTTTCTTAGCACAGGTGCGTATTCAGATATCAAGAGGATGTTTTTTACATAGGCAGCTTGCTCTGCAGAGTTAAATCGCTTATGAGGCATATAACGGACAAGGCTGACGAATAAAGAGTTAACGGCCGTAGGAATAAGACGAATAATGCATTGAAGCGCTTCATGGTAACGATCATAGGCTTGTGTTCGAGTCACTTTGGGATTTTCAGGAAGTACATTACCTACAAAGTTGGGTTTATACGCCGTTCAACATTCTATCTTTGTCCTATTAGTTCACTTACGGTATCTAAATCCTTGTACAAGTGAATTCAAGACGGGCACAACATAGAATGCGTGAGCAGAGACAAGATTCTCCAAAAAGTCAATATAGGCATTCACAAATCCTCTATTACGGAAGCTCCAGTCAATTAGTAATGCAGATTCTACCAGTGAAGCACAGGATTTATCAAGTTGAGAGACAGACTGTGAAAGGACAACAATCCAAGTATAAAGTTTCAAAGTTGAAGGTGCCTCTGGGCTTGAAGGATCTTTGCTCAAAAGTTCGACGAGTTCATTGTATCGAGATGAGTTTCCCTATAAAATAATGAACATGCTTGTTAGTACTGTTTTATAATCAGACAAAGAAAAAAGAGCAAAAACATATAAAAAAGAGGGAGATAACAAAGTATATAATACATCGTGGTTTCAGTAGGGTTAGGGAATAAGGCGACAAATGCCTTTCTCTCCCTATAACAAATATGCCAACTACTTTCTTTTTATATATAAAAAGAAGAATATTGCCCTACATACACACGATCTACTTTTTTGCTTTATTAAACAAAAAAGAGAGAACGTTCATAACATGATGCCCTCCTCTTTTCTTTTCTAATTTTCAATTCCCTTTTTTCTTTTGTGTATGTATCAATTGGAAACAATATATAGTTTATACTTTTTGGACCCATCAAAAGCAAGAAGCCAGCAATTACCCGATCGTACATGTGATATATACGGGGACATGCCGCAGTAGTTGGACAAGTTTTTTTTTATGGAAAAAAAAACTTTTTTGTTGGAAAACCACAAATAATTTTACTTGGTAAAAGCTCCAGACAAGTGTCTTTTAACAAGAAAATTATGAATAGTTTACCTGCTCCTTTTCTCGTAGTGCACCCATAATAAATGTTTTCATCATCAACTTCAAGTTATTCAGCTTTTCTTTGCTGACATTCTCGTTAGTTTCTTCCGCGGGTATCATGTTAATTTTTGCTGGCTCTTGGGACACAATATCCTGTGGTAAGGTAGCGTTTATCGTAGGTGATCTAACAGGCATTGGATGCTGATCTGAAAATGATAGAAAATAAAAAGAAGTCTATTTTTTTTAAACTGCCGAGATAACTTAAATGAGTTTCTTTAAAAGCAGTCATATGCGGCTTATCATGTTAAAATTTCAACCGACGATTTAGTCATGCAGCACTACAGATTTATCTGCTAAAGAAATTAACTTGGAATGAGCATAAAAAAGAATTGAAAGCTATGAATTATAAAAGTGAATTACAAATAACTAATCAATTCGTCCCTAAGACTTTGTTTATAAATTAAAGGATATCTAGCTTGTAGTAATATAGATAGCTGTCCATTTTCCTTTAAAAAATAAGACCTTTGATTGTATTAAAACACTTGATTTGCAGAAAAAAGTAAACAAAGAAAGCAAAATAAGAGATGATAGTGTTACTGTGCATAAATCAAGAAGACGTCGCAGGAGCTTTTCAATCCTAGTAGGATGTATTCACGTCTTATATGTTTATGGCTCTATGCTATCAAGTCCAACTATTACTTTATTGGCTATTATGATTCACTATGCCAACAAAGTAACCCAAAGCACTATACAATCCTTGATTTATCAAGATTGCTGCTATGATTCAGAAAAGGCTTTCTTTTGGTTTCATCAAAAGCATTTCCTGCCCTTGAGTAAAATTCAGTCTCTATTTTCTTCTCACGTCTTGAGACCATGACTTGTGTAGCTCATGTACCACCTTTTTGTTGGTACCAAAGTGAACTTTCAGTGAATGACAGAGGTCAAATATGTCATTAGATTACATTTCTGAACTACTTCTGTTCAAGCCAGAATTTTTTGAATTAATCATGGATAAACTCAAATGCGATGTTTAGGCCAACCTTTTTTTTTTTTTTAGGCTGGAGATACGATTATCATGAATGCTTGATGTACCGCTCCATTTGTTAACTATTTAATTATATCATTTGTTAAATTTAAAGTATTTGGTTACATTGTGATGTATAGCTTACAAAATAAGCTAAAACAATAAGCTTTATCTTGTACCAAATTAACTTTACTAGAATAACATAAGCTTCTAATGTAAAGACAGAAAGGAAAATAGAAAGTTGGAGGCTTCCTTAGATCTCTGGCCTTTCCCTTTCTCTCCCTCTCTTTAACTCTTGAATGAAGCATTTTTGGTTGAGGATAAGGATTATAATGTCTCAAATTGGACATCCGTGCTTTTTTATATATAAAATAAAGTTACTAAAATATGCATTACAGATACATAACACGAAGCAGAAAGAAGGAAAGATGATGACCATTAAACCTTCTTTTTCAGAAAAAAAGCAAACTTATTTGATGCTTTGTTCTGTAAGTCTAAATACACATAAACTAAAAGAGCCAATAAAACTTCAAAAAAAAAGGTACTATGACGCAGCAAAGAAAAAACAACAAAAATCCCTGAATACATTCTAGACTACTTTTTTGTTTTGTTTTGTTTCATACACAAGTCAAAGGAAAAAAGGATTCTGTGGTGTAGATCAGGAGACTGTCAAAGATCATGAATAAATGAAATATGGCACCCCTCTTTTTTTTTTTTTCTTTTAAAAAAAAAAGGTGTCGTTATCATTCTTTTCTCTTTTACATTTATTAAAATAAATATGTGTAACAGACTTCTCGGTATCTCCACCCTCTCATCATCTAACAACAGCATTCGTCATTTTGGTCTCCACAGCAACAACAAAAGCATAAAGATGCCAAACTGTTTATAGGAATTAAAAGATTAATTTTATATTTCATTTCATAAAACTTACAATCCTAAACAACATCCTGTACAATCACTATAGCAGCAATCACAACATGTTCTTCTCGGCTGATAAAAAGGTTGAGGCTGCATCATCATAGGTGGTTGTGGTGGACCTAGTTGGATAGGGTTCATGGCAGGATAATAACCTTTTAAATGTTTATAAAGTCAGGAATAAGATGAAATTAAACTTACCTACCTGTTGTATGGGTGGTATGTAAGGTGTCGGGGTATATGGTGTAGTTGCATAAGGTGTTGCAGCCATGGTTGGTATATTGGGTGTTGCATACATTGTATTTGGTATAGACATTTTTATAAAATAAAAATAATAATAAAAAAAAAAGAGAAAGATTATTTTTAGCAGAGAGTGTTTTTATTTATATGTGAAAAAAGAGAACCAATGATGATTATATTAACGTCATTCACAGTCTAATAAGATATTATCGTGCTCTGATCGGGATCGCTCGTTTTTTATGTTCTTTTAGTCTTGGTGTCAATTTATCCAAGACATCTGAATAAGCTGTTTGATTGGGACAGGCTTCAATATGTTTCAGTACATCTTCTACTAGTAAATCTAAGCTTGTTTTTCTTTTCATGTCACTTTTCATGGATGGTGTCCTTTTGGGCTTAAACAGATTGAATTCTTTACCGCTGGCTATACCTAATTGGATATCAACTGGCCTTTTGGTAGATGAAGCTTCAATAACTTTTCTGGAAAAGTGCAAGAATGGATTGGATATATCGTCATCTAATTGAAGCATTGAAGAATCACTCATAGAGAATCACAGTGACAATAACAACAAAAGAAAAGAAGAAAAAAAGCAAATATTAAATAGAAAGAAAGGGGAGAAAGTAAAGGGGATACTAGAAAAGAGAAAGAGAGGAATAGGAGACATGACTTTTTGCATGCAGATTGGGTAACACGGATCTGCCACTATTGTTTTTTTTTTTGGGCTTTTTTTTTTTTTCTGCAGCAATCCGTTTTTTTTAAACAAAAAAAAAACGCAAGTCCATTTTTTACTTTTCTTTCCTCTTCTCATGATTGTGATTGTCAAACTTGGTGGTGCGGCTATCACAAACAAAAAGGGTGTGTGTGAATACAGTGCGTGCCTGGATCCGCTTTTAGATCAAGTTCGACAAGCTTACTGTGACTTGCAAGCTCAGGGTCACCAACTTATTCTCGTACACGGCGCAGGCAGTTTTGGACACCCACAAGCCAAAAAATACCAATTAAAGGAAGGCTGGCGGACGTCACAACCCGGTGCCGATTACCTCAAAGGCTTTTCTCACATTAGAGCATGTGTTCAACAACTCAACACGACCATCATCACACAATTAGAACAACGCGGTGTGCCTGTTTTGAATATCACACCTTTGGACTATATACACGCACGTCACGGTCAAGACACACCTACGGAACGATTTGAAGCTCTGGTCGAACGTACAAGTCAATACCTTCAACTCGGATTCGTGCCGGTACTCCATGGTGATGCCGTGTTGGACGACATGCGTGGATGTACCATCTTGTCAGGAGATGTCATTCTTTATCACCTCAGCAAGTGGCTTCCAGTCGCACGATGTGTGTTCTTGACCGACGTCGAAGGCATCTATAAAGCAGATCCTAAGCTCAAAATGGTACCCCAGTCCTTTGAGATCCTATCTCACATCTCGGTCAAGGACACAGTGGAGGTCAGTACCTCATTCACCGTGGCGGATGTGACGGGCGGCATACAAGGAAAAATTCAGTGGGCTAAAAGAATGGTTTCTGATTGTCAAGTGGATGTGATGATCTGTCGGTGGGGTACGAAAGAAGCGTTGGATATGATGACTCTGCAAAATACATTTACAGATAAAATGACGCGGTTTAGTTTATTTTAGATAAATAATCTTGAACGATTTTCTGTGTTGGACTTTGCTTATAGACTTTTAATAAACGTTCAGTAGCTAGAGCATGTAATTCTTCCTTATCTTTTACTTTCGCTGCACACTATTTTATAGCTTTAGTAATTTGCCTTGTAATTTTTTTTTTTTCTATTTACCAAATGTAAACCATAAAGTGCTCTGACGTGATCTGTACATAAATCCAATACTTTACAATAATGCTTCAAAGCTAAAGGGAATTGATGCATTGTATAGCAAATTTCGGCATATTTCAAATAAAAGATATGATTGGAAGGTTGAAGAAGGATCATTTCCTCACAACAAAAGGCAGCTTGTTCATACATATGCTTAGAGGCATAAACCTCACACAACTCAAGCCATGCCTCACAGTCATCGTAATAAGTGTCTAGGTATTTTGTCAAGGCGTCAACCATCTCTGTCTCTTTGTGTTTTGTTTTTAATAAGGCAATTTGGCGCTTTGATGCCAGCAAGTTGGTTTCGTCTTCTTGCAAGATACTGTCATATACTTCTTGTGCTTCATCCAACAATCCTTGTGCTTCATATCGCATACCTAATAAACGACGGAATCGAAAAGAACTCTCTGTAAATCGGTCCTTTAGTTTATCAATGCAATACTTGAACAGGGTCAGCTTCTGTATTCTCCAGTCAATATCTTTTTTTTTTTTTTTTTCTCTTACATTAGCAAGTGTCATATTCTGTGTATCAAGCGCTGCTATGGTGACTTGTTCATAAAATGGCCAAACTGTTTATGCATGCTTTAATATCAAGAAAAGAAACACGCTTATACTACATCTTACCTTGATCGCCTAATTTTGAAGTATAATGATCATCAATAATTCTTTGACCTAAGCTTGTTATCCTTTCAGAAGAACGTTCATTGGTTGTTCTTAATTGTTGAAGTTCTTCTATTGCCTTTGCAAAGTCAAATCGACTCATCTCGTAAGCTTCAGAAAAAGAAGAAGAAAAAAAAAAGCAGATATGAAAATAAAACCCCCCCACTTCCGATCATTGTTACCCAATCAAAATCGATTGGTGTCAATCTGCTGTCTTTTTTTTTTTTTTTTTTTTTTTTTTTTTTCTGTGCTTTTTTAGGGCAGTAAAAAAAAGGTACAGGTAACGAATAAAAAAAATGAGTCTAAAAATAAAAGAACGTTTTTTATTTACTTGTTTAATTTTTTTTTTTTTTCATTCGTTTTCTTAGTAATGAATAAAGATAAACATGTTGATATAAAATCTCGGTACAAGTAAACAACCTAGACTATTCCATCCTATATATTAATGACCAAGAAAAGTCTTTATAGAATTGAAACACAAGGATCCCATTTTTCTTCAAGTTCTTCTTCTTCTTGTTCCTCATCTTTATCCGAAATAAAGGATGAGATTGACAGCGTCACACAATACATTGCCTCCTTGGACTTACAGCAACCCTCGAGATATTTACCACAAACTCAAGCTGTGCTGACGACTGAAGATAACTGGAAGATTACACTAGTGAATCCAACTGCTCACAGTTTATTTAAAAGAGATCTCCTAGACTTGCATGTGCTCGAAGTGATCGACGTCAGCTATCGGTCGCTGCTGTTGGACAAAATTGTCAAGGCAAGAGAGGAAGGAAACAGTCCGATCTTGATTTGTGGAAGTCCTGTGGCGATCCTCAAGGCCCACCAGCTGCGTTCGTCGGCCATGGTTTGGTTAAAGGAGAAAAAGAAGAATGGGTCCTCGATGTTTATTTGGATATTTGAAGAAGTGAGTCAGAGTACGATCAAGATGATGATGGATAAAGAAAAGGCAAGGAAAGGAGGTCGATAGTGTGTTTACTGATCTTTCTGTTTAGAAAACGATCCTTCATGTAGAGGAAAGAGTGACAGAACTATTTGATTACTCGGCCGCTCAACTTGTTCAGCAGCCTATTCAACTCATCATCCCTCGCTTTGATCCTTCACATACCCTTTTCACAGGTTATTCTCAACTCGGCGCCTCTTTTCCAGTGATCGTCTGCGGAGAGAATAAGGGCCAAGAGGTGTTGTTGAGGATCACGTCTATACCGACCTTGGCTGGATTGATCACGATTCGAAGGGATGGACGGATCGAGGATTGCAGTGACAGCACGTTTACGAAATATTTGTTTGGATACACAAGCATCAAGGACATGCCAATATCCACATTCATACCCCAATTCCCACAACTCTTGTCTTGTTTAGAGAGGGATGATCTCATCCAGCAAGGTTGTATACTCAACAATACTATCTGTCGAAGTGTGTTGAGTACAAGTTCAAGTCATCATACGACGCCTATCGCCGTGAATCGAAAACCAAGCACGACGCCTACAGGTCGACCCTTGCCTATTCTTGTAGCGATCCACAGAGACGGAACATGCCTCGAGATCGACCTTCAGCTACAGCCAACACACCATAACCTGATTTCTGTCTGGATCACGTTTGATAGACAAACCATCCTGTCCCGTTATGGACATAGATTTCAATATACCCCATCTGTCCCTAAAAATACAACAAATAACAATAGTCGATCCAAGTCTATTAATATACCTACGGCTAGCATTCAACCAGTGACTAGTACTTCTGTACATAAATTATGGCCAACGACCCTAGGCGAATATTCTGCACAATCATTAAAGACAAATATAAAAGATTATGAGATTGTGGGTGAATTAGGACAAGGTACTTATGGGATTGTGAAGCTGGCTTATTTAAAACAAGATGTAGAAAAGGTAAAGGGGGAGAAGAGAGCAAGGAAAGGTGTGACTGATGATATAAAAATAGAAAAAAGTGGTGATTAAATATGTGTATAAATCTCGTATTCTGGTTGATTGTTGGACAAGAGATAAAAAATTAGGACTTGTTCCTGCTGAAATTCATGTTTTACATACTTTAAGAAAGATTCCTCATGCGAATTGCAGTGATATGTGTAAGTGTTGTGAATCTTGATGACATGTATTCATATGTGTTGTAGTGGATTACTTTGAAGATGATGATCACTATTATGTTGTCATGGATTTATTTGGTGCAGGCATAGACTTATTTGATTATATTGAACTAAAGAAGGATGGTATATCAGAATCTGAAATTCGTTTAATTTTCCGTCAAGTCATTGAAGCCGTGGGTCATTTGCATGACAACCAGATCGTTCACCGTGACATTAAGGATGAAAATGTGATTCTGGACTTGAAAGGTGGTGTGAGATTGATTGATTTTGGTAGTGCAACTTATATGAAAGAAGGCAGACGATATGATACATTTGTTGGTACACTGGATTACGCAGCTCCAGAGATATTAAAAGGTCAGTCCTATACTGGACCACCTCAGGATATTTGGGCCTGTGGTACTTTGTTATACACACTGATTTACAGAGAAAACCCTTTTTATAATATTGAAGAAATTATGGAACATGAATTAAGATTGCCTTTTATCATGTCTCAAGGTAACATTATTTACAAATAGAAATAGGACTCATGTTATCAATAGAATCTGTTGATCTTGTGAGTAAAATGTTGGAAAGGGACGTAGACAAAAGACTTACTGTCCATCAAGTCCTGGCTCATCCATGGCTTCAATTAAAATCTTGAACTGCATAATATCAGGGGGGGGGTAGAAAGAAGAAGAAGAAGAAAAAAATCTATAAATATGAACAGAGAATGTATCCTCTTTTTCTTTTTTCTTTTATAAACAGTATGAAGAATGAACAAGAAATAGAATTAAAAACAATCATCGCAAGTGATTCTATTATCATCATCATCCTCTATTGACCCCTTCTTTTTTTTTTTGAATGTGTTAGACTAAAGTGGAAGAGATATTTAATGATCGAGAGTATTTAACAGAGAATGAATTTTTACCAGTGACTCGATGCTGTAATTTGTCAGATTATTTAAATGTTACATTCTATCGTAAATTAGTCAAGCAAAAAGATCATATTACTCTATCTGACTTTGTCATGTACGATCCAATAGAGATGATCATGTCACTGACTGTTTGTATAGTGAATGGACTGAATTATACAAGAAGGATAAAGTGTCACTGTTATTTCATATCATTAAAAGATCCAATTCTTCATTTATTTCACCTGAAGACTTTTTATTGATCTTGGAAGGTAAACAAGACTGGATGATTTCAAGTGATCAATCTGTTTTCTCTATTAGCGGTTGTGATTCATCATCCTGGTTTGAGCTTTTTAGATGATAATGTGATGTTTCAAGAAAGATATAGTAAACTAAAAATGATAGAGGGGAGTGGATTGAATGATTATTAATAGAACCAAGTTGAAACTGTTATTTGTAGAATATTTTATGATGCCAAATGTTTTACAGGACAATTAAATTTAATTCAATTTCGACAATCTAAATTTCATCAAGTCATTCAGTCTTTACAACATGACACTGACCTTAATCATGTAAATTCAATTGATTCTTTAGAACAAATAATAACTCGTAATAGATACAAAATTGTTTTTCATATAAACACTTTTATGTGTTGTATTGTAAATTTTGGGCTATTGATCAAGATCATGACCTACTTGTGTTTGAACATGACTTGATGAGTTATAACGGAGGCATACTGTCTAAAAAGTTGATTCATCAAATCATGAAATATGGAAAAATACCTGCTTTTTCAAGAAATGGGATCAGAAAAGATACATTGACTTATTTAGATTATATTTGTAAATATCACTTCATCTTCTTCATCATCACTCATCTCATTTAGGGTTCTTTATGTCTGAGGTCGACAAGAGTACGACGGTGGCTATTGAATATTGGTTTAGATGCTTGGATGAAGATGGTGATGGTATCATTACATGTTATGACTTGTATCCATATTGGAAAGAACAAGAAAAAAGGTAAGTTGATCTTACTTGACTTGAACTCACTGTCTGTAGACTTCAACATATGTTTGAGACATATCATTATCATCTCGAAGAATTCATTCATTTTGAAGACATCATACGTCAAATGTAAACAGAGTAAGATTATTATCTTATTCTCACTAAAATACAAATTAGGAATGATCTCATTCAACCTAAAGTTCCAAGTCAATATCGATTGAATGATTTAAAAAAGAATGGTTTCATTGCAGAAAAGTTTTTTGACACATTTTTAAATTTCGATAAATTTCAATTTCATGATGCCTATCAAACACTTTATAGAGCAAATCATCAACTCTCTGAAAAGAAAAACTTGACGGTTGACAGTGACATGTTTCTGTTGGAACCATTTACGCTTGGGTTCGTCCAATGTTTTTGATATGATCTATTGACAGTATTGAATAGGACTTGGAATGAATATGCTAATCAAGAATATCAAGTGCTTTTATTAAATGAACAAGATGATGATTGGTCTATTCATCCTGTGGAAAGGGACATGAATAAAACAGAAGGTGGCAAGTAGGATACAAAGAAAAGTGAATTTTTAATGTTAATAAACAAGATAGAAGAAGAATCAGCAAGTGTTGGTGATGAGAGTGATACGAATAGTATGCCTACTACACCTAAACTTCAACCTGACACACAAGATAAAGAGATTGAACAACAACCCAATTGGATCTGGTATTCAGCTTAAAATAAACAATTTATGATACAATCCTTTTTTTTTTTTATTTCTAAAAATCTCCTGTTAATTCTCTTGCTTTGTATTCACCTGTTCCGATCTGAGCCGCTCGTTTCAAGAGATCATAGGTAATCTGAGATGACACGACCGAGTCTTGTTTATAATCCGGGTGGCTGGTAACCAATTGTCGAATATAAGCAGCTCCCGTCATTAATTCTCCGCTAGCTCTCTTACTAATCAATTCTATGTATTTTTCTAATGTGCATCGAGTCTCTTGATCGGTTTCCATACTATCCAAGTATTGTCTGACGATGGAAACCAGACCTTGTGAACCATTCACAATCTCATTTACCGTCATCAATTCCATCTCATCCTTACTTCCCTCTCTCACATCCTTTCTAAAATAAAATTTTTCATTCAGGACCGCATCACGTCTGTGTGCTGTTTGCATATTGGCGTCTATTTTTGTAATGGGAATATAAAAGTTGAGCTTGAATTTTAGAATGGCACGACACAAGAGGACAGTAAAGACGGTATAAGCAGCATTTTCAAAATCGGAGAGTTGAATGTCCATACTTCTGAATTCCACTCGCCAGCCAATGTTGGAATTAGGTGGAGGAGGTTTGAAACGTAAGGTTTGCCAGTTGGTAGATTGAATGTTCTGTTGAAATGATGAGTATTGTTCTTTCTTTTGTTTTCTTTACCTCAAAATGATCAGAAGAGATAGTATCATCCACATTCAGTAATTCTTCAAATATAACAAGTGGATCACGAATAAAGAGGTGTGCAATATGTTTGGCCAGTTTATCATCCACTCCTTCTCTTACGAGTTTATCATGAATACTTTTATCATAAACCAAGTCCATATCATCATATTTTGATTTATAATCCTCATCGTTCGATAAATAAGAATCAATCGAGTCATATCTAGATTTGTTGATCACAAATCGATTGTCTTCAAGCGGCTAAACAATTTATCCGTTATTTCCTATTTTGTCTATAGATGACGTTTACCTTTTCACCTCTTTCTTCTGGTGTTCTATCATCCACACTACATGAAATCACATTCCATCTGGTATCAACATCAGCTAAATATCCTCTATAAATGGGTGAATTGGCAGAGAGTGCCATCTAAGACAGATGAGTAAAGAATCAGTGTGCATCTTGCTTTACCATTATAGGTGTCACAGGTGCCAATCTGTCATACATTCTTTTGCCTTCATCCATGTCACGTGCCTGAAAAGTGATTTGTAAGCAGCAGCAACCCATTCCAAATACCATGGCATCCATATAGATATGATCAGCTAAAGCAGCCCCTTGTTTAGCTTCTTTATCGTGATCAAATAATTCACGATCCCAAGGAATGGTAGGATCAATGAATGGTTTGGGTGTATTGATATCATGAAATATGGGCATATTAATCTTTACTTTAGACTGCCTTCGACGACGAATATTAGCTGTTAATGTCCTATTGAATTCATTAGTTGATTTCTTTTAAACCCAATCCAACTTACGGGAATCTCGCGTGTGGATTGATGACTTGATCAGGTACAAATAAACTCTGACAGGCCATTCCGTTCGGTTCATGATCAGGTTCTAATTCATGAGGACAACCAAGACGTGGATAATTCACCAAAGTGATCGGTCTTTCATCTGGTTCCATCGCTTCATGAGCTAATCTTCTTCTCAATCTCATATTAGGTTCCACCGTCAAGAGATCATTCAAGGTGTCACCATAAGGTAATCCAGGTGTACCCTCGATCATGAACCTTCCATATTCAGGTCTCCATAAAGCATCAGGTTCTTTACTATACACAATCTCAATATCCTCTTCAGTTTCCTTACATCTCTTTCCTTACTCTGTCTTTTTAGCTAAATAATCTCGTTCTGCTCTTTCTAATTTCTCCAAGATATCAAAGGCTCGAAGTGATAACTTTGTCTTCTTTTCTGTCTCATCAAATTTGACAATTAAATATTCAATCTATCAACAGGTTAGTACTGAAAACACATTCGATCTTTATCTACCTCATCACCCCAAAGTAAATTTGAACAAGTCTTATCTTTTTGATTCTTGTAGATATTCAAGAATTGTTCAATACCGTGTGCTCTGACATGATCAGCATATCCTTTTGCTTCATTCCAAGCAAGTGGTGTGCCCAATGATAATAAACCCATGAAAAAGTAAAAAGTGAAGGAGAATAAAAGGATGACTAATTCATGTTTTTGATTTTTTGATTTTTAAAAAAAAGAGTGTGGCTTAAATGCGTCCATCTATGCCTTGTGGATGATGACAAATTATGGTTGATTCGAACATTAAGCAAATTGAACCAATCAGAATTTAAGGGTCTGCTTATGTGCCTCACAGGGAAAATGAGGAATAGAGAGATGATTGGTAGTGAATATGTATCGTTTAATCTAGAAGCTTCTTTTCATATTTATAAACACGTCTTCATCATGGCTCTCTCTCTCTTTTTTTTTTACTTGTTTTTTTTTTTTACTCTGCAACCTAAATGAGAAACCTCTGTTCTGGTTTTTAATTTTTTTTTTTTTTTATATAATTTCTGTCACCGTCTCCGATGCAGCTTGTACACTGTCAGCGTTTTTAATTTTTTTTTTTTTCTAAATTCTTATTAAAATGAAGTCCAATACCCAGGATTCAATCAAAATGAAATATAATACTTCTCTACTAAAGAGATGTACAAACCACTTGGCCAAACACCAGATTGGTAAATAAAATAATTTTAAAAAGACTTTATAAGCACATCTCAACATAAAAATAGAGATTCCACTGAAAACGATCTTGGTGATCCTTGCAGGTTATTTCCTTGGTTTACCTGGTTTCCAACACTTTGTATTGATTAGTAATGAAAGAAAGGATGGAAGATATGAAAAGAGTCTTTGGGATTTTACTTTTCTCTTTTTTTATATTTGGGTCTTTACTGCTCTTCGTGCAGCTCTTATGGATTATGTGTTGATTCCATTCGCTAAACGAACCAAAGTCTCGGTTAAAAAATATCAGCGATTTGCTGAACAGTCTTGGTCATTCTTTTATTATACATCTTCCTTCTCTTTTGGTATTGTAAGTAAACTACAACTAAAAGTGGTAGTTGGCTAACAGTATAAACTGTAGTATGTGATGCGTAATGAACCTTGGTGGTTTGATTCCACTTATTTTTGGCGCGACTATCCAGTGATGGATTATAGCAAATCATTCAAGTATTATTATCTTGTTCAATTTGCATTCTGGCTTCAGCAAATTTTTGTACTCCAAATTGAAGCACCTCGCAAGGATTATAAAGAATTAGTGATGCATCACATCAATACTTTATTGCTAATCAGCTTGAGTTATGGTTGTAACTTTACAAGAGTAGGAAATGCTGTCTTTGTCTGCATGGATTTACCTGATGCTTTCTTGGCTGTAAGTCTAGAATACGATTACATACAAAAAATATTAATCGTAGTTTGACAGCTTGCGAAATCTTTAAATTATCTTTGTCCTGGTATCATTTGTAACATAACCTTTGTTTTCATGCTCGTCTCATGGATGTACACTCGTGTATACTTGTATGGCTGTATCATTTGGTCCACCCTGACTGAACCAGAACTTTATGTGCCTCAATTCAAATTAGACCCTCTCACCGGTCAGTGGTTTCCTCATTTTGTAAAGTATATCATTGCTGGACTGATGATCGGGTTATACTTGCTCATCTTGTTCTGGACGGCCATGATCTTTAAAGTACTTTACAATATATTGACTGAACCTAATGCGAGTGACGTTCGTTCGGATGATGAAGAAGAACCCGAAAATACATTAATGGAAAAGATTGAAGGGTAAACCAAACATAAATGATTGTAAAATGTCCGTACTGAGTATCTTGTCTATAGTGATCATTCTACACCCAAGTTAGAAAATAAAAAGCTTGAATAATTACGATAATAATGTACAACAACCACAATAATCATAGTAATAATAATAGATTCCCTTTCTCTCTTTCTTAATTCTCCTATCTTCTTTGTTGTATTCATGATCAAAATAATAAACTAATAACATTTCTCGGTAATTATCCTGCCATTCTTTAGAATTATCCGAATCACACACTTTGAAAAACATGTGTAGTCTACTTGTAGAAGACTAAAGTAGATTTATTACTACTTTTTTGACTTGCATTCTTATTCTCTCTCTCTCTCTCTCTCTCTCCCTTTTCCTCCCTTTACTGCTCTCACCTGCTCTTCATTTTTGTCATAATATTAACCATCGAGACATCAGCCCTTCTCATGGTCCTTTTGTTAACAAAAAAAAAACGGTTCTGGTTCAGGACAAATATAAAATAAAACATATTCTCCGTAATCCTTTCATTTCTTTCTCTTTTTCATACTCTTTACTAAAATAAATTCTAATGCTTGCTCGCAAAAGATTTACTTTATTTTTCATTGCGTTTTTGATGCTGATCGTCGTGGTCAATGCTGCATCCCCAAACCGAAAAAAGCACAGGTACGACGAGGACGAAGAGGATTACGAAGATGATGACAACGAAGAATCCAAGGAGGAAACACCGGAGGAGAGCAAACCAGCTGACCAGAGTGGTGACTTGGATTATACGACGCCAAAGAAAGAGCAGTGGTTAGAGGATGTGGATCTGAGCTCGATTGTGGGTCAAGTACGTCCGGTGGGTTCTGGTACCTGTCATGATGCCAAATGTGATGGGACTGATAACGATAAATGCTTCGAGACCTGTGGTAACACAGCCTCGGCCGAAGACATCTATGGCTGTCCGGACGAACGTACGTGGTCCTTGACGTTTGATGACGGACCTAGTGAATTTACCCATGAGCTACTTGACATCCTGGACGACTTGAATGTCAAGGCTACCTTTTGTGTGATGGGTGCTCATGTCAAGAAATATCCCGAGATTGTTAAACGTGCTTATGATGCGGGTCATCAAATCGCCTCCCATACTTACTCTCACCCTCATCTCATGAGTCTCACCAATGAAGACATTGTCTATGAAGTGCGCGCGACAGAAGAAGAGATTGAAAACGCGATTGGTATCAAGCCCAAGTACATTCGTCCCCCTTATGGTGAAGCAGACGACCGGGTGAAATCGATCTTGAAGCAATTGGGCTATAAGGTGCTCATGTGGAATGTCGATCCAACGGATTATGATGTGTACACGATGAAAGATGGTTCTGATCGTATTCAGAAAGTTTTCGATCAAGTGATTCATGAAAAGGACAGTAATCTGAACGTACACGAAGACCATGGTTTCATTAGTTTACAACACGGTAAGAGGAAAGAGAAGACATGGCGTATAAAATATAAACTCGCTTTTTTAATGTCTTTTTAGATCTTTATCAAGTTTCTATTCATCAAGTGCCTAAAATCGTTCGAGCCCTTCAACATGCTAATTATACCATGAATACCGCTGCTTCATGTATTGGAGATGAAGAGCCTCATATGCGTCTTGCTGTTAATCCTCGTATAGCTGAAAGTGTCCTTGGTATCTCTATGCAAGCTGTAGAAACAGGAAAAAAAGTGGAAAGCCAGGCATCTGATAAACAATCTGCCCAAAAGAAGCAAAAGAGCAATGCTGTCGATGTTAAGGCTATCAACTACTCTGCGGTCTTGGTTGCCTTAATTGTCTTTACCTACAATCTTATTTAAAAAAAAGTATACAATCAGACTTTATAGTCCTATCTTTTTTTCTTTTCTAGATATTTTTTTTATAAGTGGATTCAATAAACGATATGTTTTCTTTCGCTTGAAATCTAGGGGGGGATTTTTTTTTTGAAGAAAAAAAAAAGCACCCCTTCTCCTCTTCTTGTCCCTTCCAATTGACCATGCCATCCCTTTTTTTTCCCATCTGGGAAATAAATGACGGGCAAAAGGCATTTTAAAGGGGGGGAGGGTAGGAAATGGTTTTGTGCATGGACTAAATAGTTCACAAGATTTATTAGAATATTAAAAATTAAAGAAAAAATATCCCAATTTTTTTTTTTTTGCTTTAAAAGTTGTACAAAATGATATTAAAAAGACAGAAGGGATAGAAATACTCGCTTATACACAGATACGCATGTGTAATTTATTAGGCCATCATGAATACTATCGTGGCAAGTGTGGCAGATAAAGTGATGATTGTGGCAGGTTTAAAAGATGCAACCCCGCTAACAGATTGAGCTGAGGCTTTGTCATTTTCACTTAGGGCTATATTGGACGTCTTGGAGGAACCAGTAGAAGGATTATTAGAGGAATCGTTGGAGGGACCAGTAGAAGAATCGTTAGAGGAATCCTTGGAGGAAGTTTCAGGTGAAGGGTTTAAAGCAGCAGGTTTGGTAGTGGTGGTGGCAAATTCGGAAATTGTTGTGGTCTTAGGTGCTTCAGTAGTAGTTGTGGTAGGTACAACTTCTTTGGTGGTGGTAGTAGTAGTAGTAACAGGAGCAACCTCTTCAGTAGTAATAGTAGTAGTAGTAGTAGGAACAACCTCTTGAGTAGTAGTTGTTGTAGTAGGAGAAGGAGTGGTATGAGTGGTGGTCGTAGTTTTGTGCTCTTTGGTCGTAGTCTTGTGCTCTTTGGTCGTAGTCGTGGTCTTGTGTTCTTTAGTAGTCGTAGATGTGCTTGAGCCAGAGTTTGCATCACCATCGTTAGGATAACCATCTTCAACACCGCCGTAAGGGCCAGTGTAATCACCAGGAATGATATGGAAACATCCCTTTTCAGAGATACCACGATTACATGTTCTGTCATCGTTCTATTAAAAAAATGAGATTGAATGAAATCTATTGCATATTTTTGGCAACTTACACAGCAACGCATACAATAGGTCTTGGTGACAGGTTCAATCAAGTTCACATAGTATTTCCAACCAGCACAAGAAGATCCTTTGGGAGCCTTGACATCGAATTGTCCACCGTCATCTGTGGCATTCAACTTTTGTTTGGATGGGTCCATTTGGCCAGTCACTTGGACATATTTGTCAGTAGCTAAATAATGAGCGGATTTGATGAAATCACTGTTCAATTTTCCAGCTTTTTTTGCCTTGGGCGTGTTGCCAAGACAAAAGGCTTGACCTTCCCATTCGGTATCAGCAATGTTTCGATTCTTGGAATCGGCAGGTGGTAAAAAGACACAAAAGTTGTTGGCGTCAACTACTTGTGCAATCATGCCATAAGCATTGACAAAGGATGAAAGGAAAGAGGCGGATGCAATGAGTGCTAAAGCTTTGACCATGAGCGTATTAAGGAATGGGAAGAATTAAGTAAAATTAAAAAAAAAGCGTTGATTGAAACGAAAAAATTATAGAAAAGAAAAGAAAGAGAGAAAGTATTTAAATAGATGGAGCCCTAAAGGGAGTTATAATTGGATAAATAGAGAATAATAAGCAGAAAATGGGTTGCTTTGAATCAGAAAACTAACCTTATCAAGAAAATTGCAGTACAGCTTTTTTTTAAACATTGTTTGACAAGAGATTAATCGGTGACACATTTGTTCCTTTATTTCTCAGAGAGCACAGACAAACGCTAGCTCTGTTTCAAAAAATGAATAATAAACCTATTTTTATAAATTAAGCATGCATTTTATAAGCTACCTATTCTTTATAATGCAAACTAAAGAGAATCCGATAACGAGGAAACGACACAAAGTCAGCTAGTTTTCAAGGCATATGAAGCTATTTCTTTTCTATTGTTCAGAAACTAAACCCTGTATAACCTTATCAGTTTTTATTTTTAGCCGCTGGGCTCCTTTGCTTCTTCCTTTTAAAGTGTTGTATCTCCTGCAGCCATTTTTTTAAAAACTTTTTGCACACGTCCTTTTTTATTCTCCTTTCCTATAATATCCCTTTTTATTTACATTTTGTTTTTATGGATCGATCTGTAGAGTCCATAGTTGAATATTTTACTGTCTTTTATGGAATTACATAAAGTTATTTATTGTAAGGTTTATTGGCGTACTTTAAAAAACGCGTTTATTCCAATAAACGTCTTTTTTAATTGCACACTTGAAAAAATAATAGTGCTGCCATTCTCAATTGGGTATTTTTTAAAAATGGTGGTCGGATGTTAGAAAAAAAAAATTCAGTGTTTTTCAAAGTATTGTATTTTTCAGCAATTAAGAGACAGTCTCAGAGAAAATAAGAGAAAATTATTGGATAAAATAAGAGAAAATTTTAGATCAATTAAGAGAAAACTGACCAATAAATAAGAGAAAAACTCAGGAAAAATTAAGAGAAAAAAAAAGGGCAATTAGTAGAAAGCACTTTTCTCACAATTATTAACAAAAAATGGATATTGACTATGATATGAACGAGATCTCTCTACACGACGAAGATATTGAAGCTGTACCCGAGATTATTGTCAGTGTAATGTCGATGATGAGAAAGAAATGGGAGTATAACATCACTGCATCAGCCATGGAGTTAGATGAAGATGCGACGATGGAGCTGAAGAAAGAGCACGAGGACGATGAGGCCAGTAATAGCTCGGACGAGGAGGAAAAGGAAGCTGATGTGCAGCGTAGTGAGAGTGATTTGAATGAAGAGAAGCCTCTCAGAGATCTGACTGAAAAAAAAGACGATGCTAGCAATGCTAGACGTGTATACACTCAGCAGGATATTAACAAGCTTATTGCTCTGTTAGTTGAACAGGTACCTATAAAGGATGCAGCTTTAAGGACAGGAATAAATGAAAAATCAGCCTACCGTTTCAAATCGCAGTGGCAGAAAACTGGGGAGGTACCTCAACAGAAGAAAAGAGGACGCAGAATGGGAACTGTCTCTGAGCTTACTGAGAAGCACTCAAAGTTTATTATCGACCTTGTTGATGAGCATTCAACTACAACTGTAGCTGGAATACACGAGTTGTTGCTCATAGAGTTTCCAAGTCTCTCTGTAAGCCCATCTGCAGTATACAGACATCTTAGGACCAGCTGTGCACTATCTATGAAGAAGTTGGAGAAGATTTCAGTTGCTAGAAATTCAGAAGAAACTTTGAAGAAGAGAAAGGAGACCATCCTTCAATGGCTAGCTGATAAAGAAATGGACTTTGAGAACAACTGCGTATTTTTGGATGAAGCAGGATTCAATCTACACATGACACGCACTCGTGGCTGGTCTAAGAAGGGAGCACCTGCTAAGACAACTGTCCCTGCTTCAAAAGGCACTACAATAACCATCCTTGGTGCCATCTCAAGTGCCGGCATTATTGACATTTCTTTGAGAAAGCCAATAATGGTTTCGGGAGCTAAGAAGAGAAGAATAGATGGTAAAGTTGTTACAACAACAGCCAAAGTTGGAACAAGGGCTGAGCATTATCTAAATTACTTGAGTAATGTGATGGATGTTCTTGACCGAAACAACATGAAGGGCTTTTATTTGGTAATGGACAATGCTCCCATACATAAGCCAGCTACAGTAAGAAATCTGATAGAAAGCAGAGGCTATAAGTGTGTATATCTTCCACCATACTCACCATTCCTAAACCCAATTGAGCTATTCTGGTCGAAGGTGAAGTATGGTGTCAAAAGAAAGCCTTTTGAAACTGGTGAGACACTCACACCCAGAATCATGGATGCCTGCTCCAAGGTAACCAAGAAAGACTGCCAAGGCTGGATCCACCATTCCCTCGGATTCTTTGAAAAGTGCTTAGCACTGGAGAAAAACTTATAATGAGATTAAAGCATAAATAAGCTTTCTACTAATTGCCCCTTTTTTTTCTCTTAATTTTTCCTGAGTTTTTCTCTTATTTATTGGTCAGTTTTCTCTTAATTGATCTAAAATTTTCTCTTATTTTATCCAATAATTTTCTCTTATTTTCTCTGAGACTGTCTCTTAATTGCTGAAAAATACAATTGTTGGTCGTACCTACAACAATCTCCGTTTCCTCCGCTTCAGCTCCTAATGTGATAAATGCTCTCAGAGCCACGCTTTATTTTTAATATAAATATATGATATCCAATAAAATCCCTTTCTTCCCTATATCTTTCAAAGCCGCGCATCGTGGATAAAAATTATGTCTGATATCTACAATGGAGAAAACAACCAACATCAACAAGAACAAGTACCTCTATACTCGAGAGAGGATGTTGCCATTATTCTCAGAGAATTCGAGAAACAAAGAGACGAGCAAAGAGAAATTAGTTATAAAGGGAGAGAATTACCAGAAGGGATCAGGGAGATTTTGGACGAAACACCAGCCTCTGATCTCAAAGACGATATCAAACGTTTTAAGAAACATGTCCCAAGATACAACCATGATCGGTGGACAAGAACACCCCAGATCAACAAAGAGTTTACAAATGAACTCAAGAAGTGGAAAGTCGACACCTTTCAAGTCGTCACATCAATTATCAAACATGCCGAAGAAGCAAGATTACAAGCAAGAACAAGCACTGAAATCTTCGAACTTTTGGAGGCCATTGAGGAGAAATGTAGTTTTGAGGATGAAGGAGCCCATCAAACCTTCCTTGATGCAATGTCACAAGCCTCAAAATCGGCAGTCTTTGGTTTTGCCCATGCGAAGGAGTTGGATCATGAAGCAAAAGAGTACAGTGCCAAAGCACTTAAACTCCCTGCAAGCCTTAGACATGTGGAACAAGAAGAGGATGGAAGAAAGCCAAACCTCTTTGATAGTGAGTTCGTCAAGGAACTGCATGAAGCAAGATTCTCCCAAAGAGTTATTGCAGGCGCAACAAATTACTACGGTAGAGGACGAGGATTTTCTCACGGAAGTAATGGTCGTGGATCGAGACCTTTCAACAGGTTCCAATATGGAAATTTTCAACCAAGAGGCCGAGGTCGTGGAACCTTCGGAGCCTCTACAACCAAGCAGCATTCCACACACAGTTACACAGACAAGGCAGCAGACCAACAATAGAGGGTCAGCAGATCTACAGACGAAGGACGTCACCTCAATTGATACCACACTCACAACCAAAACCATCTTCACCACAAACCACACCTCAACATTGTATACAAACACAGTCTCCAGATCAAGACGTTCAAAAAATCAACCCTATACAAGTAAATTACTCGATACCAGCAGATGGTATCTTACCAGGGGGACGTATAGCCAATTTCTTAGAAAATTGGAAAAAGATAACAACTCATTCTTGGCCTTTACAGATAGTCGAGGAGGGGTACAAGCTGCAATTCATATCTCATCCAATCCCATGGAAGGAGATACATCATCCGGTAAACAAATTAGACCAATTGGAGACGGATTTAGCAGTACAGAAATTTCTGACAGCAGGTATTATCGAAGAAAGCAAAGACACAAAGTTCTCGAATCAATTCCTTTCCAAATTCTTCACTATTCAAGAGCCAACAAAGAGGCGACCAATTTTGGACTGCAAAAAATTGAACCAATTCATACAGGTTCAACACTTCAAGATGGAAGGGGTGCCAGCGTTAAGAGAGCTAATAGAAAAAGGAGATTACATAATAAAATTAGATCTAAAAGATGCTTATACAGTAGTTCCCATTCATCCAAGTTCAAGACCTTTCCTGGCGTTCAAAAATGGGGGAATCACATACAATTACCGCGCTCTAAACTTTGGTTTAAACATCGCTCCAAGAATTTTTTCCAAACTTCTAAGATACGCCCTGGAACCATTACGAAAAGAAGGTATTCGCTTAGTTTATTTTCTCGACGATATTTGCATCTTGGATCAAGAAAAGGAGAAATTACAGAAATCAGCAGAAAGACTGATGTCGCATCTGGAAGCCTTGGGGTTTATAATAAACAGAAGCAAGAGTGTATTAACACCATTACAGGTTCAAGACTACTTGGGGTTCACCTTCGACACCAAGAAGATGACCATAAAGGTGCCAGAAAAGAAGATCAAGAACCTAAGACAGAGACTCAAGCAAACACAACAGGAGACAACGAAATCGTGCAGGTGGATGGCAAGCTTGATGGGGAAGATGACAGCGATGATTCCCGCAGTCGCGGAAGCCCTTCTACATATACGGTATTTGCAGAGGGATTTGACAAGGTCGCTAATGGGGAAACATCAGAATTGGGAGAAACCTTTTGTGTGGTCGACACAAGCAAAAGAGGAAATAAAATGGTGGCAGACAAGTCTGACGATGAAGAATGGTTTGCCCATAAGACAGCTACAGATGGAGACCCCAGCGATTACAATATACACAGACAGCTCGGACACGGGTTGGGGAATAACATCTCCAGTATTGAAGACTCACGGATTTTGGAAAGAGGAAGAAAAGAACTGGTCCATCAACGTAAGAGAGCTGATGGCCATATATTTTGCCTTAAAGCTCCATGCTCCAAAATTCAGAAACAAAACAATCAAGATCTTCACAGACAACAAGACGTCCATAAAGTACACAACAAAGGCAGGGGGTACTGCCTCTCCAATCCTTCAGGACATTGCAGTAAAGATTCAAGACTTATGCAACCAGTTTTGCCTCAAGGTGACATATCAACATGTCAAAGGCATATTGAATACGGAAGCGGACAGCTTGTCGAGGAAACAACCGCCGTTGTACGAAAGAAGTTTATCGAAGAACATATTTCAGGAGATACAGAGGAGATGGGGTCCATTGACAGTGGACACGTTTGCAAACAGACACAATCGAAAACTTCACAAATACTACAGCCTCCGGCCAGACCCAGAAGCCCAGAAGTTGGATGCCTTACAACAGAAATGGCCGAAGAGAACAGCTTATTGTTATCCACCATGGAAGCTGATTCCGAGAGTTCTCAGGCTTATAACCAGCCAACGCCTGGAGAAAGTGGTTCTGATAACACCAAATTGGCCGACTCAATTCTGGTACCCAATGGTGATGAGAATGAAACAGTTGACACCACCAAGGTTCTACAGATGCCAGAAACTGGACTTGACCGCTTGGCTATTATCAGGAAGACCAGACAGACGCAGGGACTAGGTGAAGAGGAGGCAAAATTTTTGAAAGGCTGTATAAGATCTAACACAGCGAGAGCATATGACAATGGTTGGAAGAAATGGGCAAACTGGTGCAATGACAATCGGGTGAATTGTTGCGAGTATAACATGGAAAACATAATCAAATTTCTGTTACATCACAAGGAATATAGTACACAACATTTAAACACCTTAAGATCTTCAATTGCTTCGGTATTCAAGTACATCCATGCAGACAAACCACCTATAGCTTCAAATCAGAGTATACAGGAATTTTTTGCAGCTAAGAGAAGAAAGACGTTCAATATTCCGTCAGTGCAACAGTTAGAAGCTTGGGATACTGATTTACTGGTTACATTCATAAGAAGAAAATGGGGGAACAATGAGACGTTGTCCTTGGAAGACTTACAGCAGAAGACGATAGGGCTGTTATGTTTAGCAACGATGGCAAGACCAAGATCGGACTTGGGTAGATTACAGTACCAAGATGTAATCCTCAAATATGGAAAAGATGAATCTCTGTTGGGCACCGTCCTACATTTCAGACAAGCCAAGGAAACGCAAGTAAAGACTATTACGTTGGGTCCAATAGACGATATATCGGTATGTCCAGTCCGTACATTAGAGACATTTTTAAAGAAAACGGCCGGCATTCGACTTTCCTTGACACAGGATCATACATTATTTTTAGCTTACATTACGGAGGTCTCCAAGGTAACATCTATTCGTCCGTCAACGTTAGCGAATTGGGTCAAGCAATTGATGAGACAAGCAGGAGTAGATCCAAATTATAAAGCACACTCGATCAGGTCAGCGTCAAGTACAAAGGCAGTGGCTAGAGGGAACACGATTCAATCAGTAAAGAAACATGCAAACTGGAGTTTGAACACCAACACCTTTGAGTCGTTCTATTACAAACCTACCGCAGTGAACTCTACTAGTGCTTTGATTACAAATTCAATTTTGACAACTGAAAACCTTATCACATTAGGAGCTGAAGCGGAGGAAACGGAGATTGTTGTAGGTACGACCAACAATCAAGATGTTTCCGAAGCGGAAGCGAGTAATGTGATAAATGCCCACCCTTGGTACAAATTTTGGAAAGCTTAAGAGCTTAGTAGTTTAGTTTAATTACATATCCCTCCCAAAAAAAAAAAAAAAAAAAATTGAATTTATTATAGCTTAGCGTTTGAAAGATATAGGGAAGAAAGGGATTTTATTGGATATCATATATTTATATTAAAAATAAAGCGTGGCTCTGAGAGCATTTATCACATTACTCGCTTCCGCTTCGGAAACATCTTGATAGTTTAATTCAAAAAAAGAAAGTCATTTGCTCACATGCTTGAAAATAAATTGGTCAACAAAAATAATCAGTTGGTCACTTTTCAGAAATATTTTAGTTATATACATTTGATCATTTAGCAGCTAAACAAGGACTTTATTTAGACAGTTATCAAACTCAAAAAAGCGACCATACTCAAAAAAAGTGGGTGAATACTTGGGATACAAGTTGGCAGGAGCAAATCCATTTTAGCTATCGACCCGTAGAAATTATGTGCAACCAGTGCAAGATGGAGACGGTGATGTGGACGGAAGGAAGATGACTTCGCGTCCTCTTCCTGACCATCTTTATGACAGTTAAAACTCTCCAAACAGTCGGATGTTTGGAGTATTTCAGTACGTCTGTATACTTAATATCTTCCTGTTTCTTTCAGACGATCGACAACAATGTATTCTGGTTATTTATGATTTCTACCAGGGATGTTGGTGTGTGTGTGCGCAATAAAATGAAGAATTGTGCTACTGCAAAGCTTACTTGACCAAAGCCAGGACATCGGCAGGTTTTGTTGAAAGAGCGGCATAGTTGACAGTGACAAGACACACTTTTTTTTTTTTTTTTTTTTTTTTTTTTTTTTTTTTTTTTTTTTTTTTTTTTTTCAGTGGATGATAAATACGGCAAAAGAGCTATATCAAGCCAAGAGTTAATCTGTCGTGTCATAATCTCTCTTCATCTTTCTCCAAACTCTCCCATTTTTCTAATGTTTACTCTGCGTGCTACCAGCATAACTGTCAAGCTCTATCTGTGTTAGTTCTTCATCCGTATTGGACATATCTCGTGAGGTAATCGGGCGCTTGGCAAGGCGTTTTGGCGAGACGTAAACAGATCCGACCAACGAACGAGATCGCAAACAGGTAAGCATATTTTGAAGGCTCTTTTTTAATGCTTTGCTAGACAGGTCATGCGGACTTTTTCTGGCATATCCCAACACCTCAAAGCCATCCATTTTTAAACCTTTTATGAACCTTGCAAATCGAGCTTGGTAGCTGCTAATATTTTGAGCTAAAAACACTATAATCATAGCGTCAACACAGAGTATTAGATTATTTTCTTTTCTTTTCGTCAGTCAGTCTCTGTTTACAGCAATATATACCTCGATCAACAGTTTTCATGATCTACACGGTTCTTCGCTCAATTCGACAACCCGAGTTCATGCGTTTCTTTGATATCTCTGCCTTTAAAAGATGTGCACCGTTTTTTGTTGCAAACTGTGTAAAAGCTCCAGGTCTCTTTTTTTTTTCATATAAAGTCGTATATTGCGTTGTTGTGTTAAAAATGTCCTCTAAAGACACTTCGTTTCGTTCATAGACCATCTCGTTACGAGGATCAGTAATGAGAAAAACGCTGTTGACAAAATCAATGAGTTGTGATTCACAAGCTAAAAGTTGCAATGTTAGTTAATAAATGTAGACAGTCATTGAATAAGAAGAGAATTCAAGAGTACTAACGTATCTGCGAATGAGTTAATTGATAAATCAAAAACATGTGTTGTCAAGAGCGTGTCGCAACTAAAACCTGAAGTCGTATTCTTTCCTAGAAGCTTCCAGCATGCTAAGTCTCTTGATGAGCCTTCTGGTATATTCCTTCACAAATAATATAAATACAACTTAGCTATAATCAATAAAAGATTATCTTTATCCTTGCAAAGAACTATTCTTCTACTTTATCTCTTGTGATATCCCTTCCTGCCAATCACTAGGCGAATTTATATTCAAATATCTCACTCTTATTTTAGCATAGATATGTGATTGCTGTAGTAGACGGTGTTGCTTAAGGAATTTCTCATTTAATCGTATAGTGCTGATGGCTCCAATTAGCGGATATTAAAAACTCAAATAAAGCACTGTATTAATTATTATTTCCAAATGAGGAAATCTGTAATTTAGACTTGTCAAGCCTATTATTAAATGCTTAGTTCTATTTAAAGTATACGTTTCTGTAAAAAAATAAAATAAAAACTTGGTTATTTATAAAATACAGAATATTGACAAAACAATAGAAAATAAAAATAAAAATCATCAACTACATTACACATAATTTCTATGTCAATTTATTTTTTATAATTGATAATGATATTAACGGGTAAAAGAAGGTTGTCAAACAATAATTTTCCAGCAGTAAAATTAGGTTGTTTTTGAATGACAGGAAAAAAAAAAAAAAAAAAAAAAGAGGATGAACGTGTGTGTGTGAAAGAGTGGGCTGTTTTACAAGTCACAAATGGAGATCTGACTCTTAACAAGGGTTCTACATCTCAGTCCCGAAGATCACACGTCAAAAAACAGTGAGCAATTTTTATCTCATCTTGCGTTTCACATCTTTTTCATTCTTCTTTTTTCTTTTCATCTTTCTTTTATAGCTCATTATGGCTCTTTTAAATAGGTAAGTTCATTTTTTCTTGTGGGTGATATAAATACTCATAATTTATTAGTGATTGTCCTGATCTCAAGCTTATTGCTCGTGGTAAAGTACGTGATTTGTATGATGTGGATGAAAAGTCTCTTTTGTTCGTGGCCACTGATCGTATCAGTGCCTTTGATGTGATTATGAAAAATGTAAGGAAAACAAAATAAAAATACTCTCAAGCTAACAAAACCAATATAGACTATTCCTGGTAAGGGTAAGATCTTGACAGAAATCTCCTTGTTCTGGTTTGATCTTTTAAAGGATGTCTTGCCTAATCATCTGATTACCGCCAACTTTGATGAAATGCCCAAGCATATTCAAAAATACCGTCAACAACTTGAAGGACGTTCAATTTTGGTTAAAAAGATGAAAGTTTTACCCATTGAAGCTATCGTTCGTGGATATATTACTGGATCTGGATTGTCTGAATACAAAAAGAAGGGAACCATCTGTGATATTCCTCTTCCAGAAGGTTTAGTTGATAGTCAAAAACTCCCTCAAGTTCTTTTCACACCTAGCACAAAAGCTGAAATCGGTGACCACGGTATGAGTAATTAGACGAAAAGAGAAAGAGAATGCTGACTTGTGTTTTTTAATTGGATTAGATGAAAACATTCACCCTTCAAAGATGATTGATATTTTGGGGGATAAAGCACTTGCTGATAAAGTGGCCCAATCGGCCATTGAACTTTACACAAAGGCCAGCGAATATGCAGCAAAGAAAGGAATTATTATCGCAGATACAAAATTTGAGTTTGGTTTAGATGAAAATAACCAATTGGTCTTGGTTGATGAAGTGTTGACACCAGGTATAATTATAAAAGGAAACGTATATACACACAACTAACCTATATTACACACCAGATTCATCTCGTTTCTGGCCAGCTAATAAATATCAAGCAGGTCATACACAAGACAGTTTTGACAAACAATTTTTGCGTAACTATCTTGAATCTATTCAATTTGACAAGAAGACAAGTATTGAGCTCCCTGAAGATGTTATCCAAAATACCCTAGAAAAATACAAAGAAGCTTTCTTCCTTTTGACAGGAAAGCACATCTCTCTGTAAAAAAAAAAAAAGTTTTAAAATTTAGAATAAAGACGATTGTGTAGTTTGTAAAAAGAAACTATTTGTGCACCAAGAACACATTATAATTCGTTAATGACATGCATCTTTATATCGTTTCTCTTTTTAACTTATTATAAAGTAATATATAAATGAATGCATACCCTCAGACCGTCAAAGATGTTAGCCAAATTTGAAAGCATGTAATCTTCTTTTACTTTTAGTGCAACTATTATAAGTTAGTAAGAATGATTTAAATTTAACAATGGTATAAAATTAAGCCATAAACAACCAGCAAATCAAAACAAAATACTATCTCAGTAACAGGTTGCTTGTACGAAAATGCGTTGTTTACATTCAATACAATGACAGGAGTATCTTTTAAATGAAGATAAATAGCACAATGTTATTACTTACATTTGCATTCACTCAAAATTTTAAATTGAAAAGCTTGTATTAACTTGTTGAATGAAAAATTCTGTGGTCATACTTTGAACTGGACTTTTTAAAGTAGAAAGAAATGCAGTTACTTTTTCCATTTTTTGTAATAGTTTAAAATCAAAAGATAATCAGTTCCAACTCAATGCAAGAAATACGAAGTACATGAGGGATAAGAACGGCCATAATTGGAAAGAATACAAGAGAGAAAATAGCAATCCATCAGAACCAACCTTGCTTCCATATGTCAATAGGCTGTCTGAAAGCTTGTCGACTTGTACAATTCATATAAATCATTGTTTGATTGCTCTCTAAAAAAGAACAAAATACATTCACAAGACTTTCATCAATTCTAATGAATATCATTTGATGACACAAATTATACAGTCTGATTTGGCATTCTTGTCCATGGACACTACTCATCTGAATCTCATTGTATGATCAAATGCTGAGGGTACTAAAGCAAATGATTTTGTGTGTAGACAAAAAGTTACAGAGGTATGCGATCAAAAGCACACTTGCGTATCACGCTGTGTAAGCGAACAATTTTTTAAAGAAAAGGTTAAGGATAATAAAAAAAATCTGTATAACTGGATACAATTTCCATTAAATGCGAGAGTTTAACCTAACTAGCAATGAAAATATAAATTGTAACTACAAACTTAAAAGAGCATAGCAATGCTATCAATTATACATATTCACCAGTGGGTGTAGCCTTGATCAATACACAGCCACACAGCAATTCCTTATGCATTCTTCACCCTAGTTGACTCGAGTAACATACTAAAGCAATCTGAAAGATGTTTAACACGCCTTTGTTAATATCAGTGGCTAGGTTTGTAATACAAGAATTACAGTTGATTTCTTGGAACAAGAAGCAGGCTGTCTAAAAAAGATAATGATTGAGCGATGAAAACACATTGGATAAGCCTCTTGCTTCTTTGAGAATCTTTGAAGGATGAGATATATGTAATACGGAATAGCTTATTGTATGCTTGTTTGCAAAAAGCTATACCAATTATGTAAATTTATATTAAAAGCAAGTCATAGAGTGATTAAGGTGGTTGACATAAGCTTTCAAAACAAATAGCATATCTCTTCATACTTCTATTATATAAGCCATTTTTCGAGCAAGCCTATTCAATAAAAAGCATATCGAATCTACTTGATCGAAATATATAAAATTCAAGTAGTGGCCATTTTGGTTAGAAAGTTACTTTGTTTTATTGGTGATGAAAAGATCCATGTTCCAGTCAAGAACGAATAAATTGCTCTTCAGTTGCGGCATTTAAACTAATCGGACTGCGGTCTCCTTTTTTAAAAATTAAAAATAAAAAAAACTTTTTTTCTGTTTCTTTATCTTTTTTTTGCTTGTTATCATACAGCGTCTAGTTTTCTTTTATCCATTCTCTTTTTCTTTTTAAAAGAAACAATATCCTTTTCTTATTTACTACTTCCTAAAAAAAAACTAGATGATGGTTTCTGCAGCCAACGAACAAGCGGTTCTTGTGAACGACCTTTTGAGCAAGATCAACACTGCTCCTACATCTGAAGAAGTTGAACAAGCAGCTCAAGATCTAGCAAAAACTGTACAAGAAAAGGGCTTTATTATGATCAAACAATACAAAATTTTGGATCAACTTTTAGCTTCTGTTAAAAACAAAAAGTCTGGATTAGAAAGAGAAGGAGGTTTGATTGGTTTCAATGCTATGGAAGAAGTTTTGCGACATGAAATTGAACCTTTGATGATACAACACTTGGCTACCTTCCTTGATCTTTATGCTGATAAGGGTGGTGTCGTTCAAGAAGCAGCCCAGACTGCTTCTCGTACTATGGTGGACATGATTCCACCAGAAGCCACCAAGGTTCTCTTGCCTGCTCTTTTAGAAGGTATGGGACACAACAGCTCGAGCTCGAAAAAGTGGCAAACAAAGATTGGTGCACTCAAGCTGCTTGAACGTTTTACTGAAAGAGCCCCTGACCAAATCGGTGAATGTTTGCCAGAGATCATCCCTGTTGTTTCCGATTGTTTGTCTGATACCAAAAAGGAAGTTGCAGCTGCAGCTGAGAAGGCCATGATGAAGGTTTGTTCAGTAGGTGGTAACCCTGATATCCACCGTCATCTCAAGGACCTTGTGCTTTGTATGGGCAATCCTACACGTGTACCTCAAACTATCGAAAAATTGGCTCAAACTACCTTTGTTGCCGAAGTTAACGGTCCCACGTTGGCCATCATGGTTCCTCTCTTGACTCGTGCTTTAAATGAGCGATCAACAACTCTCTTGCGTCAAACTGTTGTGATCACTGACAATCTCTGTAAGCTTGTGCGTGATCCTCGTACAGCTGCTCAATTTTTACCTCAGTTATATCCTGGTATTGAACGTCAAGCAGATACTGCAGCTTTCCCTGAAATTCGTGTTTTGGCGAACAAGGCTAAAGACACATTGATTGCTGCTGGTGGTCATAATGAAAAGACCGACAACGTATCTACTTTTGTCACTGTGGAGGAGGCTACTACGGCCGTCAAGGCTGCTGCTACAAAGGTCCAAGGTTTCCTTGATTCCTTCTTTGCTCCTTATCTATCATATGTAGGTACCATTGCTGCTGATTTTGCTCGTCAAGAAATGTTTATCAAGGAAAACTGGCTCAAGATCTTTACTCCTTATCTCAAGGCCTTTTTAATGAAGAGCGATATTCCTACTGTAGTTGATAGTGTTTACGATCAAGTACACAAGCTTTTCAAGGAACGCAACAAGGATGCTGATGACAGTGCAATTGATGAACAAGAAGGTGAAGAAATTTGTCATGTTGACGATTTCTCTTTAGCTTACGGTACCCGTCTCTTGCTTAATCACACCAGACTCAAGTTACATCGTGGTCAGCGTTATGGTTTGTGTGGTGAAAATGGTGCTGGTAAGAGTACATTGATGAAAGCTATCCACAACGGCAAAGTTGAGGGGTTCCCTTCTCAAGATCAAGTACGCACTGCCTTGGTCGATTACAACTCTCAAGCTGCCGATACTTCCCTCAAAGTGGTGGACTATGTTGCTGCAGATGAGCTATTGAAGAATATCCCTCGTGAAACTATTGAAAAATCCCTTCGTGATGTTGGTTTCGATGATGCTCGTCTAGACATTTCTGTCTCTGGTCTTTCTGGTGGTTGGAAGATGAAATTAGAGCTGGCTCGTGCCATTCTTTCCAAAGCAGATATTCTTTTGCTTGATGAACCTACCAATCACTTGGATGTAGACAATATCAAATGGTTAGAAGATTACTTAAATGCTCAAAGTCAAGTAACCTGTTTAATTGTTTCTCACGATTCTGGATTTTTGGATAACGTCTGTACCAAGATTCTCCACTATAATAACAAGAAGCTTCGTTTGTATCACGGCAACTTGTCCGCTTTTGTAGATGTTTATCCTGCTGCTCGTACTTACTATACCTTGGATGCTTCTACTGTTGAATTTACATTCCCCAAGCCTTCTGTTTTGCAAGGTGTTCGATCCAACACAAAGGCTATTTTGAAGATGACTGATTGTACTTTTACCTATCCTGGCAACAAGCAGCCCTCTTTGTACAATGCCTCTGCTTCGCTCTCGCTCTCTTCTCGTGTAGCTGTTGTCGGCCCTAACGGTGCTGGTAAATCAACAATGATCAAGCTCTTGACTGGTGAAACCATTCCTCAAACAGGTACTGTTTGGCGTCACCCTGCTCTCCGTATTGGTTATGTCGCCCAACATGCTTTCCATCACTTGAACCAGCATCTTGAAAAGACCCCCACTGATTATCTTCAGTGGCGTTACTCAACCGGCGAAGACAAGGAAGTAGCCGAGAAAGAAACACGTGCATGGAGCCAAGATGAGATTGCTCAAATGGAAAAGCCAATTACTGTTGATGGCGAACAACGACTGATTGAAGCTCTCTTGGGTCGTACCAAATTCAAAAAGACATTCCAATACGAGATCAAATGGAAGAACAAGCTTCACAAGTTCAATACCTGGATTTCTCGTGAAAAATTGCTCGAACTTGGTTTCCAAAAGTTGGTTCAACAATTCGATGACAAGGAAGCTTCTCGTGAAGGTTTACTTTACCGTGAGTTGAGTATGCCTACCATTCGTCAACACTTTGCTGATATTGGACTTGATCCTGATATTGCTCAATATACCAAGATGAGTGCCCTTTCTGGTGGTCAAAAGGTCAAGGTTGTCATTGCTGCTGCTATGTGGAATAACTGTCATATGTTGGTTTTGGATGAACCTACCAACTTTTTGGATCGTGAAGCTCTTGGTGGTTTAGCAACAGCTATCAAGAAATGGGAAGGTGCTGTAGTCATGATTTCTCACTCTAACGAGTTTGTAAGTGCCTTATGTCCCGAAAGCTGGAAGTTAATTGGCGGTAAACTTTACAAAGAAGGCCAGTCAGCTGTTGATGATGAAAGCAAGATTGATGAAGCTAAAGTGAAGGCCAAACTCTCAAAGAAAAAGAAGAAGACACGTAATGAATTAAAGGCACAAGAAGAGCGTCGTCGTGCTCGTCATCTTAAATGGATCATTGAAGGAGGTGTAAAAGAACCCGATACAGAAAGCGATTAGAGAAAAAAAAAAACTCATTTGCATATTTATTTTTTCAGTCTTTTTATTATTGCATTTATACAGAACTTTTTTGTAATAAAATCTTTATTGTTCTTTACTTTTATTTTGTGATTCATGTAAAGTAAAATTGGAAAAAATATCAATAATAGAGTCATTTAATAGATGGTTTTGATAATATTAATAAACCATGAGCGTAAATTGAACGTTATTAGCTCAGTAGCTCCCATACTTAAGGTGTACGTCTCATGGATTTGCAGCTTTATGAAACATGCAAAGATCTATAGGAAACAACAATTCACTAATCTTCAGATCATTTCTGTAATAAAAACTCCGGTTTGTACTTTTTTTCTCTTTTTTCATGTTGAGTCTTACGAGACATATATTATTGTGGATATGGATTGTTTGTGCATTTTTGATACTTACACTTATGCTGGACTCTTCAGTTCTAAATAAGCTATACACACACCCTTTACAACGAAAAGACGTGCATAGTTGCGAAATGACTTACATTTACCCAAACTATTATCGAGTTCAACCTCAACCTAATTCAAGGCTGTCTAAAAAATACACACTATACCTTTATCGTGAAGGCTATGTTGACTCTGAACAAGTAAAAAACAAAACAAAAAAAGAATTATTGTTTTCTTATTAAAAAACCACAGTTGGTTGGAGTTCCTGCATTATTTATACCAGGACAAGCAGGAAGCTATAAACAAGTACGATCTATAGCCTCTGAGACCTCAAAAGAATCTTATTTAAAAAAGGCTTCAAAATCAATGCAAGACATTGATTGGTTTACTCGTAAAGCGCTGATTTTTTAGGCTTATACATTTTATTTATCGCTTTTATTGTAGTCGATTTAAATGAAGAACTGACCGCATTTGCTGGTCAGCATATATTAGATCAAGCGACTTACTGTAACGCTGCTATTAAAACCATTTTAGATCTTTACAAAGGTAAAGTCAATTCAGTCATTATCGTTGGTCATTCTATGGGCGGTATTGTCTCCAGAACAATTTTGATGCAACCAAATTATATTCCCAATAGCATCAACACCATCTTCACTCTCGCAACACCTCACCTTAACCCACCTATTTTGCTTGATCCTGTTCTGGATCAAGTGTACCATGACCTATCCAGATACTGGCAGCCATCTCAGTTTGAAATAGGTGCCCTTCAAGAGGTCACTCTAGTCTCAATCGCAGGTGGTTCGCTGGATACGATTGTTCACTCTGACAGTATTGGTTTGCAACATATCGTGCCTGATTCACATGGTTTCGCAACTTACTCGACAGCGATACCTTTTGTTTGGACTGGGTCTGATCACATGGCCATTTTATGGTGTAACCAGCTTGTCAAAAGGCTAGCAGCGACTTTAGTTGAGGCTGGTGGATCTTTTAAAAATGTGAGTGAGCGTATGGGTATCTTTAGACGCTATTTGTTGGAAGAGCAGTTGGATTCTTTTAAAAAACAAGAATGTAAGTGAGTGAAAAAACTTGTAGAAATCGCTTTCATGTAATCATAAATAGTCAACATATCAAAAAATGTCCAGATATTAAATTTATCTAACCAAAAAGGTTATCGCTCGTCAGCTACAATGAATGAACCACGTCTTTCACTTGTTCAAAACACTCGAAATTTTCACTTTCTAACAGATATTCCAAAAGAATATGATGATCAGTGGCAATTGGTTACTTGTGAAAAGAGTGAACTAGATCAGTGGATGTGTAAAACAATTCGTCCAACAATCACTTTACTTCCTTCAGCTTCAGCTGAGAGCTTGATTGGATCAATTCCTTATAGATCTATCAATGCAAGACTTGACCAGCCTGTAAGCTACATTGGTCTTATGGAAAAAGGGGAGGTGGTTATTCCTAACCATCCATTCGTTATCATCCACAATGACTCGACGATTGTACACAAATCAACTATTTGGGGTATATAGAATAGGAAAAAATGCTTACGTTTCTTATTTACTTTAATTCTATAAAGATATTGTGCGCCATAAAGGAGAAATGTTGACTGTCAAAGGGTACTACTCAAAACATATCTTTCCACAACTTTATCATCCACTTTTTGCTTATGATCTTCACGTTGTTCAATTAACTCCAAAAGCTCATACAATCTTTGAACCTATGATGAAGCAAACGATTCATGGAAAGGAGGCAAAATTCTATCGAAATCTAAAAGAGAATGTGTCAGACAAGATCATGTTTCATCAAACACCAGGAGACGAGGGATTGGCATTCAGCTTTTATACGGATAATCAAGCATTAGAGCTTTTGATACGTGTAGATTGGTATGCTACATTAGGTCGTTGTATGCTTCGCTATGGATCTATTTTGACGAATTATTTGTATGTTTGTGCTTCGCTGATTTTGTTCACTCAGTCCTATACTTATGTAACCACTTTAAAAAGTAAGAAAAACAAGAAAGGAAAACGATAGCAGGCACTAATAGAAATCATTTCCTTCTTTTACAGAAGAATTCGCTTCTTACAAAGAAACCATTATAGATTGCATGAGCACTACTTTTATGCAAGTTATTCTTTTTCTGCTTTTGATAAGCGTATGTCAATACTACATAACGAGCAATCAATTCATCACGGAACCTTCGTTTCTGTACAAGCTAATGACAAAAGACTTACTTTTTGGTAGTGATGAGCCCATGCTTATCGTAATGAGTCCATTCTTGTTTATACTAGCCGTTGGCCTTATGGGAATTATTTGGCTTGCTGTGACATTTGTTGTCATTGTCATGGGCATACTTTTTAAATTTCTCTATCGTCCATTGCCCGTAACTCTATCAGAATCTAAGCAATTTATCATTCATCTCTCTATTGTTTTGGCTTCTATTCGATTTGTACCTGTACCCATCGTATTTATACTGTATTATATTATTTGGCTTATCATGACTGCAGCTTCACGTACATCTATTACAAAATCCGTAAGTACATGAAAAAGATATAGAGAGCATAATCTATTTAACTTTCATTAGGACTTACCATCCTCCCTAAATGACTATCGATACCGGCAATCTTGGTTGCTGTTCTTAACATCCTTTTTACCCTATCATGTACCAAATGCCATCGTCTATATAAAAGATCTATTGATAGGCTGGACTGAACATGATGCGTCTAATTGGTTACTTGCACAACAAATGCCCACCATTTTCATGCTAATTTATTTAGTGACATTCGGTAAAAGTTTTGAGGCAATCAATCACAAGTAAAAACAAAAAACAAAAAAAAAAGATATTTATTCTTTGTTGGCATGCATCTCATATCATCTCTTTATATATAGGACATTGGTTTCAATCATTCATGTATCAATCATTATGGCTGCTTATCAAATTCTTTTTGGATTCTCCTGTCCTTTTGTTATACCCTCTCTTTTTTCAAGAATCTTTTATACTTTTTAATGTATTAGAAAAATAAGAAACGGGCTAAAATTTAAACTTTTGTGTACGCGTGCTTCTATATAAAATATGAAGAATGAACATAAGGCTTTGAATTTAACTGAACGTGAAATCGAGCATTCTCAGGCAAGATCTGTAAATAAAGGCCCACAGATCACTTTGTATCATTTAAAAGTTTAATTATACGCAACTGCTGCAAGTGTTCAATACAGAACAAGTAGACATATACTTGATGGCATGATGCTTCAACAGTAAAGCATTGTATTTACTGTAGTTAGTATAGACATTAAATATTAAAAAATATCAATTAAGGCAAAGGCAAGCGATGTTTATTTTATTCCTTGTTAAAGGCAGTTTAGACGGAAGCTTGAATAGGGGGTTCAACAAATTCCTTAGTAGCCTTAGCACCAGTGTCATCACCAGCGGCAGCAGCACCACCGTGAAGGGCCAAGAGAGCAGAGACATCAAACTTGGGAGCCTTGAGGATCTTGACCTTACGAACATAGGTGTTTTGGAGGGGGTAGATACCTTGGCAAGCCTTTTCAATACGGACAGCGATAGCATCTTGAGCGGATTGAGAGGCAGAAGAGGTAACCTTGGCAACCAATTCCTTAAGATCACAAGCAGAAGCTTCTTCAGTCATAATTTCAAACATCTTTTTACGGATTTGACGGATTTGAGAAGATTGGGCATAGGTGGTCTTCTTGATTTGGTTACGGCGACGAGCAGTAAAGGAAATGGCAAAGAGACGAACCAAGTAACCATCAGTGGTCTTGATGTCAACAAATGCCTCAATGAGGGATTGCCACTTCTTGACCATGGAGCGGAGCTTGTCAGTGGTCATGTCCATACCGTTGAAGTTGGTAAGACAGTTCTTGCCTTGAATTTCATCAACCTTAAGCTTGATCTTACGGAAAGAACGAGATTCGTCCTTGGACAAGTCACCAAGAGACATTTCGACAACACGTCCGTTCAAGGAGTCGTTGGCGTTACGGAGACCTTGAGTACGGTTGACCAAAGTCTTACCGACTTGACGGACTTCGAACATGGAAGGAGCCTTGATATCGTACCAGTCCTTACGAGTGAAGGGGTCAACGCTATATAAAAACGAAAGTTAACACGATTCTTTTTTAATCGTTTTCTATGCGAAATAGAGGAAAGAGAGAAGAAATTTGCTAGTTGATTTTTTTTTTGAAATGAAGTATATTTGATCGAATTTTTTAATCGTTTCTAATCACTGCTGATACTATTCAATGTTGACCCAAAGTCATACTTTTCTATCGACCGCAAACCTCCTCTTCCTTTTTCTTTCATACACAGATTGAGATATTACTTACACCTTCTTCTTCAAACCTTTCTTTCCTTTAGAAAGACGCCTTTACAAAAAAAAGGTCAGTTTACATGTAATCACATCTTTTTTTTCATCTATTTACTTATTCTTGCCGACAGCTATAAAGATGGAGGATGATTTAGTTATCAATGGATGGATGGATGGTTTATACACGTACCCATAATATCGATTTAAAAGAAGGATTCATTTGATTGCCTGTACTGATTTCTGTTAAGTGTCCTGCTGGACAATAGACTGGAGGAGGGGGGGCTGAAGGGACATGTGACTCCTTTTCAGGCCGAAACTTCTTGGTTCGGTGGCTTATCAATACAAGCAAGATGATGTTTTCGTTAAGTAGCCCAATGAAACTAGACAAAAATATTTCGGTTTATTCTTTCATAATTTCTCTTATGCACATTAAATAAAACATTTTTTTTTCATAATAGAGTTGATGTACAATTCATTTAGTATCATTATTTAAAAAGAAGTACAATGCTTTATAGCAAGCATACAACTATTTGACGAAGAGAAAGCATGTGTGAGGGTGTTTTTACTGGTAAGAAACAAAAAAAGCCTGCCAAAGGTTTCACAGTGCCGTCATCTGTGAGAAATGAATTTAAACACCGACAATACTTTTCATAAACTTGTGGAAACGCGTCGAAACTTTTTCTCTTTTTTTCTTTTTCACTTTAAATTTAAATTTTATCTACTATGCCTCTTCATCCAACTGTTCTTTGGGCTCAAAGAGCTAATGTGCTTTTCTTGACTGTTGAAATCTCTGATATTAAGGTAAGTTTGTGTTGGTATGAGTATATTTCATTATCGTTAAAAAATAGTTTTATAGGAACACAAGGTTGACTTGACCGAGAACAAGCTTGTATTCAAAGGTAAAGGTGAAAAAGAACAAAATGAATATGAAGCCGAGATTGAGTTTTATGCACCCGTTAATGTTGAGGTACGTTTGTTTTTAAAAGTAGAAAAGGAGAGAAACGTTAAAACAAAAGTTATAGGATGCCAAGCAACATTTAACAGCTCGTAATTTGACAATGGTTATCTACAAGAAAGAGGAAAAATATTGGCCCAAGATTCAAAAAGGAAACAAGCTTAATTTTGTAAAGGTTGATTTCCAGAAATGGATAGATGAAGATGAAGAAGAAGAGCAAGGAGAGGCTGATCCTATGGGAGGATTAGATTTCCAAAGCTTAATGGCTCAAGCTGGTGCCGCTGGTGGTGGATTACCAAATATGGATGATATGGTAAGACTGATAAAAAATAAAAAGTGCCTTTATTAATAAAATACAAATAGCCTGAAGGAGATGAAAGCGATGATGAAGAAGAACAAGAACAAGAACAAAAACATTAAATTTCCTGTTTTTAATAAAAAAAATAGATTTTCTATGACAATGTCTCCACTTTCAACTTATCGAATTTTTGAAAACCTCGCCCACTTTTTTGGAAAAAATTGCTCACATGTGTGTGGTTAAATTGTCCAGAAAAAAAGAGGCTAGCTTGGTCAAATGTTTGATCAGCTTTCCAAAAGTAAATTAACCGCCTTTCACAAATAAGTTGGCCAATATCTGGCCAAATTGATTACAAAGGTTCTTTATTTAAACATTTAGGGAAACAATTTATAGAACATTGAATGAAATGCTGCAATTGTTCGATAGGCACATCTTTACTTTCTTCAATAACCCTTGAAGTGAGAGTTTCCACATCCTTCAACTTATTTCTGCTGACTCCATCCTTCAAAACTTTCCAAAACTGCTCAATAGAGTTGAGCTCAGGAGAATAGGGCGAAAGGTATACAGATACGTTACCTCTTTCGATGATTACAGGATCAACACTTACTATGAATTGGAGCATTGTCCATAACAATATGAAATTCCTTCATGTTGGGAAATTCATTCGTGATGTCCAACGTGTCACTGATGAACTGGACATGATGACCAGCTGTAGCTCCCTTTTTATATAACAGATGCCACATCGCTAGGTACTTTTCGTTTCGTGATGCCTACAACCTTTCTTTTCTTAACGTTTCCTGGATCCTTATACTCACAATCACAATACCAAATGCTGAAATTGCACCAATAATTGTATGAGAGACTGCTCTTGTAGAAAGTGATTCTACGATTGCCTGAGTGCCACGCTGTGACCAAGCTCTCGAACGATGCATATTTATACCGAAACCTGATTCATCAACAAATACACAATTTTGCATATAAACATGCCTTTTTGTACCCATTCTTCTACGAATTTACAAGCTAATTTTCCTGACTTTTTAATAAAAATGTGAAAAACTATATAAACTAAATCATCATTTCTTCATCTCAGAAAGCCTTAATCCCAAAAAAAAATATTCGACGCTGTAGTTCATAACCCACAACGCACGAACATTATTTTTTCATAATTTTCCTGGGTGTTCATATATTTTTAATCAATTTTTGAAATCAAGAGAAAAGCATAAAATTGGTGTAATACCGACTCCTCGAAGAGCGAGTAACTGGAATGGAATTAGCAACTTTTTACACGAAAGCGAATACTTCCTTGACAGATCCATCTACAATTCCATCTCTACCATCTTTGTGAAGGAAATTCATTTTTAAAAGAAACAGCTATGAAGAAATAGGATTCAAAAAATTGATCAACTTATTTGTGAAAGGCGGTTAATTTACTTTTGGAAAGCTGGTCAAACATTTGACCAAGCTAGCCTCTTTTTTTCTGGACAATTTAACCACACACATGTGAGCAATTTTTTCCAAAAAAGTGGGCGAGGTTTTCAAAAATTCGATAAGTTGAAAGTGGATACACCTTTTGAACGAAAGACTAAGGTCAGCAAAGTGCGTCAAATCCATATGCAAAACAGTTGCAAAGCAGAACACCATCAAATCCCATTTTTGTCCCAGAGGGCCGCCCTCGACTGCCTGTACGTCTGCATAATACGTGTTCACAGCTCGTCAAATCTTTGGACTGCATTCCTTGAGATTTCAGTCAAATGGTCCTTGCCTATCAAACCCGTTTGTCTTTGCCTATCCGGAGTATATTTGTGACCCCCGAGAGTCTATTCAAATTTTCAAGCATATATAACCAAATAGCAGTACGAGATATATTCCAGTTCAACCCTCAACTACGAATTGTTCAACGAAAACAACAAGAAGACATTACCATACGCCACTGTTGTGCCGTCAATAAAATCTTTCGTGGCATAGATACCGGAAGAGTACATATTAACTACTTCTTCGAAAAACACTGACTACCTCAAGCTACCAACGCCAATACAACAGTTATCGAACTACCTCAGCTTTGCTTCAATCCTCTGGTCAATTGTCTACAATTTCGATTTCCTCCTTCTAAAACGTTTCGAAACGTTACTACTAAAACTTTCCGCAAAACTGTCAGCCAATTGAATCCTCCACCACGTTTTCTCGATGCTGTTAAAAACAATTCTGGCTCGACTTTTGGTCTCTGGCACTTACGGCAATTCAAAGAAATATCATGTTCAGCTTCATCCATAAAAGAATTCCGCGTAAGTCTCTGCTATATCGCTTCCTGCCAGCAAAATGTACCACTCCAATCTGTTCACTTTGTAACGTAGTTGTCGACTCGGCTGATCACTTTATTTTTACGTGTCCACCAAAACTTGCAGTCTGGCAAGGTGTAATCTGTGAATTTTTGTGGCCCACCGTTGACACGCAGGGCATTTCTAATGCCTTTCCAACTCTCGATTTCTATCCAAACAATTACTGTCAAAATAAGACTATTACCGCTAATATGGTACTCATTATAACACTCTCCTTTATATGGAAAGCACACTGGAGTTACATTTTCAATAGCCAGTCATTCCTACCTAACAAGATCCCTCAAAACATTTCATAATCCGTCCGCGACTACATTGCTGAAGAAAACGAACTCGATTGATCAGTTTTTCTTTTTTCATATATTATTATTGTCATTTATATTTTTATCCATATATTACTTTGTTTATTCTTCTTCTTGCACCCGCCTCTTAATTATTGCATTGAATATTTAACGCGGAGCAATAAATAAAAACCTTTAAAAAAAAATCTGGTTTGTTTGGGGGTAAACGAGAAATTCCCTTTTTTATTGCATTTATTGGACTGCTTCTGAAAAGAGAATTGTACTTGAACGAATGAAACTAAAAAAAAATATTCATGACTGAAGGTGAAATATTATATACTTTCTCTTTATACAAACGCACACCACACACCATCTTTTTTTAAATAAAATTTTTTTTTCCCTTTCTTCTAAACTTCTTTTCTCTCTTTACTTTACAAATGAATACTATTTCTTTAGATTTTAAGCATAAAACAAAATATGATGAGCTTAAAAAAAGATATAGAGCTATTGAAGAAGTAAGTTGCACACACAACATAATCATCCTACCTTTTTCATCCTTATTCAAATATAAAGGAAAATGAAATACTTGAACAAAAGCTATGCAAAGCTCGTAGACATATTAAAAGATTAAGACTTGAGAGAAGGTATAGAAAACATAGAAGGTTGCCTTGTTATTTATATTGGAAATGTAGTTTACTATTAGAAAGAGTTGATAAAGTGAACAATGATCATCATTCTGATTCTGGCTCAGAGATACTGCATAATGATTTTGAAAAGGTAATAACAATAGTAGTTGAAAAAGTCACAGTTAAATTGATATTGTATTTAGCACAAGATCATTAAACCAAAGAAAAAGAAAGATCCAAATGCTCCTAAAGGGCCTGGTAATGTATTTTTCTTATTTTGTCGTATGGAACGTGACAAAATTAAGGTTGAAAATCCTGAAGAAAATATTGGTGATGTTACAAGACTGCTTGCTCTTAAATGGAAAGGGTTAACTAAAGAAGAAAAAAAGGTACAAAATAAAGAAATGTATTTAATAAAATATTTATATATTAAATAGGTTTATTATGATACTTTTAAAAAGGAAATGGATGAATATGAAGAAGCAATGAAATCTTATAAAGAAGGTCTTATTGATTCTCCACCTCATATTCAAAATGATATTCCGATGATACAACATCAACAGCATCCTGAAGATATATTTATTTTAAACACAGAAAATGAACACACATTATAAAATGACACAGCAGTGCTGTTTCAATTGTTATTTCTTTATGCCATTGATTATATATATATTTTATTATTAAAAGCTCTAATTGGATCCACATTCAATTTTTACAGATTTAATAATTGCAGAGATACTTTTATATTTTTTCCACTAATAAACAAAAAAAAAAAAAGTTAATAAAGGATTAAAAAAAAAGTCAACAATTGTACTCACATCAACTGGTCCCTTGGCCCATTCTGCTGTATCAGATGGGTTACTGGCATCCCAAATACCAATTTGTATAGCACTAAATAAAAGTACAATTTAATTTTTTTTTTTTTTTTTTTTGGAAATTTTAGTTATATTAACTTACGAGGCTTCAGTTGGATATTCACAAGTAGCACGCTTACATGTATCAGCCTTTTTAACCTTACGAATCTCTTTGTTATCAATCAAGTACTTGATTTCAGTAGAGCTCCTATTTATTTCATTGTTAGGTTAGCAAGTTAAATCGCCATTTTTCTTTCTTCTTTACCAGTCAATTGTGTACGTATGAAAGCCTGATGTCGTATCTTCAGAATCATGGTTGCCACCATTAACACCATAGACAATGTTCTTACCATAGAAATAGTTGGTTCTATTATATTTTATTAAAAAGACATGAGTTTCAAATATATGCATGATCGTATTGTTTTCTTACTGGACTTTTTTAGGGTCACCTAATATTAAAAACGTAAGACTATGTATTTAAAGCTTTATCTTGCTTTACCTCCAAGCATTTCAAAATCAATTTCATCGCCACCAGGTGACATTAGTATAGCAGCAGTAACAACTCCGGGTGTACCAGCAGTCTTCAATTCAAAGCTAACACGACCATACTGTAACAAATTTTCAAATTGGAAATTGGGAGCATAAGGAGAAGTATATTTATTATAAGGTAAGCCTATTCATGATATAAAAAAAATGTTAAAAGGGTCTACTTAAACTATTTTTAATCCCTACCATCTTGAGAGGCGTTCTTTGCAGGAACATATTTTTCAGGTGGGTAAAGGGTCAACTTGAGACCTTCGGCAGTAAAGTCGACCCCCTTCTTGGCATCACTAATCTCTTTCCAACCATCGTGGCTTTTAGTAAAGTCAGTTGTCTTGCTAACACATTTACTAGCAGTGACTGAGGCTATTTGAAGAAGGACACTTGAAATAAGAAAAAAGGCGCGAGAAGACAAATACATGATATTATTAAGAATACAGAAAAGTAAGGGAAAAGAAAATCATTAGATTCTTTTTATATGTTTTTTTTTATATCTTGCCAAGTTACTTGTCCAGAACCTTTTTCATATATGTAAGGGGAAAGGGAATATGGTTTTCTTTTTCTTTTCTTTTTTGTTAATTATTATTCGTTGTTAAATAACAAAGCAAAGAAGAATGAAAATTATTTTCTGATTGTATTATTATCATTTGTTAAGCAGCATGTATACTTAAACAAGTGAACAATTCAATACAATAATATGTATGCGTCCTAGTTTATGGATAAAAGAAAAGAAGGGATCTACTTTGTACTACTCTACCAAAAGATCGACTTACCGCATACCTTATAGCACTGTGAAATTAAATAAAATAAATTCGAGACATCTGTTTCATATAAGGGATTCATAGCCTTACATAAAACCAAGATTTCATAAAAACATACGCCATGTTAACAATTCATTCTTACTCATCAAATAGAGGAAATACAAAGTGGGGAGAAACTTTGTGATACATGGTTATTCTGATTCAAGACGATTCACTTTCTTAAACTCTCTATAAAAGTATTAAAGCTCTTTAGTGCATTCTAATGAAGAGCAAGTACATTAAACTTTTTTTATAAAAACACAGTGGACTCAAAAATGCTCGATTAAATCATGTATCGCTTGGGACTTGGCCTGTGATATTTTCTTCTCAAAGGAGAGAAGGGATTACAAGGAGTCATCTATAATCTAGAGCCAGTAAATATATCACGTTTCTATAATTCTCATGGCCAACTGTCATTTTTCGTTACTATTTTCTCTTCTTTGGCATTTTTTCTTTTTTGCTTGCATCACTGTAGGGGTTGCCTTGAACGAGTACAACTTTTAAAAGCCCTGCTTGTCTTCACTTTGAGGACTTGGGATTTTTTCCTGAACCCATCTTTCCTTAGTCAAGCTTTTGAATATAATACAATCTTTTTTTTTTTAATAAAAAAAATTAACACTTGTTTACTCAGTCAGTTTATCTACTATCTCTTTCAGTTCTTTAGCATTCATTTTTCTTTTTCAACAAACCTAGTTCGGATTCTTTTTAACAGATGGGATTTTCCAATCCCCTGTAAATCCCTTTTTTTCTCTGTGGTGTGTCTTTTAGTGAAACGTAACGCCTCCACAAAACAAAACGCGAAACTACGATTAAACAAAAAGGCGAAAGGGGCACGTAATATCTAAAATACATTGAATTGCCCGCGCTAGATCAATAAAGTAAAAAGAGAACTAAAAAACCCTTTGGACATAAAGGCAAAAGTATAGAAGAAGAGAAGAAGTAATGGACAGTACTTGAAGCACTTGAAACTAATTTTGGGGTAACCGCTTTAGGTGTTTATTACCAGGTTTTAGAGGGATAGTTGGGATCTCTTCATGACTCAAGTGATCGAGTTCATATGGTGATGTACAAATAACAGGCCATCGAACTCTCCAAGCAAAAGCTTTTTTTGGGGAAAGAAGAGATTTCTTTGGCAATTGATTCAACAGGAAAGACGGCGAATCAAGAACTGAGAGAGGCATTTGTGGTCGACGGTGCATATGCAAACAACGAATGGTAAGGACATGGCTTTGGCTTTCCGCCAGGTACCATGTACATACAGCTGAGACTCTGTGTTACTACAAATACTTTTTCATCAATAAATACTTTCATTAGCCCATGCTGTTTGATAAAAAATCTTCATAGATATATACTGTGTTCTTTTTTTCTAAGCAAAATATTAGTACTATTAAAATGTCAAAGAAAGAAATAATCGATTATTTTAAGCAAAAGATTAGAGCTAAACATGCAAAGGGTATTGAAAGTGCTCTTAAACTAAAAGATTTAATGCATAATTGAAGCCTTACTGAAAACTATACCTCATTATAAAAATAGAGAAAAAGATAGAAAGAGATTGTGTAATCGGTATGGCTATGAAACAAAAGCATTCAATGCTTGTCCTTTTTATAATGAAGGTAAAAATCTCATAGTTCTTGATAAAATATGACTAATTCGTCGTTATACACAGAAAGTAAAATAAAGAGAGCACTAAGATGAAAAGTATGATTATGAAACAAAAGTAGCAAAATCAAAAGAGAAAGAAGAACCAATCATAACCCGAGAAGCAAGGTAAAAAAGAAATCCTTAAATGTAGCAGATGTGGCAAAGAGGAATACAAGGACTCAAGATCCAAAGAGTGCGAATATCATAATAAGACCACGGATGAAACGATGGTAGAAAAGCTGGAGAATGACTTTGAACGATATACAAAAAAATTTCACTTGTCATCTGTTGTAGGGCATGAAGGAAAACTGGCCAATTATATTCTAGTCTGTAAAAACTACTGGATACTTTGGCATCGAGGCTTTAATGCGAGCAAAATATGCTTAATACTGCAAACTTTATTTTAAAAATAAAGGGCGTCCAGAAGCTTTTACGAGAAAAATCACTATAGAGAAAACACTTTCTCTTCCAGAGGTTTAGTTATTTACATTGTAATGGAAAGTTCATAACAAAATGGTTCATAACTTCACAGGAAGGATAATTTATTATATTTTATTATTCAATCCATCAAAATTTTACAATTATTATCATCAAATCATCTCAATTCTTTATTCCTCTTTTCTCAATTATTTTTATATTTTCTTAGATACTTGGAAAACGCAGTAATCGTCTAAACACCTGTGATTTACAATATTACATTTGATAATTGTTTTGCCATATTTTGTTATGCAAGTATTATACAACATGTACAAAACACATTCAACAGGATGGAGGAATAAAATATAACAATAAAAATTATTTATATCTCTCTTTTTGTAACCTGTACAGTCATTCCATTCCTAGTTATAATAGGATTTGTAACATCATATTTACCTATACTTTTTACGTAACGTCAATTTAGAATATGTTTTATAAAGTCATATATTAAGTCTTTGCATTAACCAAGCATCATTCATTTTCCTCTTTTTATGAGAGTCTATTTCTGAAGCACTAGTTTAGATGTTATATAAAATAGTTTATTGATTAATAATGATAGAATATTGTATATTTTTATTAAGTCTCAAATTTTCAAAAGCTCTTTATTTGGGTTGAGGAGGTAACTCGGTAGAGTCAGAGTGTGTTTGATTCCAAGACAGACCAGTCAACAAACCAGGGATATAGTCAATGCCAAGAGGAATTTCACTTTCAGAGACATTTTTGTTTTTGTAATGGAGCTTCTTGGCAGCGAATGCGAAAACATTGTTCATGGTCTTGTTAGCATCTTGACGGCCCAGACTTCCGAGCTCCCAGTTGAGTTCAACGGTGTTCAAGGTAGAAAAGTGGGAGTAAAAGGTACTATCAGTTGTTCCTCTAAGCTTTTTAGGAATGTCACCAAGCAAAAGTGACCAAACTCTGTTTCTAGCTGTCTTAGTTGTCTTATTTTCATCAAATGTGATCAATACAACTGTCTTCTTGAGAAATTCCTTATTATTCAAAGTCTTTTTGTAGAAATTAGCTAACCATTCGCCAGCAAAGGAAGCATTTGTATCGTGAGCATCATTGTTCATATCAGGGGTGTAAAACATCCAGTTAGGTAAATCACCTGAAGCAAGATCCTTTTCAAATTGATCACCTCCGACAATATTTTGTAAACGAGTACGATTCAATCCAACAGAGTCAAAGATAACAGCAGGGTTATGTTTACGCACATAGGTACCTGATTTGTAACCAGTGTAGCCAACAGAAGGGATATTTTCTTGGTAGACCTTCCATGTCAATCCCTTTTTCTCCAAGAGATCATATATAGTAGTGACGTTGGCAGGAATATTGTAGTAATCATCATTATCGATACCAAAATTGGATCCTCCACCAGCACAAACATAGTTGGGTTCAGAGGGATGAGTGATTGCATTGAAATTATCCAAAAGGATACCTTGCTTCTTAAGATCAGTAAAGCCAGGAACTTGGGCAACGGTCTCAAAGTCCTACAGATAACCATTAAATCTCTACCATTTTCTTTCTGATTTTTGACCAAAAATGACAGTTTACCTGGTTTTCGAACCATATTTGAAGAATATGATCAAATGCTTTACCTTTGGGTGCTCGGTGGTGCTTGTTTGTCTTTCCTTCAACAGAAGATGTGATAGCAAGACTTACAGTAGTAGCAATAACAAAAAGGGAAGTAAAAGAGAGCTGCATTATTATATTATAGCTTGAGACTGTTTCTTTTTTCTTTTAAAAAAAATATACTTGTTGTGTCAGCGGTATTTATATTGATTCATTTTTTTAGATTTATCAAGGACATAATCATTGAAAATCAACAAAGATGTTAGTTCTAGTGCAGGTGTATGGATTCAAAATAATTGATTGGAAAATACAAATGTCAGTTAACCGAGAAGCAATATATAGCAGTGTAACGTTTCAATGGCAGAGAGAGATACACTGATTTAATCCAAATATGGTGTTTTCAACAAAAACGTGTAATAAAGGAAAAATTGTTATAAAACAGATGAAGTTACACATGTATTTTATCTTGAACTATCCAATAAGGCCAAGGATAGACAGCATGATGGATTAATTATTAACCATTGTATGAACTTAATATGAACAATAGATGCTCTCTGAAAGACATCCAAGCACAAAGAATGTTTATTCATCTAATAGGTTTTTCCATACATTATTTTGATAGAGTGATCTATTATTATAGAGCTTTGTAAAAAACCTTCAATCTTAAAAGCTATTTACATCTTTTATTTCGTTTTCAATTTGTGTAGCAAAATGAAAAAGGCATGGACATTTGTTGTCACCCCTCTACCAATACACAGCAATTTTATTCGCCATTACATTAAAAAGACCGCTACCAGAGATATCTTGTATCAATTACATGAACCAACTCAAATAGTGCTCGAAACGTCGGTACCTAAATAATCGCTTCCTTTATAAAAAAAAAAAAAAAAAAAAAAAAAAAAAAAAAAAAGCGAAAAGCGAACTCGCCCATTAAACTATGTATAATCTATCATTTAAAAAATATTAAAAAGCATTCAATTGAATGAATGCCACACTAGTAGATATAGCAATGATGATTATAATAAACTATCTTTATATTTTAGTAACACAAAAATTGTATTTAATAGAATTCTCTTGATTATAAAACAATGGGTTAGTAGTGAGTTGGAAGATATATAGCACAAAAACCATACTTTGAAAGCAACTCAAGTTTACAAAGACCATAATCCTTTTCAAGAAAGTTATTTAAAATGGGCTTTTTTTTTTTATTAATTTGCTTATCTATTTAAGCAAGAATGGGGATACACAATGAAAAAGTATCACATACTCAAATCCTTCAAAATAAGAAAAATAATTCAATAAATACAAAAGGATTGACAATAGATATTCCAGTGCTTTATAAAAAGGCAGGCAAAATAAAAGTGTTTTAAGTTCTGATAAAAAATTATTATAATAAATATTTGTTTTGTTAGTTAATGATAATTTACACTGTATATATTCATTTCTTTCGGTTATTTCATACTGTAAGTATGGTTTACAAATCTAATCTTTATAAGAAGAAGAAAAAATAAAAAATACAAAGCTATAAAGCGCAGTTCATTTTAAAAATGCTATCATGATAACGATTGCATTTTCTAAAATACCTAAGCACTTTACCAAAGTATCATGTTAATCAGACTTTGAAATACTATTTAATTGCTTAGCTTTTCTACACTGTTATCTTTTTAAAGGTTTCTGAGTTGTAACGGGTGACCACCCATTTTCTTTTTTTTTTGGCAGCTTTCTTTTGTTGAATACATATTTTTTTTTTGTTCTTTTTTTTTAGTTCTTCAAAAAAATGGTCGCTTCGACTTCCTTAGACGTTGTTCCTGATGATCCAACAGCATATAAAACCCAAGAATATTGGGAAGAAAGATATCAAAAGTAAATGGCAAATATTCAAAATATGTTGTTTGATCTAAGTAACATTATTGAAAAGAGAAGATGCAAACACAACGTTTGACTGGTTCAAAACTTATGCTGAATTAAAGCCCTTCATAAATGAAGCAATCCCTGACAAGCAAGCTAAGGTTTTAATACTTGGTTGTGGAAATTCCAGTAAAGTTTTAACTTCTTTGATTATATAATACCTTATGAATTAAACTTAGTTATTATGTAGCCTTAGGAGAAGATATGTATGCAGACGGATACAAAAATATCACAAACATAGATTACTCTAAAACTGTTATTGAAAATATGAAGCTTCGATGCAGCGATAAGCCTGAAATGACATGTAAAAAAGTACAAAGAAGTAACAAGCCACAGCATATAACATATCACATATAGGGTTAGAAATGGATATTCGAGACTTAAAATTCGACAATGAATCCTTTGATGCTGTCATCGATAAAGGTTTTTTTTTTTTTTTTTTTTTGCGAGTTTTATTTCGATTTGATTTACTCACTGCTTACCATTAGGTACTATGGATGCTTTAATGTGCGATCGAGGAGATGTGTGGGATCCTTCCGAAGAACTGATTAAAGATGTCAAAGGAGAAGTTGATGAAGTAGAAAGAGTTTTGAAAGGAAACGGAATATTTTTGTATATTACTTTTGGCCAGCCTCATTTTCGTAAAAGACATTTACAAAGGGATTGCTGGACAATAGATATCAAAACTATGGGTGAAGCTTTTCATTATTTTTTTATCACTGCAGAAAAAGCTCGTCATAATATCGTGGAATCAAAATTATAGAAAATTCTGCAGTGTATGAAGAATTAAAATTACATTTTTATTGAACTTTTCCTTTAAAGATTACAATCGCACACTTGACAGTATTATTCTTTGTTTTTGTCTCCAAACTATAGGGACATGGGCATCTGGAATGGTACTCAGTATATTAATGTGAATTTTTAACAATACGATTTATGAACAAAAGTCTATCAAATATCTGTCATGATAGAATCAAAATGAAATTTTAAGTTGTGCTCGTCACTACACACTTGTTCGTCGGCTTTTGTCTGAAAAGACAGCAATGATTGCTATCTTGGATTTTTTCTTTTATCTCTTCAAGGATCGACTTAATACTGAAGTTTTAATAGTAATTAAGCACTATATGTTATGTGTTTTTGGCTTCAGTGAATATTGTCTACCAGGATATTAGTAAAATGCTCAACAATCACAGACAAATTCTGAAAGCAATTTGTGCTGAGAGCAGAGACGCTTAATATAGCTAGACACCCAACCTTTCACATAACAAGGCACAATTTTTGTTTTACCATGCATTTTCAGTGACTGCACAAAAAGCGAAACTTCAAAAGACACTTTGCTTAAAAAAATACTTTTTTTTTTCTTTCTTTCTTTCTTAAAAAAGCTTTTTTAAAACAATATGAGCAACTTACCTGATGAAGATGAAGAATTTTTGTATGGAGATGCCGAAATGGAAACTTCGGATAGTAATCGCCAGATCGGCGCTAAAAATGGTATTCAAAATTCTTGCTCTTTTCTCTTTTAGCGCGAGGCTAATCCCTTTCGTAGAGGAAGACGAACTTTACGACTTGTATGGTGACGATGAGACTAAAGAGTAAGGCATTTCACATTAAAAGATATATTTAATTGAAAGAGTACTAATTTATTGTTACATTAGAAATGACCAGTAAAAGTATTTCCCAGATAATTTGAATACTGCGAAACTCATGCTCTCATTTTTTACAGAAAAGATGAATCACCCGAAAAAAGCCCAGAGAATCAAGAAGATAAGCAGATGGAAGAAGTAGAAACCGAACCACAGATTGCCGATGGAAAGCAAGAAGAGGAAAATGAAAGTGACAGTGACGATGTAAGCGGCTGTGTTCTGTTTAATTGAAGTCATTTAATATTTTTGTCTTTAGGACCTTGAAATCATATTGGAACCTGAAGAGGAAAACCAAACTGAAGCAGATACTGAGCAAGCCCAAGTGTATATAAATTAAAGATACTACTATTATTCAAAATTATCCTAAATATGCATCTACATAGAGAGCCAACAACTACAAACGAAGCCAAAGAAGCACTTGTAAATATTAAGCCAGGTCAACAAGCAAAATCCTCAACTACACCAGCAGCAAACACATTTTCAAATGCAAACCAATCCAGCAAAGTAGCACAAGGAGGAATTAACCTTGAAGGTGTGGGTGAATACAATGGCCAGCCTATTACAGAAGTGAATCTTGATGATTTTGAGGATAAACCTTGGAGAAAACCTGGTGCCGATATCACAGATTATTTTAATTATGGATTCAATGAAGTTACATGGAGAGCATATTGTGCTAAGCAGAAATTGTTGAGAGAAAATAAAAAGGTAAGAAGAAGAAGACGCTTATATACAGATTAAGAAGACTTATTTTTCTTATTAGCTTATGGGTGATATGAATATGGCAGACATGAATATGGGAGATTTGATGAATATGGGAGATTTAATGTCAATGGGAGATGTTATGTCTATGGGTATGATGATGCCGCCTAATATGATTGATGGGGCCATGCCACTGGCTATGAATGGTATGCCTAATCCTATGATGGGCTTACCTATGGGCATGTCCGCACCTCCACCTACAGGAGGCTCATCAACACATCAAAATACAAATAACCCCATGCCACGGCCCAACCGAAATAATCCAATGAATAATATGAGAAGTAGCACAAGAGACATGTCCATGCCAAGACACAGCAGTAGCAGTAGCAGTAATAACCGACACTCTGACAGCAGGGAACGACGTAAGCGATCTTATGACGTCTACCGTCGTGATTAAATAAAATTTGTGAAGTTCGACTTCCAAATAAAAAATGAATGCATTAGTAAAGCACATATACACATATAGCTTTATAAAATGTGCCCAACGAAAGAAAGACACATATTTTTATTGTAAATTTCCTAGAAGCTCTAATTCAGCTTCTCTTTCTTCTTGTGCTCTCTGTTGTCCAACAGAAGCTTCATCAACTTCCCTAATATCGACTAGGAAATCTTGGATATCTTCTTGGAATCTTTCCAAATCATCGCTGTAATCAAACATTCCCATAACCAAGACTTCTATTTGATCTTTTTGAAGCATTGGAAATGCGTTGGTAAGGATATTTAATATGTACTGTTGAAGAAACTCCATGTTTGACATCAATGGATTTGATACTTGCTCAGGGATAAAAATACGAGTGTATATTTCACCTTCTTGAATCATCTTTAACATTCTAGCAAGAATTTGGCTTTGGTATTCAAATCCTAAAAAAAATCTGTAAGAAGGCAAAAGAAACTTTTATCATTACTTGCCATTTCTACAATCTGGGTCTACTAATATCTCAAGCATATCCGTCAAGATTCGTACATAATAAGTCTCAAAAAATTGACTCGAAATATCATCGTCTTCCTCAACAATCTCTTCCAGTATATTTAAACATGTTTGTAATGATATATGAGATATTTCTGTTTGTACATGTTTAGTCCCCCAAAGGATACTATTAATAACGTACTGAACTAATTCAGGCGTGCGAAATAAATCTACTCATATACATATATATATACTCTTTAGCTAATAATCATCATTTAAAAAAATATACCTTGAAAGTATTTTTGCACTATTGTTCGTAACAATATATAGAATTGTTCTCTTATTTCAGGAAATTCTGAGAAGTTTTGACTGATCATTGGCAAAGTATGTACGAATTCAATTTGAATTGTTTCGTTTAGAATATTCGACCACACTGTAATTATCGGATTCTGCGTAATCAGTTATTAGCATTGAGGTTGATTCTTTAGTATTTGAAATGATCTTACCTCTATTTTTTCAAATATTGCTGTTAATAACGATAATACACGCGGTTCTCTTTGATTAGCCTCTTGAGAATAGTCTATCAAGATGATTTGCAATAATGTTTGAATTTCGGGTATGTTCACTTCCATTTTAATTTGCAAAATCAAAGTTTCCAACAGTTCTAAAATTAATTGTTTGACATGTTTGCATAGAGTACCATTACTAAAACTGTTTGTAACTTTGTAACATTGAATCATAAATGGTGTTATTTGAATAAATTGATGAGAATATGCAATACCAATGGCTTTACATACAGCAATATTAACTTTTAAATACTGAATCACTTTTTTCAGGGAAAAGACGCTATTCTCCATAGTGTATGAAGTCATCTTTTTAAATAATTACACTAGTCAATCGAAACACTTTTAAATACAAAAGAGTATCACTTACCGCTTTGTTCTGCTTGTCCAACAAGTTGTTTAGACACTGTTGTTGCAGACTTAAAGGGGAAACTATGGATATCATGTTGGCAGCAGCTTCATACACCATACACACCTAATAGAAATAAAAAGAAATGTTACATCAAGTTTGGTGAAATCAGAATAATGATATTACCTGATGAGAGTTTAATTCTTTGGTGATAACTTCAATATCCTTTAATAATATATCTAATAAAAACATGTTCCCTTCTGGTTGTTTACAAATTCCCCGAGAGATCTTTAATAGTGTATCACACGCCATATTCTTTATATCATCATTCGGTTCATGCATATATGAGAGTATTTTCTGTAGAACAAATTTCATAAAGTCTTCCTGAAATAAAAGAAAACGCGTATATTGACCAGAGATGTACAAAATACAAGAGGTAATAGCCCAGTCATCACCATTATTATATTGTGATAACTGTATGTAATCTTGCACAACTACTCCTATAAAATCATTCTCTTGTTCTGTCTCCATAGTATCAGAAAGTGCACCAATAGCCCATGAGGTTTTAAACAACATATCATGAAAATGTGCGTTGCTGAAAGACGCGCGGATTTGTGACAATTTTTCATGAATTGTTGCTCGTATAAGATAAGGCTCTCTTTTGGCTACTGTCTGCAAAATGCACTGCATTGTGTCATAGAGGGCTGCAGTGTCACTTTGCTTAATAAACTCTCGGGTTATTTCACCATCTTCATTCTCTATCAAAAGAATATCATTGGGCATAACCATGTTCTCAATCATGAGAACTGCCAATTGCTGCTCAATTTCCTTATAGCTTTCATCTTTTTTCAAAAAGACCTCCCAATACTCGGCACAGAGTTTGAATAAATCGTTATCGGGAACCCGGGATATAGCTAACAAACAAAGCAATGCTTGTCTAGGGTTATCAATGCATTCTTTATAACATGTAAGCATGTTTATCAAGAACGTGGCAGTCTCCTTGATCAGTATAATATCTCGTTCATTACTATTGGTATTTATAGCTGTTATTGCTTTGTTAATTTCTGGAAGTGTCATATTATATATCGCGACTACGGTTTCGTTGAGAAGCTTGTTATTTGATCCAATAATTCCATTCAGACATTGTAAAGCCAATAATTGATATGATGGCTTATATAGCTTGTCCTGCAATAAAATTAAAAATTCCTTTTGTGTCGCATATTCAGAAGGCATCCAGTTTGCTACACTTTGTAACACTTGCATTGCTGCTGTCGATAATGATTCATCGTTTGTTGAAATCAATACTTTTTTGCACAGTTCAAATATCATTCCAAATTCATTTTTTAACTGCTCTTTTAGTCGCTTTGTCTTTACTTGCGTCAAAAAGGTACTTGAATAATCAAATACTTCTTCGCTACGGTTTAAGCTTAATTAATTTGGACATCGTTTACAACTAAGGACTTGAGATGAACCTTAACAGTTTAATTATCCTCAGATTGTTTTTGCATAAATTGATGTTTGTGAAACTTGAGTTAACTATCTCTTCAATAAATGTTGGCCAATACTTTGGCCATTCTTTTTTTACTATTTGTATTAGCACAACATTCAGCTTTCCCAAAAGTAAATCTTGAACAGCAATAGCATTTTCGTTTGACGAAATATGAATAACTAAGTTGGCAATATAATTTCGTAAAGCAAATCTTTGTTCTTTGGGTAACGTGTTCCATCGAACTTTAACGAATTCTTCAAATATGTTGAGCGCTATAAACTTTAGTTGTCGTAAGTAACTATGCTTTTCTTTTCTTTTCTTTTTTTCTTTTTGTTTGTTATCTACCTTTGTCTGTAGATACGACGACTGCTCAAGTATTTGATCTACTACTTGCCATGAATTAAGGTCATGCTGAAAATTGGTTAACGTTTTTTGAGCTGCCTGCATTTCAGCATGGCTTCCTTCATAAAACTCTTTGACTGTTCTATCAAACTCTGATACATTAAAAGTAGCGCTCATTGCAGTAATGAAACAAGAGACAACAAATGGTTTTGTGGCTTAAATAATGTAAAAGCTGAGAATTGACATACCTGGGTTAATTTTTGTGTTGATTTTAGTCTGTTCCTAAATGCCAGGAGAAGAAGGAAAAAAGTTTACCTTGAATAAGCATAGCGAGGCACCTAGTACAAAGCCTGAACAACATCGCTGTAATGCTCATTTGGAAGATTTACTTGAAGGATTATCAAAGTGGCCGATGGATGTGTCAAAGCCATTTAGTGTTTTCTTGCAATGTTTAAGATCGCAGCCAGGTAAGCTAAAAAAAAAAAAATAGAAAAAGAGGAATCCAATGTAACAAAAGTCTTTTAGGTCAAGAACCTGCACGATACAAGCCAAGCTCATAATCGCTTATATTTTTTGTACATAGCTCAAAAGTATGCACATTTAGAGATTATCCATACAATAAACATTAATTTATGCAAGATATTTTGATACAAACGAGATATAGCTAGTTCTAGTATACTAGAATGATTTGCTTTGTAAACATGGCTCACAAGAAGTCCATATACATTATAAATCGGTCACATAAAGGGTTATTTTTAATTTTTTCGTATTAACTCATAAAACATTCTCACTAGAGGACGCTTGATAAGTATTTTGCTTCTATAGTCTAATAATATGCTCTTTGATGCTAGGCTTATCGCTTGATAGGCTACCAAAAAGTAGTCGTTTTCGTAACATATGCTCGGAATTACATTAAAAGAATTGAAGTAGTAAATATTAATTTCCTTGACTGGTTGATGAAATATGATCCTTACCTGTTATCACGGTTCTTTTTCATAGTCCTGTTTTGGTCACTAATGTATTGTCTGACCACACTCCTAAATATATATTTAATACTGCTCTCTCGAAAGAGTAATAACTAGATTTTATCCCAAGTTTCCGTGATGCTTTATAGTTAAGGAATCTAAGAAAACAGAAAAATGGCTGCATATAAATGAACTTAGTAGGAAAAGCGGTTTATTTAAATAGTTTGACAGCAGAAATCTACATTATTATGATCAAACAATCGACTTATTAATTTATAGTTATAAACTAGATATGTGCAATACAATCTTCAACTTTTATGTGCCAAGAGAAATCTAGCATTATTGTAAAATAACTGTGTGTTTGAAAATCTTGAAGTGCATGAAGTTTTGCTATTTTTTAAATTGCTATCAATGACATATTGCTCTATGAAAAATCATAATACAATTCAATAATGTTACATTATTTGTAAAAAAAAACTAAAAGTTGTATTAAAAAAGTAAAACACACATAATTGAGCTCAAAAAACATTGACCTTAACTTTCTCTCGTAGTGCTAATGCTTACAATAATACAAAGTACACACATATAAAGTTGGTAGTTTATAAAAACAGATTTGTTGGATTTTTATTAAAGCGTAGGGTGATTACTTCTTTTCATTTTTCTTTTTGTCCATGTCTTCCAATGCTTTTTGAATACGTTCATCGTTTTTATCAACACCTGGTAAAGAACCAAGAACTGCTGACATCATTTCCTCATCTTCATTATTTTCATTTCCTTCTGCCATTGACATTTCCATAGCTCTCTTGAGTGCATCCTCTTCACTCAAATCTTCCATTGTTTCATCCTCGTCCTGGACAGCACGATCATTCATTGACATGGCTAATGCTGCCTGGAGTTCTGCATCTTCATCATTTCCGTGTGAGTCTATCGCCATAGAGGATTCGCCTGCCTTTGCATTATCTTCACTGCTTCCACTACCCACATTCTTTGCTGCCTCTGCTTCTTGACGTGCCTTTTCTTCTTCAAGTGAAATACGCAATGCCTATTGCAAAATGGAAGTAAGTAAATAATTTAGATCTGAACAAAAGGAATATACCAAAGCGAGTTCGGGATCAAGGCTAGGATCGACACCAAACTCAAAGTCTCCTCCACCGCTACCTCCAAAGTTTCCAGCTCCTTCTTCACCGTGAATGATGGGAGTAGAAATAAGCATATCACTCAAGATGTGAGGTCCAGGAGGGATAGTAACAAGGTGGCTGTTATCGTTGTTATTGACGTTGTTAATAAATGCTTCTAATCTCGAAGTGTTTTCAGCTTCTTCACCAAAATTAATAATATCTACTGCAACATTGTTCTTTTTGAGTTTCTTGGCTAGTTTTACCAGTGTTTTTTCGTCAGTTTCAAGAGGGCTTGCAACAAACACAATAATTCTTTGATGCTGATTTCTATTCTGTCTATGTTTTAACGCAAGCTATTATTTTGCAATAATTAACACAGAAACGTTCAAGAATATGAATGTGTAAATGTATTTACCTGAGCAATTTGAATACTTGTTAAAAAGTTAGATTTTCCTCCTGCTTTAATTCCATGCAAAGCACTAAGAATTTTACCAACATCCGTCGTTAAAGTCACTAAAACCTCGGGCCCTTTTCCAGCTGTTGTCATTAAACCAACAGTGTTTTCAGGATTTGATTGCGTTTTAGATGAAAAGATTAGATTAACAGCTTCGTTTTGAGCTACTAATCGAGTGGGAGAGTAATCTCCATTTCGCATCCATTCGGAATTATCAACACTATTCAATAAATTTAGTTACTGTGACATGTTTTATATTGTACTCTATAATATATTTACACAACCATAGAAGCTTCCATCACCATTTTTGTCTTTTAAATGCTTTTTAATATTTTGAAGGAAAAAGTACACATTAGGATAAACGCGTTCCATTAAATTTCTGTCAGTTACGCAATCCGACAGATTTACATCATCAAAAGACGCTGACGTACTCTATTGATTAAACATCCGATACCTATGGCGGAAAATGAAGTATAGGATGCGTCTTTCTGTACGATTAAATTTTTATTTTTATTATTATTATCATTATTATTTCGCAATAACCCATGTGAGCACATAATAATATGAATATTGGATTGCCCGGGTCAGATCAAAGGGAAGTATAAAAGAAACTAAAAACCTTTTGCTAGTCAAAAGGGAAAAAAGAAAAAGAAGGGGAGAGGAAAAAGAAAATGTATCCAAATACTAGATCAATTATTGCATATCCAAGCTACCAACTTGGTACCATGAGGGGGAGATTCAGGAGGGAGTTTACCATGATGCATATAGTCGAGTTCGAATAAGATTTGGCAGATAGCAGGCCATCGAACGGTCCAAGCAGAATTTGTAGAGTTCGCATTAGGAGACATGAGTTTCTTGCTTTTGTTGGGTAGTTGATTCAACAGAAACGACAGAGGATCGACTTCAGTACGAGGCATTTGTAAACGGCGGTGCATATGTAGACATTCTGTGGCATGGGAACGAGTGAGCATGACATTGGGATGGTAGATACACGGCTGTGGTATACCACCAGGTAACCAACCAAGGCACCAGCGTATGACTCGGCTGCGTTCAGAATAGGTCATCGGTACCACAACAGCTCACTATGTTAAATTTATCAATGAACTTTTGGATGTTATGGATGGGGATATTACTATGAAGGGATATTATCTTGTAATGAACAATGCTTCTATTCATAAGTCCATTCCAATGCAAAAAAGATCGAGAGCCGTGGGTATAAGGTGATGTATCTTCCTTCATATTCTCCGGAGCTTAATCTTATTGAGCAATTTTGATATCTTGTTAAGCACAAGCTTAAAAAAGAAAAACCCTTGCAGAATGAAACTTTAACCACTAGGATAGGTGATGCTTGTAATGAGATTCTTATAAGCGATTTGACAGGCTTTGTTAGCCATTCTAAGAATCAAATAGCATATTAATATTTTACTGTTCTTCAGTTGCAATGCTTTCATCGTTATCTGTCATTTTTTTGTTACAGTGCTTCCACATAGCCAAAGATGACAAATAAAATAAAAACGTAAGCGATAAATAAACTTGAACAGAAATGACAAATGAGCTTACACAAAAGCAACAAATTGAATTAGTCCAAAGCGACAACCTGGAAAAACAGTTACGATATTATGTAACAAAAAACCTGCCAATTTGAGCAATCAATTTCCGACAAAATTTTGGAATAGAAATTTTTTTTCTTATCGTGACGTATTCACTAAATTATTACGAAATCTTTTCCTTTTTCTTTTTCTTTCTCTTTTAAAATACTACAACAGGTATATCATTAATTAGACTCATATTCCCTCTCATCTTCTGTTTTCAATCTTTTTATTTGCTCATTATTGTTTGGAGTCTTTTCTCTCCCTTCTTTGTATAAGCAAGTAAAGTATAAGATTGAAAGCAGGTGTGGCACGCTCTGTTATGATCCATACGAGGATAGTCAACCGACCACGATATTGCTGGGTAAGGAGCTTCCAGCGAGACACGCAGAGTTGTTGTCTTTTTGTGTTTAATGGGGATTCGTTTGCTTTCCCATTTTTCAGATTAGAACACGTGCTTAAGATGAGAATTTATCGTTTAAACTGCTTACTAACTTTTTGAATACTATTTTTTGACTGTCGTTTTTGTTCTCTCATTTGAGGGAGAAGAGATAGGGATATCTTCAAGCAATTACTATAACGATTTTAGTACCAGACCTTTTATAAAACGTCAATAAATATTCCGCTTATTGAACTCTTCCTAATAAATGGCTGTTTTATTACTATTCTGCATTAATATTTAAACTATGGCCCATCTTTAAGAGTCTGTTCATTAGCTTCGTGATGGTTCTTAAAAGCATACATGATTCTGATTATTCCATTCTACATAGATCCATCGAACAACAAAATCAGTTTTATTTATTACGTCGTAGTTACTAAGTGACGAAGAAGGTTATGCTGTAGAAGTAGCAGAGCTAGAAGGCGCTATGGAAAGGCGTATCCTAGAAGTATCCGTTACTGGGATATAACCAGTAGCTTTTTTGTTTTTGTTTTTTCAAGTAAAATCTTTATATTTCTGCACTTTTCATTTTCTTGATGACCGCCAAGCCTTCATTCCTCTATATCCAAAGATATCCAGGTTTTTGTATGTCTTCAGTATCAAAATGGCTGCTTCCTGACTTCTCACACTTGATGGTGTCTCTAAAGATTTGTACGTATTATTCATCAAAGGCTTTTACTAGCTTTGAACAATCATTACTTTGAGACGGCATTAGAGTTAACATTGTTGACCTTTTCAGTCTCCTTTCACACCAGAAACCTGCTTTGAACCATGAGGTGCTGGGCCTGGCGATGAGGTGTTCATTGTTCTATGTTTAACATCTGTCTGCTTACTTTTTTGTGGTCACATACGATAGGTTTGACGTTGCTGAGATTGTTTTGTTATTACCATTATCGACTATATGGTTCATGTTAGTAGAAGATATAGAGAAACGGAAACACCATCATGTGTAAGTTATGCAGGCAAAGAACGTTACACCAGGGAGAAATTTAATTTTTTTTTTTGCGTTGACAACGCGTCTTTACTGATTTTTATTTTGTTATAGTTACTATGTCAATGAATATTTATGAAGAAGGTATTGTTCCAGAATATTATGTTCTTTTATTTCTATTTATCAAAATAATTTGATTAGCGATTCGAAAGTACATCCTTTACGCACAACAATTGAATTTAGAAATTTCTCTTTCAAGATTCGTTAACATTAATAAGAACTTGATTGCCGAAGAACTAGCAACAAAAGATCGAGACATACAACAGCTTAAATTAGCTTGGGGAGGTCGTTTCGGAAAAGTTGCTCAACAGTCGCTGAGCAAAAACGAATATAAACTCAATTATGAACAAGTCGATTGGCAAAATCTAATTGAAAAAGGAATTGAGAAAGCTGCTTCAATTGCTGAACAAAGAATTCGAAAGAAAAGAAATAAAGCAACTTATGAAGCTTTTGATACTGAGACCGATTTGGTTGCTTCCCACATACGCAAGAGGCAGCTAGAAACAAATCAATCAAGACAGAAGGCCATAAGAAGGGTAATAAAAAGAATCAAGGATTCAGGTTAGAGCACTCATATCTTTTTTAGATTAAGTATGACAATGAGGAGGAAACATCCAATCGTACCAGCAATGATTCCTTGACAAATAAGAGTATTACGGAAGATAGTGAAGTTGTCGAAGTTGTTTATGATAGATCAAGCTTATGGCTTTCAGATGGCAGTGACTATGTACCCGAAACTAATACTGAACCTTCATTACCCAGCATAAAATTTATTAAAAAGTTCATTTGGTGTCTGTCGATGTGTGAAATTGGAATAATCGTTACTGACAAGGTAGAAATAAATACAACAAATTCTACAATCAAAATGGTTTACGATAAAGCGCATAACGATATAAAAACGGGCAATACAAAAAATATAGACTTGGATACAAGATTGAAACTGTCAGGATTGTTCAATAGCATTGACTATGAACCGCAACCTATATCAGTTGGATTTGTAGCCGAACAAGTTATTTTTTCTCCATTGACAACGCAGAATATTAACACACTTACGTCTGCGATGCGAAATAACGAGTTACTGCGGCTTGATTATAACTCTTTAACCATGGAAGAACTAGCTGTTAATCATATCCTCACTGATATTTACTTTAAACATTCAGCAGCTAAGTATAGGGAAGACACTGAATTATCTCTACTCATTGATTCACTTAGTTGTCTATTTTCAACATTATGGTCATCACATAGTGACGTTCGTTTGATGTGGTGAGTTTATTTGTAGTGCAACTTTATTCATTGCTAATCAAAATCGTTAGGGATAAAACCTCTTTGACAGCAAGCGCCAATTCACCAAGTAGTATTTCACTTCGACCAGATATGACTTTTAGCACTAAATTATCAAACGGTCAAGAATATGAAATTGGAAACGGAGAAGTTAAGTCCCCATCTGTGACAAAATTCATTGTCAATGCAACAAGAGTAAGAGTCCTTGAAACTGCCAAACGACAATTACACAAAAGAATGAGAATATCAAGTGCTCCCAACACGCTAGTGACTTTTGGTATCTTGATACACGGTATGTAACGAACAAATATTTCATTAAATTGGTTTTCATTAGTTTTTTATTTCGTAATTTACTATTGCCAATATGTATTTTCTGTCTTATAGGTTTCTCCTTCGAAGTTTACATCGTTCGCTACATCAATGGCTATTATCCATATGAGAAAATTACTTGGGGAGAACTACCTCGGTTCAACAAAGTTGATGATGTCTTGACGCATGCACTCAGATCGATGCTGACTTTGAAAGTAATATTTAATACTCATGAGATACTGTGATGATTCATCTCTTTTTTGGTTTACTTTTTATTTTTAGCATTCGATGCAATTATCTCTTGCTGACACTGATGCCAATGATAATAATCCTGACACTCGTATTGAGACTAATTTGCTTCCAACTGTATCATACATCACGATCTACAAGGAGGCAGTAAACGATGAAGTTGCAGGTTCAAACAGGTAGGGTTTTTCAGATACAGATTTACTTGATAATGCATAAATAAATGTATCAATTCTTTTTTTATTGTAAGACTCATTTACTATTGTATTTTTTACCTATATGAACACAAAAGTCGCTTCTAGTTGCTGCTTCTACGCGATTAGCCTTTATTAATGGTGCCTCGGGCACCTTTTGCTTGATTCTTGCCCAACACTTGGTAGCTTTTTCTACGAGTGCAATTAAATGCAGCATATGGGTTTCTGTTAGGGTCATTGTATTTACTGTCACCTTTTGAAACAGCAAAACCAGTACTTTTAGCACGTTCAAATTGTGATATTAACGAATAGTTAGGCCAAAAAGATTTTGGTGAAATCGAATTATAAGTTTTTTTTATTTAAAAAAAAAGAAAAATATAAAATATAAAAAGTCTGAAGAAACAAAACTGCTGAAAAACATCTTCCTACTTATGTTGCTTGACAGCTTAGTGGCATTAGTATACACAATTGATATGGTAATAGGCAGGTGATTCTACAACTGAATAAAGCTTCTATTAGTATCCCATTTGTCTGCCCGTTAGAATTGATTCATGGGAACCTTGCTCAGACTATTTGATTGTCGTGCTACAAACATACTAACCTCCAATACTTTTGAGCACGGGCGTAATAAATACACTAAGTGTGCTAAAGTATTGTTAATAGGATTAAATATGTTTGTCCAGGAAACTATATTCGGGTATCGTACGAGAACAGTTATGGGTGGTAAAGCTAGAAGTAGCCCATATGTCTAACATCTGCTTTATCTCACGCCAGGGAGCAGCATAAAAGCCTACTGATAACGTGCCTTTTGGAACAATGTGTCCTTGCAAGATCATATCTTGGTCCTACTACATATCTAAATCATGCAGCGTATAAATAATAAGACAAGTAATGATATTTCCCAATAATAACCTATTCTATTCTTATATGAGTTAGCTACACTCATATAAGAATTGTTATTGTTCCATATTCATCTTGTTTATTGTTTATTTATTATTAATCAAGTGTTGGCGCAAGTACTCGAGTGTCGACGCGTGTTTTTCATCCAACAATGCTTGATTAGGATTGTATGTCACTACTTATAGAACTGGTTTGTCTATTATTCCTAATACGGTTATCTGGTGTTGCCTATAACATGGTTCCTTTAGTATAGAGAGACATGTCATAATAAGATATCTTGTTTCGCTTTAAAATAAAGTAAAACTTCTCCAAATAGAAAAGATGATTGTCATGTTTTGACATGTCAATAAGATACGGTCTTATCATTCTGGACTAAATCTTTACAAATGAGTTTGAATAAGAATAGATCCTGATAATTAGTAACTGCCCTGAATAATATGTTTCAGTTTATATCTAGACAGTTCCCTAAACAGCCAAGTTTCACTTAATATCTAGACAGTTTATTACTATCATCAGTTTATAAAATTTTTCTTATACATGTCAAATCATATCGGTCGTAACTATTTTTTGTCATCTAATCTCAGGTCTTGCTCAACTAATATAAATAGTCTTGAAATCTTTCTTTAATAAAAGCATTCGACTTTAGAACTATTGTTCGGTCTCGTTAATTCTTCTTTATCTTATTTTTAATACTTAAAACACTTCAAATATAAAGACTTTTAGTTCCGTGATTGGATATCATTGCTAACGATCATATCTCAGTCAGGATAAATGTTTTCGTGACTAATGATGATCCGGTAAGTAATTATTATTCCATGTTCAACATGCTCATATTATTAATAAACTATATTACAACCATGTCATCTTATTTGACTATGTGAAGTTAATATGAATAAAGCTTAATACAAAAATCTAATCAAAGTATTTTATTGACCTGTGTTGGGAATAATGTTATAAATGATTCCAAGTTATGTCAACATATTATTCAGGATCATATCTGATTCCTTTTACTAAAATAAAGTGACTATAATCTTATGTATCTTTAACATCAATAAAGCTCTTTCATTTATTTGTATCGTATCCGTATCGTATGCATAATAAAAAAAGTCTACCCCTTGTCTGGTTTCCAAGCTAAGACGAGATATTCATAATCGTATCATCAAGTTAAATCAGCTTATATGGTCTCATATATTGAATCAAAATCAATCATTGGGTGAAGTAGATGATTCAGCGTTCATCGATGCCTTCTGTTTGCAGCCCCAATGAATCAATTACAAACCTAAACCATTTCGGTTGTCTCTAATACAGCGATCTCTACCATCATCGGCAATGTCACCAACACCAAATTCCAAATGGTCACTTTTTTGGAAACTGCCTGTTTCGCCTGAAAGCCGATCTTTATGGTATCGTCTATTCCACCGTAAACTCTATAGCCAATCACTTCTTTCAAGATTTGATAATAGTTTGATCTCTTCACAATATAAATTTTGTTCTGTCAACACTGAAGACTTACAACACCTCTTCGTGCGCTGTCCTATGAAATGGAGAGTATGGCTAGATGCTTTCAATTTCTTTAGTCCACACCTCACTTTCACTCAAGACGATGTATGCTCAATCCTCTGGTCTTTTCAGCAGTTTGCTTTTGTTGACAACGCTGATATCTACACTCTCAGCTGCTGTGTGCTTTCCGTTATCCGGCGTGCCCATTGAAGATTTACTATTGATGGCTTTCCTTTTATTGATAAACAGCTGATCACTCGTACTATGTGGCAATTTGACACCCTCAAAAGGGGCAGACTCGACCTTGAATAGCATGTTCAATTGTCTACACTCTGTTCCGTTTGATTCATACCGCTCTCAGACATGTGACCCCTCATATGATTTATAAATAAAAACAAACTATTTATTTTACAAGAAAAGAAAGAAAAAAAAAATTATTTTCTTTTATTAAATTTTGGCATGTTTGATTATAAAGACAAGGACCTTCGTATATGGACTAAGGTCGAATTTGAAGATAAAAAAAGAATTGTAAGCTCAGAGGTTCAAGAATTGGCTTGGAATATTGACCGTGATTATAAGACGTTCAGAATAGTACCAAAGGATGAAAATGACCCCTATAAAAATGTGAAAATAATGGTTGATGGCGAGGCTGCATATATAGGGCATAGAGAGATAGTGGAACTCACAACACAGCCAGACACATTCATATGGAACCTTGTGGATGTTAAAGAGAGTGATTCCAAAATAACATGTAAAATTCAACACATTTATGGAAGAAATAGATACTGGTCCTGTGGATCATACATACATAGATATAAGAGCGGAGGACTAAAAGAATTTCGATGCATTGAAACAAATAGGTTTCAGGAAACTTTTACAATTGAAAAAAGATAGAACTTCGATTAAAAATATAAAATAAATAAAAGTACTACTTTTACATTTTTTTTTCCTATAATACTATTATAGGAGGAGTATGTAATTAAGTAAATTGTATCTTTTAATATTGAATTCACTAGCACACAAGTTAAGCAACCAATATCCTAATCTTTCCAATATTGAAATGTATTATGGAATTGCAGACACAAGAATGATTGTATATTTACATGATATAAACAATATGGCAGAGTTGTTTACAGCTGTAGATGAAATTGATTTCGCAATAAGAACAAAAGAATCAATATCTAAAGTGGAATTTTTGAATCAGTTACCAGAAGGAGTGGGACACAAAAGACAAGTGTTTAATTGGACAACTAGACAATATTGAGATAACAAATGGAAGCTTGAAATTTAAAGATGAATAAAGCACAACAACGAATAAATATATATAAAAACAATACTACTTTTACGTTCAATATTAGTAAAGCTCTAAATACTTTTCTTATCATTTTCAAAATAAAGGACAAGAAAAAATATACGCAGGCTTAGTTCGATGTACTAAAAAAGACGATTCAGAGCAGTAATTCTCAAAGAGATAACCTATCATATGTTTTAGTAATGATTTATGTATAAATCATCACTCTCGTCCATTCAGTATTTCTTTATCAACGTAAAGCGGAATGTACTACTTTTGATAACAACCTTCAAAATGATTTTGAAAGCTTTATTATCTCCAATACCGCTCTTGTAGCTAGACACGGAAAACAAAATTAAGTCTTGAAAACTATGATAAATGTTAACTTTTTTGAATTTTAAAATTAATCTATCATGTTCTTTTTACCATATATATCTTCTATTGATGGAATTATACAAATCAATATCTTTTCTTTTAATAATAGCATTGCAATTTGGATCACTTTAAAAATAAAAATAAAAATACCAGCCTACTTGAACTGCTGTGTGTGTGCATAATAGGAAAAGCTGGCTGATTTTAAATTTTATCACAACGGAAGCCTCACTCTTTCACTCTGCTCAGTGTTCCACCAATCTACTGTAAAAAAGAAGCCAAGTTTGTAGTTTTACGTCATACGATACAGAAGTCCATCGAATATTTCTTAATTACAGGATAGGATTCTTCTAAACCAAAGAAATAGATATCTTTCTAAGGAAAAATATTAAGAAATGAGATGCATAATTCGAGATAAAGGCTTTTATTTAAAAAACATCGTTCCTTATGAGCAACAGTCTATTGGTTATTGCTTTTACATTTAAATAGCAAGTAAATTATGTCTTCTTTTTAGCTTAATTATACTACTTTTATAGATGCTTTTTGTTTGCTAAAAGCTGTCTTTTTTGTATTTTGCAATAAGCTTATTTCGTTCCGACAAAACAATGAAAAAAAGAGTCTCAAGTTTTTTTTTTTTTTTTTTTTTTTTTTTTTTTTTAGCTTTTCTTCTCACTTTTTTTTTTTTTCTTTCTTTTTTTCTTTTTTTTTCTTTGATGAGTTATCCTGAGGAAGTATACGATTACTTGTTCAAAATTATCATTATTGGAGATTCAGGCGTAGGAAAGTCAAATCTTCTTCTTAGATATACGGTAAAAGAATAATAAGAAAAGCTTCATTTTGCCTTAAAATAATTAATAAAAAATAAAGTCAAATGAATTTCTCCAAGATTCAAGAAGTACTATTGGTATTCTTATAAAATGAAATGTAATTTCATGTAGTGTACTCAAATTCTGATGTATTAGGCGTGGAGTTTGCTACTAAAACTATAAAAATTGTAAGATCAATTCTATGCGGCTTAAATCTTTCTTTTTCATGACAAATTTAGGGCAACTGCACTATTAAAGCCCAGCTGTGGGACACAAGTGGACAGGAACGCTATAAAGCAATCACAAGCGCGTTTTATAGAGGTGCTGTAGGTGCTATACTAGTATACGGTAGGTGCTTATCCCTTTAGGTATCTGTTTTTTTTTTATTCATATTGTGCCGCTATTAAGATATTACAAGAAAATCATCATTTGATCACATTTCGCAATGGCTAGAAGAACTGCGTGAATACACAGAAGATAACATACCACTTGTATTAGTAGGAAATAAAGTAGATTTATCAGACAAGAGCCGTGCTGTTAGTACAGAAGAGGCCAGAAAGTATGCACTAAACTCCAATATGCTATTTTTTGAAGCAAGTGCCTATGACACAACAAATGTAAAGTTTGCCTTTGAGGCCATGTTCAGTCAGATACACAGAGAATTATCGATAAACAAATTACTGAAAAAGAACTCTTCAAGAGATGTGCATGCCTTGTCTGTAAACACAGCAAATACAGTTCGTTTACGTCCACCTTCTGTTTATAATAAAAACAATGATGTGGCAAGTAATAAAAAATCAGATAACAAATGTTGTTCGTAAATGAAAGTAGAATATTATTTTAGTACCAATAATAAATAGATCTAACAGTAATTTTTTTTTTTCCTTTTTTTCCAGTTTTAATGCTACTTTGGTAATATTTCACTTATAAGGATATCATAAAAAGATTCTCATCAGTGGACCGAGAGATAGGAGGCTGACAAAAATGGCAAAAAGTTTTCCTAACAGCTGAGTCTGTGCTGTCATTAAAAAGCTGGCCCTCTCTTTTTTTTTTTTTTTTTTTTTGCTTAAATAATAAACAGATTCTTTTTCTTTTTATATTTTTTCATCTTTCTTTGATAGTTAAAAAGGAAGAGGAATGTCAACCAACCAAGGCTATTCCTCCATTCCTCAAAATGATGAGGAAGGAAGAGGATCTTCTTCTGACCCTCTGTTACCTGATCATAATAAGCCTTTATCAAGAACTGAAAGCTTTGATAAATTGAAACAATCAATCCGTAAAAACCTTGCTTATATTGTAGTCGCGCTTATCATTGCTGCTATTGTTGGTATTGTATTGTTTGCATCATTTTTGCCCGAATCGTCCTTACTACCTAAAGAAAGACACCCTTTCACCGTCAAATCTGGTGTATCTGACTTTACTATGCAAGCCGGTAGAAACAAGTGTGAAGCTATAAAAAATAGACGCAGAGAAAAGAATGAGGCAAATGTAAATCGTGTAAAGAACCCAAGAGCTGAGCCAGGCCAAAAACCAATCTTGTTGAAAAACGCTGTTGTTTGGGACGGTCAAGGTAACGTATTGGAAGATGTTGATGTCTATGTTGAAGATGGTGTCATTCGTAAAGTTGAGAAAGGAATTAAGTTGAGCTCAAATAAGGATGTTAAAGTGATCGATGTTTCTGGTCACGTCGTCAGTCCTGGTTTAGTAGATATGCATAGGTAACGGCTGCAAGAAGAAAAGAGCTTTACAAGATAATACGAAGAAAAACTAATATCATTTGTACAGTCATTTGGGTGTTTACTCATGGCCAGAGTTACGTGGAACGGATGACACAAATGAAGAGACCTCACCTTTGACCCCTTTCGTCCGTTCAATTGATGCATTTAATCCTTCAGATAACGCAATTCGCATTGTGTCATCAGGTGGTGTAACAACCTCTTTAGTGTTACCTGGCTCTGGTAATCTAATGGGGGGTGAAGCTTATGCTTTCAAACTTCGTCCCGTTTCTACTCTTAGTAATGAAGATATGCTTGTACAAGCCAATATTGATCCTGAGACTGATACCAAATGGAGATGGATGAAGATGGCTTGCGGTGAGAACCCCAAGGTATTAAAAAAAAAAATAGGTTATACGTGAATATATTGCTAATATGCTTATTCATAATTGAAAGCGTGTCTATGGTAGCAGAAACCAAATGCCTTCTACACGTAAGTAGAACTCAAAAAAATTAAAACAATATTTTCAACTTTTTTTTTTGAAGGTCTCGGAGAAGCATACCTCTTCCGTAAGGAATTTGCTAGAGCACAAAAACTAATGTATGAGCAAGATGACTGGTGTACAGCTGCAGAAAACACTGGTTCTCGATTTGATACCCCTTTCCCAGAAGATTTAAGTCTCGAGTCCCTTGTCTCTTTATTAAGAGGAGAAGTTTTGTTAAACGTTCACTGTTACGAAACACACGATATCGAAGCCATGGTTCGTCACTCTTTGGAGTTCAACTTTACTATCAGCGCTTTTCACCATGCATTGGACGCTTATAGAATTCCCGGTATTCTCAAGCGTGCTCGTAACAATATTACAATTGCTACATTTGCTGATCACTGGGGATATAAAAAAGAGGCATTCCAAGGCATACCTCAAGCACCCAAGATTCTTCGTGACGCCGGTATTCCTGTAGCCTTAAAGAGTGATCATCCTGTTCTCAACTCCCAACATCTTGCCTTTGAAGCCGCCAAATCTACTCACTATGGCTTATCCCCTCAAGAAGCTTTTAAGACTGTCACCTCAGTCCCTGCTAATGCCATTGGTCTGGGTCATCGTGTCGGCTCGCTCAAGGTTGGTTATGATGCTGATCTCGTCATCTGGGACCGTGAGCCTCTTGAGTTGGGCGCAACTCCCCTACAAGTCTTCATTGATGGCGTGCCACAATTTGATGAGCGTCCAATTGAGCCTGTTGTTCAAAAGCAAACCGCTTCTACAAAGGCTACAATTGAAGAGCATGGTCTTGAGAAAATGAATGGAGCCAAAAGCTTTATTTTGAGAAATGTTGGCTATTCTTTCTTGGGCCAAGAACCCGAAAAGGGTCCATTAGATGTTATCATCAAGGATGGTTCTCTTCTTTGCTCTGGTTTCGATTGCGCTAATGCTATTTCTACTGTTCAAGCCGAGGAAAATACTGCTGAATACAATCTTGAAGGTGGCTATGTTCTCCCCGTAAGTTGCCTTTATAAAATGGTATTGTATTTTTTCTAAATTACTACTTTAAATGAAAGGGTCTTATTGGTGTTGGTTCTAGTCTTGGATTGATTGAAATTGCTGGTGAGGCTAGTACTGGAGATGGACGCGCTCGTGCTAGTAAATCTCATGATCCTAAAGATATTGTCCTTACAGTCGATGGTATCAAATTGAACACACGTCACCTTGAAGAAGCATATAAAGGAGGTGTCTTGACTGCCATTACTGCACCTATGTCAAATAATGTTGTTATCGGTGTTTCTGCTGCCTTCAAGACTGGTGCTAACTCTGGTAAGTAAACACAACAAAACAAGCGAACTTGAGGCTCATGCTATTATTAGTTCTCAATGAGGGTACTGTTATCTCTCCTGCTGTTGCGCTTCATCTTCAAATTGGAGATAATGTCAAATCTGACAGTTTCCCTACTATCTCTAGCCAAATCAGTTTTATCAGACAGCTATTGACGGACAACTTAAAGGAAGACAATTATTATGGTCAGGCTGCACGTGGTGAAATTCCTACAGTCATTGCAGCTGATAACAAAGATGAAATTGCTTCTTTAATTATCTTAAAGCGTGAGCATATTTCTAAAGCAAGATTTGTTATTTTGGGAGGAATAGAAGCACATTTGGTAGCACCTTATCTTGCTGAAGCTGATATCCCAGTCGTTCTTCGTCCTACTTTATGCACACCTTCCAAATTTGATTCAGCTCACTGTCTCACTGGAGCACCAATAACCAACGGAACTGCAGCCCATATTTTGCACAGTCATGGCGTCAAAATTGGTGTTGGTATCTCTGATAATGGTCTTGCACGTAATTTGGCTTGGGATGCAGGATGGTTATCTGCCACTTCTCCCACACAAGATTTAGAAGGTGGAAATATCAGTGAGGTTCAAGCTATTCAATTTATAACTTCAAATATCCGTGATATCTATGGCTTAGGTTCAGTATCCACAAGCTTGGCTTCAGACTTTATTGTTTACTCTGGTAGTCCATTCGACCTGCAAAGTCGTATCCTTTTTATTCACTCAAATAATGGTCTTAAAGTCTTATAAAAATTCATCCAATAAAGTTTTAACAAATAATCGCGTTGAATTCCCGTATATTTCTTGCCAATCTTTTTTATTTCTTTTTTTTTTTTTTGTACTTCTTTTTATACAATTAGAATGCGCCCTTCTTTTAGCTGGCTGTTGCTTGCAGCCTTACTACTTGTCGCTATTGTTTGTGCTGCAAGAGATTATTATGATGTTTTAGATGTTCCCAGAGATGCACCAAAAGCGCAAATCAAGCGACACTACAAGAAACTTTCGAGAGTATACCACCCTGACAAGAATCCTGGCGATGACGAGGCAGAACAAAAGTTTATGGAGCTAGCCAATGGTATGTTTTCTTTAAAACCCTCTGAATTAAAATAGAGATTAAGTGACTAACTGTACATGCAGCTTATGAAGTATTAATGGACGATGAGAAGAGGGCTATTTATGATCGTTATGGAGAAGAAGGCCTGAAACAAAACCAAAATGGGGGTGGAGGAAATCCTTTCCATGATCCTTTTGATATCTTTTCACACTTCTTTGGAGGCGGAGGCAGACATGCTAGACAGCAAGAAAACAGAGGGCCTGATGTTGTTATTCCTCTTGAAGTAACCTTTGAAGATTTATTTAATGGAGCAAATATTGAAGTGGACGTGTCGAAACAAGTATTGTGTGATCATTGTCACGGCAGCGGAGCGCGTCGTTCTGAAGATATTCACACATGTACTGTCTGTGATGGACATGGTATGATTATCAAACGTGCTCAAGTAGGTCCTGGTATGTTTCAACAGTTTCAACAACAATGCAGCACTTGTGGAGGCAAAGGCAAGATCATTAAACATGCCTGTCCAGTTTGTGCTGGTAAAAAGGTTCGCAGAGGTAATGAAAACTACACTATTCGCGTTGAAAAGGGTATGAAGGATGGACAGACTATTGTAAGTATAGGAAAAGAGATAAAAAGGGGGAATTAAATTATAATCGACTACTTCTAGATCCTTGAAGAAGAATCAGACGAATATCCTGAAACTATTCCTGGAAATATTGTCTTTGTTATCAATGCCGCTCCCCATACAATCTTTGAAAGAAGAGGAGACAATTTATATACCACGAAGCATATCACATTGATTGAAGCACTTACAGGATTCAACAAATCAATAACGCATTTGGATCAATCAACCGTTGAACTTGTAAGAGATGGAATTACTCAATATGGCTTTGTGCAAACAATTAAAGGACAAGGAATGCCTTTGGAAGAAAATCATTCAAAGCATGGTGATTTATTTGTTGAATACCAAGTCATTTTCCCTACAGAAATAGACCAGGAAACTGTTGAATGTAAGTTTCATGAAGAGTAAATGATAATGCAAACTAAACGAATACAATCATTAGATTTAATTAAAGGCACTAAATATCCAAACAACGATTCTCCAAGACTTATACACCAGGAGCTTTAGAACATCTCACAATCCTAATTTATTAGAAGAAAAATATGCAAGTATCGTATATATTTTATTTGCTTACTTTTTCTTTAAAATAAAATAAAAAAGTTTTGCTTTACGATGCTACAAGAATATTGTTTAAAAGCCTCTCTTACGAAACAACTATTTTTGTATCTTATCATAAGGTAGCATATTTGATCAAAACAACCCGAGTTTGTTATTTTGAAACAACAATCAGCAGTATTCTCTGATATTCAATGTCTTGTTGAAATCAAACAAGAAATTTATGTTGCGTTATTTCCGTCATTAATTTAAAGTAGAGTTCTTTGAATTTATATGGTTGTCTATTGAAACAAAGGTTTGCGATAGTTGAATTTAGATGTTCTAAAATGCAAAGAAAAATCCAAATAAAAGTATTTGTGTAGCAATTAATAAAAAAAACAAACAAAAAAAGGCAATGCAAGTATAATGAAATCTTCCCCTTACCTATTTCTTTATTATCTATCAGTAAAGCAAAGAACAATGAAATTTGATATGTGAGAATATATAATCATGCTCATCTTTTTTTATTTCTTTTCTCTTAAATCATGATTACATTAGCTGAAAACAACCCAAACAGAGAGAAAAATGAGGCAGCACCTTCTCCAGTAGGATTCAGAAATATCCCTGCTTTTGAAAAGCCGATCGAACTTGAAATCTATGGCAAAATCCCTTCTTGGGTCAATGGTGTTATGTATAGATCAGGTACTTGTAACTACTCAAAAACTAGATAATGTTTATTTATATTTCTTTTTTATTATTGCCTTTTGTGCTTAGGCGCTGGCCGTTATAACATACTTTTAGAAAATGGTGATACTTTTCATGTCGGGCATCCATTTGATGGGCTTGCCATGCTTCATCGTTTTGAAATATCAGGAGAAGATCAAAGGATTCGCTACAACTCACGTCATACATCTCATGGCGTTGAAAGAAGAATTGGCAAAAGAGATCCTACTCTATTAACCTTTGGTCCTGATCCATGCAAGACTATATTTGGTCGGATTCAATCTATATACCATCACATATCAAAATTCGGTTCGAATGCAGCCTTACAAGAAAACGATCCAGAATTCGATATGGTCAATGTCACAATTACTCCAAATTTTCCTCTTGGTGAAAAGCTAGAAGAAGAAACGGGAATCAAGCGTGGGGAGGCTGTGGTAGTCAAAAGGGATGCCAATACACTGCAAGTGGTCGATAAAGATACTTTGAGTGAGTACTATACTGCAGCGATTCAAATGCAAATTGTAACTAAGCATTGTTTACATAGAGCCGATAAAGATGTTTACTTATGGACATGTGAGTGAGCAATTGAATGGTCAACTTTGTGCTTCCCATCACCAATATGATGAAGAAACGGATGAATATATTAATTTTATGGTTAAATTGGGTCCTATTCCTTCATTTCAAACATTTTCACTTGGTCCTTACTTGCCTTTACCTGCTGATGAAAAAGAAAATATGTCTAAACCTGATGTAAGACTTCATCAACCTATTTGGCGTCATCTTGGTGCTTGGAAAACTTTGGAAGCCTTAAAGCCGTCTTATATTCATTCGTTCAGTATGACCAAAAATTACATTATCATACCAAATTTTCCTTATTACTATTCATTTGGTGGACTATCAGCTATTTACTATTCATGTGCGTATCAAACATTCTACTGGGACGAGACTCGTCATACTCTTTTTCATGTCATCGATCGGCATACAGGATATCATGTAGCTACTTATGAGGCTGATCCATGCTTTTCTTTCCATACTGCTAATGCTTGGGATGAAGATGTTGAGCTACCTGGTGGTCGCAAAGAAAGAGTGATCTTTATGGATTATTGTACATATGAAAACACAGATATCATTGATGCTAGTTTTGAATTGGGTAAGTCACCTACTGGAAAGCTTGACCTTGACCTTGTACAGCCTGCTTGCTTTATCAAGAATACAGATGGTAAAAAGGAACGCAAGCTTTCTCCCTCGCAGTTTCGTCGATATAGACTTGGCCAAGTTCCAGTTTCTCAACCCGAAGCAGAGACATGGTCTTCATCTTGGTCAAATCTCAACATATCTTCCTTTACCAAATACAACAAGCGCCGAGTAGCATCTTATACAGTAATTGGCTATGATATTGAAATGCCTAGGTTTAATCCTAAACATAATTTGCGCAAATATCGTTATTGTTGGGGTCTTTGTGAATCACGTTTTGCACCTCCTTATGCTTCTGGTGGGGCTATTGTTAATGGTTTAATCAAACTTGATCTTGATCAGCCTTATTTGGGACCAAACACAGATGAAGCGAGTCCAGCAAAGATTTGGGATTATCCTGGCTGTTCTTGTGCTGAGCCTATTTTTGTGCCGAGTCCTGAGGGTATTGACGAAGATGACGGTGTCATCATGTCTATTGTAAATACGGTAGAAAAAGATGGATCAGAATCATGTTTTTTATTAATTCTGGAAGCAGCAAGTATGAAAGAAGTGGTAAGGACAACGCTAGGCAAGTTCAACGCTGTTACGTTGCATAGTAGCTTTACAGACAAATATGGTAAAGGCATTGCTGTCAATTAAAGCATAAATTATCTATCAAATAAATATATCGTATCAACGTACCACAATTCAGTCAACTTGAAGCCATCTATTACTTTCTTATTTGCTATAATTATGTGTTACAAACAAAATTCTCAACTCTCGACATATTAATCATAGATTCAAAAAATATACGATCAAACCAATCTTTTTTTTTAAAGAGAGATTAGTTTTATTGCAATAAACAGACGGTCCATAAACAAAAGTTTGTAAAGAGCGATTCCATTTAGAAAACAAGAGCAGCACCCTTGGTCTTCTTGTCACCACCCAATTCAAAGTGCTTACATCTCTTGAGAGCAATTTGCATCTTGTACTTACAGGCTTCATAAATAATAGTGAGCTTTACTTGTACAAGTCGAATCTTTTTTAACTACATACCGGTACATTCAAGACGGAGAACAACCTTCTTGGTGGTCTTAGCCTTCTTGTGGAAAACGGGCTTGGTTTGACCACCATAACCGGATTGCTTACGGTCATAACGTCTCTTACCTTGAGCGAAGAGAGAAGCCTTACCAGCCTTGTATTGAGTAACCTTGTGAGGAGTGTGCTTTCTACACTTGACGCCCTTACAGAAGGTGTTTCTGGTCTTGGGGATGTTGACCTACAAATTCATATTTAATTACACATTCGTCATTCAACACTGCAAATTTCATCCAAAAAATAAAAAAAATTGATCTTTTTTTGTTTTTATAGTTGTTGATTGTTCTTTTTAATTGATGGATGGATGGATGCTGTGTATAGGATCATTTACCATTTTTCTTTAATTCACACAGAAAAGGAGAAAGTTTATCAAGGTATTCAGATTCTCTTTCATGGATACAATTTAAACGCCGACATTTAGGTCTTTCTATTGTTCAGACAACGCCGGACACTTAAGCATAATGACCCCAATATCTTTGTCGCTCCATATAAAAAATCATGATGTTCAATATTTGCTCGTTTAGTATAAAAGCAATCTCTTTTTTTTATTATTTTACAAAAAAAATTAGCTTTGGTTGTATATTTCTGGCTGTCTAGCCGCAAGTTCTTCATCAGTAGCCATAACAGCAGCGTCCCAATAATGCTCCACATGCCACTTGCTTAACTCTTCCCTTGCCATTTTCTCACTCTCAAACATACGCCAAGTAAATTTCTTAAAAGCTTTGTTTTTTACTTGTCCCGTCCAGACCATATAACAACTATTCTCTTCACCTTCCTTAAGGCCGTAGCTATTTTTAGGCTCATCAACATCCATAGCCATTTCATCATTTTCGAGACTCTTTGGAGGAGGCAGGTCATTCCAATCGATACGTCTCAACATTAATTTTTTATATGCTTTGATACTTTTTGGTCCACCTTCTACAATTACAATATTACATTTGGGATTGATAATAACCATGCCTGTCAATTGATGTTGTTGTGCATTCATCTCAATCTTATATCTATGCTTTGGATGTGAACAAGATTTTATCCTAAAATCCGCGTTAGTTGAAGTACACAAGTATGTGTCTTTTTTTTTTTTTACTTACTTGAATACAGCAACCTCATTGCTTGTCTTTTGATCTTCCTTTAATTTATTCATGATCTTCGCTCTCCTTTCCTCTGCGGTCAGCTTACGTTGTTCATTTGCTTTTTCATGCATTCTTTGTCGTTGTTGCATTTCTTTACGGACCCTTGCTTCAACCTTTGTAGGGTCTTGTATCGCTTCTTCCCCCAAGACACGCATCAAATTACTGATTTTAACTGCAAGCAATATTTTAATCTCTTTTTGCACGCTTATAATATAAAATATGTACTATACCTTTTGGTGGATCTGGTTCAATTAAGCCGAGTCGAATCTTGTCTCGCTTTTCTTTCTGTGCTTCTGCTCTTGTTTGTCTCCTTAACTTTTTACGTTCTTTTGTAGTCAGCATAAGCGATTTGATGACTGGGGTTGCATTGACTTCACTTGGTGGTTTGATGGGTACTGGATGATGAACATATATTGTAACCAGTGATTCATAGTTATCAGAATTTATGTCTGAAATGTCCAAATCGTCATATGTTTTGTTTGCCATGAAAGGTGTATCCCACCATTCAACCGCCGGAGGTGCATCTCTCTATCAAAATATTAATTGATGTGCACAATTTCACATGAACACATTTCATTCTTTTCTTTTTCATACCTTAATTGCCTTGTCAGACACATCAAATTCAGTTTGCATACCAGCTTTCTTCACGCTTTCCGTGATTTCTTGCTTTAGTCTTTCTAATTGTGCTTTTGCTCTTTCTTGATTTGCAATATCAATATATTTACCGGGCTGTACAAACTTCAATGGACGAGCACGTCGGTCTTTGGGGGCAACCTTTACTTCCATTGAAGGATCAAAATAAGGGTTCTTATTTGGATCCGTAAAATCCGAAGGGACTTCGTTAATATTGAGTAATGTTTTCTTTTGCGCTTTAGGTTGAGCTGTCGCTGCTGCTGCTGGAGGCGCTCGTTTATTTCTCTGCATGGCCTAATAAATAAAAAGAGAGAACTTTTTTAGTCAGTTTGGTGCTGAAACAAGATTGTATGAGCTCTTTTATTTGCCTTTGTATTTGGTGTTTCTCTCCTGGGTATGATGCCTTTGTCCAGCATTGCCTTCAAGTCGATCTGACCAGAATCATCCAAAGGCATAGATGGCGGCTTGAGTTCGGTTACCCTTAAAGGACCACCGGGTGTCGTACGTGTCTTTACAAGAATTTTTAGTCTTTAGGTTTTTTTTAAAAAAAAAGAATTTATTTACCACATTATTATCTTTAGACAATCGATTCCTTGCTTCTGCAATTTTACGTTGAAGTTCAATCAAATTAAGACCAGTAGATGCAGTTTTGTTCGATGCTGTGGCTGGTGGAGGTAAGCTAGTATTGGTAGATGTAGCAGGTGCTCTTTGTGAATTGAGGAGTCCGCCTGATTTCTGTAATTTTGCTAATCTTTCTTGTACTTCTCGTTTTGCATCGTTCAATGTCTTCTGTTTATGAGAAGAAAATAAACAAAGCGCGTGAGTATTAGGTCTTCCTCTTATATAATCATAGTACCTGTTTACGATCAGACATTATTGAAGCAAAATAAAAGGTAAGAAAAAAAGAAAAAAGGAAAGTATTGTTAAGTCACAAATCCGTTTATGAAGTACAAGTAAACAGATTTTTTTTATTTATGATTTAAAAAGGCGAAAGGGACACGTAGTGTCTAAAATACATTGAAGTGCCCACGCTAGATCAATAAAATAAAAGGGAAGCTAAAAAACCTTTTAGGCATAAAGGTAATGTCTGTTAAGTACAGTCCGGCTGATAAGTATTGTCGGTATTTCCAAGTTTTTATCGTTTCCAAAAAAAAATTAGTTCTCAAATTTTGAAATATATTTGTCATTAACCAAAAAAATCATTGTAGTCATAGGCAAAAACATTGTCATTTATAGAAAGAGATATTGTCATAGTGACAATTGCCGGATAATCTTAATTGACACTAAAATATATAGCTATATATGAACCATTCAAAGCTATTACATTTTTATTAATTGTTGAATCGGATGACTTTGATTTTAAGTAGGTGTCTTGACTAGTTATTGTCTCCAATACTATATTGGAATCGGTAATATCTGTTAATATATCCTCCATCGGGTCATAAACTTTAGTTCCATTGTCATCGAAGATATTAACATTTCCGTCTCCATAGTATAAGGTAAATGTCATGATAAAATTAACTGAAAACAAAAGATAAAAGGGTCTCTTTAAGATCTGTGGCTGCAGAACCTAAGGTACAATATAATAATTACGATGACAGTTTAAGGGAGAAATGTATCAACATCATGATTGAAAGTGGAAAACAAAGGGGGATTACAGCCAAAGCCGGTAGAGAACTTGGAATAAATGAACGTTTTGCACAACGATGGTGGAGAGAGTATAAGGATAGTGAGAAGTATTCATACAAAAAGTCAGTTTTGAATAATGGCCGTGAAAAAAAAACATTAACAGAAGAACATGATCAACATATCCGTAAAACTGATTGATAAAGATCCACAGATATTTGCAGACAATATTGTGGATAGTTTGACCAAGAACTTTGAAGATTTTAGCATCTCTAAGTCTCATCTTAATTATTTAAAAGACAAGTTGTGCTTAAACATAAAGAAGCCAACCTTTGAATCTGCTGACAGAAGTTCCCCTAAAAGCTTGCAAAGATAGATTCGACTGATTTATGGAATGGAAAAGCAGTAATTTGGACTTCACCAAAAACTGTATTTTTCATAGACGAAGCAGATTTTAATGTCAACATGAGGTTTAATTGGGCTAGATCTGCAAGCGGGACTCGTGCAGTGGTAAAGATATCCAAAACCAGATCATCCTCGCACACCATTATAGGAGCTATTCATTCGTCAACAATTCTGCATGTAGCTTTGAGAAAACCTCCCAAAAAAGAAAAATCCAAAGTAGTTCCAGCAAAAAAAAGGCTGTCTCATGAAGGATTTGAACTTTTACAAATTTGACATAATACAAAAATTATCGTAGTATTAAAAAAAAAAACTAAAGTCCATACATTGTCGTGGTAACAAGAAAACAAAGCTTGTTAATGTTTATGACTTCTGTATCAGGATAGAAAAAAGTTTACGCTGATACATGTGCGTAAAACTTGGGTTAATTTGGGACTATGTGATTCTGTTGGTAATAAAATTGCAAAAACAAAGCTGGACACAACATAATTTAAAATTGAAGAACAATAAAAATGTGAGGCTCATTGTTATTCTAATAATGGACCGTACAAGTTTAACTTGAACAATCATAATACAAATTTTTATACTGTCGTCGTACTTAGTTGTCTTTCTTATAAACATATTTTTGTTGACTAAATATATCCGTTGATTCTGTAACTTGTAATTAAAAGTGCTTAATAAAGAAGCAACTAGCAAAAAGTGTTATCTTAATTTGCATTTTGACTTTTCATATGATTGACATGCGCTTCTAATTAAAAATAATCCTACAGTACGAGTGTTGGTTTTAAGTTTGAAGATTCCTATTGTATGATGATACACTAGAATATGAAAAAAAAAAAAAAAACGTCTTTGCTCATAAATCCACTGACATGACAGTTTTACACCGTCAAAATTTAACATCAATCCAAGGGAATTTGGTTGAAAAAAATATGATTTTCATAGCTTCTTGTTTGAAAGATTGCAGACATCATTGAATTATGGTTGTTTGATCGGTGTCAAACTGTGTTATCAAGAATTTTGTTATATAGAGGACAAAATGTCTGAAACATACTGGGATAGACTACTCTAGAAAAGTACAAGAAAACGTGTTTTCAATAGCCACTAGACGTTTTGTGTTGCAGATTACAAAAAAAAGTTCAAAGCGAGTTGACACAATGTTGCACATCTGGATTACAATATAAACCAAGGATACTCGTAATTTTACACACAAGACAAAACTTTCGCTGTATGCTAATCAATTAATTAGGCAGTCTTGAGCAGAAAAAGAGATAGAGCATGAGCTTAGTTTATAGCTGATTAATCACACTTTTCATGTTTGTGAATCATTTCGAGAATGTAAATTAATGAACCGCAGCCAAACTGTATATGTGCTCCATATTAATACTAAAACTAGATTAAGAATACCACAAGCAATGCAATCTGTTATTACTTCAACTTTTGCTGGCATTCCCCCCCGCCTCACTCAATGGAATTTGATCATGCTAACGAGAAGGTATATTTCTTACTCTAGAGTCTTACATGGCGTAAGTTGATCATCGCTATCAAATTTATAAATATAAGCATTTACGTGTAAATGTAATATTTCAAAGAATAACGACAAGCAAGATCTTATTTCACCATTTTATTTTGTTGATTGGTAAAAACTCGCAACTTGTTTTTTCTAGTAACTACAGTGTAAAGGTGATTGCCAGTTTGGATTTGGTTCAAGAAATGATTCATGGTTATGATAATGAATGGGATATCAGTAGAACAAATGAGAAAAAGTCTCCTTTAATTTTACTCGCTACCGGTGCACTGAAATAGCAACCTACTGTCAGGGCGTTTTTAAGAAGAAAAGTTCCATATGCAAGCACTTGCCATAAAAATTATACCAGAAATCTCCCTCGTACCAGAAAGACTAAGAGAAATGATACATCCTGAAGTAGCACTTATTCACTTGGAAAGGGTGTGAAAGAAAGATACTTTTTCGTAAACTTATCAAGGAATCAAGATTTTTCGAATGGTTCTAAGTTTTATGAAAATACCGCTACTGGGGAAGAGCTTGGTAAATGCAAAGTACAATTTTCTGATAAAGAATCATGCTTAATCACATTCATTGATCTATATTTACTGTTCATTAGATGAATACGAGAGTTGAATTCTGGAAAAAAAAAAAAAATCAAAAAATGAACCAGGAAGTTCGTGGCGACGACGTTGGAATATTAGATTCAGCGAAAAATACTGAACCACACTCTTACAACCCGTATTATACAGACAAAGATGAGTCATACATTCTTCCAGAAAATCTCTTTGATATCAGACGTCTGTCCGACTCTAGTTCGGATAGAAATTTGGAGGAGCATGACCAGTACGGAGGTGCTTTAACGGAAGAAATGCTGAGATGTACATGTGAAGACCTGAATCAAATGAATGATCAGAAAAGAAGAACGAGTAGGGACGATAACTTGTCCAACCTGCTTATCGATCCCTCTCACTCTGATGGTATGTATTTGAAAACCTTTTGTGTAAGACAAAAAGCAAAAATCATTAACGTGTGTATTTATTACATAATAGGTATTGAAAGCAGTATGCCCGACAAAACAATTAAGCAATCAATACGGCATGTGATAACCACCCCTGTAACAAGCAAAATGATAGACCCTTCAGATCATACTGCTCCAGGAGTAATGTCATGCGCTTCAAGTGACTATCATAATAAGTAATAGACTCGAGTAGGCTGTAACTACAACAGCAAGATCTATCGCCTACACTGTGCTTTCTGTTTAATACTAGAGTTTCTTCAAGAAGTTATAAGGCGTAATAAAAATAGAGTATCCTTAGAGTTCCTAATGCTTCAATACGACTATTGATAATGATCCCATGGAAGGTAATAGCAAAAGCGCTATGATACATTCTCTGCACAGTAGAATTCAATCAATTATATCTGATGTTTCGATTGCTGATTCTGAGAGCGGATTTAGAAATTTATTCAACTCTCCCTCTAATGAAGATATTGACGGTAAGTAATCATCCATAATATGGCATAGCTTTTTTTTTTGTCTTGTCACTTTAACATGCTTTTTTGTAATTTAAGTAGTCAATATGTATTCAGATAATATGTCTGAAGCAAAAAGTGATAGGTTGGTCATTCCTCTGAAGCGTAAAAAGAAAATCTTAAAAGTATTTTATTTCTTTACGAATTTAAATGTGAGAAAAAAACCGTTACTGATATCTCTCAACTTGTTAGGGGAAAGAAAAGCAAACAGCAGTGGAAACATCACACGTTGAGCAAGTTATTAGCAACAGCAGCGACAGTAACAGCGTTGATATAGATCATGTAAGGGAGGCAAGGGGAAGACCAAAACTGAGTGAAGAAGAAAAAAAGAAGAAGGCGGGTGACAGTGTAAGGTACAAGAAATCTCGAGGACGACCTCGTAAATTAAGAGAGCTTACTCAAGCGAAGAAAAGTGCTATGTATAGCTTTGTGGCTATTCTTCTATCTTGAGAAGGCCAAGCGATGTAAGCTGTTTGTGCGTCGTTTTTCTCGTGTAAGTGAAAAAGAAGGGACGTTGTTACAAGTGCTCAGTAAGGTTTTCAGTCACAGCGTTATCTAATGTACTTGTGTTCAAACAGCATCAACTTGAATATTTCACTAATTAAAAGTCCAAAACTAATCCGACATGTTAATACGACTAACAACTTAAGAAAAAAACTTTATAATAAATTTCTTTCATGTCTCAAAGTTTTGATTTTGTGCTAGTGTCATAAGGGAAAAATGGTACAAACAGATACATACGGTATAACATTTCAAAATGAAAATCTTGCTTGCCTTGATAAACAACAGGTGGTATAAGTAAAAAGGACATTCTTTAACCCTTTAACGGTAAACTGACAAATAAAGAGTAATTAGATTATTTTATCACAGTAAATGTAAGAAGATTATCAGGTTTTTTAATAACATATTCATTTTTAGATATCGTTGCTATTGTTTATCTTTTTTTATTAGATTACTCCAAATAAAAATTAATTCCAAATGAAATAATTTTTTAAATGTAAATCAGGTTCAATAAGGTATTCTAGCTTGTATATTTTTTTCTGTTTTTGATGGCCAATCCATTATGTATATAGAAATTAATCATATATATTTGTTAAATCAATTGTAATGGTGTTGATGCAATCCTATTATTTATAGCAATATGTGATGAGACCTAAAAGTAAAAAAGTGCAAAAAAATATTCGAAAAATAGACGCCTTTATATCTATATTCTGATAGATCGAACATCAATAGTGGTGGGTGAAAGTTTAGAATAATTACTACTTGAATCAATTTTCATTCACAATGGATATCGAATTATTAGTAAGAATTGATTAGCTAACCCTTATTTTTTCATCTATTTTTTAGCTGTGATTATTTTATTTGGAAGCATTGTACAGTAAATTTGACATATTATTTATATACTGATATAAAAGTCGACTTTAAGGCTTAAAAATGAAGTGAAAAAATATATATCTAAAATTTGAATAAAAACATCTAATTTTTCGAGAATCATTGCAAACATAATAAGTGATTGTTATGTAAAAACCTAAAAAAGCGGGGGGGTTTTTTTTTTTTGCTCGTTTTGAAAAATAAATAACAATATGTAAAAAAAAAACAGTATGTAAAAATATAATTCATTCATCCTCATCTTGGTACTCTTCTTGGTACTCTTGTTCTTCGTTTTGAATTTCACATTCGATTCTTCTTCGGTGAGATCGAGTGGGCGTCAAATAAATGTTGGGTGAGGTATCGACATTCGTAGTGGTGATGGTAGAGGAGTCAAGTATAGAGGAAAAAAAGTTTTCTTTTTCGCGTTTACAAATAGCTTCAAGAACAATATCCTTGATATGAACATGATAATTACGCCATGAATAAAGGTGGTCAAGAGTATCAATAAAAGAAGGTAGTTCATCAATATATGTGGGCATAGCGAGTGTATATAGTGTGCTAGCAACAAAGACATCGTCAAGTGGCTTGACAGCAAACATGTATCCCATGGCACCCGTCCAATCCATACCAATTGTCATTACCTTTTTCTTGTCAGCTTCAGAGATAGGGAGGACCAAGAAGTATCTCAATATTGCCTTGTTAATTCTTATATTCTTTGCCTGTTGTTGCAGACATTTAGCAGCAGGAGACTTCTTCCTTTTCCACTCGCTCGTGGACAACTCCACACCCTTCGTCGCAAGAATCAAGTCGATTCTTCTACCAAAGCCATTGTTTAAAGGAATATTTGCATTATATATTTTTTCTAGATTTGTGGCCACGGTCTTGGAAGCTTTAGATACTCTTTCTCCATCCAGAATGTCTAACATTGTGTTATCGAGAATTTCATCTAGTATCTTTGCAAATTTGCGATAGCATGTCAGTTCACTTGCATCGTCGTCAAAACAAATGCTACGGTCAGTGAGGCAATGCTTGGTGATTAGGTCAAGTATATCCAAGATTTGTAAGCATTGCGTCTGGTCAAACTTCAACATTGACAATTTTTCTTCGGAAATGGCAATTCTTATCTCCTTCTTGTCGATTTTGTCATTCACAGTGCCTCTTGTCATTATTTCTTGGTATAATTGCCTAGCGGTGGTTGACATTCCTTCATTTATATTTATGTCTACATCATTTAACCTCTCCCAAAACTGATTGCTCAGGTATTGACGGAATACAGATATAACACCATCGTTGACTGTGTCAATAATACGGGACAACGAAAGCTTCAAGGCATTGACTTGGATGATGTTACTTGGATCGATTGCCATCGCCAGCTTCACTGACATTACATCTAGCTGTTCACCAAGTACTGCTGGGTTAAATGCTTTAATAAGACTTTCTAGGGCAAAAGCATCCGTTATGTAGAATGTTTTAGACAACTATAAAATTGTTGAAAAAAAAAAAAGCCAATAAATCAACACCTACAGTGGGTCAAAAAACTGCTGCAAGGAATCCATTTTTCTTGGTTTCTGTAGTACATATCCTATCACAGTGCTGCAAACTGTCTCTGTTCTTACGTAGTAGACGCTCTATGTGTCTTAAGAAAACCAAAAAAATTTAAGTTCCATTGGATAAGTATTGAAGCAAATATGAAGCGCGCAATTTGAAAATTTGAAAAAGCGAAAATTTCAACGGAATGAACTTATTCATTAATATTTAGTTGATCCACCTTTTCTATTGAGTTTTTTCTGGCATGTTATCCGTATGCCTTTGGCAAAGTTCTCCACCGAAGACATTCCATATTTTTTCCACCCGTTCCCAAAGCTTATCCGTATTCTTTACTCTACGTTCGTAATAGCTAAGCTTCACCTTCAGTTGATGTCATACGTGCTCAATTGAATTGAAGTCCGGGCTCTGAGCCGACCAATCGTTAATATAATTCTCTTGGTGACTATCTAACCAAGCTACCGTAGATTTTGTCTTGTAGGACCAGTCGAAATTATAGTACTTCATAGTATCACGAGGCGTGGTGTTCAAATTATGCTGGCAAACATCCGAGTTCATGCTTCCATCGTAAATTTGGCAAGCATATCCTGGTCTTTTAGAGGTTATACAGCCTCACATCATCAACTTGCTAGCTCTATGCTTGACTATAAATTTCAGGTCACGATGTTGAAGAAGATCACTTGGCCTTTTCCAATAGTAAGTACTACCATCAGAGCCTCATATGTTGATCTTAGTTTCATTAGAGAACACTGTTTGTTGTCAGCCATCCACTGTCTAATCCTGATGATCGTTGACGCATTCTAACTGATGCTACATATGTGATCTTGTCAGATAAACTCACGGCTTTAGAACCATAGATATACACTAATCTTCGAAATTCGGAAGGAGATAACGATGGAACAGGAGTTGAAAGAGGATTTTTAAAGAGGCTGTCCAAGGCATCAAAATCATCATGCGATACAGGGATCTGTAGTTCACTGCCTTCTTCAATCTCTGATTTATTTGAACCACTTGAATCAGAATTCTCGTTTGACGCTAATGAATTAAGAACGAGGCTTGCATTTCCTGAGTTCGATACAGCACATTGAGTGTATTTGTTTTTAATTTTAACTTGAACAACTTCTTTGGGTTTGGAAGCTTTCATCTAAATGAGGGAATGATGTTGTTAGTGAATGTGTAAATATATATTTTATTAATTTCAATGCATTTACTTTTGGTAAAATTGAATTTAGTACTCGCTTAACATTACTAGCAGTTTCTTCACTCTTTCTGATGTCTTCAAGCATGTTGTAGAACTGTTCAGGGGACTTTCCAAACTTTTTCGCACAAAAGCTTTCAAGTTGTGTGTGTTAAGCGTAAGCATGTACATTCCATCTGCTTAATGGTATAGATTTAAAATAAGAGGAGCACTTGATAGTAGAACTTTTTGGTACTTGATAGTTCAGAGCATTTTTATTCATGTTGAAATTACAGAAAAGATTTTTTTTTTGTGTAAAAGGTTTTTATGCAGGTGTCAGTAGTGTCCGTTCACCATTTAAATTGAAATGTGATAAATTACAAAAAAGATATATTATTTATGTGCTGTTGTGTGAGTTCAAACGACTTCTGTTTTCTAAGTCGATTTTCCTCAGAAGGCATGTTGCCCTGGCTGCAACTTCATCAGGCCAGAAAATAGTATCATTTAATATAAATTTCCAGTAAATTCGCCTTAACGACGATACAGCACAGGCAACAAAGGTCTGTCCATCAAAAGAGAATTGTGGAAGCATGCTCAGTTCAGAGACCACTGAGAGTGAGATGTGCTTGTAATCAAGAGAGGCGGGTTGTTACAGAAAAGCTTATTTAAACACAAACACTAACAATGCAGACCGTGTAGTGATTGAAGACAACAGAGGCTCAGCTAACGAATCAAAGAATACCGTAGTTACTGGAATGTCTCAAGCGGGATCAAGAAAATAGAAGATACTAGAAGGTGCTGCGTACTCGGTTTCCAGAAAATATATAGACATTAACTGTACATATTCAAAGATTAGACAATTTATGTATAAGAAATAAATATTATTAGTCTTTATAAAACCTAAGCATTTAAGTACAGAATTATACTTATTACAGACTGCTACCGTACTCTATGGCTTTCTTTTGTGACGAATACGAAATAAACCATCACGACTCTGCTGAAATAAGAATGAGATGCCAGAAATTAAAGTAGTCTTTTGATTGGTAGGAGTCCCAAATTATGAAGAATAAAGATAATATTTATTAAATAAAGAGTTATGGATATTTATACTTATTATATCGATTAGGAATATATATATGGTAAAGGATCAAAGATGTATGTGATGTCTAAAGACCGGAGACTAACGTGGTAGTATCTAAAAAGAAATTAGAATTGTTGACGAATGAATAGCTCGTATAATGGCGTGCGAGGATGATCTGGTTTTGGATATCTTTACCACTGCACGAGTCCCGCTTGCAGATCTAGCCCAATTAAACCTCATGTTGACATTAAAATCTGCTTCGTCTATGAAAAATACAGTTTTTGGTGAAGTCCAAATTACTGCTTTTCCATTCCATAAATCAGTCGAATCTATCTTTGCAAGCTTTTAGGGGAACTTCTGTCAGCAGATTCAAAGGTTGGCTTCTTTATGTTTAAGCACAACTTGTCTTTTAAATAATTAAGATGAGACTTAGAGATGCTAAAATCTTCAAAGTTCTTGGTCAAACTATCCACAATATTGTCTGCAAATATCTGTGGATCTTTATCAATCAGTTTTACGGATATGTTGATCATGTTCTTCTGTTAATGTTTTTTTTTCACGGCCATTATTCAAAACTGACTTTTTGTATGAATACTTCTCACTATCCTTATACTCTCTCCACCATCGTTGTGCAAAACGTTCATTTATTCCAAGTTCTCTACCGGCTTTGGCTGTAATCCCCCTTTGTTTTCCACTTTCAATCATGATGTTGATACATTTCTCCCTTAAACTGTCATCGTAATTATTATATTGTACCTTAGGTTCTGCAGCCACAGATCTTAAAGAGACCCTTTTATCTTTTGTTGAATCAGATGACTTTGATTTTAAGTAGGTATCTTGACTAATTGTTGCTTCCAATGCTATATTGGAATCGGTGATATCTGCTAATACAGATTAAAAAGATATCAATCATACAAAAGGTCTTGTCTCTGGATCAACCGAAATGTTACAAAAGGAATTAAAACCGAGATCTAAGTTTTAAATAGGTTGTAGTAGACATGAATTTAGGACATCAAAGCTATTTATAGTAAGTATTAAACATGCTTTTACTATTATAATCTCTTTATTCTACTAGTCTATTTAGGTCTGTAATTCTTGTAAGAACAAAAGCTTACGTCCAACGAAACTCTCAGACGGAAACTATACCAATAGTATATTCGATTGTAAAACCTGTCATATACTTTGGAATAGAGATTCAAGTGCGAGTAAAGTTATCCATGACACACCACTTTCCGTCTGGGACAGTAAAGGGAAGATTATCCATCTTCCAACGAGAAATCGCTGTAGCAAATATAGTTTCATCTTCACAGGTGGTTTAGATGTTTACATATTATTTAATATTAAATTTCCATGCGTCTTGCAGTTAATACTCGTTATTCTTCTTTTTGTCGAAAAATGACTCTTTCCTTGTCGGAAATCATTTTTACTTTGTTCTTAAAGTAAAAACACTGTAGCAAACGAACCATCACAATCTAGTCAATCTCGTATATCCGTTGTCCAAATTAACGAGGATCATGATCAACTTGCTCTGTCTCTCTTTTAATTTCAGTGACCATCTTCTCACACATTTATGCACATAGTCTACATCTTTTTACCTATTCCGGAAATTTATTTTATAATTGGACCTCTACTATTTTAGTATGACCATGAATATTTCAAAGAGCATAAAGATTGACTTGTGTTTTTCTCTTTTAATAACTCATATAAAGTCTTTTAGACTTGTCGTGAGATAGAGACCAAAGAGGAAGCTCGTTGAACGGAAGTTGAAATACTTTTTTTTAAAAAACGAATTACAGACAGTATGCATTACTGCTGTAATTATAAGCCCGTGGTGAGTCAGAGTGAGAGAAGGATGGTATGACAGCTTTAATGTTAGTCATAAATTGGTCTCGAGATACATCTTGTCGTTTTTCGGTTTTTTAAAAAAAAAGAATAGATACAAGTTGTTTTTGATTGGATAAAACCACTATTTTTTTGACTTAAGAGGAAATTAAAATTCATGGCTTCCTTCTCCTTCTTTTTTCCTTTTTTTTTTTTTATAAAAATGACAATTGTGTATGGGTCGATTAATAATAAAAATGGACTGATAACGGATGATGAAAGAGATTTATTACAAGAAAATAAGCCTGGTTATGGTACAAGATCAAAAACTGAAGGTGCCTTTAGTTTAGTCAATTCGACAGTTGGCTCTGGTATTATTGGTTTACCCTTTGCTATCTATTTAGCTGGGTTCTGGACTGCTATCGTTTTATCTATCACGGTAGCTGCTATATCACAACTTGGCTTGTACATGTTGGTCTTATCAGGACAACGCTCAGGTACTTATAAACTTGCAACTTTGATGGAGCATGTCATTGGTCGACCGGGTTATCATTTCTTGAATTTTTTGGTTCTAATTCAAGCAGCTGGTGCATGTGTTAGTTATTATATTTGTAAGTTTTCGCTTGCTCTTTTTTTTTTTTACATTTTGATCTCTTGAACTGATAAAGAAAAACAGTATTAGGTGACACAATTCCTGTACTCTTACAGTTATATTTTCCTGATCATCCAAATCTTACACAACGATCACTTGTAATCGGACTAATTGCGATATGTTTTGTAAGTGCTCTTTATTCTGTTTTATTATTTAGACTGCTTATATTAATTATTTTAAAAAAGGTTTTACCCCTTAACTTATCAAGGTCATTAGGTGCATTATCAAAATGGTCAATTTTATCAGTCCTCTGTTTACCAGTCATCATTATTGCGCTTATCTGGCGTGCTCCTACTTATGCCAAGTCTCATGATGCACCACTTAACTGGCAAAGTCCCGACATATTTGGAGCATTAGGTATTCTTGCATTTGCTTTTGCTTGTCCACATGTGTGCTTTAGTGTCTATCTAAGTTTGAAACAACAAGCGATTGAATCCTGGAAGATGACGACAACGTTGGCTTCAATCATAACCTGGATCGTTTCAATCTCTTTTGCTGCTATTGGCTACCTTAGCTTTGGAGTTGATGTCCAACCAAACTTATTTTTAAATTTTCCACCGGATGATCTTGTTGTGAATATCGCTAGATTTGCTTTAGGATTTAGTATGATATTAACCATACCGTGAGTAGACTGAGATTTATTAAAAAAAAAAAAAATTAATATTTCTCTAGAATGGCATTTCATCCAACAAGAGAGGCGGTTCAAAAATTATTAGGATTTGAAACAACAGAAAGACAACCAAACAAGATTGAACATTATGTTGTGACATTCATGCTGTTCATAATCATCACTACACTTGGCATCACCATTCGATCACTTGGTAAAGTATATGCCTTGATTGGTGGATTTGCTGCTACTTGTTTAGCCTATATTTTACCTTCTATTGCATACCTAATCACAAGACGACAACCTTATTCAACTATTCCTATCATAGACAATGATCTATCTGATGATGAGATAACCAACATAAAAGTACCTTGGATGATCCATCAAGATTCATCCTCTTCTACTTCCTCATCCATCACGTTGGATCCTATACCCAAATTTGGATTATTGGATGTTGCAGCTATATTCACACTTCTTTGGGGTGTCATTGTTATGATCTTTGCAACATCCGGTGCTTTGAAATAATACCTTTCATATCACCCTTTCTTTCTCTCTCTCTCTCTTTTGTACATAAACATGATATTTTACATAAACATGACTTTTTTTATTTAAAGTTCTCCACAGTCCACAATAACAACACGTTTAGATGGTTTTCCACTGGCTGATCCACATTTTTCCATTTCTCTAACAACATTCATACCTGACACAACCTGTCCAAATACGACATGTTTACCATCTAACCAAGTTGTCTTTTCTGTACAAATAAAGAATTGACTTCCATTGGTGTTTGATCCAGCATTTGCCATGGATAAAGTACCCTAATAAATATAAAAATAAAGTCAATCATCATTGATTATCCTTTTAAAAGATAACTTACAGGTCCAGTATGCTTCAAGACAAAGTTCTCGTCTTCAAATTTTCCACCATAAATAGATTTCCCACCAGTTCCATTACCTTTTGTGAAATCACCACCTTGGCACATAAACTGAGGAATGATACGGTGAAATGAGGATTTTTTATATCCAAATCCTGCTTCTCCAGTACACAATGCTCGAAAGTTTTCTATCAAACTCGTTAGCTTAACACAAATCTCTCTCTTTTTTGTTTTCTGTCTTACCAGCCGTCTTGGGTACAACATCGCCACGAAGTTCGATTTCAATACGACCAGCCAAGGTGTTTCCTATTTGAATATCCAAATAAACACGAGATTTTTTCCCTCTTTTCTCGCTTGAAGGTATATAAGATGACACCTCTTTCTTTTCGCTGCTTGTCTCTTGATCGTTCTCTTTCTCGTCTTCTTGTTTTTTTTCGACATCCTCAACGTTTCCATACTTTTGTAACCATGATTCATCCGTCCAAACTATACATTTCAAACCTACGCTCAGCCTTTCCTCTTTTCTCTTTTTATTTTCTTTTACCTGCGCGGTTAGATGTAGTCGTGACATTAATAGTTTTAGCAAGTTGCACCTTGATCACTTTGCCGTATAACTCAGATAGATGCATATTGTCCATTGCTGCCTGACAATCCTCAGCAAGTTCGTATTCGACAAAACCAAAGCCTCTGTGTATATTGTTTGCTAATCAAAGTTGATTAAGTACTCATACGTGTACAATTTTCTGTTTTTCATTTTAAACCTATTTACAATCTATTTCTGTATCGGTTGCCATTTGAACAGCAATGATTTCACCAAAAGGAATAAAGGCTGCATGTAAAACTGCTTCATTGACCTGTTGATCAAGCCCACCTAACATGAAAAATTAAGTCCTCATATTTTATTTCTTTATTCAGATTTATGCTATTTTACTTATATAAAGAGTTGTTTTATTATTCTTGGTGATGTTTACAGAGGGCATAATAAGAAAGAGAAGGACCTGTTTAAACCATAAAATGAGAATGAATTCTCACTTAAACAGTAAACCAAGTCACAGTCATTTAATCCATAGAATCGTGTGGATTTTTCTTTTTTTTTTTAAACTGGCTCTTTTTTTTTTTTTTTTGTGTGTGCATACATGGGACGTTCACCTTCTCCAAAATACTCTAGTCGTCACCGAGATTATAGAGATCTAGACAGGCCGCGCTCAAGGTCACGCTCACTATCACCTCGCAGAAGACGTCGAGATAGTTATAGTAGATCTCCATCTCCAAGAAGAAGAAGAAGAAGCAGATCACCTTATAGTAAAAGAAGAGGCCCAAGCAGATACAGCAGAAGTCCGTCTCCAAGAAGAGCCGGTAGGGGTCAATACAGTAGGAGCCCATCAAGAAGAAAATATAGCCCTGAACGTAGAGGTAAGAAAATGAATATAAACTGCTGAAGAGGTGGGCAATATATCTAATCTCTCGGAGGACAGAACGTGGTAGATACAGAAGTCGTAGCCGTTCGCATTCACCTGACCGTCGTCGCAGATCAGAATCCAGAAAACGTAAAGATCTTGATAAGGAAAAAGAAGAAGAGGGGCATGAGGAAATGGAAGAAGTAGAGGGTGAAGAGGATGGAGAAGAAGATGAAGAAACAAAGATGATGAAACTCATGGGATTTGGTGGATTCGATACAACAAAGAACAAAAAAGTACCTGGTGCAGATGTTTCTGGAGCCAAGATTCGCAAGGCAATCAAATATCGACAGTACATGAATCGTAGAGGTGGATTTAACAGGTAAAAAAAAAAAGAAGAGAGATACACAAACCACAGCATTTTTCTAATAATCTATGATTTATCAGGCCATTGGACAATTAACATCTTTTTTTTTTCTTTTTACTAAACTGTTTTTTTTTTTTTTGCTATTACTCTTAGTAACTTAATATACGTTTTTCATGTTTGCATGTAATTTATTGGATTTTTCTTGTATTTTGTTCAATTAGGTCGATTGAAGAACTTAGCTTTTAAATAAATATTTTAAACAACTAGAAAGCTGAAACACAAGCTGCATCAATAAGAATATAAAGGACGCATGATTAAAGATATTCAAAGTTGTTCAGTTGTTTCATACATGTACTAAACGCTTTAGAGTATTTAAATAATGCATAGATACTAAAAAAGACGATCGTAATGTGTTGCTACTTGAAATACAAAAACACGCCTTGTGTTTTATAATCAAAAGTTTATACGTTATAAGGGTGAGAGCGAGGAGGTTTTCTGGAAAAAGACAAAAAATACAGTGAACATAATCCGGTTTCATGTAAAAAAAAAAAAAAAAAAAAAAAAAAAAAAAAAAAAAAAGGAATCACGTAATGAGCTAAATAATTATCTAAACTAAACCATAAAGTAATTATAATATACAATTTTACTTTGCGTTGGATAGCTTGAAATTTAACTAATAATAATCAGCAAAAAGAGAAAATAGTATTGACTTTAAAGGCTTAAAGTATAAAAAAGATAGACATAGAAGAAAAGAGAAAACTGCTTATTCCTTTTTATACACTTTATTGTTACTTGGCACTTCATTCATATCTTACAATTAGTGGGATCATCATTAATTCCATGGCGATCGAATGATGAAGCACTTGACAATAATTCTTTATAGGACCCTCAAAATCCTTTCCAAATTCTGACTTAGTATGATCACTAGTCAGGATCAAATAACATTACAGTACAAACGGGCGGAAAAAGACGTACGTCATCAAATACGTCGGAGTTTCGACTTGAAAATTTGAACCTATATCATTTAGAGCATGCATTCGCAAAAAGGTCCTATAGTGTAATGGTTATCATATCGGTCTTTGAATCCGGTGATCCGAGTTCGATTCTCGGTGGGACCTTCCTTTTTTTCACATCTTCGAGTTACGATGGGGTGTGTGTAGTGTTACCTAACGTTTGTCCATAAAGATATTGTAACAAAAATTACAACATTAACACCAGTGAAAGAAGACAAACAGTAAATATTTTGTCTTGTACCACGCCAGTTAGAAAATGAACTTCTGCGTAACAATCTATTTGAAAACGGAGTATCAACTCTTTTGCTTGAAAACCAAAAACAACACAAAATCATAAAAACCAAAAAACATATAAATACCCTCATATCTTATCCCTATTTTTACTTCACTTCACTTCACTTTACTTTTCTTTATTACAGAATATTATATTCTTTTTATCTTTTCTTTATTTTATAAACCAATAAAACCATCAAGCGTTCAAAAGAAACCCTTTGGTCTGTGTTCTATTCAAAATACTGAAGTCCCTTGAAGCTAAATCAACTTCATTGTAAACCTATTCCTAAACCTCAAGAGTTTAGCCTATTTTAACAAGTTTGATCTAATTAACAAGATCTGGTGGTCACTACCGACAATACTTATTTACTTACAAAAGTAAACCCGCAAACAAGCTATATACATAAAAAAGAAAAATTTACACCAGCAATGGCTGCGGTTTGTGATTTTTTTTTTAATTTTGTACAGTTGTTGTAAAGATGCAGACTTTGATTTTTGACCCGAAGGTACATAAAAATTAATGCAAGATTGAAAATTGAAAGGTGCATTAAAATCAAGGCATGCTTTAAATTTAAAGCATATTAAAAATTCATAAAAACTATAAAAACAGTTATTTTATTTACTTCTGACAGACTTCACTACTTTTATTCTGAAATAAATATCATTCAAAGCAAATCTCTTTTATTATTATTATTATTTTACTAAATATCAAGAATAAGTCAAGTCCCTTGAAGCCAAATATCTTCATTGTAACTCTATTAAATCACACATCAAGCTATTATTATCTTTACATCAAGACTGATCTACTTTAAAACAAGATCTGGTGGTCACTCCTATCAAGAAAATACCCAAATATAACTTTACTTTATATTCAAAATCACTCTAAACTCTCAATAAATACACAAGGTCTAAATAGAAAACAAGCTATTACATTGTAACAAAGAAGCTAAAAAATGAGAAATGTCAAAAAAATGAAAAAAATCAAAAAGAAAAAGAAAAAAATTATTATTACATATAAATATCACAAACATTTAATCAATGAAAAAGGACAGTATAGTTCTACTCATATTTTTTTTTATATATTATTCAATAAACAGGCAATCTTCTCATAAAAAGTTCCTGATCCCTTTACCTTTTATTTACTTATATTTGATCTTATATAAAATATCCGGTGGTCACTACAGTACCTTACTTTAAAATTTCAAGAAAAACTTCTATATAAAACACTCACTGAACCCACAAGATTTAAAATAACAATATCCTCAATATTTTGATAACTCAATGAAATTGAAAAACTCAACAAAATTCACAATTCAAAGGAAAACACAAAAATCCAAAACCATCACAAAATCAAGAAAACCAAACATATAGATATCACTAATTTATCAAGCACTATTATAATTATTATTATCTTACCTTATCCAAATAAATCCCCTTTGAAACAAAATACTTCTTTTATTTTATAAAAAGGAAGAACCGATAATCCCTTGAATCATACACTTCATTGTAATCTCTTTTTATTTTATCTTTTACCTATCACTTTTACTTTTATTCAATTCAGTCTGATCTACTTAACAAGATCTGGTGGTCACTCTACTCAAGCGAACTTATAACTCGAATTATTTACTCTTTTTGAATTTTACTTTATCAAACCTACTTAAATCCGAAAGCCTAAACCATTCGGTTAAGGCTGTATCAGACCATAAAAGCTGGCATATTGTGTCATTCAGCCAATACAGCAGTATCAATGTGATAAAAAAATCGAATCTTTGAAGAGCATATGCTCTAAAAGTTAATCACTCTAACGAACACACATGGATGAATATAGAGTTTATTAAGCAGGGCCAACAACAGCCTCAATTAACTATGGTGACAAGAGTTAGCTGCTTATGCAGCAGAAGGCTTGGGTTTGTTCATAAATTTAAATTACTAATTTAATAGAAGCATGTAAGATGTACAGTAAAGAGTTTATGTCGGCTTGTTAGAAATACGAGATGACACTATTGTTGCAACGTGTATGATGATGATGAATATCTTAGCTTTTATAGTACAGTTGTGGCTATTACTATATATTGCCACTTTTCCATAGTGACTCACTTTATGAATCCCCTGACAGTGCTCGAAGATGGAATGAAGAGTAGAGGATACAATTATTTCAGATGTCATGTCACAATTAACTACTGATATGGAAGGAGAAATTGCTATCTTAATTGATAGCTATAAAAAGCTCAGGGTATGTACAGCCTGTGTTTTAGCTAAATTGAAAATATGTGCTGAGACTAGCTATCCATACATAGATTTAGGTTACATTCTTTGATAAAACTGCTGTATCAATGTATAAAAAAAGTATTTGACTTTGCTTTTCATTCTGGTCTAGGCAGAGTCGTTATCAACTTTAAAGAAAACAATAATATTCTTTCTTGCTTTGGCCTTAAATATGATAGTTCAATACAAAGGTTTATGCTAAAGACTAATGAATTTCATATCAATAGTCTTCACAAAAAAATTGTCTACAATAAAATTAAATTATTTATTTTTATTATTGGCTCAACAGGCGGTTTTAATAAATTGCATGTGACTTCTTGAAAACGCCTAACTCAAACTTCCCTTTTTTTTTTTCTTTTTTTTTTTCCTCTTTTTTCCCTATTTAATGACTGATTGAAACACATTTGGCTTTTTCTTTTCCTGTAAAAAATCGTTTTAAATAAAAGCTTGTTGTTTAAAAAAATTTGAATAAATAAGAATTATGTCACAATCAATTGATAAATTTGCAAGGTTAGTCTTTCAAAAACTTGTAGATCTACTAATTTCTAACATACACTAATGCTTTATTACTATAGTTCTTTACGTGTTTTTAGCGCACCAAAAAAAGTTCAAGTGACTAAAAAGTCCATAAAACAGAATGGAGCGAAAGTAAGTGATAGTTATATCTTAAACTAAAAAAGAAAATTGATACGACTAAACACATTCTTTTTATCAGAATGAAAGTTCTACCTTGAAAAGGCCAGCAGCCAGTACAAGCAAGGTTGCCAGAAAGCCTATGCATCCTGTAGGCATCCCACCCAAGAGCTCACAATCATCTGCCGCACGGGTGACTAAGCCTCCTATTTCTAGGACAGCAAAAGTACAGAGTTCTGTAAATAAACCACGTACCATGAAAACACCAACCGCCAACCAACCATCAAACAAAGATAAGCAAGCTACCCAAACGGCTAAGAAACCTATACAGACAAACAAAAGCAAATCAGCTGCTGTACTGAATCGTGGCTCTGCAAAAATGTCACCAAAGGCTAGTCCTGAAGTATTGAAGCCTTGGCAGGTTGCTAAAAAAGCATCAGACAGCAGTAAGTCTGGCACAGGTCACAAGCCAAATTCTTCAACTGCAGAATCAACAAAGCGCAAATCAAGCAACCAACGAATACCTTCTCAGCCAAGAGATGTAGTTTTACGCAAAACCAGATCAACAGACTCTGAATCTCAACCTTCCCACACAATGTATAACCCCTTGCCACAAGAAAAAGCCTCACAAGAAACACTTACAGCGGCCAAAGTGCCTGCTGTTGATACTGAACCTCATACAAATACATTCAAGCAAGAAATGAGCTGCAAAGACACAGCATCATCTGGATCATACATGTCATCTTATGAATTGTCTATGTATACCAATACAGACATATTCGATCTTGAAAAGCTTGAGCCGCTTGATGATACTGACAATTTTTCTGACCAAGTCCCAATCGGTTCAAAGCGTAAATTTGAAGAAGAAAATGAACATAATAGCCAATGCGTATCAGATGATAACAAATCAGTCTCACCAGATTCATTTGCTGGACTTTACAGCAGTGCATTTATGAGAAAGTTGTTCAATGTGGAACCACTAAACGAGACAAACGACAAACAACCTGAAAAGATACCCACCCATATAAATCAAGAACACGCACCCATATTATTCACTAACAGACCTCATATTGATAATAAGCTAGATGCATCACCTCATCATTCTGTGGCTGGTTCCATTCAATCCCCAAGTAGTTGTAATAGTAGTAATCCTTCTTCTGTTGACACAGAACTGCAGCGTCATGTAAAGAAACAAAGACTTGGACGTATCTCAGAAGAAAGTTTTCATACCAGTTTAAGTCATTGTAGCCAGCAAGATACAACCACCGTAAAAAGTTGTGCTTCGCAAACAGACCGCTTACCTGTTGATATTGATCGTATTATATCATTCATCAATTGTTTAAATAACGCACCTTTGAATACCACGATAGAAGACCTGATTGACGATGGTCAATTCAACGATATTCTTATTGCAAGAAACCCCCAATTATCTGAAAGAGAAGTAGGAGAATTAACACAAGATGCCTATTATGACTGGTCTTTAGAGCCCAACTTGTCGAATCAGCTTGAATCACAAAGCCAGTACAATAACCATATGCATGCTTATTTTAGCTCTCAACAACCCTTTTCACAATCAGGTACATATAATTAATTATAAAAGCACAAGAAACAACGACTAATGCTTTTCTTCAGATGTTTTCCCTAAATATCCATGAATTTCATATTTGTAAATAGCAAACATTCATGTTGTAATTATGAATCATTTATCCTTCCATTTATTTATTTACAAAAAAGAAAAAATAAAATCAAAATTTATTATGAGCAATAAAAAAGTTATTAGCAAAAGACTATGATAAAACCTGTACTGATCACTTTTATTTTTGTAATAAAGCCCTTAACCAAAAAGGATACCTTCGCATATCAAAAACAAAGTGATATGAATAAATAGAAAAGACAACTTTGGCATTTCGTCAAAGATTTTAAAAAAATTATTATGATTTTAAATAAATAGTATTTCACGTACTCTGTGTAAAGTTATTAAAGATAGATTAAAATATACATTGAAAAAAGGAAAAAAGAGAGTAATCTGTTTACTCGCATGTAGCGCAACAATAATCCATGTATGGAAGATCAGCACGGTTACCAGCCCAGGTAGGGAAATTATAAGCAATACCGTTACCACCACCTTGTACAGCCATAGAAAGGAAGAAGACCATGATGGAAGTACCAGAATCCAATGCAGCAGAGAGTAAGTAATTGTACTTTGAGAACCAAGCTGTGTATCTACGCTTCAAGTAGAATTGAGAAATTACAATGATAATAAAAGAGTTTGTGATCCATGAAGAGTTGGCGCCAGGCAAGATACAAAGACCCATCAAGAAAGTGGGAAGGTTGACATATTGGAAGCCGGCATTGGGAAACTTCTTATGAAGCAACCAGAAGGGAAGAGGAAGAACGAGACCGATGATGAATGCCCAAAGGATGATGTAGTAACGACTGTCAGGACCAAACATGATCATGGGACCAACAGCACCCCAGGTGATAGCAGCAGAATTAATTGTTTGGAAGCTAACACCACTCCAGAATTGATTACCACCGGGAGTTAAAAGAACTTCAGTTTCATTATCAACAATAATCTTGTTTACAAGGTAGTTAAAGAAGCAGCCGATGATTGTACCAGCCATTTGATTAAAGAAAGTCCATCTGGGAGGAACTTTAAGGTAGTGACCGATCTTGAGATCCTTGGCCATCAAGCCGGCTTGGCTCATGGTGTTATAACCAAGGGTTTTGAAATACAAGTTAGCAATAGGATAACCAGGCAAGATAAAACCACAGATCATTTCCGCAAAGACGTTGAGACCAAAGTTTGTACCAGTAACAGCACCAATCAAGTTGAGAGGAAGGGAAAGGATACTGGAAAGAGCAATCGCAAAAATAACACCCCACCAAGGAAGTTGACTGCTGTTAGCATAGGCAATACCAATGTTAAGACCAACACCACCAAAGAAGAGAGCATAATACCACCAGTAAGGAACTTCTTTATACTTTTGCATCAATTGCATGTGGATATCAACATTTTTCTCGCTAGCACTCTTCCAAGCCTCGCGAAAGTTCTTCCAGATTTGTTTACCATAGAAAAGTGCAACGTGAGTGATAGTTGAAGTGACGCCGAGGTTGATAATGATATAACTAAAGGCATTTACTGTTGCGAATTGAGGGTAACCGACTTCGGCCAATGCAGTGTAATTGAGAGAGTTGTCTGCGTTAAGGACATCCGTTTGAGGGTATTTGGCAGACGTTCCATTATCATAAAGACGGAAGATACCATTGGAAAGGAAAGGATAGCTTTTAGCATTCCAGACATCGTTATAGTAAAGAAGAGGAGCAATGAGCCAAAGAACGAGGATACCAACATAATAATTTACTTGGACCCAAAAAGGAAGGACAAGTGGTGTGGTGGTAAGCAAGTAGTTCCAATCAAAACTAAGATTGAAGATACCCATGCCTTCATTAATAGCAGTTCCGCCAAAGAGGTTTTGTACTGTTTTACTACCACGACTAGCAAGACATACGATTGAGAAACCAGAAAGAAGAGGAAACATGTACTGAGGAATGAATTCATAGACAAAGATAGCAGCGAAAACGATGAAAAAGAATTTGGTACGGTATTTAGCTTCGTCTTTATCAATATTAAAGGTCTTCAAGACAGAGATAGTGGGTAAGGATTGTGGCCAAATCATATTAGCGGGGTATACAAGATAAGGTCTGAGTTGTCCAGCAATACCATAACCTACAAGTTGTGTGGCGATTAACAAGAAAATGGAACCAGCAGGTCCAGGAGCGCTTGTAAAATAGAGTTGTTGAGCACTCAAGATATAAGTACCATAAGCGGATGTATTAGCAGAAGAAACCATGATGTAAATACAGGCATGCTCTTTATAGTTGAATGGAGCAGGGTTGAGCCAGCCACCTTTAGGAAGAAGTCTGTACCAAGCAGTACAGAAAACATAAGCTACAATCAACAAAAACACGCTTGACAAAGGAACACCAACTGGCTTGAACATCATTAGCTGATAAACAGAGGCTGAAAGAGCTGAAAGGAGCTATGATCAGCAGTAAATCATTAGTATAAATCATTATCATATTTTGAGAGTGCGATACATACAATACCAATGACAAAGCTTCGAATGGTAAAGCAAAGAAGTTCGGGATCATCTTCGGTAATGGTTACTTCGTTAACAATAGCAATATCAATCTCATCAGTTTCTTCAAAGTGTGCTTCATCAAACACGAATTTTTCATCGTCAATCTTTGCATCCTTGGCATCCTGTAGCCAAAACTCTTCTTGATCTTCAGTTGCTTTTTCAGGAAATGCCTCTTTCTTTTCTTCTGTCTGAAAAGACTCTTTTTTAGTAATCACTTGGTCTCCTGCCATTTTATTTTTTTAAACAAGAATATTATAATAGCAACTTATTTTTTTTTTGGACTCTATTATAAAAGAGAGTGGGAGATAAATTATTAGAAGAAGGGGAAATAAGAATGCAGATAAACAGGATAATTTTAAAAAAAAAATAAATGTAAAAAAGATGCAATGTATTTATATTAGATCTAATTCACGACATAGTCTTGCTTTTTCGTATCATTTTACTTTTTATCAGAAACATGTTTCACGGATACTCGCTAACATAAATTCAATTGTAAAGAATTTTAGTGAGCACAGATCATTCAAGTCATATAAACCAATCATGTTCAACTCTTTTTCTATCAAAGAAAAAGATTTAGCTTAAAAACATTCTTATTCACATATTAAGAAATAAGATGACATTTGTACACAATAAAAAGAGTCTAGAAAAGGAAACATACGCTTTATTAAGAAAGTACTACTCGAATCATGCACATGTTTCAAAAATGAACAATTGAGACTAAAAAAGTACATCTTGGCTTAAAAAGGTATATTTTAACCACAATCTTAATAAAATGTCATTCAAATTTACATATTTTCAAATCCTACTGGTCTAACTGATGTCGTACTTTGTGAATCATTTGAAAAGGCAAGTACTTTGTATATCCTGCCCATTTCTTCCGGGTCCATTAATCTTTCTGCTCCATCAAGTATGGCCTTTCGACTAGCGCTTGATTTTGCATTTCTGAATAATTTCTCTACTCTAGCATGTATACCAAGTGCTTGTAAGAAGCTTGTTTGCGTAATTGGTCCGTAAGCAGTAATATCTTTTTTTTTTTTTTTTTTTTTTTTTTTTTTTTTTTTTTTTTTTTGGTTTAATAATCTGGTTGTTGCATTTGCATATAATTTACCTGATCTTTCTCTTATTGTTTGCTTTAAAAATGAAAAATCAACATCTGCACTTAAATCGGCAGTGCCTGGATCGCTCATTGGGTGTATGATTTGATGATTTTTAATTGCCTATGATAATATTTAGAAACTGTAATACAAAGCTGTTCAATTTATCACTTCTTTTATATTTTACTCTCAGAGTATGTCCTTGTATGTAATCTTGACCATAGTCTATAGCTAGTCCACTGCCACCATTTCTTTCTAAATATTTTGCTATCTTGTCAATCAGTTGCCAACTATCAGGTGAAATCTCTATCCTATCCCCATCTTTATATGAACTGAATCTTTCATCATTCATGTATGCCTTTGCCATTGCCGTTGAATGTGTGGATTTAACAAGCCGAAAGTTGTGCTCCCTTGAATATTTGTATAAGAAAGTGGTCTAGTGTGTGTGTATGTCATCCTATTTACCTTTCATCGCTATCATCAATGTCCACCAGCATTTCTCGCCATTCTGATTCAGTTTTCTAAGATTACGAAAAAGGAAATAAAGGATTACCTTTTTTGGTTGAAAAATTCCTTTTTCTTTTCTTACCTCAAAAACATGAATAGGAAGAGCATCAAAGAACTCATGAGCCATAATGAATGACCATTGTTCTAAATAAGGAGTGTTACAATCTTTACTTGATACCATCTGCTACTTATTCCTGTCATACCTGGTATCAATTCTATTCCGTCGTACCAAGACACTTTCACTCCGTCTTCACGAGTAATCGTCTCGTAAGATGCTTCTCTCTCATTTCCTTTAATCCTAGTAACATCTTTATCTTCTGATCCTTTTACTAATGCCTCTCTTTGTAATTTGCGTAATCCAGTACTTGCTTCAATCAAATGAACATCCGTGATAGTTTTATAAAAATAAGGAAAATGTGATAGTGACTAGATAAAAGTAAGGTCAGTGATAAAGATAACCAAACTTTCCTCCCAATTCCTTACCCTCAACATATCACTCATCAATGTTCCACGTCCAGGCCCAAATTCTATAATCTGTGTCTTTTCTGGCTTTCCTAATCTCATCCATTCTGTCAGATACCAAATACCGCACAACTTGCAGCATCAAAAAAGTATCCATTAGATTTCCTTTTCTTTCTCTTTTTGCATTCAATGTCCTTATCGTTCTTACCTCTCCAAATACTTGACTTATTTCTGGTGAAGTAATAAAATCACCACTCTTTCCGAATACATCGCCTTCCATGTAGTATCCACTTAATGGGTTCACTAAAACTTGACGCATGAAATGTGCTACAGTCAAAGGACCTGATATCTATTTAACGATTAGAGCGATCTATAAGGATCCATCTAGAAAATCGCTTTTGCTTTTTATACCTTGATTGAATCATGTAAATGTTTAGCTAAAGGTGAAAGTGGTTCTTTTTCTATTTTAGAAACAGGGCTGGTGTAATAGCGCGAGAACCTAAATGCAGTCCTTGCTGACACGGTTATAGGCTTTAGAATGCGCAACATGGAGAAACAAGTTGCTACTCACTGAATTCTCACTTTATTTCAAGGGCTTAGAGCGGAATATAAATTGACTGCTTGAGCTTTATTTCAAATGTTTGATGAATAGACTGCTCTTGCTCTTAATATTAAACAGCAGCAGTGCAAGACACTGTACTTTTGCCACTGACATTCTAAGGGAATAGTGGCACTGTGCTTGTTTTTACAGCAACAGTGTGTCAAAAATAGTCTTTGTGACTTCAAAATGCTTCAAGTACTTGACAGCATGAGGTGTCATAAAAATAAGCAAGACGTATGGAATGATATTATTTAAAACTAAAGTTTTTGATTCATTCTACAGCATGTGCGATCATTTGAGTTTGAAAGGCTTCAGGGTTCTTCCGATATGAGAATAACGCAATACGATAGTTGAATGTTGCAAACGGTGTCTACAGTAGAAAATAAGATGGAAATAACATAATACTCATCATCTACTTGATACAAACTTATTTCTGTCTCAAATAATCATGATACAATCTTTTGAAAGAAAACGAAAGGTTAATAATTTATTTGAATGTGAGCAATCATAATTTTTTTAAGATTGAATGATTTGCTTGTCTGGGAAAATACAGACCTGTGTTAATAAGATGAATATACAAGTTATTAAATATATGCTTATCTAAATCACAGGTTTCTGCTTTGATACACTCTTTAAAACAAACGTAAAATATAATAGAAATACCCATGAAATATTTTTTTTTTCTATTCTTTATTACATGAATAATTACAAACTCGGAAACAGTCTGTATGGCAAGGCACGAGTGTTACATGTACTTTTATTTCCTTGTAAGAAGGAGTCCTGTGGGTTAAAGTAGGAAGACTATTTCTTTTTGACAAACTTTATCAAACAGTATAAAAAGATAGAATTGTATTTCAAAACAGTTTAAGTATAAAAACCTTGAAGAGAACAACAAGATTCATACAAATAATTGAGTATCTTTTTATCTCAGATTGATTTACGAGAATAAAAAGAAAGAATTTTATCAAAATAGTATTGCAGTTATAGTTACTCAAAAGGGCTGTCATACTTGTTTTTTTCCTGCTGTAGGAAGATTTACTAAATGAATGAAGTGAACTTTGTGATTTTGTGATACAATTCATCCTTGTCATATGCTTATGAGCGTACAAGACATTCTAGGAGCAAAAAAAAAAAAAAAAAAAAAAAAAACGCATCCTGCGGATCAAAGAAACCTTAAATGGGCTAATTTTAAAACTGTTTCTTTTTTATAAAGACTTGTATATATTTATTTTACATAAACAAAATAGGATAACGACCAAAAAATAACTTATCTAATGTAATAATTAATGATTAGCAAAACTCTTAAAGTAAAATGATGTCTTTCTTTTTTCGTAATTCCGCGCTATTCGAGATAATTCATATAATCCAACAGTCGTATCATAAGGTCACACACACACAAATGGCCAACAAGAGAGTTCTTTTCCAAATACATATTTTAGTATGAGCTGACAAACATAACATTATATCTTTATACTTTATTTAAAAGAAAAATTTGTAAGACAAAAAGTACAAATAAAGAAATAATGAATGATGAGTACAAGAATAGCTGATTGTGTGCAAAATGACAAATAGATTGAGCATTCATATCAGACCTAAACTAATTCTACATCTCTTCACTTTCCGCTGTAAGTTAGGAACATGGATAGAGACAGTATGGAAAGTAGAATACAAATTAGATAAAAAGCGCTTGGCAAGTTAAAGTGGGGTTATTTAATATCACTAATCAGCGACAACTTGTATAGAAGCTTGGAAAGCCCATATCTAAGAACATTCCTTTATCTAGTCTTGAAGAAACTATACGTTCTGTTCACTCTTTTATTCATGTCAGTTCTAATGCATTTTGGTTATTATGGTAGAAAGCAGTGGTTTTACGAATGTTGAAGAAGTCAACTTTTTGATTGGCCCATTTTCTAGTAAACTATATTGATATTGTATGACTTTTGTTTTGAAGAGGTTATATACAGGTCACTGCTCTATTCATTATTGTAATTGATGACACTTCTATACCAAGTTTAATTGTAGAAAAACCATTAGCATCTATCAAGCAAATCTTTCCATATCAAAATTTCAACATTGTTCATGTTAACATTTAATCCAGGATTCAAAAAATAAATAATAACAGTAGCAAATTATGTTCCTAGGAGCTTAATGACCAAAAAAAAAAAAAAAAAAAAAAAAAAAAACTGTGCTATAAGAGATGATGAATTAAATAGCTTGTATAATAGTTTACATTAATTCTAGATAACAAGACTTTCAAAGCATATATAACAAGTAATATAAAATAATTTAAGCTCAAGAAGACGTGAAAAAAATAGCATTAAGAGTCTGGGGAATGTATTGAATAAGGAACAGACAAAGGATTGTGTACACAAACATAACGTACCTAGATATTAGGCATAAAATAAGGAAAAATAAAAACTCACTATGCAAACATGCTACTTTTGATACAAATAAAAAGAAAGAAAAAGACGACACTCTTCCTGCAATCATTATAACCTTCATACGGCTCATTAAAATATTGTGAATTTTATGTCTTCATTAATTCAATAATCCATCAATTGAAAGCTATTTACAATTGATGTTTATTCATTATTTAGCCTTTTTCCTGATTCATCCTTTTTAAACCTTCCTAGCTGTGTTGCAAAATAGGTTGACTGTATTCATAAAGCATGTGTTACTTTTAGCCAATTTAGCAAATACACTTTTTTTTTTTTTTTTTTTTTTTTTTCCACTCCTAATTCAGAATGGACTTGTTAAAGTCTTGTCTTCCTACGAGAAGCAATCACAATATTTATCTCATCGAAGATGACGATGATCTGATGGATAACGAACAACAAATTAACAAGTGGTGTGTTTGTCACTGTTTTCCAAAAAAGAGAAAAGAAGGGCTCATACAGTTACCAGAGGGGAATGTTCGAAGTAACAGACAGGACTTTGATTTTCAAGCCGAATTGGATAGACAGGAGCATGATATTAATGATTTCCTTTCACCTTTTTCTCAAGAAGGTCTCATACAAACAGAATACAGTCCATTGTCAAGAAACATTGCACAATACCCTTTTTTATTGGAAGAGGACGAAGACGCACAGTCTTTATCTGAACATAGGATAACAGCCATCATTGATGAGCGACCAAAGGTAATATGCAGATTTTTCTGTCTGGGCATTATAAAAAAAAATGGTTACTTATACTTTAGAAAAAAGGTGAATAGTGCACGTACATTTAATGCAACCAATACAAAACCAGCAGTTGTCAGTCAGCAATTATCAACAATTTCCCTACCACCTATCACAAATATTAATACAAGCAATCGTAATAGCGAGACCAGGTTTTCACGACCAGGAGAGCCAAGTGAAATCACGATACGTCCTATCATACCAGGCGGTGTTTTTGTAGATTCTCCAACCGAGTTAGTAGACACAAGATCCTTTACAGCAGCATTAGAAAATACTGCAGTAAAACCATTACAAGAGACAATGATACCACCTACCACAGTACCTAATTTTAATAAAAACAGAGATCTCTCAGCAGCAGCTGTTTCAGTAAAAATACCCTATCAACCCTCCCCTCCAATGCAGTATGATCTCAAACCATCCTCTTTGACAAGTACTCATTCTTTGACTATTCCCGGTGCTTCCAACACTCGTCGACCATCGGCTGTTGCAGTCGCACAATCATTAATAGGCAACAAAATTGAAGATATCACAGGAAAGTTTGCGTTATTTAAAAAGAACATAAACACGATTGGCATCGATGACAGTAGTGAGTCGAGCGATAATGAATCTGTACATGATGACGGTAATCATTATCATAATTATAATACATCTGAACCAAGGTAAAATGAAAAAGAGGAGTGTTTGGCATAGAAAAGAAACTGATCCTATAAGTGTGCAGTAGAGATAAATCAGCCCCATGGGAATCATTTGTTGCCAAATTTAACAAGCAGTCAAGCCAGTCTTCTCAATCAAAAAGCAAATGTTTTCCACAAGCCGTCCTAGTGATGAGTTTGAAGAAGGAAGAGAATCTGATTTTTATGATGAAGAATTATTTGATCTTAGTAAAGTCGCTGCTGTTGGCAAGAATTTAGGTAGTGGATTTCGTAACGCACTAAGCAGCCTATCGACAAAGATAAAGAACACACAACTACCAACCCCATAACTCGTGTTAGTCTAAGACTATATTCATAAAAAAAAAAGACACCCACTATATATACCCAAGTAATTAATTTTATTTGATTTATTCAAATGTAACAGGGAGAAAGTGAGGAAGACAATTTCCTTTATGAATTCAAAGCATAAAAAGATCGTTTCCTAAAGAAAAAATAAAGACAATTTTCTAATATTTACTTTCTTTCCGCCTGTTTTGTTTGCCCGTTTGTTTAAAATCGTGTATGTCATCTTTTCCAGTTGGACATATTAGAAAGGTGACAGGAGTTTATTGATACATGTCCATGCGCAAACGATCACTTTGTGAAAGGGCTAAGCCGATAGATGTTTGACTACTGTACATATTTTGAGAATCACCCATATGTTGCCAGCCCATAGAATGATTGACAAATGTGGATGAACCAGGAATGTATCTTTGTGTGTTTTCTAATGTATCTTCTCCTGATTGTTTCTTGCGATTGAAAACGCTGGATTGCGATAGATCCTGAGTGAATGGCCCACTAGCCGAAGGTATAAATGGAATACTAAATTGTGAACTAGGAAGTGATCCTAATTCAGAGGGAATATATCCAACAGGATCATGAGTTTGAATAAAGTCTTGATCGTATCCCTTAGCGCTACGACGATCTTATTTTTTTATAAAATTGTGTAAGTCATTTGCTATACTTTTTAATACTTCATATTCATCAACTTACTGTCACTGGGCATAGGTGGCTTGGCAAATGCTTCCCTAGCATCTACTTGATGGGCAAGTCCTTGACGGAATTTATCATCTTTACGATAGGTTTTTCTTGGTCGGTTGAACTGAATCATTGAAACACGAAGGTTGTTCAAAGCGCCATCTACTAAGCAGCCCTTTTCCTTGTAATGAACGAGTAAATGATGCCATAAAGGATGCTTAAAAAGAATGTCAGTTTTTGCATACATAATATCTAAAAGGTTGTGTACTTACTCTGCTTAAAATCTTTGGATTACCAAGGATAACCACGCCATATTTGGCACGAGTAAGGGCAACGTTCAGACGTCTAGGATCACTCAAGAAACCGATGCCTTGATGCTCATTCGATCTAACACAACTAAGAATGATATAATCTTTTTCTCTTCCTTGGAAAGCATCAACACTAGCTACTTCGATTTCCTTATAAAGATCCTTTCGCAAAGAACCATTGAATTGCATGTACTGTACGATATAGGAACGCTGACCTTCATAGGGGGTAACAACACCAATCTGAGAAGGCATAACACCAGATTTCATAAATCTCGTTACAATCTTTTCACAGTTGGATGCTTCTGTTCTATTCAGGTAAGAGGTACCAGAGGTTGAAATTTCTTCATTGCCCAAATTAGCATAGAACATCATTGGAGTTTCCAAAACAGGCCATGGGAAATCAATGTCCTTTCTGATACGTTCTTGAGTAGTGATACCGTTCTGAAGTGTACCCTCATAGAACATATTACTAGGGAACTCAGATAAACAAGGATGCATACGATATTGGACTTGAAGACGAATAGGACGAATGCCAAGAATAACAAGTCTTTCGAATAAAGATTGACAAAGACCAGCACGGGCTGCTTTCTTGTTCATAATGATTGGTCCCAACTGTTGATGATCACCTACAAGAACAGCTTGTTTGCAGCCAAGGACAAGTGGGATCATACATTCAGGTTCAGATGCTTGTGTCGCTTCATCAATCAGCACAGTACGGAATCTCAAGTTGGCAATACGAGAATCACCAGCTCCTACACTAGTACAGCAAATAACATCTGCATTGGCAAGTATTTCCTTTTCACATGCTCTCTTTAAAGCATTGTATTTTCTTTCATCGGCAGCACTCAATTCACCCTGGTCACGCTTCAGGTGAATTAGTTTTTGCAATTCGACGTTTGTATCATTATTTTGGACTTGTTCATGAAGCGTTAAGAATGATACAGGAGAATCCAATTCTTCTCTTGATTTTGCTGTTACACGAACAACTTTCAATCCTGTTTGATGAATTTTTTCTGCAAGTTGATCCACTGCAACATTAGAAGGAGCACATACCAAGACTTGTCCGGGATTCATTTTGGCCAAATGATACACAATAGAAGCAGACGTTACTGTTTTACCAGTACCAGGAGGCCCTTGGATTAAACTTAGGGGCTTTTGTAAAACTGACTTGACAGCATAAACTTGAGAATGATTCAATTCAGGAAGGTTGGGAGCAGAGAACCTTGTGGAAATATATAAGTTATTTTGATCTGCGAAACTATTTTCTATTCTATCTTACCTTTTTGGCATTTGAGTTTTCAATATTTGAGGCTCAACGTCATGTCCAAGAAGACGGTGATAGATATAACCACTGACACTTGTTTCATCAACAGCGAATGTTTTCATTGCAGATTGCATACGATCGAAGCTGGTGGACTTCCAAACAAAATCAACAGAAAAGTTGTGTGTGCATTCAATAGGTGGCTTTCCGCCGCGAGAAATTTCCAAAGCAACTTCGTCACTAATATTGTTGGGAATCTTGATGACATGGCCTGTAGCTTCCCAAGGTTCATGCAATTCACCACGATATCTTAATCTAAGCTCATCACCCACCGCTAATTTTATTTCTCCCAATTCTAGCTTAGGGAAATAAAACCAAGCTATGTTTTTCTGATTAAGACCAACGTCCCAACGGACAACAATATCATCACAAGTCTATGTATTTGTTGTGAATAAAACATGCCACTTTATTTTCTCCCATCCTTGAGACGTTACCTGCGACTCTTTTAACTTTTTGTCATAATCAGCTTCCATCATAACCAACGGACCAAAGATATTTTGATATTGATAAGCATCTTCATATCTAATATGTAAAATAAAGTAAATTTCTTGTTTACAAGCTACCTAATCTGTTTACCTTAGCAATACAGGATGTGGTTCATCATCAACGCCAGGTTTCTCTAAGTCTTCTAACGTGGCTTCTCCATTCTCCTTCCATAGTTCTTCTAACTTGTTAATCTGTTGTGACGTAATTTGACGAGCACGAAGTTGCTCTTGATCTGAAGGTATTTTAACAAGCCAAGTCAAAAAACACCTATCATCAATCAAAGGCATCCACTGGGTTGTATCCCAATTCATATCTTTTGAAGAAGGAACGGCTGCACAAGGTTGTCTATTTATAATAAGAACTTTTAGTATATCACCTTTTCATATTTAAAGTACATTACCTGCAGATTAATACAACTACAGTGTCGCTTTTAGCGGGAATGAAACCTAATAAAAACACATTGCGACAACCGCAGTTGTAGCATTCCAAAATAGTATCACCCAAAGGAGATTCTGGATGAAGTGCAACTTCTTTATGCTTTGCACGAACCAAATGGTTAATGATGTGAGATCCTGAGGTATTTCCTCTCGAATTACAAAACCATCGGTCGCAGGTAACACACTTAACAACTGATGCAGGAGAGTGTATGCCGCAGTATTTACAGGCATGAGGAGGCAAATTCTTCTCTTCAGATGAGTTTGCTAATTCTCCAAAGTCGTCAGTATCTTCAAACTGGAAATCGTTAACAAATGAAGTTGTTCCGTTAGCCACTGCATTTTCGCCTTCGTCCTTGAGAGAGAGTGACGAAATGGGGAGGTCGATCTCGTTTTCTTTGGGTGTTTGAGTAAAGTCGTTGAAATCATATTGAGAAGACTGAGTGTCTGCAGAGTACTCTAAAAAAGTAAAGTCATCTTGTGAAGCCCCTTCAAAATGGTCCATCTTTTAATTTTTCAAGAGCAAAACAATAAAAAATATTTTTTTTTTTTTTTTTTCTTCTAGGTTCGGCCTGTTTGAAATTTTTCAAAGCAAGCTGGTGCGGTAGGTTTCACTGGTTGGAGATTTATTGTTTAAAGTAGGTTTTATTATTATTAAAAAAAAAGTAATTCAATTTATGCTTTTTTAATAATAGATTCAAAAATAGAGGATTCACTATTATCATAAAAACTTCTCTTTTGGTCCATCTTCCCTGTTACATACTTGAAGCTATATTTTTTAAAGTTGTGTGAGAACCTTGACGAGAAAGCTAGCGCCTGTGCCTTGGTAAAGAAATCCACCGCTGTTAAAATGCCTGCGTCATAAGACGCTTCCATATTATAGTTAGGTTTCCAGGTGGCCGTTGTATTTCCCTCACGTGAAGTTGCTATACTTAAAATACCATCTATATGAATATCGATTGCTCTCAAATCATGTAGCTTTCGATTTTTGGAGTACCGAGCGGCTTTCCTGCTTCGTCCTTTTTGAGAAGATTTCAGCTCCTCACCAAGATTGTCTTGATACGCATTTGATGTGTCAAACAAAATATCTTTATCATCGTCCTCTAATGGAGCTGTTGTGATATTCTTCTTTATGTTGCTAGATCTTTCAGGCCACAAAGGCTTTACAGGACGTTTGAGAGGTTGTAAACAAGCTGCGTATTCAGCAATTTTTGCATATGGCTTTTGCCCATCGTTTTGAATTAGCGTTGACCAATCCTCTTCTGCTGGAACAACATTGAAACTTTCGTTGTCATTTAGCTCTTTTCTTTGTAGCACTTCCCAGGATCCTCCATTCAGGTTGTTCATGTTTGATAAACTAGGAAATTCTTCGTTGTTATCGAGCCATTCGACATAAAATTCTGAATTTTCATCCAATTGTGGATTAAATTCAGCAAAGCAAATAGGAAAATCTTGTAAAGTAGACATTGTTGTGTTTATTATGGTTAAAAAAACTGCAAAGCACTCCTTCCTTTTATAATAAATTTGTTTTTTCACGACTGCGTCTTATTTTAGTGGAACCTAACCCGCAGCAACATCATTAATTCGAAATTACATAATATTTCTGAAAATAGTACATCAGAAATATTCAGCGGTTTTTTTTATCAAAGCTAATGTGGACTGTAAATACTTTGAGAAGAATGTTTATAAAATAAGCAATCGAGATAAGGAAGAAAGAGTTCTAAGTGAGACCACAGCCATAGGCACATACAATTACAGCCATTTGTTTAAGCAGGCTCCAATCAAAACATGCCACTGCAGCATATATAATTGTAAACAAACCAAATCTTATTGATAGCCATTTGATAAGGAGGTATCCCTTGATTTTTAAGGAAAAAGGGGGCCTTGTTGATGTCTTTAATTTGTGGTTGAATAAATGCATGCCTTTTTTTTTTGCTGCGCCTCAGTGTTTTTGGTCAAGTTTTATATACAATTACTTTATTTGTCATCATTTTATTTATGACATTTACAACGTTATTTAACTTGTGTTAATATATTCATTTATTATAAAAGAGATCTTACGCTTACAATAAAAAGCATATGCTACTTACTTGCAGCTCTTAGCATCAGACTGTTTTGGACTAACCCTTCTCAGGGCTGTCGCCTAATAAGTTTCAGAGTGCCTGATCTAACCTTGATAGTATTCAGTAGCAACCATTTTGTGGGCCTTGGTGATGCGAAGGGTGAATGTGTTGATTTTGTTCCATGTATTTCTTCTGATACTTTGCAATCTGCAAAGAGAAAAAAAAAAAACTACAACTGAACTATGAGACAGTAGATTAAAGACGTTTTTCATTGAAATTTGAAATATTAGAGCTTGTTAATTGGAGTTGTATTTCTACAATGTTTTCACTTTAAATTCATACAAAATAAAAATGATTTCAGACAAGGAAAAGAGTCATTTTTGAACAAAAAGAAGAATGATGAATATCGGCTGCAAGACATATCATAATTTAATATTAAATATTTTGTAAACATTTAAACTACCTGTGAAGATGAAGCTATATTTGCTACAGCGATTTCTCGTTGGAAGATGGATAATCTTCCCTTTACTGTCCCAGACGGAAAGTGGTGTGTTATGGATAACTTTACTCGCACTTGAATCTCTATTCCAAAGTATATGGCAGGTTTTACAATCGAATATACTGTTGGTATAGTTTCCGTCTGAGAGTTTCGTTGGACGTAAGTCTTTGTTCTTACAAGAATTACAGACCTAAATAGACTAGTAGAATAAAGAGTTTGTAATAATAAAAGCATGTTTAATGCTTACTATAAATAGCTTTGATGTCCTAAATTCATGTCTACTACAACCTATTTAAAACTTAGATCTCTGTTTTAATTCCTTTTGTAATATTTCGGTTGATCCAGAGACAAGACCTTTTATAGGATTGATGTCTTTATTCTTCATATCATCAGTAAAAGCAACTAGAGGAGTTGAATAAGAAGGTTTGAATCCGTACTTGTTCCATCTCACCTTTTTTTGTTTTTGTAAAGCACCATTGTTTTTCTTACGGTTAACATTGCATTCTGAATGTTTAGCGGATTAATTTAAGGGACCCTTTTTCTTTACTATTCTTCTGTTTGTTTTCTTCTTCGTGCATAGCAAAATATATTCATCTACTTCCTCCGTATGAAAAATTTTCAGATTAAAAGTAGTGTTGTTGTTAATTACAATGTCATTTATTTCTCTTCTAACAAATATAGAGTACATGCTGAAACTATACGTCTAAATGCAACATGTGAAGCGTTCAGTGATATCACTTGATAATAATTGCTCAAGATTAAAGATAAATGCAAACATTCAGGTTGGCCTACACTTTTCTTTTTACTTTCAATATCCAAAGGTACTGAAACCAAAAAGATAGAATAAAGCTATTCTACATTTTCTTTATGACTTGTACCAATCTTCTGTTTGATAATTGTGACGAGAGAGCTTTTAAAGCGATGGTGAATTATCACCAGTGTAAGCTTGGGGTAGACAAAAGAGGAAATGCCCTGGGCTTTTCAGATTGTTTGACGCAGCTCTTGCAAATCTCCTCAAGTTCTTGTCTACGTTAGTTTTCCTTTTGATAGGATTTCATAGCAATACTTTTCAGCTAATGCAAGTAAAATCTCCTTTGCCTTTCCCTATAAAGTATAAAAATAGATATCAAACTTTAGATTTTTATATAGAAAATAACTTATCTGGTAGGCTTTTTAAGCTTAATGTATAAATAATACAAGGCTCTTTTATCATTTGCAACAATATGACTCAAACAAGTGGCTGAAACAGTAAAGCAAGCTGCAGGGTAATGGGTTGCTATATCCTTTGATGGGATGTGCTTTCAAAGGATAGACAATTGACGGATATTGTTGTTTTATTTCATTGAAAACAACAGCTATTCTGTTTGAAATGGATGTCTTGTTACAAATTGACCCTATTATCAATTGACAGATTGAGTACCAAAGATTCCGTTGGGTTACGGCATCCAAAGCGCTAGGGACTTGAACACCATGGTTATTTATAGATGTTTGAGCACAAAAGATAACGTTTCTAGTAAATTCACCAAGTTCTGTGGCTTTAAAAAAACTACCTTGATACGCTGGTCTCATGACAGATTTCAAGTATATTTTGCGGGTAAAGTGCTCGAGTTGAACACGAAACTGGTTGTTTAAAAATTCACTCAGTGTTGGCCTGTGGCTCTGAAATTCCTTTGACTTTGCGTTAACATGCTCTGATTGCCCACAAGACATACAGCTTGAAGCCGATGAGGTATCATCACTAGATGTTTGATGGTCCAAACGCTGACATTTAAATTTTTTTAGTTTTGGTTTCATAATCATCTTTGGGCAATTTCCTTGTCCTGTAACCCATGTGCTTTATATTAATAATCGGGTTAAATAAGTTTGCAATACAAAAAGATGTGATTCTGAATTTTATAGTTTCCTTTTTTAAATAATATAAACATAAATAGCTACCTTTGTTTACACCACAGTAAAAAAAAAAAAAATAGTATTCTGTCAATCGACTACTTTCAATCTGGACATGTTTCTTTCTTTTAGATAATTGTTTGCTTTATTAGACAGCATGATTTGAAAGCGTGAGTGACTACCTTGCTCTGCTGTTGACTTATCAAATCTAAAAAGGAAGAAGGTCCTTGTGGTCCTACAAATGTCTCCATTTCATTCGGTGATTTGAAATATGGATAAAAACGGTAAGCTTTCAGGCTTCTCTGTCTGGTGCGCGACACTTGTATCTATACTTGTCAAGGCGTACGACTTGAAAAATACTACCCTGTTTGATGTTTTTGGCTATTTTTTTTTTTTTTTTTTTGTTAGATTTGCTGACCTTGCAGTTGGGCGTATCATGTTTCTTTTGTGAGATGAACTGGGATATCCACTCATTCAGATTTATTGTTGACAAAAGGCCAATGTTTTGTTTGTCTTCTTACAGAATGACGTATGGTATTGGCCAATTGGTTCTCAACAGTTGGTCTTGGTGAATATGAAGATGGGGTTTCATCAGAGAGTTTTTATTCTATTGGTAAAGATATCCAACATTAAATTATGGTTTGCTACATAACTGATATACTTCAATGTTCGATATGCCTGAAAATAACTTTTTGTCTGAACTTGAGAAAGTAGCAATAACCCATTGAGATTTAATTTACTATCCGTCTTTTAGTCAATGACTACAAACGGTAATATTTTGTTACATTCTATTTTATTATTTGATGCTTCCTTGTCCTTTCATGACTTTACAAAGCTCTATTTTAGATTCACTGAAATCAGTGAATGAAGCGCTTATATCAAATAAAAATGATGTATGATTTATAGATTGAAATGACTGCTGAATCCCATTTAAGTCAAGAACAAATTAAAACCATTGCTGGTCGATTTAAACGGAGCTTCTTTTTTTTTTCTTCAACCTTGCAGACTCATTGTACAAGTGAGTGACAGAGTCAATATTTTTCGTGATGAAAGCAAAAAAAAAAAAAAAAAAGGGTAATGTAACCTATTTTAATAATAGAACAATACTAACATTGACATTAAAAAGTTTTGCATATAAAAGGAAATCATGTATTCATATAAAGGATAAAAGGCATATAGACTATATAAAAGAAAGCAATTTTTCTTTCTAAAACTTGATGGAAAAAAAAAAAAAAGGAGGGCTAAGTGGATGCTGGCTTTTTGACGACCCATGAAAACCAATCCATGTGACAATCATTTTTAACACACTGAGCACAAAACATTTCTACTCTGTGTTTATAATCTTCTGGATCCAAACCTAATAAAGGTGCCATTTGATCACTGACTTGTTCAAATATACCCAAGATAAATAACAAGAACTCTTCTTCTACTTTTCCTTTTGAACCTAACAAACGAGTGAATAAGACAATCTCCCCTTTTCCTCCTGTTTTTACCAAAGTGAATTCTCTTTTTCTTTGATTCAATAATTTGGAAATGATGTTGAGTAGCGATATTTCCAAGTTTGGGTGCTATATCAAAATCAAAACGACTGGAAGCAGCAATGTTTCTTACTATTTAGACAAAGAGTTATTCATGTTTTTAATAATAATAATAATAATAAAAACTTGCATGTTTCCACAAAGGATTCAATCATGACTGTTCCTGAAGCCAAGTTGTGAAAATCTTCCATTCGAATCACACCCTCTGGTTTCAATACACGATACATTTCAATCAGTCCCTGATGCCACTGATCTGAATCTAAAAAGGAAGAGCATGCTCTCAAGTGTATATAGTCAATTGAATTGTCATCCAAGTTTTGTAATATTTGAATCCATGGTAAGCCTCTTTCAAAGGCCACGTTAGGCAAAGGTGGAAAATCCTGCAAGAAGCTGTTTGGGACAACTTCTATAGCAGTAAAGTGACAAAATGGGAATTGCGTTGCCATATCCTATCAGATGTCAATATCTTTTGGGTCAACAGGTTCTGTTTACCATCAGCCAGGGATTTGTGCAAGATCCCATTTGGATAACACGAGCCCCTTTTTGAAGTCTTGGTAATACAGTTTGAGAAACAGTTCTATAAAAATATTAACAATCCCTTCCTTACATCCATCTCACTTACCCTCCAAACGTAGTCTTTAAAGCATAGTGAAGCTATTGTATAAATCAGTTAGCTGAACAAAAGACAAACAAGATGGGTTACATTCTCTTCATAGTTTCGTGATTCCCAATCTTTTGGCAAAAAGAAGCTGTTTGATTGATGATAATTGATGTATTTATCAGCAGGTGAAGGAGTGGAGTGAGTTGAGGGTGGTGAACGACCGGTCATTGAAGATAATCTGTTCATGATCGGGTTACTGCTATTGTTCATTAAGATGGGTGTAGTTGGACGTGAATCATGATTGAAAGAAGGTTGTATCTTATTTGTATTGTTTTTGTGATCAGATCTCTTGTTGACTTTATTGATTTGTTGACTTCCATTCGTTGAAGTTGAACTAGAGGTCATATGTCTACTAGCATATATCTTTAAATCTTTTGTACTTGCCGTTTTCTTTTTCGATTGAGAAACACCCATATTCTATTTATCTTATTGTTTTATATTTTTATTAATAAAAAGAAAGGGAAAAAAAAAAAGCCAAATGTTGCGGAGATAGTGTTCTTTATATCAACGCAGACCTCGTTGCTTGTCCTACATTATTCACAGTACACAAAAAAAAAAAAAAAAAGCAGGTATTTTCTTTTTTTTTTTTTCCTTTTTTCAACTATCCTCAACAAATGGAGAAGGTGGCATGCCCTCACGCATGACTTCGAAATAAGAAGGTAAGCCATGGTTTTGTTGTGTAAGATGAGTTGTATTGCACTGGTCAATTTCGATTTGTACGTGTGCTACGTCTGATGGATGATTTATTGTTGTTGTTCTTGACATCGATGGTACTGTTCCAACTGTCAGTGGAAAACTTAAAATCATATTTTTTTTCTTTTGTTTCATCTTTAAATTGTAAAATTAATTTTAATTTATGGCTTATTTTTAAAGTGCTTGTATGAATAAGTGGTGATATATGGGGTAAATCAATAGGGAACATCAAATCTATCAACCATAAAATAATTTCATTCACATCAGCTTTTTTTTTTTCTTTTTTTTCTATTCCTTCATGTCAATACATACTCAGATCATCTCCATCTTTATAATTTTCCATATCAACCTTTGTTCCTAAATACACTATATTATTATTATTTTTTCAAACAAGTGGAGAACGATCACTTGCGAGAAAATATTCGTTTTCGTAATGTCAACTTGTCACTGTGCACTTGATATTCTTTATGAAAGATCCCTGCTTTCACTCTATTGTTTTATAATAAATAAGGAGGGACAGATTGTTTTTTGTTGTATTTACGGGTAAAACTCCATTTGCTCAAGATAAAATTCGAGTTTGCTAGGAACAGCCTCTTCACAAAGCGGATAGAATCGACAAGTGAAGTGGATTTTCTTTTGCTGGAGACAGATGAATTTCCGCAGACAGATTTCATAACGTATTCGCTGAGCTCTCGTGCCTTTGTATCTCATTGGATGCAGACGATGGACGGACGAGAGATTGGGATAAGAATGTCGACTGATTTTGATCTGCTGACTTGCGCCGAGGATCTGCCGTTGGTGTCTTTCAGGCTGTCTCTGGATTTCTGTGGGGTGATCGTTCCTGATGGACCGAAACGCATGCCAGCAGGTCAAGCGAACTCGTTCGATTAGGGAGGCCAGCTTGATTCTGGCCAGGAGATGATATGAGATCTTGTGATGGGGAGTGAGCATGGAAGGTGGCAGCAGGTGGATCCGACGAAGGGTCAACCGAAATGGCCAAGAGGATTTACCCTTGGGAAGTAAACGTAAGCCATCAAACAAAACCAGTGGTTCATCTGCCAGTGAAAGTATAGCCAACGGTCGCCCAAATGTTTTTCGAACGAGACCAAGTTCATCTCTTTTGATTGTCTCCCACTGAGCCACGGGTATCTCATCTCCAAAGACCGCATGCTTTTCATCCAATTGTAAATCAGAGTGGCCCACCAGGCTTTCTACCCTGCCGCGGAACTGAACATGAAGCTGGCTGACTTCGATAGGACGAAACACGCTGAGTTCAACTTTGCCTGTCATCACATAGACTTCACTGGGTAATATCGTGTCATTGTTAAATGTGTCTATCGTGTCTGTGTCTGGTAGGATGGTCAGTGAGAGTACCATGACTAAAAGAAAAAGAAAAGAAAAAAAGAAAAAAAAAAGAATAGGGTTTATAGGATTTCAAAGTACAAAGATAAAACATGTGATTGATTGTATAAAATAGGATGCTTGAGAAACAATAGACATACATGATTTCAGATAAAGGATGAATTGCTCTCATAAATTGTTTGTTTAAAGGGCACCATTCTTTTTTCAAACTGCATTCATGGTTGAGATATGGCATGAATCCTGTCGTCTTTTTTATCGTTTTCTGATTCTTTGTAGACCGTGTCACAATTTCCAGCCAAATTCAGATAAGAGCAACTTGTAGAAATTTCATAAAATCTGTGCTAACAAACACTTTGCCAAGTTGACTCTGATCAAAATCTACTAGCATCGATAGGACTTGAAACCGCAGGACTCTGACATCAAAGCATGTGTTGGATGATCAAGAGACATGAAAGGTCATTTTTCTTTACAAACAGACAAGAGCATAGGGGGGTGAAAGATTCACTGCAAGCAATTCAAAAAAGTTGAAGCTATTCATTTGGATACATGTTATTCATGTCTACTGCATAGGACTACAGTCAACTAGGACTTGCCAGTGAAAAGAAGTATAGAATGTCAAGGGTCACTCTAAGAGTACCCAAACACATGCTCTTTCACCCCCTATTCTGTTCCAGTAGAAATCTCAAAAAAGGTTTTGGTAAAGTGAACCGAGGGGGGGATATCATCACCCAAGGAAGATCACCATGCCCTCATAAAAGGAACACGGTTGGCAAAAAAGAAGGAAAATAAAATGATCTGATGGCAACCGCAAATCTTTTTTGTGACGAAAAAAGCATGGCAGGGGAATGCTTTTAAGGAAGTGCATTTGATTTAGTTTGATTTATAAAAAGAGAAAGGGTTTGGTGAACAATAGATCCACTTAAAATTGTGACAGGGTATCATTTGAGTGATAAAAAGTGTGTAAAGGTCAGCAAGATTTTTTCTGAATGTATGCAAAAGTATGTGTGTATGATTTAGTAAGAAGGGCGTCTGTGAATGCAATCTGACTATGGTTGATCAAGAAGTTTTGATGAGTTTATTGTTATGCTGTACCTGAATGTAAAAAAAAAAAAAAAAAAAAAAAAAAAAAAAAAAAAAAAAAAAAAAAAAAAGTTGTTTAACCTGTAAGTTCATGTTTCATAAAAGAGGTGGTTATAAAAGGAAATAGACAACAGGAAAAAAAAAAGAAGATGCTCTTTCTGATCGTTTATTCTCCTCAACCCCTTGCGTTAAAGTACTAATAAAAGTGTCACTAACATGTTTTAGTATCAAATAATTCTACTCATCTACCCCTTCTCTTTTATCATCAAACATAAAAAAAGAAGGAATTTGATGGATCAAAAGAGATCTTTTTTATGTCACTGGCATAAAAAAATAGTTTCGTCAATAGATTAATTAATAGTTTGATTGGATTAGAAAATCAGTCGATTCTTACATATGCAGGAAAATTAAGGAGGGAGTGATTTGGGGGGATAAAGTTTAAAGGAGGCGCGTTCTTGACGGATTTCAATAGACTATAAAGCAAATAAAAGATGATCATTCAAAACATGAGGGAAATAGACAAGTCAATAAGACTCATTTATTTATTATTTGCATGTATAAAACGACTTAATTGCATACAATGTATGCATACAAGAAAGAATAAAAAGGAAAATGATGTTTATTGATTATCATGGATTAAGTCTATTAATCTTCTATTGTTATTCATATTGCTACTACTACTACTAGTACTAGGACTACTACTGGTACTATTATTATTATTATTATTGTGATGGGTAGTCATCATCTTATCATTATTCATCTGGTCTTTGTTTGCTTGAACTTGAATGATTGGGAATTGAATGATCCTAGGCATCTTCTTTTCTGATGGTGTATCCAGTAAATAATTATGTGTTTGAACTGTGAGTGATCCCTTCCGTAGTAATTTCGAATAATCTGTGAATGATACATGAGTCTCTTTCTTTTATGTTTACCCACTCTAAACTTACGTAAACCACATGCATTACATAGTGTTCTAGCACCATCAGGTCCTCTTCTCCATTCAGGTGTTTCTGTTGTATTACAAGAATGACATCTTTGACCAATCATACTACGTTTCTATTGTAAACTATGAGCGAAAAATAGAACAGATGGTTTGGAATCATTTACATTTCTTCTTCTATATTTTGGTCTCAAATTATTATCTTGTAAATTTCGTGCTTGACGAATCATTTCATATTTACTTGAATTTGTATCTTCCTGTTAATAAATCAAAAACAGGGTTATTAATCAATTCTTTATCTATCAATTTTTTACATCTATTTACGTGAAAAGGTCGTGTTTGTGAAGATGAAGAAGGAGTACTGGGATAAGAATAATCTATTTCATTTGTTGGATATAACTGCTCATCTAATGTTTTTAATGATTTTATCATTGAATCTGTTGTATAATATACAAGATCAACTATTTGGTTTCTATCTGCTTCAGTTAAAGCATCTACACGATATCTTGCAATCTCTTGATGAATCGCTGTACACTGTTCAATCACCTATTTAGGATGGTTAATACAATAAAGAGAGAGAGAGAGTAGAGTGTATTACTTGTTTTAGCAATAAATTGTTATCTTCTTCAGAATGATGATAATAACTTGGTGGTAAAGTATTCGTGGTGGTTATTGTGGAAGAAGAAGAAGGAAGATAAGGTGGTAGATGATAATGATTTGGTTGTGATTGTGGTTGATGATGGTATATATTATTGGATTTATTTACATTACAAGTGAATTCTGTTAAGGATGGGATATGTATTCTATCTATTGGTTATTATCCTATTTATTTATTTAATAATCTTATCCCCCTACCTATCAATCTGTTGATTGTTATTTGTTGTTGATTGTGGCAAGTTTATAGATGTCGAATTGTTAACATCTATACATAATTTAGAGACGTCCATTAAGTTTTTAGTTTATTTGGTTTCTGAAGTGAACTATTTATTTTATTTTCATAAATCAATATTGAAAAATAAAACCCTTTTTTTTTTTTTTTTTTTTTTTTTCAAAACTAAAAAAAAACTAAAAAAAGGTTACAAGGTTGGGGGGTGGGGAGGAAAGGAAGAGAGAGAGAAAAAAAAAAAAAAAAAAAAAGAAATTGGAAAAAAAAGTATTTTTTAGTTTCTATTTTCTATTATTTTTTTTTTAGTTTGATGCATGGCACAGTCACAATTGAAACCTAATCGATCTGATATCGAGAATTATACATTTTTAGAATACTTTGATCGTCTTTTATCAAATACAAGGGGGGGAATGATTTGATCTAATTAATCCCTTAAAGACGTATTTAATCCTTTTTAGAAAAAAAGAAAGTGAGTTTATATCAAATAAAGTTCATACCTTTTAAGTAAATTTTTAATCTCAACATCATTACGACTTCTCATCCTTCACAAGTCTTTTCTATTTCCCTCTCCTTCTTCTTTTACAAACATGAATATCATTTGTATGAAATAGTTACACAAAATAATCCATTTTCTCATTCAACTTGTAAATTTTCGCGTGGTTTATTTTATTGAGGGGAGAGTGCATTAAAAAAAGAACAATGATTTGCTTCTAGAAAGCAACTAAATATGCACATATTATTTTTGTATTTTATCTGTCGCCAATTTGAATACTCCTACAAGTGCCCCTAATTGTACTTTCTCACTGCCACCTTCTCCTAATCTATATTCAATCTCTGCTAGTTTATCCAACATAAAAGAACGTGATTCTGCAGGAAATTCTACTTTTCGTGCGTAATAATATATTTCACTTAAAATATCCTGTAGAGCTAATCCAGATTCCCTTTTCAATTTCTCAATGTCTAATCATGACCCCATCAGAATATACACAAAAACATATCTTTAACTTACTTGAATAAGCAGTTGTAAATTCTTCAGACATCATCCATCTAAAAATACGTTCAATATCTTGAGGATGTGGATGTCCAGTACAGTTATAAATCGCATTTTCATCAATACGGTCATAAGCAGCATGACATGCTTGTAATATATTAAGTGCACGACGCATGTCTCCCTTAGATAATTGAAGTAGTGCCTTTTTACCATCCTCTGTCAGGTCCACTTTCTCTTGATCTACAATAGTTTGTAATCGTGATTCCACTTGTTCCATTTCCAAGGGTGCAAATCGGAAACGAGTACAACGTGATTGAATGGCTGGAATGATCTTGCTCACATAGTTACAAACAATACAAAATCGAACATTTTTGGTATACTTTTCAATAACACGACGAAGGGCTGATTGTGCTTGATTGGTCATTGAGTCTGCTTCATCCAATATAATCAACTTGAAACCAGAACTAATCAAAATTTAGATCTCTACTTTTTCTTTTTCTTCTTCTTTTTACCTATAAATATTTCGAGTGCTAGCAAAGTTTTTGATTTGTTCACGAACAACATCAATACCACGATCATCAGAAGCATTAAGTTCCAATATCATTGATTTATATCTCTCTCCATATAGTTTTCTAGCACAAGCTAATATAGTAGAGGTTTTACCAGTACCTGGTGGTCCATAAAATAATAAATGAGGAAGTCTTTTAGCTTCAATAAATGTTTCAACTAAACAGAGGTCATTAGCTCTCTCTCTTTTTGTTTGTCCTCTTTATTTCCACTTTATTACTTGTAGAAGTGATATCTTTATGAGATACAAGATCATCTAAAGTAACTGGACGATATTTCTCAACCCAAGGCAAATTGTCTAATTCTATTTTTGTGGCTGCCATTTTGCCCTTGCCCTTTATAGTTTTAATTGAATCAATTTCCATTGCACTCATTTTTTTTTTAATGCTTGACAAAAAAGAAAAAAAAAAAAATCACGAAATTAGCGGGACGCGTTTTTTTTTAATACAGTGCATACTTGAATATATCGCGTTTTTATCATAATTCAATTGAAAAAGAGAGAAAGGTAGATGTAAATGAATTCTCTTTTCTATAGAATACATGATAGAATAAAAGAATTTATTTCATATTGGATACTCAAAAAAAAGGAAAAGCTTTTTAACTTTCTTTTACAAGACTTGTGAACGACCAAAGAATAGATGATTCAACTCGACTTTTTTTCAAAAGGTTGATTGTGTAAAGAAAGTCTCACAAGAGCTTACAGTCTTCAAACCAATCGTTGTCTATAATATACTCACTTTATGAAGATAGTGAGAAAGTTGAATGTATTTTGATTTTTTGTCATGATTCTCTATTTGACTGGTTATCCAAGCTAGAAATCTGTGCTTACAGTCTTGCTTTTTAAAAATAGTTGCGATACATATTTAGAAACCGACGTCTCTTATTTCAACCGCCCTTTCGCACTCTTTTAGTGACTACAATTCAAATGTGCGGACTCAAACAATTCGGAGGTCCTCTGAATTTTCTGTAAGGTGACACTTTTCGTACAACAACCCTTTCAGAAAAAAGAAAAAAATGAATGCGACACAAAAACAGTGGAAAAGGGAGAGGGGGAGGAAATAAAAGAGGATGAATGAACAAGTTGGATTCATGAATCGTTTTATTAAAAAGCTGAAAAGTCCATGTGTTTCTCACCAAAAGAACCCAATGTACTTTTGCAGCCACGATATCCAACAACGTAATCCTCAGGGCTTTTTCTCACAACTCAGCATTGAACATGAAACAGATGAGCAACGTTTCAAATCACGGGTAACTATTACATAAGTTGACATTTAAGATAACATGACTAAATCAGACTGGATATGATTGGATTCATCTGTCGCATGTTGTACAAGTTTTGAAAAAAAACTAATAATAAACAGGCGACGTTTTTTTTTTTTAATATTCCTAACCGACATCTTTTTTTTTTTTTTTTTTCACAGCACATTCAGTGCTCTTGAGACCTTCTCCAAACAGTGTGATACTCACTGTATCATAAGCTTGACAGAGAGATTGAATATCAAAGCATCAAACTTTGTCCTTGTTGGTTGGTGGAACGTCTGAAGGATGTCTTGATGCTTGTTGAAACTCTATTCTTGTGTGATTATCAGGTTCTTGATGCTTTTGGCTAAAACCTGCTTCATGATCAGCAGACTACTTTGTGTCAGCAACAGGTCCCCTGGGAACATTCTTAGCTTATTACTGTCTTTTTATCAGATAATAATTGCCCAAAGAATACACTGATCCTAATCACACAAACCTTCTTTGTGTAAAACGTTTTTATTTCTCTCGGACAGTTTGTCCTACCTATTTTAAAAAAGATATTTGTCCTTATCCTATTCCCAGTTTAATTCACTACTTGGATGATGAGACATACCTTTTCATGTTTACAACACCAGGACATGGTTCTGTGAATCTCAAAAAGCTCCATCTACCCAAAACAGAACTCAATCACATACAACCTAACCTTATTGAAGCATGCGATGGATATCATCAGACGAAATCTTTCAGTCTTTCTCTGAATGTTATCAGACACAAGAATAAAATAAGGACTACCCCAAGTACCAAAAATAGATTAAGAATACATCATAGGCCAAATAGCGTCAAAATCAAAACAAACTGATGCTATTTGCAAAGTCCATGCGAGTTTATTATAACAGGAAGACGAAAGATAAGATCCTTTGCGAATAATAATAAAAAAAGGTTACCAAGAATGAATTAAAAATGGAGAGAGAGAAGGTTATCATCAATCTCAATTACTCTACATCTCTTTGCTAAATACTAAACTCTTTTTTTTAAAGCTGTTGTCCTTTGAACAAGAGATCTATTTGGTCACTTTTAATTCTGCTAATCTTGAACCAGTGTGGATGATATAATAACAACAAATTAATTTTCTACTCAAGTATTTAAATATGAAAATAGTACAAAAGTCAGTTTGAAGACAGAAAGCCAGGGTTGAACATGTTGGGTCTTTTTTTTATTCTTTTTTATTTTTTCCCAAAAGCGCCATTTGTTAAGATGTTTCCGTCATGACATTACGTAAAACCGACAAGTTTGGTAAAGCACATTTATACTCCAAAAGGATGTTTGGCACGGGTGGTAAAAATAGTACAGATCCTGATGGCAGTCAATATATTCCCGTATAAATCTTTTTAACTCTTTATGAAAAGTTACGCAAGAACGAGTTTAAAGGAGATTGTGAGTGATAAGGAGTTGAAAAGTGAAGGATGAGAGAAGACAATCATCTAACGATTGTACTTTATCCCAAAGATGATCAAGTCGGCAATAGATGTCTGATAGGAAATAATATTGTGCATAAAGAATAAATATTCTATAAACAATAATGATGATCACTGCAAAATAACTATTTGGTTTATAAAATACATAAATAATAGTCCTATCCCTAATGAATTATTAAATACTTTTTTTAGGTTTATGTAATTGTGATTTAACAATTTCCAGACTTTTTTTTATTTATCCCTTTTATTTTTTCTTGTTTTCGCGTGTAAAACTTTAAAGAACAGCTCAATGGCATACTTTCTCTTCTTAAAGTGTGTAACATGACTCGTACAAGCCTCTTGCAACACACTCACACAAAGGATATTAAATGGGTTTAAATCATTTCACTCTGAGATAAAATTCCCAAGGTACCATCAAGTTTATTGTTATCTCCTTCCTTTGCTGCTCTCTCTCTGTCTTTGCTCTTTGTGGCTTTTTTTTTTTATTTTTTTTATTTTTTTATATTTATTTAATAAAAGATTGGGTATGACTGAGTACATTGTGTTGGTTCATTCACTAAAGACATGATAAAATACTTGTTCACAATTGTAAAGAATGAAATTTAAAATATTATATTTTATTATGTACACGTGTTTTTAAATATATATAAATGGCAAAATATAGATTAATAAAGAAGAAATAAGAGGCATATACAACACATAGAAAGTGAATGAAAGGAGAGGAGAGAAACTTATTTCTTTTTAGGTGTGGTAGAAGAAGAATCAGATCTTTTTCTTTTCCATTCAAGTACAACCTGATGATGTTGATGAACGGGTTCACTATCCACTTGTCCTACACAAATCTTAAATCTCCCTTTTTGTATACTGTAATTGGGTACTGTCATGGAAGATGACTGGGTATCGTCGTCGTTTTTACTGTTACACTGCCAAAAGTCGGAATCCCAAATACGTTTACTAGGAGAACTTTTGGATGAAAATTCTGTACAAGATGTCATTTGAGTCAACAAGTCTTCTTCATTGATCTTTATTCCTGTCATCTGAGCAAATTCTTTAGCAGTCAAATCTTCACATTTAACAATTTCATTATGATTGTCATGTCGAAGTATTTTCTCGGTAGCTGCTGCTACTGTTGTAGGTGAAGAATACCTCCTGGCTTGATGATATTGATGGAATTTATTTGTGAATAATGACACTAACCCTTTCTTCCATTTATTGTTAAAAGTAAAAGAAGAATGTTGTGGTGGGTTATAAGTGATGGCAACCAAAGTCATAAGGATTCATAAAATAATAAAAAAAAGGAATAAAAAAAAAAAAAAAGAGGAAAAAAAGAAGGGCTTATAATCTATTTCAAAAAAAAAAAAAAAAAAAAATGCCTCACTTACAAAATTATATGTGTCCTTGTGATCTGAGTAAAAAAAAAAAAAAAAAAAAAATCAATCCAGTAAACCCGACCATTCCCGGGGCTTATAAAGTGGAGTGTAAAAGGGATGCCAGATGATGAAAATGACGGAAATTGAATTGATCAAGGAAAAAGGAATAAAATATCATTTTCCTTCAGAATGACAATAAAGAATGTAGACAAACCAGAGAAGCAGGAAGAACTTCACCAACACAGTATTTATGACAGTAATTAATGATAAAATATAGAGTGCAATATCAATAATAATTTATTATATTTATAGTCGATGACGTTTTACCTACAGTGTTACCCATCTATAAAGAACTTGAACAGATTGACCTTCAAGTTCATCATTGGGAAATAAAAGACTGGTCTACACTCGATCAACGTACTCACGGTCCAATATTTGAAGTTGGTGGTCATAAATGGTAACAACTAATGATCCTATTCCGAACACTAACAACTATGTATGTAGGCGTATTTTATTATTCCCAAAAGGCAATGGACAACATGAAATGATGTCAATCTATCTTGAAGTTGTACCTGAAGAAGGACTGGAAAAGGACTGGTCAATTTGTGGTCAATTTGCTATAGTAATATCCCATCCAACCAATTCAAAGCATTTCTTTAGTAACCGTAACGTAGCAACTATTCATCATTTGATATAAATGCTTATTTCTATTGGGTAGGTGCTCATCATCGCTTTTGTGGTGAAGAAATCGATTGGGGGTTCACAAGATATTATCCTTTAAAGTCGCTGAATTCATTTATAGATGATAACCAAATGACCATTTCAATTTTTATAAGAATAGTAAAGGATGAAACAGGTGTCTTGTGGCATAACCTCATCAATTATGATTCACGTAAAGAGACAGGCTATGTAGGCATTCGAAATCAAGGTGCGACTTGCTATATGAATTCACTGATACAATCACTTTATTTTACAAACATATTTCGAAAAGCTGTTTATAAAATACCAACAGAAAAGGAAGATCCAAATAACAGTGTTGCGCTCGCCTTACAAAGATGCTTTTATAATTTACAATTCTCTGATGAATCTGTTGGCACCACAGAACTCACAAAATCATTTGGATGGGATTCACTGGACGCATTTATGCAGCATGACGTGCAGGAATTCAGTAGAGTGTTGCAAGATAATTTGGAATTAAAAATGAAGGTACTTGGATATCACTGTGATTCGATTGGATACTGATTCTGTTGATTAGGGAACATTGGTAGATGGAGTAGTCAATAAGATATTTATGGGAAAAATGAAGAGTTTTATAAAGTGTATCAATGTTACTTATGAATCATCCAGAGTAGAAGACTTTTACGGTAAACATTCACTGTCATCATACATCATGATCATCCTAATCGATAAATTAGATATTCAATTGAACGTCAAGGACTGTAAAGACCTGGATGAATCATTCAAGAAATATGTTGCCCTGGAAACATTAGATGGCGAAAATAAATACATGGCTGAAGGACATGGGTTACAGGCAGCATGCAAAGGTGTATCCTTTGAAAAGTTTCCTCCCGTCTTACATTTACAACTCAAACGATTTGAATATGACATGCACCGAGACACCATGGTGAAGGTAAGATTACAATCCACATGTCTAAAAATCACTAATGACATGATCTATCCACAGATCAACGATCATCATGTATTTCCAGATACAATCGATTTACGTGAATATTGCTCAACTCCCAGTGATGATCCTGAAGAACACATCTATCTCTTACACGGCGTCCTTGTTCATTCAGGCGATATTGATGGCGGACATTATTTCGCACTGCTCAAACCCGAAAAGGACGGTAAATGGTTTCGATTTGATGATGACCGAGTGACACCGGTGACATTAAGAGAGGTCTTTGAGGATAATTATGGTGACACGGAAGCAAGTGATGAGGATGAGATACGATGTACAAGTGCAAAATCCTTAAAACGATTTACAAATGCTTATATGCTTGTCTACTTTCAAAAGAATAAATTAAACGAAATATTAGAATCCATCAAAGAAGAAGAAATACCAAAGCATCTTAATAAATCAGTAAAAGACAATGCAAGAGCACTTAAGGATGATGTGATAAATACATTATTACAACAGCAACAACAAAGAAGCCCAAAGAAAGATATTCGATTGAGAAAAACAAATAGTACAAGCGATAAAAAATGTAATATAATGTAGTCCTCTCTTTTATAAACTATATTTTTTGCCATATTCAATGCTTTCCTTCATTATTTTTTTGGCCTCTTTTTTGTTTACTTTCATGTCTTGCTCGATAAGACGTAGACCACATTCAGGCACTAATACTCTCTGGATGTATTCGATGGGCTTCAACGGCCAGCATGTCTTCTTGCTCAATTCTTTGTCCAGAAATAACTGACTCAGTGTCTTTATCATCACATCTGCACCTTTCATACCATAATAACCAGGCTATCCGTAACGACATTAATTCCAGGCGACATTGTGATGATTCGTTTTACCAGGGCATTTTGGAAATGATTGATCAATTCGGTTGTATCCCTTGACTTGTTTAAACCTATTTTCTCTACTGTCCTTTTTGCTTCCATAAGCCAGTCGCTCTCCGTTCGACCCATGATTATATCTACCAAATCCTCTTTAAATGTATTTATACGCATTTCAACCTTTTCAAATTCAATCGTTTCTGGATACCCCTTCTCTTTTGCTAATGGTTTCACTTCCAATTCCATCTTGTGTATATTGCAAACCATCTTTTTATCTTCTTCTGATATCGCGTCCTTCAATATCAAGGGTTCTATGTATATTCTACCTTCTGCTCTTTCTTTAGCTACCTTGGTTTCATATGCTTTCTTTTGCTCTTCTTTATATGTCCTTTGCTTTTCTTTTACTTCTTTAATGGCCTTTTCCAATTCTTCAGGATAAGGTGCCTTTAGTTTTTCAAAACAAAACGGACATTCATAGACTAAAAAGTATTAGACCGCATAGGCTTGTTGCTATTAAAGCTGTTACCATTATCTTCTTGGTTATCTTTAATTGTGCTGCTGATGTCCTCCATCATATCCACTGAAGAACACATTTTGGTGTTTGTTGGTTTCTTTTTTGGAATATTTATTCTTCTCAATCGTGAAATGCCTCTAATAGCACTAGGAGTTGTAGTATTGACAGGAATAGAACTTCTGGGGCCAAAGAGGTCCGTAAGCTGATCGGGAGCAACAGTTGCCATCTTTTTATGAACTCGACCTCCAACTGGTTTCATTATTTAAAAATACCAAGACGATGAAATAAGTATGTTTTTGTGCGTATATGATTAGCAACAAAAAAAAAACCAAGTTTTCTAGAGTGTACAAGTGCTGAAGAATTGTGACTTTGAAAAAGAAGTTTTGACTTCCTCCAATGCAAATCGTCTCGCGTCTATTTTTCTCTTTCGCTCTCTTTTTTCCTTTTACCCTTTTTTTTTTTTATATTAAAAATGAGTTATGAAAACAGAGGATATCGATCACGTCAAGAAGGTAACATAAGAAAAAAGATGTACATATATAACTCAACGCTATGCACATAGGAGGTGGTCGCTATAGACAAGGTGGTAATGGTGGTGGAGGAGGAGGAGGAGGAGGACCTTACCGCCGAAGAGGTAAATAATAACGAGATTATGTAAGTTTCTTATTTCTAATTTGTCTCATTAGACGATAGAAGGAGCTATAATAACCGTCGTCCTTATGATCGTCCACCTGAATCACATAAAGAAGATGAACTTGAAGATATTGAGATCAGACTTAAGGGTTTGATTATAAAGATTGGTGACAAGGTATTTTGCCATTCATACTGAAGAAAATAAATCACTCAACGCTCATCGTAGTTTACACCTGAATTGCAAGTTAATTTAACTAAAATGAAAAACATCTTGGATAACGATTATTCAAAGTATCCCGACACTGTTCAAAACACGTTGACAGCATGGTATATACACCTATATATTTCTTTACAAAAATAATAACAATATAAAATAGTATTTGCGAATTGCCTGGTAAAGCACCTGTTTATGGCACTTTGATTGGTTTATTAAACACATCCAGTCATGACATTGTTGCCAAATTGATGGTTCACTTTAATACGGCCTTGACGGAATCTATTGCAGCATCCAACTGGTTCAGATTGAAGCAAATCTTGCGATTCTACGGTGAACTTGTGAATGCTAACGTGGTATCGCCTACAGCATATGCCAATCTGCTTTTGGACTTGTTGGTCGTTTTGGATCAACCCAACCAGCTCTGCAAACGATTGGACTGTATTGTTTATATCGTCTTGTCTACTTTACCTTGGTGCGCTAGAGAACTGAATGAGCGTGGATCTTCTGAATTGGAACAAATCTTGAAGAAGATTGAGATTTATATGCAGCGTAGAGGCGATGTTAAGGTGTTGGATGTGCTTAAGCATTATAGTGATGAAAGATATTCTACTGTAAAAGAAGAGGTAGTATTAAGAGGTCATTATTAACATAGGATTAATATCTCACACTGCATAATAGCCTTTAGCCCACATTTGGTCTCTTATTCAAGAACTTCAAGCAAAGTCATGGAAGGTGAGCCATCATGTGAATACGTTTCCTTTTTGATTGTTAACATTGCATTCTATGTATAGCTATCACTTATTCCTAAACCCTATCGTTGGTTCGACAGTGAATTCAGTTCTTCACTTCAACATGATTTGCCTCGAGTCAACTTGCCTAGTCATAAAGAATCCATTGCTTATCTTGAACCTACTCCTAGTTTGAAATTATTAGTAGACGATGAAGGAAACACATTGCCTGTGATCCCAAACCATGATAGCATTGAATATTTTATTTTACAAGAACTCATTGGGGATACCTTAAATTTGTATGAAGTGAATCGTAAAGATTGTGCAAAATATCTTTTGAATCTTCCATACAATTGTGAGCCTAGATACTTTAAATCTGCAGCATCGGATGATTCAATGGATGAGGATGAAGAGGATGAATCTGGTTGGAACCTGTCTGATTTATTAGTCGAGGTATATAGAAATTTAATTAGAAAACTAGGCAAACTAAAGGGTACTATGTAGTCCATGTTTGCTCATTTACTCCGTCTTCCTTCATCTACCTTCCGTCAAATGTTTTATTCTTGTGTCATTACTGAACTTTGTCGAGCTGAAGTAGCCACTTTTCCCATGGCATTAGGTCGCGCTGTAAAGACGCTTTTTGATCGCTTGTCTTTTATGGATGTTGAATGTATTCATCGATTATATTCTTGGTTCTCACATCATTTGTCTAACTTTGGATTCCAATGGGATTGGAAATCATGGTAATTACTTTTTTTTTTTTTACGTTTTTTAAGAAATAGCTAACACATCATATTTGTACACAGGGAGGGTGTATTGACTATGGATTCTCTTGCTCCTCAATCATGCTTTATAAGAGAAGTATTGGAAAAAGAAATTAGATTGAGCTATTATGAGCGTATTAAATCTATGCTTCCCGAAAACTTTCAAACCATCATCCCCGTGACGGCTCCAGCCCCCGATTTCAAGTTTAGCGATACTAGTGACCCATTGAACGTCAAATCCAAGGAGATCATTGATAGTCTTCGTACCAAAAAGAGTGTAGAAGAAATTCGAGACCTGCTTGCCAAATACAAGGATGAACTTGCTTCTCAAGGCGTGAATGAAGGAGAGCAGCAATCTCTTGTGAGAGAACTCTTTATTCAATGTCTCTTACTTGTGGGTTCAAAGAGTTTCTCTCATGTTTTGAATGTTGTCGAAAGATACTTGGAGGTCTTGCGTTTTTTGAATTCAGCACCCGAAGGACGTCTTCACACAGTACAAATCCTTGCCTCTTTTTGGAAAAACAATACTCAAGTGAGTGAGAGATAAAAAGGCAAAATTTTCTATATTTGATTAATTAATACTTGATATAGTTTTTGGGTATTCTTTTAGATAAATTATTGAATTACCGAGTCATTGATCCTACTTGTGTTATTACTTGGGTATTTGAAGAAGAGCAATTCAAACATGCTGGAAGGTAATCAATAGTAATATATATATCATATAATTGTTCTAATCCTACTTTAGAGCATTTGTTTGGGAAATTTTAAAGAATACGCTAGGCAAAGTGAATTCTCGTGTAGCACAAGTAAAATCTAAATTGGATAACCTTCAATCCATCCATGAGATGAATAAAGCAAAAAGATTAGAAACAGAAGTCACTGAAAGTAAGAACAATGATTGTGTTACAAAAAGGAAAGTTTATCTAAATTAAAAAATGATTATAGTGTCCGAAGCAGAAGAACAACAGGAGTTAGATTCAATTCGTATCGTCGAAAATTCACTTGCTACTGTTACAAGAGAACGAAAAGAGGTATTCTTACTTGTCTGTCAAAAGTTCGCACAAGTGCTTTCAGCCATTGATTCAGCAAACCAACAATGGATTTATTGGTGGATCTCTGGTTGGTACAAAGAAATACTTCGTGTAGTACGTATTAGTAGACCCTATAATCACACACACAACTTAATTAATCTTATCTTTATAGAATTATAAAGAATGTAAAGGATTCATTGCTACTCTTGAAACCTTGGTATTTACTTCTGATTTGGATAAGCGTATTCTTGATGTCTTTAACGAAGTTAAAGCATTAACAGAACAAGATGATCTTTTAGTGTAAAACAATAAAAAAATGTTTTATTACTATTGTAGCACATGTTTTATGGGTACTTGATAATAATCACAAAAAGAAAAGTGTTATCAAGTGTTATACAAAAATATGCACACAGTAATGATGGATCATGTATATAAAAGCTCACTGTTTTTCTTAAAAAAAGACATTATCACTCTATTAACAAAATGCATCTTTCCTTTACTTATTTTATCGCCATTGCTGCTGTTGCCAGTCTTTCATCTGCTCGTAACATTGAAACACATGGTCATCATCAACATAAGGCTCCTAAAGGGAAAGCATTTGATCATTTCCTTCAAATATGGTTTGAAAATGAGGCAAGTACAGAGTGGGAGGCTTGTGTGAGCTTTGCGATTTATATTTGTATTAGGATTTTGAAACAATGACTAAAATTCCAGGATTTGCTGATCTTGCAAAGGAAGGCATTCTTTTGGATAATTATAATGCCATCACCCACCCTTCTCAACCAAATTATATAGCTGCTGCTGGTGGATCGAATTTTGGTATTACGGATGATGACTACTATAATATCCCTGCAAATGTTACGAGTATTTTTGACTTGATTGAAAAGAAGGGATTGACTTGGAAGATGTATCAAGAGAACATTCCTTCTATTGGTAATACAGATTATAGAATTGGTACTTATGTTCGTAAACATAACCCTGCTGCTTCATTTGATTCTATCGGATTAAACAAGACACGTTTACAAAACATTGTTGGTGGTAAATTTAGTTATAGTCTCTTTTTGGAAGGGAATAATACTTAATTTTGGGCACTTTAGGTGATCAATTTGAAAAGGACATTGAGGCTGGAACTCTTCCTAATTGGATGTTGTAGGTTTCAGCAAAGAGTGTTCTTAATGTACGTCGCTAATGAGCTTTTCCTATAGTTACACTCCTGATATGAACAGTGATGGTCATGATACCAATGCTAGCTACGCTGGCAACTGGCTTGCCAACTTTTATAAAACCACTTTAAATAACAAGAAGCTTCTTGATAAAACTGTCATTTTGATTACTTTTGATGAGGTAAATATACTATTCGCTTTTTATTTTTCTCCATGATTTATAGTGTGGTTTATAGACAAGAACTTTCCCCATCAGAAATAGAATCTGGTCTCTGCTATTGGGTGCCATTCCCAAAAAACTAAAAGGAACAACTGACAGCACTTTTTATACGCGTAAGTTCTCGCTTTATTCTTTGTTAGTCACATATCTCAAACATAATTTTAGATTTTTCTACTTTAAGCACAGTCGAGCACAATTGGGATCTTGGTAACTTGGGCCGTCAAGATACAAATAAGACCGTCTCCAATGTATTTGAATTTGCAGCCAAGAAGCTTCGTTATAAGAATATTCATATAGCTGAATACGATATTCCTTGGATGAATAACACCATTCCTGGCTTATTGACCGGTAAATCTTGGAATGCGACTCATTCTACAAGCATCATTTCTGTCTAAGAAAAGTATGACTTGTTTCGAATAAAAAACATACACCTACACTTTATAAACCCATTCTTTCTTTTCACACGCATTTTATTTGTACGACAGTTCGTACAAAGATGAAAAAATAAATAAATAATACACAGAATGTAAAGACTTGAGTCTTATTAGAATGCTTAGCAACCAGCCATATGTTGAAATGCTTTCAACCTCTTTTTAATGTAGCAAATGCATTTCTTGTTAGTCGCTCTATATCCTTTTGCTATCATGTACTAATTTTGAGTTAATCTTCCCTTTGTTTCGAATATAAGAATGTCTGTTTTGGGTTATGATTTGCTTTTCATGGTTTTTTCCGACAAAATATCTAACCAGTCGGCCAATGCAGTCATGCAGCGACCACAAGCACCAGAGCCTCCTACTAAATTGAAAAATATGATTTGGTCCCAAGTAATGGCCAGGAAGCGAACATCACTTATGAATGCTACTTTTGAAAACAACTTTCACAACAGTCAACAAGACAAAGTTATTCATTCTAAAATGTAGAGAGCAGGACATTCTCCAGGTAGAAAGGTGTTTCAAGTCATAGGCCATATTAAAGACCTGTTTACAGTGTTTTCACTTCAACTTCGATCAATAAAAAAATAATTTTCAACCAAGAGTTACGGCTCATTTGCTACCTTGGTCGAAGTGGAAGTGGAAAACTGTATTAATACAAAAATTTCAGTGATGATTTGTTATGTCGAAAAGAAGTGCAATCAAAGATGTAAATGAATCTAAGCTTAAATTGAAAAAGGAAATAAAAGTATTTGATATACTTTACTCATATATAGTTGAATTGCTGGTATTATGACTTGTACAAAATAGATATCCTTTAAGTTTAATAGGTCTGATTATTCTTTAGTTATTTTGATTTATGCTCTTTAATGACTGATAATGATGATCTTTGTTGGAAGCACTCATTAGTTGTGTCATTCATACTCCGAGGATCTATAACACAAAAAATATATGCTACGACTTACCAGATCACTATTTAAAATTAAAGATTTCTTGTTACAAACTTAATTCTTACTCTTTGTAAATTAAATATAACTATTAACTAACATGTTACGACATTAAACCTTTGCTATGTAAACGTAGCGAGTTTCAATACAACAAATAATCAATGCTGCAATGATAAAAGGAAAAAAGGGAAGATTATTTAGTTCCGAAAATTCGGACAGAGGAAAAAAAAATAGCTTTTTATATACCTTAACGCTTATTTTTTGTTATGCTTGTACCAACAATAAGTGTATTTGAACGTTAATAATTAAGAGGAAAAAGATCGAGTTTTATTTGTATACAAGCAGATGGAGTTTTTATTCAAAGAAGTTATGGTGTGGCAGTGTAACATCTTGAATGCTACAGACGCCGATTGTACCAAATTTTTTAAATTTACTCGAGAGCAGATCGCTTAAATATTATCATCTTTTCTTTCCTTTTCACATCTTCATGGTAAATCAAGAATTAAAGCAATTCTTTTATAGGGCAATAGAGTCACCTTTAATATCTTGCATTTCTGGCTGCGCAATTTTATGGATCTCATTTGGTATACGACAAACCTTTGGTATTTATTTGATTCCAGTCACTCAAGAAACAGGTTGGGATCGTTCCACTTTCTCAATCGCAGCCGCTTTAATGCAGCTTCTCTGGGGATTTTCACAACCATTCATTGTTTACCTTGCAGAAAGAAAGGTAGGATTTGGAAAGGCTATATTTGCATCCTGTATCTTTTACGCCGTTGGCTGCTTTTTACTTTATGCCTCCAATAGCTCATCAGGACTGTTTATATTTGGTATGGGTGTTGTAATTGGTGTAGGTGCAGGTGGAAACTCTTTTCCGATCGTTTTGGCCACAATTGGCAGGAGATTTCCCAGAAATTCTAAGTATCAAAGTATTGCGTTCGGCATCGTGTCATCGTTTGGAAGCCTTGGACAATGTTGCTTTTTGCCTATTGCAAGGGCCACGATTGCTTCCATAGGATGGAGAATGTCATTTATTGTTAGTGGTAATAATACATCAAATTGTATTTTCTGTAAGTTTTAATGATTTTTCTTTATTATAGGTGTGGTAATGGCAGCATTTGCCCCATTAGCCTACTTTTTACAAACAGTTCCTCCAAAACCTGCACTTGTTTCTGAAAAGGAAGAATTAGAAGAACAAGTGGAAAAGGTAGTAGTAGATGAAAAGGGCTCACAAGAACAAGAAACAATAGAAGATATTTCAGCTCCAGATATCAAGACCGCACTGAAAGAAGCCTTTTCATCACCCATATTTATCTTTATTACCTTGGGCTTTTCTGTCTGTGGATTCCATATAGCCTTCCTGGCAACACACTTTCCAGCATACCTTCAAGACCAGGGTATTGACCCTTCCTTAGCTGCCTGGACCATTTCTATCCTCGGTTTAGGATCCATGATTGGCACTATCTTCACAGGATACCTCTCAGCTATCATAAAACCTCGATTTGTGTTGATGGGAATTTACCTCTTGAGAGCTGTCTTGATAATCATCATCTTATTCGTACCTGCGTCTATCACAACCACACTTGTCTTTTCAATCTTGTTTGGTCCGCTTTGGTTATCGACTGTTCCGCCTACCACGAAATTCATTGGTGATTCCTTTGGTCACAAGTACCTGGGAACACTTACTTCCATCAGTTTTATTGGACATCAAATTGGATCTTTCTTGGGTGCATATGTCGCTGGCGTAGTGTATGATAAAATGCATGATTATAGTCGGATGTGGTATGGAGGTCTGGCGGCTGCTATCTTTGCCGTATTAGCTAATTTTTTAGCTGGATTTAATCCAATTGTGAAAAGACGATCTGCTTTAAAGCATTAATAATAAACGTCATGTGGTTTGCTGCGGTTGACGTTTTTTTTACAGGTGTGTGAAAAATCATTCAAGTTTTTTTGCTTTGATTTGACGTTCGGGATTTTAATCGACGAACTGTGACTTGTGTATAAAAGTTGAATATTAACGCTGAGGTAGTTTGTGAAGATAGAAACCTTCCTTTTTTACAAGCACTCGACACAGTAATAATGACTGTAAGTATATATAAAAAAACATATAGGAAGAAGAGAGGTTACTGCGTTAAAGATGGATGAAAAAGAGATACGGATGAAAAATAAATGGATGGATGGATGAATGAATGATGGATGTTTACATAGTACAGTCCGAAACTCAATCAAGTTTAATGATTTGCATTTGGATGCGCAGCAATAATAGCCTCTCTTTACTCAACATTATGTAATTGCAGAATAACTAATCTGATTCATATGTAGTTGGCCGTCGATCTTCTTAACCCCTCTGTTGAACACGAGAAGCGCTCTCACAAGCTCAAGAGACTTGTGCAATCTCCCAACTCTTACTTTATGGATGTCAAGTGTCCTGGTAAATAGCTTTAAAAATAGGATCGTTCACGGTGCGTGTAAACTAAATGTATTATTGCTTGAATATAGGTTGCTTGAACATCAGTACCGTCTTTAGCCACGCCCAAACTGTTGTTTTGTGTTCTTCTTGCGGTACCGTTTTGTGTCAACCCACTGGTGGTCGTGCCCGTTTGACCGAAGGTTGTTCTTTCCGTAAGAAGGCCAACTAAAGAAATAAAAATAATACAGTTGGAAAATTATTAAATATCAAATCAGTCAATCAAAAAACCCTCCAGTGCATGTGTGTGTATGTGTGTGTAGATATTCGTTCAATCTTTACTCTCTTGATATTAAAAGAGTTTTTTTCTTTTAAAATTCTATTCTTTGATTTTTTATTTTTTTACTGTGAAAAATCATGATAAAATATAAGAGCATCTACCAATTTATCGGGGCTATTTCTTAATCTAATAACAATATGTAAATTTCTAACACGATGAATATTTGTGATTTACCTTCCAGCTTTAGGGATACGGCCTACTTGTTGGAAACCTAGCTTTTTCCATATAGCGACAGAAGCAACATTATTTTCAAAGACAAGATTAAATACAGATGCCTTATAACCAATAGCAGGCACTAAGATTTTAAATGCTTCACCCATAGCAATACCGACACCAATGCCTCGAAAATGCTCCATGACAAAAAACCCGCCATTACAAATCTAAAATATGTTTGTTACGGTTACTTTCTAAAAAGATTGCCATTTTCATTTACGTGAGAACATCTTCCAGGATAATTAGGTTTAATATAAAACATGCCCATTACTTTTTCATTGAAATCGTTATCACCGAGTTCAATAAGACTATCCCTGGACATCACAAAAGCATCATAACTACTCTTTTATGTAAGTATAGAGATAAGATCATTCAATTGTATCTTACCCAAGGAAATAGCTTTCAAATTGGCTATCATCCAATAGATCTTCTTGAGGATAAGTTAAACTATATTGAAGTTAAATAAATTATCTTTTTATTCGCTCATATACTTTTACCCGTCTTCAATTTCTTTATTAAATCTCTGATGAAGATAGCTGACCAAGGGCTTATTATTTACATCCACTTTTTGAATGTAGCCTATTTGACCATCTTTTAGCACCTTACGAATAGGTAAAATACTGTTCAAATCAAAATCTGAATTTGGTTTATGTATATGTCCATAAGCAGATGACATTTTTACTGGAAAAAAGGAGATCAAGCTTAATGAAGGAGGCGTAGTTATATGGAGTAAAGCTAAACTCCGATACAAATGTTTATCTTTTTGACAGGTCACAAACTCTGGGAAAAGAAAGAAAAAACCGACTGGGGATAAAAAGAGACTATTTTTTATTGCAGTGATTTACAGCCGGGTTTTCATAAATCCGAGCGCAAACACTGATATTTTTTGAGTGATGAGAAATGGATGTGTTTATGAGAATATATGCTAAATAATAATAAGAATGAATGTGCTGCTGCTGTGTTTATAAAATGGTGTATAATATTTCAATCCAAATTCCATACATTATCACGTACAAATTCTGCTATGGCTTCAAAAAAACCATTCTATCATGTATAGGTGAGTACCTTTTATCAATACGAACTACAAAGTATTTTTACCTGCATACAAGTATCATTGTGTGTACCATTTTCAAAATCTCTCCAAACCTTGACACCACTTGTCTGACAAATGTTGTATAGTTTTGCCATATGTCCCGGTGGAACCAATTCATCTTTTAAACTCGATAAGAACAATATTGGGACATGATGCACATATTTAATCGTTTTATATGATTTCCATGTTTGATGTACTAAATACACTAAATGCCTTAAAGCAGGGAATATATGTGGTACTAACAAAGGCTACTCATAAATTAGTAATCATTTACCGTCAATTCCATTAAATTTACCACACTTAGGAATGTATTCTCAATGATTAATGCGTCAAATTGCTCTTCATTTCTTGAGACTAAACTAATAGCCACCGATCCACCTAATGATTGTCCATAGGCAATCAATTTTGTATGCTTTAGTATCGGATGTTGTTTGATATATGCTAATACAGTCTATCATAGTTTGTTATTATATAAACCCTTCATTTTTTATTATTCTATTTTACCTGTGCATCAATTTTTAATCCTTTTTCTGTTGGTTTTCCTTCACTCAATCCATATCTAACAAATACTAAGTATTTCATCCTTTTCTTTTAATATTTTATCGAAATACTAACCCTCTATACGATAACATCACTACATTATATCCCAATTTTTTATAAAATACTTGAGCAATTGGTAATCTATGCCCCTTTTTATATATAAATTAGTATTAGTATTATTATTATCATTATTACTTTACCATATTGCCTGTATGGGCCTATAGGACATTTTAAAAGTTAATACATTCATTCTATATAAACATATAAAATAATTTTACGTGAAAACAAACGACGGTAGGTGATTGTATTGCGACCTCTTCTCCTCTTTGAATCATAACATAAGCTCTAATTCGATATCCATCCTCTGTCATTAATATAACTTCTTTATCTGGTAATCCATATTGTGAAGGTTTTGCTACCTAAACATAATTATTAATAATGATGATTGATTAAAATACAATAAACTTACAACTGTTCTTGATCCTGTTGGAAACCCTGAAGCATATAATAAATCGCATTGATATGTGTATAATAATATGGATAATGCTACTGTGACGGCAATTGCAAAATAGAATAAATATAATAAATAAATTAACATTTATTCTCTCTTGTAAAGAAGAAGCAGAAAAAAAAAAAAAAAAAAAAAAAAAAAAAAAAAAAAAAAAAGGAAAAAAAAAAATAACCCCATCAATCACGTGTCAGCCCCACTCATTTGAAAACACACTTTTTCGTTGTTCCAATGGTGTGAGAATCCAAAACATTGCTTGTTTCACCCCATAAAAATACCTTGCCTTTCTCTCTTTCTCTTTTTACTTTCTTTGTACACTTTTTTTTTTTCCCATTTGTTTTTAGAGAAAAAAAAATCATTTCTTTGTAAAAATGGGCTGATATTGGATTTTTTTTTTTTTTTGAAATGTAATGCAGTGCGAGCTAATTGAAATTTATATTGAAGATGAACCATCTTGAGTCGTCATGACAATAAACATTTTATGATTTTTTCATATATAAATAAAATATTTGAAAAGTTGATAAACAATATTGTATTTTGTTGGTGTAGTTGGGGAGAAGGAACTGATTTGCTGTCGGAGTTGTGCCTTGGATCATAAAAAAAAATATGGTGTGGTTAGACAGCATGAATTGGCTTCTTTTTTTATGTTCTTGTACTATACGTTTAAACTAGATATTTTATTTACCGGCTTAAATGAGCATGCGGCGTTTCAAGACACCATAATTGCCCAAGCCAGATCAAATAAGATGTAAAAGAAGCTAAAAAAATCCCTTACGGGAGTAAGGGCAAAAAAAGAAAAAAAGAAAGTAAATGAGTAAGGAGGGAAAGAAGTGCCATAGACATCGGTATGAGGTTGGCTGATGACGTTGGCAGATCTTTTTATATGAAGTAGGTAATTAGGTTCATAAAGGATGGTACAAGCAGTTGGATAAGCTTGTTCGATATTTATTCACGGAGTCTATACGTAGTCAAGGATATGTCCTGTGAGGTACCTGTATGGTAGGGCAAGGTCATATGACGCTAAGTATTCGAGGTCAATAAGACCAGAATGGACAAAGAAGTTGGCAACAGCACCGTAAATGGGAGTCCTAAATCGCCGGAGGGCGACACAGATTTATGGAGGAATGATTTGCGAGCAAGTTGTACTTTACGGTCAATGTGTTCATTGACGAGAGCAGGGTCGCAAATGATTGATGGATCTAAAGGATCTAAATCGTCACGGGCTGTGATGTTGAGTTTGCACAATTGCAAACGAATCTCGGCTTCATAACCAATGTGAATAAGGAAACTAACTAAATTTCTATCTAAATAATGAATATCCTTGCTTCTGGTGATCGTATTTTATCCGTTAAATCATTCATCGATGGTATTGGTTGGAACGAGCAGTATCAAGAGCGATCAGGGGAGATCGTAAACATCATCCATGCTACTACAACGCATGCCTACCCCTTATCCAAATTCATATTTCTCTGCGCAATTCAAGATAATGCCAGATTTGATATCGCTTCTTACATTAACAAAGAGTTCCTTTCTGAGGTATGGTTATCCTTAATGAATTATCATTGTGGCCGTGTGGGTGAGGCAATAGCTCGGAGACGTATATTGATTGGTCAGTACATTTAAAGATATCTCGATTGTACTTCTTATATAAGGCCCGAACTCAATTATGCTCAGCAATCATCTTCAATAGAAGGATTGAAAATATATACTGCTTATACCAATAATATTGGAGCTCATTTTGGCAATCACTTTCATCGTGGAATCAATACCTTACTACAAATTCGTCGAAGAAAAATAGACTTGATTAGACAAAGGCAATAAGAGGATGTAAACAATGAAACAATCTCTAACGAGATATATGAACAAATCACACTTCCGACAAGACAATTCAAAGAAATTTTAGCTTCCAGAATTGTTGATCCATCTTCTATTGAGCTTTCTTTTCAAGATCCTATTTACATCCAAGCTTTGCAAAGACTAACATATATCTTGACTTGGTGTCCCATACAATACATATTCGAACAGAACAATATTTGTTACGATTCCAAAGCTAACACATATGAACATATAATGGTCTTCTATTAGCTTGCCTGCTTATTTGAAGCTCTCAGATTACCTATTTTCAATTGTTTTCCTCTTCGCAGAATCCGAATATCTGGCTATGCAACAATTGATAGTAAAATTCTCTGTCAAAATATTCTTGAACATCGGTGGACTAATGGCATCAATAAAATGAACCTCTGGGCTGAGATAATTGATATGAATTCTGCAGCTTTGAAGCTACAGGAACATGGCGTGCTTCGATTTCGTGGAACAACCCAAACAGATGATGTGGGCGTCACAATCCTTAAAAAAGACAGGATAGAAAACATTGATGTATTGGTCTTCAAAGTACTTTTGTAGAACCTGAGCCTCACATAACAGACCTTAATACACAACAATATGAAGAGATTACTGGTCGCTGTGTTACTATTGATCCGGGAAGACGAGGTCTTTTATACTGCGTACATGAAAATTCTACTGCTGATGCACCATGCACATATAGATATACCAAACCTTGTCAAGATAAGATAAAAAAACAAAAAAGTATCGTCGCATCTGTGAAGCCGTTAAACCACAAGAAGTACAAAATGCTGAAGCTACTCTTGTAAATTCTCAATCTTTGAACCTGCAAAATTTTGAAGAATATCTTAGAAACTATGCAATGGTTACTGAATTATTACAAAGACATTATATTGAAACTACAACTAATCATTTGACTACTCATCCCTTGCATCGAAAATTGAATCTGTTCAAGTATATTAGAAGGCAGAAAGCTAACGAGGATATAATTGCCAAATTGAAAAGCAAGTTAGAAAACGATGTTGTTTTTGTTATGGGTATCTATTCCGCTCCAAATATCCGATATCAAGAGCCTGTGCGAAGTGTCGGGTTCAGAAGGCTGCTGAAGAAACATGGATTCTTGATGTGTTTGATTGATGAGTTTCGAACAAGTCAGTGCTGCCCTTCTTGTGAAAATCGTAGTCTGACAACCTTCAAGAGAATACCGAATGCACGACCATATCAAAGACAAAATAATCTTGAAGTTATTTGTCATGATTTACTTAGGTAATCAAATACTCTGATCAACCATTATCAAAATTGTTTGCTGACTTGTTTCTTTTTGTCTCTTAGATGTACAAATCAAAATTGCAAAGTGACTGTGCAAAACATTTCAGGCGTTGAACGTTTATGGAATCGGGATTTGGCAGCATGTCTAAATATGATCCATATTATTCGTAACCTTCGCTTAAATGGTGAAATACTAGAGAGATTTCAACGTGCTGGGGTCGAAAGAAGAGGACCGATTAGAAGAAGATTTGAAGAGAATGAAGAATGAATAGTTTTACCTAGAACCCTGTAATTTCCAGCATAGTTATCGCTGTGTTACCCTAAATGCTTGAACTTAAATAACTTGGTATTTTGTTTATTAACGTTCAGTTGTTGCACCTTTTATTGAATCTAGGTTTCGAGTTATTAGTAAGTTTCATGTTATTGATATATTATCTATTTTCTACCTACTAATTTTTTTCTTTTATTATATTTACTCATTATTACTATTATTCTTATTCTATCTTTTGCACCGGTTTTTCTTCTACTTTTGCTCGCCTTTTTTTTTCATTTTATTTGCACGAATTTTTTTCTCAAAAGCATATCAATAATTTCGGAATAAAGAGTACACTGATCACCAAATAGCAATTAGCAATACCATTTCTTTAATGCAGTATGTCAAAGCCTGATTTTAACTAAAAAATAATCAGTCAATTCGTTTCCTTTATAAAAGGGGGAAACTGACATAATTTATTGCGTAAACGTGCTTTTGGAATACACATTGCTTATAAATTAAAATCCCGAACACTGTTTGCCTTTTCTTTTTTCTTTTTTTTTATTCCCTTTTTTTATTCTTTTTTCAATTTAATGTCACTACCAAGGAAACCACCTCCACCTCCACCACCAAGTAAAAGAGTATCTACATTATCTCACACTAATTACAACAGTGATGCGTCTCCATTAAATCGACTATCTACTATACCGGTTCAACCTTCTTTTCATTCTTTAAATATAGACATACCAGAACCACCTCAAACAGAGGCAGGCAGATGGACCTTTCATTCACAAAGAGAGTTTCCTTCTCCTCCTTTGTTTGAAAAGAAGCTGAGAAGATATCCTACGGGCGCTGAAACTGGCTGTTGTAAGTCATCATAATTTGCAATATATGTATATGTAAACACTCATTATTTTCTTGGTAGCTATTCCTATTGATCTTTCACATCTTCAACCTTATCAATAAATAATCGTATTTGTATAATAAAGAGCTTTCTTTTTTTTTATATATAAAACACATTGATGTAAATAAATAAAGGACAAATCATTTTCAAATAGCGCAATACCCTTTTTTTTTTATTAAAACAATATAAAATGGAGCACGTATTGAATTGGGACGAAGATAAAGTAACAAAGTGGATGACAACCATTGGTTACTCTATTTTTGAAAAACAATTTAAAGGTGAAAAAGGAAAATGAACTTGAAGTATACAACAAATGTAATAATATTTTTGTAAAAAGAACAAGGCATTACGGGTGATGTGCTTGTTCATCTTGATCATGAGTCTTTAAGAGATTTATCAGTTGCAACTGTTGGTCAAAGAATGGATTTATTAAAAAACATTTATCAACTGAAAATACAACATAAGGTACCAGTTAATGAATGGGATTATATTCCACCAAGTAAAGTTTGAGCGGAAAAGATTGCAAACATTTAAGCTAATCTTATTTATTAGGTGTGCTTTATGAAACAGTAAAGTTATATAATTAATTTACTAAAACAAAAAACTTATAAATTGATTTAGGACTGGTTAGGACAAAATGGTATGGCGGATTATAGAAAGATTGAAGCAGCATTTCAGGAACGAGGTATTGTTTAGATACAAAGTGAAAATGAGATGTATAAAGATTTATAAATGATATTTAGATGCACGCATAAAAAGGTTAACAGAAGACATGGGAAGAATGACAAATGATATAAATTTATTAAAAGAAGAAGTAAATCAATTAAAGCAAAATAAAAAGGTAAAAGACAAGCATAAAAAGCTACTAGAAAGAAGTAGTAATCTTTATAACAAGGAAAATAAGACAATATCAACAAAGTCTCATAAACACAATCCTTTATCAAAGACAGACATAACAGAAGAGGTAAATTCACAAATGAAGGTCATACTTGATATCCAATGCTTACAATAAATAGAAAAAGCTAATAAATGATGGTGGAGCTATAAAAGTTTACGGCGATAAAATATCCAAACTAGAACAAGAGATTGAATCATCAAAAAATGTTCGTTTATTATTAGATGATCCAGCATCAAAAGTTATTTCTTCTGCTTTAAAGAAATACAATGTCGCTAGTGATTGGCAACAATATGCACTGTGGATTAAATATGGTACACCGGATAACATACAAGGTTAGTGTAATAACAAAAATAACAAGAATAGCAAAAATAATAATAATACTCTTGATAGAAAGAGCACTTGGTTATGATGAAAGACCTTTAAGAATATCTCAAAAGCTAAAGGATGCTAAACAAAATCCAGTCTTTGTACTGAAAAATGTGAAAGATAATAAGCCATTTACACCCCCAACTAGTTATACCAACCCTAGAGCTCCTCCAGCTCATCATCAACAAGACACTAAATCATCAAAGACAAGCAATAACAACAACAACAATATAACCTCTGGAAGAGTTGGGTATGAAGTAGTTGTACCTGTCATATCTTCTTCTATTTCTTCACCTACTGCAAGTACACCAACTGTTACTCATCATAGCAACGGTAGCACATCTAGTCTTTCAACAAATAACAAGAAAAATAGTAATAGTGGCAGCAGTAGTAATAACAACAATAGCAATAAATTAACAGCTACTACACCAACTATAGAATATAATAATGAATTAGGATTGGATAATGCTATAGTCAATGCTATTTTTACCATCAACAACTCACCATAAATAAAACATAAATACGTTGCATAAAAACAATCTGAGTTTTCTTTTTTTTTTTTTAAAAAAAAGAAAAAAAAAAAAAAAGTGGGAGCACTCTCACACATAAATTTGATTTGTTCAATTTTTCATATGTTTTTTTTTTGTTTTTCTTTCTTTTACTTTTTTTTTTCCCTCCTTTACGAAAAATCTTGTAAAAAAAAATGTCTTTTAATTATGATACAAGTACAGCAGCAGGAGCTGCACGCTCGGCTGATCGTAGCAAGCGTCGTTCTATGGCTGAACTTAAAAAGTTAGACGAGTTCGCATTGGTGAGAAAGAAGCAGAAGAGGCCAAACAATTATTAGGTAAATTACTAGCTTCAACTGATGAAGCAGAGAGAAAAGATTTGGCAGAGCAGTCTGCAGGTTTTGCCAATCATTATGGTGTCCGTGCGTTGAAAGGTGCTCATCTTTTTCCTGCTATCTCTACCGAGCTTTTTGCCAAAAAGGTTCGTACGCCTCAAGTCTTGGGTGCTCTTCAGTTGGCGCAAGAGCTAACGACGACCTCAAACGCCCTTTTGCGTGGCCAGCTTGAGCCTCACTTGATCACTCTCTTGACTCCTCTTTTGGACCTTCAGGCTGCAAAAGATAAGACCGTAGCTGAAAAATCGGGTGACTTGGCTCGCAGTATGGCCAAGGCCTTTAATCCTATTGCCGTACGTGAAATCATCACTTACTGTCTCGAAGGCCTCGAAAACTCCAAAAAATGGCAAACAAAGATGCTCTCACTCGAGTTAATTGAAACTTTGGCTCAGATTAATCCTATTCAACTCTTGGCCTGTTTACCCGTCATTATTCCTGTAGTATCTGACTGTATGTGGGATACTAAGGCTGAAGTTAAAAAGGCAGCTACTCAATGCATGGCAACTACTACTGCACTTTTAGACAACAAGGATATCGAACGTTTTATTCCTGCTGTGATTGAATGCATCAACAATCCAGAAAAAGTACCTGATACCATTCATCAATTGGGTGCTACTACCTTTGTTCAAGAAGTTGATGCCGGTACACTTTCTCTCATGGTCCCTCTGCTTGGACGTGGTCTTCGTGAACGTCAGACACCCATCAAGCGTAAATCTGCATTAATTATTGACAATATGTGCAAGTTGGTCGATGATCCTGAAGTAGCTGCACCTTTCTTGCCTGTTCTTTTGCCTGCTTTGGAACACGTTCATGATGTCGTAGCCGATCCTGAATGTCGTGGTGTAGTCCAAAAGGCTGTTGAGACTTTGAAGCGCGTTGGTGGTAGTCACCCAGAGGAAATCATGACCAGTGACCAAAAGCGCGAAAAGGTCGAGGCCACCTTGGACAAGTTGATGCCTACCAAGCTCGAAGGTTTCTTTGCTCCTGTGCGCAAGTACATGATCCGACTCGCTCTTGCCTTGGTCCTCGCTCGTGATTTTGATCGTAATGCGTGGGCATCTTCTATTTCTCCTCACGCTGCTACTTGGTTACTCGCCACTGGTCGTGAACACGAGGATGGAAGCGAAGAAACAGAAACCTCAGCTGAGAAATTAGCATTGGCTGCTTTGTCCTCTTGTGAAGAAGCAATTGCTCCTAAAGATGCTGATGAAGAGGAGCTTGAAGAAGGTGAAGAGCTCTGTAACTGTGAATTCTCTCTTGCTTATGGCGCCAAGATCTTACTCAACCGTACTCATCTTCGTCTTATGCGTGGTCGTCGTTATGGTCTCTGCGGCGCTAATGGCTGTGGTAAATCAACCTTAATGCGTGCCATTGCTAATGAGCAAGTTGAAGGATTCCCTCCTCGCTCAGTTCTCAAGACAGTTTATGTGGAGCATGATATTGATGGCTCTGAGGCTGATACAGGTCTAGTAGATTTCATAGCAGCTTCGGAAGGTGTTGATTGCCAAGACAAGGCTGAAATTGCCCGTATTCTCAAGAACTATGGCTTTACAGACGAAATGGTACATCATCAAGCGATTGGTTCTCTCTCTGGTGGTTGGAAAATGAAGCTTGCTCTGGCTCGTGCTATGTTGATGAATGCTGACATTCTCTTATTGGATGAACCTACTAATCACTTGGATGTTGTTAACGTTGCCTGGTTGGAAAACTATCTTCTTGGCCTGAAGACTGTGACCTCAATCATGGTCTCTCATGATTCTGGTTTCTTGGATCATGTCTGTACGGACATCATTCACTATGAAGGTAACTACAAATTGAAACGATACAGAGGCAACCTTTCCGAATTCGTCAAGAAGGTCCCTCGTGCCGCTGCTTATTACTCCTTGGGTGCTGCTCAGACCGTGTTCCGGTTCCCTGAACCTGGTTATTTAGAAGGTATCAAAACCAAAGAACGTGCTATCTTGAAGATGAAGAATGTTGATTTCCAGTATCCTGGTACATCTAAGAAGCAACTGATCGATATCTCTATGCAATGTTCTCTTGCCTCTCGTGTGGCTGTAATTGGTCCTAATGGTGCTGGTAAATCAACTTTGATCAAGTTGCTAACTGGTGAGATTGAATCTGATATTGGTACAGTCTGGAAGCATCCCAACTTACGTATTGCTTACGTCGCTCAACATGCTTTCCACCACATCGAACAACACTTGGACAGCACTCCTAATGAATACATCCAATGGCGTTATGCTACTGGCGAAGATCGTGAAGAACTCGACAAAAATGATCGTATGCATGGTGAAGCTAATAAAAAGGTTATGGAGCAAGTCTTTGTTATTGATGGTGAAAAGCGTGTTGTTGAGGAAATCGTGGGCCGTCGTAAGCTCAAGCAATCTTATGAATATGAAGTTTCTTGGGTTGGCCGCTCTTCTGTTGACAACACCTGGATCTCTCGCCAAAAATTAGAAGACATGGGTTTCGGTAAGAAGATTGCTGAGGTTGATTCTGCTGAAGCTGCCAAGATGGGTCTCAATCGTCCCTTGACGGCCAAGGAAATTGAAAAACATCTTAATGAGGTTGGTCTTGAACCTGAGTTTGCTTCTCATTCTCACATCCGTGGTCTCTCTGGTGGACAAAAGGTCAAGCTTGTGATTGGTGCTGCCATGTGGAATAGACCCCATATGTTAGTCCTCGATGAGCCTACGAATTATTTAGATCGTGAATCCCTTGGTGCCTTGGCCACAGCCATTCGTGAATATGGTGGTGGTGTTGTGATTGTTACTCACAACCGTGAATTCTCTGAAGCTTTGTGTACTGAAGTATGGAAAGTGGATAACGGCCATTTGACTCCCTCTGGTCACAACTGGGTCTCTGGTAATGGCTCAACTGCTGTCAAGGAAGAAGAACAAGAAGATGTAGTTGATGCTCAAGGAAACACTATTAAAGCTACTCAAAAGAAGAAGAAGTTGACGTCTAAAGAACTCCGAAAGAAGAAGAAGGAACGTATGGAACGTCGTAAGCGTGGTGAAGAAGTCTTTACGTCAGACGAAGAGTTATAAAAAAGAGAGAAATATATTTGTTATCAATTCAATTAAAAAGAAATGGTTTATTCATTTTTCTTTTTGTAAATAAAAAGCAATACTCTCTCATTAATGATTCTAGTATTTTTTTTTTTCCTCTTGTCTTTAGATGTGTGTGTGATACTTGAAACGTGGCATATTTGGAGCCAAATGATTACTGATACAGCGATGAGATTTTGAATCCCGAATAAAATAAATTCTTCATTTTTCTCATCCTTTATCCTTCCTTCATCTTTCTATCATAAATATGTACACTGAACTAATTGATTTCTCACAACCCTCGCTCTACTTTGCGCTTGCACATATTTTATTTAACCCAATCTTTTGGAATACAGTCGCAAGACTTGGTAATTTTATTAAAAGAATTATAAACCATACATACTAATACTTTATTTCAGAATACAAAAATAAAGTACTAACCAAGCTAGCCGGAGGAAATCCATACAGAGGCTGCTATGGGCTTGCAGTGACTATCTTTACATTGGGAATAATACGGGATTATTTGTAAGCTGCTCCTATTAAAAACACGTAATTGTGCATAACACTTTTGTTTAGGTACCATGAAGCATTATCTTTCCAGCCTACTCATCCATTCTTTGATCAACAGATTGTACAGATTAGCGCTTTTCTATTGTTTATAACTGGTAACGTACTCGTATTATCATCTATGTGGGCTCTGGGTGTCACTGGCACTTACCTTGGTAAGAAAGATAATCCCAGTAATGTAACAAGAATCTTATGCTTATTTATCACAGGGGATTATTTCGGTATCTTAATGAAGGAGCGTGTCACTGGATTCCCTTTTAATGTATGTGATAATCCTATGTATATAGGATCTACTTGTACTTTCCTTGCAACCGCTTTGTGGTACAAAAGTCCTACCGGTGTTTTATTAACAGGCATTGTCTATATTGTTTATAAGATTGCGTTATCATTTGAAGAGTAAATTTATATATACCACATCTCATTTACTTGTCTAACATCATTACAATAGACCTTTTACTGCCATGATATACTCTAATAAGGATAGTAAGAATGAATAAAAACCTTCTGCCGCTGTAAATTTTTAAATAAAATTAATGCTAGAATAATGCAAACGTATTAAAAGGCAATGTTTTGATTTCTCATAAAGCTTCTTTACATAAAAAAAATCTTTGAAAGATTTTTGACCAAATAGGATAAAAATAAAGCAGTCCTCTTTCTTTACTCATAAATGAACGTTGCAGTTTCTACGGAATTCGTTCAGTTACATTGCTTTTTTTTAGGCGTTGATACTTATATGATAATCATTTAACAAAAAAATAAAAAAGACTATTTATTTCAGTAAAGTCTGTTTTACATTCGTCTTCTGGCTAAAGCTCTCTGTCTTATGAGATCAATCTCTTCCGCTCTACGTTTTTTCCTTTCCTCTGTTTCTAATAATTTCTGTTGTTTTTCCTGTTGTTTTTCTTCAATCTTTCTCTGTTTTGATTCATCATCTTGCTGTTGTACATCTGGCTGTGCTTCTCCATTCAATCTTGTTGTTGGTAATCTCTTGATTCGATTATGTCCTTCACCGCCCTTTACCCAGTCCCACAAAATTTTACTAACACCTTTCATCACAGCCTTATTTGTATATGTGATATTGGTATAAAACACCCAGTCTAACTCTAAGTATTGAGCTCTATCTCTATCAAACATATCAGACAATGCACACAACGGGTGTAAATGCAATGCTACCAGTGCTGTAGATGAAATATTTGATGAGCCTGATGTTGTCAAGTGTTCTTCAGGTGAGTAATGCGAAAATACGGGTCTGTGAGGAGCTTTGTTAGCCACGTTTGTAAAATAACCCGTTAAAAATGATTTGAGTATCAGTACAGGATCAATGCTCATTCCCTTTTCAATTTCACCAATACGGCGGTGACTGGGTTTTCCGTGCTTTGACTTTCGCTTGACAAGATCTGCTTTGGTTATATTTAGCTTTAGACCATTCATGATATCCATAAGCTGGCTTCGCACGCTTACTGCTGACTCCAACACCTTGTGATTAATGTAGTTTTCCTTGCACCAGCTTCTGCTTTTATCGTGATATTTCCATTCATTCCAGACATTCAATATTGTCATATGATCACCTGTATGATGTGCCAATTTTAATTTGCACTTCTCTGCTCGAATAACACCTTCTTCGCCTTCTTTACTACGAGGGCTCACTTGCTTGAATAAATCATGCTCACTAGCCAAGACACTTGCAATAATGACTGCCTCATAACTACAGTGATATTCTTCAGCAGATGCTATCAATACACGAGCAAGTGAGGGTGACAATGGAAAATAACTCATCTTATCACCCAATTTGGTCAGTTTTCCTTCTTCATCAATTGCACCTAATAAATACAGATGCTTCAATGCTTTTCTAACCAATGCTTCATCTGGTGGATCAATAAATTCAAAATTAAGGACATCAATAATATTCATTTTCTTCATAGCCAAGACAGTGCTCAGTAAGCTACTTCTCTGAATTTCAGGAATTGTGTTGGGAATCATACGGTTAAAGCTTTCTTCACTGTATAATCTGTAAGCTTTACCTGGAGCAGTTCTGTCGTCAAAAATTAGCTAAACTATATTATAGAAAACTAATAGAACTTTAGAAGCAAAAAACTTACCGACCAGCACGACCAGCACGTTGAATAGCTGCAGCTTGACTAATTTCAGTTACGAGCAACGCGTCCATACCAGTATTTGGATCATACGATTTTTCTTTTGCAAATCCACAGTCAATTACATACTTAATTCCAGGAATAGTTACTGATGTCTAGACAATTATATATATGAGTATCTTTTTCTCTTTTTATAAAACTGCTTAGTGGGCTATTTACCTGGGCTACATTTGTTGCAAATACAATTTTCCTGTGATTGTTTTTAGGCACTTGAAAGACGGCTTTTTGGTCAAATGTCTCTAAGCTTGCATGAAGTGGATAAACATCAGCTCCTGTGACGCCCTGACCATCATCGTAATACCGAACACCTCTTTTATAGTCAAAATTTTTCAATTTTTCATCAAATGCCTTACAAGCACGCTCTATATCTTGCTGGCCTGTAAGAAAAACAAGAAGGTCTCCTGGTGGTTCCTTCCTGTGTATTTCCCAGGCAGCTTCTACAGCACGATCTACAAAGGATGATTTGAGAGTTGATATGTTGGGTGCATCAATTGGATAAGTGACTTCGACGGGAAAGGTTCTTCCAGGGATTTCAAAAATAGGGCATTCGTCAAAAAAATCAGAAAATTTGGTGACATCGAGTGTTGCAGACATGACCAATATTTTCAAATCTGGACGGATGCGTTGCGTTTGCTTTAATAGTCCAAACAAAACATCGGTTTCTAGTGTGCGTTCATGGGCTTCATCGATAATAATGATTGAATACTGTTTTAAAGAAGGATCGAGTGTAGCTTCCCGTAATAAGATACCGTCTGTCATATATTTTACTCGAGTGTCAGCACTTGTGTGATCGTCAAATCGAATGGTGTATCCAACTTTAGAACCTAATCGAACACCTTGTTCTTCACTCACTCTTTTTGCGACTAAAGAATTAAAAAGATTTAACTATAAACAAGAACTAAATTTGAATAATGATCAATACCTGTTATAGCTGCAATTCGTCTGAATTAGGTTAAGCAAAAATTAATACAAATAAAGCATAAACATAGAAAATGTTGAACTAACCTAGGCTGAGTGACTCCAACTTTTGAAATTTCTGGCATTTCTTCCAAAATGTATTGAGGAATCTGTGTAGTTTTACCAGAGCCAGTCTCACCAATTATAACTAAAATGCTATATTCACGTATGGCATCGATGAGTTCTTGTTTATATTCAAAAGTAGGCAGCTGCTGTCTTTGCTCTTGAAGCAATTCCAAGTTTGACATTGGTAAACAAGGTTGATTAAAAAAAAAACTTTTGATTTAGCTTGTTCTGCACGTTTCGAACAAATTGCTCTGTGCGGGATTTCAATGAAATACTCCAAATAGATAAAGTGTGCTTCCAGCCTACTTAAAAACCAACATGTACCTATCTTGAATTTCTCTACTTTCAATTTCAATATTTCCCTAAGATATATCAAATTCTATCTGTGTTCCATTACAATCAGATATAAGTATATTCAGTGAAAGAATGGTACCATAATAACGACGTTATAGGCTATCAATCTGCTCCAAAAAAAGAATGGTAAATAAAAGGATGAGGCTTGATAGGCTCTTTTTTGTTTAATTCAGTGGCTTCTTTATTTTAAGAAATTAATACCGATAACTACTGTTATGAAGCAACAAAGTATTCATTTTCGATCTTATGATTCCATTATCTCTAAACAATACATTCAAAGAGAATATAGGAGCTGTAGCAAATTAAAGAACAATAACTTATTTGTAATAGAAGGAAGAATGATATTTATTCATAACGCTTTTGCCTATTAACCACTTCACGTTTTTTTTTCTTTCAAGTTTTCTAAATACTATTGGTGTGTAACGGATAAAAAGGAAACATCTGTAAAACAGAATTCCAGTCAAATCTCCTTTGTTTCAGATGGTTTCTAGACTTTCAAAAAGTTATTAGCAAGGTAATTACGTGTTGCTAAATCTTTAAGAGCTGACGATTTCATCAGTGACCATCACTAGTGTTGATAAGTAGCATCTTGTGCCATTTGTACATAAACTACAATTGCTTTTTGCTCAATGTCCATCCATCAACCTACTGCAGAGTCCTGAACAAATGATTTTCTTGGATCAATAAATAATCAATTGATACGAATATATTCGTGAAAAATTATTAAAGTTGAATGCTTAAATAATATTATAAAATAATTTTTAAACAAGTCTTTATAATGGCGTATAATCACTGTGATGTTTGGAGGGAGGGGAAGCAGTAAAGGTCAAGTATCATCGCATCGGCATCATAATTTTTTAAGGAATTGTTTAAACGGCGAGAAAGTTGGTGTTGATCTTATTGTAACCATAATTGACAAGTGCATAACCTTACATGAATTCTCATAATACTGAAGGTATTTGATTTATTGAAATAGTTTAATAAGATAGCATCAATGCAGAAACACATCAGAGATATAATGCTAAGAAATACAAGCTAAAAGCATGAGATCAACTGTTGTCGGGCAAAGGCGGATTATTAAAAATTTCTCACAAGTTTTTCTTGTGTAGTAAAAACGGATTCCCTTTCTATAAATGGTTTAGCTATCAGAAACAAGTACAATTACAATCACTTGTTTGCTTTCTATTCATACTGACATTAAGTTTATGAAATATCATCTAATTAAAACATAATCGACTTTTAATTATTCATACATTTCTATGCATTATTATTTAAGGAATTATTAAATCTCAAAGAGGAAAAAAAAAAAAAAACAGTTTGCTTCAATATTCTCTGCTTAATTATATACAATAAGTTATTGTTAAAAAGAGAATCATATAATTACTGCTTGTCTAATAGTAATGCTCAAGCACGATCAATCTAATATATAATCTTATCTTTTATTTTAGTATAAAGATCCATTTGTTAAAAAAAAGTCCTTTCAGTACTGTACATATTAATAATACATGCCCTCATAAATTTTTTTGTTGTGTAAGACAAGAACTATTTGATTAAAAAGTGATTGGCTTAACAAACAGTAATCTTCTTTCTGACTTGGAAAAATGAAAACTACTATTTTGTCATTTGCCAATTAACATTTTTCTTTTTTTCTCTCTTTTTATACAACTACCTCGGCAAGAGAAACAAAACTCCCTTTTAGAATATTTGATGTTGTTGTCAGGAGTTAAATTAAACTTCATATTTTTGCTATCATTGTTACTATTGTCACTCGAATTTACTTTATGTTTTGAGCAATTTCCTACTTCCCCTTCTCCTGACAAATATGTTCCTCAACAACTACCTAATCCTCCAAGTGATACTGATGAAGCATGGTATAATGGAAAGAAGAAAGAGGAAAAGAACAAAGAAAATAAAGAAGATGACGATAATCATCATGCCTCAGCCTGGAATAACGAACAAGGAAAACAACATAGTGGAGATAAAGATAAATACAATAGTTTTACAAATTCAGTTGGTACACGTAGTCATACAATCGTAACCACCGTCGTCGTAACCACTATTGAATCACCAACAACTATCTATACTGGGGAAAATCAGCCAGCTAAACAACAAGGCGACACAGAAGGAAGCACACAAACTATGGATCCAAACTCAACGACCAACCAATCACCTTCTTCTAGCAATTCATCAGACCGTACACCTAATGATGGCAGAAAAGCATATCGAAAATTGCAACTTGCTCTTTCTATTGTTGGAAGCATCACTGGTACCATCTTAATCGTTGGTATTTTTCTTTACACTCGTAAAAAAATACGCAATAAAAGAAAGAAAACAGAGGAAATTACACGATCAATAAATTCTACGCCACAAGGGCCTATATTTCCTCACTGCAACCACAGATCATCAATGCCAACTGAATGCCGGCCTTATAGCTTTAGAGACGACTCGACTGTTGTTGATTTCAGCGCAAACCCTTTTAGTGACATGAATAAAATTAATGTATCACAAGCAGGTCAAATCACATTAACAAGAACAACTTCAGAGCCTTGCCTATCAAGTACTTACAGAATAAATCAAACCAGCTTTATGCCACCATTAACAAGCACGATTCAACCATCAGCCCCTCCAGCTGAGGAAATTGATATTAATCCATTTGAAGACCCTAATCATTTTGTACCGCATTGCGGTCACAGGTCAACACCCACCCAAGTACGAGTCTCTGACTTGAAGGATTTTCATGATGAAATTGATTTGGGATTGCCATTTTCATCGCATGAGTTACCTCCTCCAGCATATACATTGAATATTACACCTACTGCTCCGCCACTATATGCATTACCTGGAAGCTCTACTTCCGCAAGTAATCAGCAAGTTTTAAACAGAAGACAGTCAGAAAGCAGCACAAACTCACAGGCAAATCCATCAGGTCTGGCACCTGTGAATTTGAATACCCGATCCCAAATTAACAATTCCAGAAATGGCTAATTGACTAAAGGAATAGCCATAGTTGTTCTTGTTTGAAGAATTTTGGCTAATTTAACTTTTGCTTTTGATTGTAAAAAAAAAAGTGGCATCGTGTAGCGCTCAAGAAAGCGTTAATAATTATAAATATTCCATTACATTTTAATGATCTCATATTTCTCTCTGTACAAATTTTTTAAGACAAAAATAAACATTCAAACTCATTTTAAATCAAAATAATGTCTCAGAAAAATTATTTCTCCTACATGCGGTAAAACATTTCGCAAAATATATCAGAACTGGTCTTAAAGTTACTGTGAATTTTGTAAAATAAGGCGTCAAAAGCCGGTATGTTTGTATAATGTTTCTTTATTATATGGCCTCTAATATTAAAATAACTGTTAGCTCACAAAATAAAGGCTATATGTTGGACAGACTTCATTTTTTTTTGAAGTAACCGATAAAATAATTGATAAATAGAGATAAGTACAGTATGTACAAGTTTAATCAAAAGATGTTAATCTCCATCCATAATGATAATTGTCGTCTTTTTTAACGCGCCAGGTGGGCCAATAATGACTATCTAACCTTATGGCCGTAACATGAGTAACATTGTCTGCCGTAACATATTTAATTCGAACATGTGAATCACTATCTAAAATATTATCTTTTTCTTCGCCATATAAATTTTCAATGATAGGTTCATTTGAATACAACTCTTCAAGCTGTATATCTTTTCTTATAGGCTGTTTGTTTTCCTGTGGGATAGTAACTGCAGCAATAAAGTCCTCTATGGATTTTACCGGCATTCGATTTATTTCTGTGATCCAGATGCTTGGTTTGAGGTAGGCCTGAGCTGGTGATCCAAGGAGACAGCAGGAGACATAGACTCCTTCCGGCACATGCTTTCGAACTTGTTCCTTTGCTGCAGAGTGAGGGTCTTGAACTATCATGCCTTGCCAGCCTATAATGTCCGTTGTTTCTTTACCATCATATCTTGTAGTTGGAATACATAAATTCAGCTCTTTTCCATCTCGAAGAATAGTCTATTGATGTTATTAATTAAAATATAATGAAAACTAATATCAATAGTTACCATATTCAGCTTGCTTGATGTGTTAAATAAAGCCAAGTCAGATATACTTGTAGGAATTTTACCATTTATTTCTAGCGCAAGATCACCATTCCTTAGCATCTTTCCTGATGGCGTGGAAGGGTCAGTGATACCAAGGACGTAAAGAACCGAAGGCTTCTTATCTCCAATAGTTTGTGACTTATATTTAGAGATCCATTCTTCATTCAAACCTAAAAACCGTGCGTTGGATAGCTGTAAGCTCCAGAACTCTGCATCCAATCCATATATAACAGGCTCTTTATTCAACTTTAACGAATCCAAAATAGGAAGTATTAGACGAGCCGGAAGGCCACCAAGTATACTAGACAATTGGTTTGCTTCTGTATCAATCGAAAAGCTTGCCCACATCGCGCGCACTTTGCCATTGTTATCTGCAAAAACTCCTCCTTGGCTAGACAGCGTACCTCCGTTTACTTTGAATACCTCGACATTTACTGCTCTCCACCTAGCGGGCGAGGTTTCCCTTGTACGAATAGGGACTATAGAAGTGATTACTGTAGTTTTAATGTCAATTTCGCTACTGCCTATTCAGTAAATATTTCCTTAAGTTAACTATTATAATCGGAATGTTTTTAACATACCTGAAAGTCCAACGTAATTAACTGTTTCGCCTATCTTCAAGTCTTTTTCATCGAATTCAGCAGCCTTTATCTTGATTCCAGCATTAAAAACATCTGATATATCAAACTTCAGTACAGCAAAATTGTAGAAAGGGTGCAAAAACAATAAGTCAGCTGAGATAGTAAGTATGTTTTGAAAGGTGATGGAAATAACACTTATTCCAATTGGCACCGTATCACGATCACATATAATGAGAGGAGGATCAAGGGAAACAATGACACCAGCACCATATGAATGTGAGTTCTTTGAGCCGTCTACTACGAAAGGTGGATTGCAATCTATAGATACCATACTTAGAGTTAATGAATGTACGCGATCGCTCATATTCTCAGCGTCTTTATCTAAGGAGTGATTCAAGGCTTTTGTAGAGATTTTGCTACTAGAGTACAATTCTTTGTCTAATGGTGTTGGTAAATTTTCGTAATCCCAGTATCCTGTTTTGTCTATTCAACTCGAATTAACAACAGCATTTTAAACAAAGTTACCCAACTACCATTCCTAATGGCCAATCGAAATTTATGCCAGCGCCAATCTAGATGTAGAATCATAATTTTTGTCTTCATCGGTCGTAACAAAGAATAGTAACGAATAGGTATGCGCTCTCCTTGACTAACTCTTGATACGTTCTCTATGAAATCGTCTATTGTCTTTACCTGCTTGTTGTTTACGCCAACTATGATGGATTTTCGCAAAACTCTCGCGTTTCCTAACATGAAGCCCGCGGCACCAACGTAAACACCACCTTCCTTTAGAGAAAGCCCATATGATTTCGCTATCTGATAAGAGAGATCATTTATCACACCGCCACCAAACTCAAGATATCTATAAGGTGTAATTGTATGCAAATTTTCAACGTCAATTGTAAACTCTTTAAGTTCTCCAGCGCGTGAAATAGTGAGTTTAACAGGCTTTTGCATTTCAGCAGCATTGTCAAGTGCTTCTTCCAAATCAATGAAAAGGTTGAACAACAGGTTACCATTGCAGCTGAGCAGAATATCACCAGGCTCCAAATAGCCGCTAGCGGGGCCATCCAACAAAACAGATTTGACCACCAATAATCCCTCATTCACATTCCCATTCAAAGATGAACCATAAAGTGATCTCAGTTTCTTTTCAAGGTCTTGGCTTAAACCTAACTGCAGCAGGCTATCATATGGCATATACTCAAATACTGTTTGCAGTGTTCCTCTTGAAATGGGCTTATCATCCTGTATCAACCTTAATACGCGCTGGGCTCTATCCAGTGGAAGGTAGTAGCTAGATGAAGAAGTTGATGCACCACCTGCATTAAGGGCAATAGCTCTACCATATAAGTCAAGTACTGGACTCCCACTTGATCCGGAACTTGTACTTGAGGCAGCTTGATAATAAAATGTGTTAAAATCATTGTATTCGCCAATTCCGTAATTAGGAGCCTCTCTGTCTAGTCTTGCCAAAGTTCCGGATAGAATACTAAGTTTTTCTCCTGCATCGTTTCTATTTTTTACAATGTGAAAATCAAAGCTCTTCTCCATAATCCCCCTGTTACTCACCCCACAACTCTAATATCTTGTCCAATCTTTGCCCCTTGGGGATAAAGTTGTATACCAGGAACGTCTAAAAATCTGATTTTCGATGGATCGTATTTGAAAAAACCAAAGTCATGTACTGGATCTCTGTAAATTGGTATTAAAGTAATCTCTTCATAATTACGTAATACTGCTTGGACTGAAATGGGCGAAACAGATACAACATGCCTATTTGAAAGTATGATACCACGATATGGATCTACAATGAATCCACTTGCAGTAAATACGCCAGGAAGCTCGGTATCCAAACCTCGAGCTCGGTAACCTTTAATTGATACAATGCTTTTAATACATCTTTCAAGTGTATTCTCCCATGTTAATTCTTCCTTCTTGCTAATGTTAGACTGCGTTGTGACACTCTTTGCACCATCTAATACTGAATTCGGTGATTTGTACTTTGTTATATCAAATCCAAACGTATGTTCATGTAGCACAGGGCGGTTCTTGTCTAAAATTAAAGGTTCTATTTGTCGTGGCATAATAGGTTTAAGAAAAAGAAAAGGAGCTTATCAAACAAAATGGCTTGATTTATTTTTTTTTTCTTTGAAAAAAGTATGTCTGATGTAATCTGGTGAATGAACAAGTCATAAATAAAATAAATATGCATTTTTATTGCCTCTGTACGGTATTTTCCCCTTAATCTTCCTTCCAATATAAGTTAAAAGCGCTGGTAATAACAAAAGATTGAAGTGTTCAAAAAATACCTAAAATCTATGCATCACTTATCAACTTTCTCATTTCAGAGCTATCATTTGGAAGTTCTGTATACCAGAGGATTGGTTGTATAACCTCTGATTTAATGATTTGGCTGTCTACTGACTGTCTTGTGCTTCTAAAGTGATCAAATCAAAGCCAAAAATAGTTTTTGAATGTATTCAGTTACTCATAATAAATCTCATTGTATGGGACATTATGATCAGAAGAAATAGAAAGTTTCTAGAATACTGATTGAAAAAGCACATAACTTTCTATTTTATTTGTAAAATAATCTTCTCAATCCAATAGCAACCAAATAACATTGACGTCTTAGGAAATGATGTATAATCCGAGCAATTTATAAAACAAATATCAATTTAACTAACTTAAACTAAGTCAAATAAAATTCATATCAAATCGTTTAAAGCAATATAATAGTCGAAATGTATGCGAATTTTGGTATTAATACGCAACTGCAATAGTGATATTTTCTGTTTTCGCTTTATCTTGAATTAATTTTTATTGGCTTCCTTCCAAAAAGGCATGTGACTGTCTAAATGTGATCCCTGTAGCCACTCGTACAAAAAAAAAAAAATAGAGGGGAAAATCTTTTTTTTTACAGCATAGGTTTAAACAGTTACAAATGTCGAAAAGCATCAAAGCTCTCAGCTTAAAAGGCAAGCAAGATTGGGATACATCTATTTTCTGTTTTTCGCGTAACCTCCGTAACAATATGTTGTGGGAAAAAGATGCAGCTGCCAAATCAACATTGAAGCATTTTTTTCAAAAGCATTTGACTTCAACCCCTGCTTTCAAACACTCTCCTTCTCGAGTCACCATTCAGTTGTTTTATTATGCCGATCCTGAATTTGGAAATGCATCCAGCTTCAAATTAGATTCGCTTGAGAAACTCATTGGTTCATTCTATCCCAACAAATTTATTGACTTAAGATTAACTCAAGTTCATTATCCATACATGAATGCAGAAATCCTTGCACAATATCTTACTATCAATGCTGAAAGAAACGGCTGGTCTGCAGTGAACCGTCGATTTTTAAAAGCTGCACCAATAGTAAAGGCACCTCTTCCTCACAATATGCCTTTTGCTGTTCAATGGAATAGTTTATTACCTCAAGTTTCTAATGGTCAACTTACAACGGCTATTCAAGGTATTAAATATCAAGTTTCTGGTCGTCTTGGACGCAGAAAAGGTGCTTCTAGAACACAAGTTATGCGCAAATCAGTTGGTACATTTCAATTTACTAGTCATAAATCTTTGGTGGATGTTGGTCGCCATACTTTTGCCAACAAGAACGGTAGCATCACTGTAAAAGTATGGATTGCATCTGCTTTGTTTGGTGTAAATGCATTAGCAAAGAGTGCCGGCAAAAAAGTTATAGAATCTGCAAAACTTTAAAATAACCATTTTTTATTGTCAAAAATGTGCTGTTTAGATAAATATTCTGAAATAATAATAAAAAAAAGCTGAAAAGATGTGTACATTTGTATTTGTTTTATAAAGAAAACGCATTAAAATATGCGGTCAACCAGTCCAGCTGCTGAACCAAAGTTTTATGGTTCATTTGATGCCAATTGTCGTCTTCAAATGCTGCTTGTATTAAACTAGCAACGTTGATATTAGAATAGGTATGCATATAGTACATGTTTATGTATAAAGAGAGTAAAAACCTTTTCTTTTCTGGTGATATATTCGTATGCTGAATCTGAAGGGTACATTGCGTATCTGGGTAATTGCGTGGAACAATAAGGTGTACATCAATCTGTTGATCTTCTAATTGTAAGAATAGTTCAATCAATGTATGATTTTGAAAGTTTCTAGCAAATAAATATTTTTTTCTTAATTCATATTCGTTCATATCAATAATGCAAATTTTACGTTGTCCTTTTAATGTTTGTTTGGTACTTCTTTTCTACTTGGTCAATTTCTATTTCTCGAATGGCTGTTTGAATAGAATAAAGATCATTTCCAGGAGCGTTTTTAGAACCTTTATCACTGAAAGGCAAAATATGAGCAAAACTACAATCTTGTCCTGCTCTACATATTCCTTGTGAATAAAATCTGCAAGTAGGAGGAAACCTTTTAGGTGTTGTGTACATTACTCGGTTAAAATAGAGAAAAGCGATTTTCTGCTCATTTCTGTCTCGTATTTGCTGGTCTAGAAAGGAAGTCACGCATTACAATGCCCTGAAATTCATGCCAATCAAAAACTATCTTTTTTTACTGTCATACATATAAAATGCCATTGAACCCTTCTATTTCGCGTTCAAAGCTGAGAAAAAGAGAAAGAGTAATAATAGCTTTTAAGTACTTTTTATAGTAGAGTAATTAGTAACATGATGCATTTGATCCTTTCAAGCTGATTGAATTTTGAATTGATCCATCAGAACTACAAAAAATCATAAAAAAGGAATCTGTCTTTTGTCTCAGAAACACGTATTTGGTAAAGCTGTACCTGGCTATATAGTTTTCTTAACTTCACAGTTTTTTTTCTTTAATATTTTTTTTATAGATGAAAATTTTAATATTTATTAAAACTCATCAAAGAGTATAAGGGTTAAGAGCGATACAAGTGTATGAAACAGTGACTTGTCGCAAAAATACAAAAGGTACTAGAATAAAGAATTGTAAGCGGACAGTTTCAATAGTTCATTCTGGATTTGATTGAGGACAATCCCATCCAAGACAAGAGTCTATTCAAAGAATTGTTGCCAGTGGGCTTTCCATATTGTGAAATAAGATTCCGTATTTTCTTTTCTTCAACCGTGGCTGTTTCCTGGTATTTTATAACTCGAATAGCAATGTCTTGAAATAGCTTTGAGGCTATTCTTCCGTCAGAATATTCATCATTTTGACTATCAAAGTTGCAATATGTCCATACTGTGTAAGGCTGCATCATATGATCATTAGTATCAGTGGAACCTCCTCTACAGCTAAAATATGTGGAATAGTGATGAAATTTTGATCAAAGTTGCCTCAATTGGTAAAAGATATTGGATGAATAAACTTCTTGCGCTGATTCGTCTTCTGCCAATTTTTTTGCATCATACCATGCTGCTTCTTCAATGTATATTTCAATCATCCCAGCATCTTCTCTGTTGAGTACAAAGTTTGACGTTGTTGGTTCTACTTTTGGAAGAAGCTCCTTGTCAATTCTTGTGCTCGAAGTTACTAAGCCATTAAATACTTTCGTTCCCACCAGTAATTTTACGCCATCTGGATCTCTTACTGTTGCTAAACAAACGTCTTTGTATCTAGCGTTGTTTGGTGGTAAAGAATTTGGTGGAAGCATATTTTTTTCATGTTAAATCTTTCATAATGACTGTCGATCGTTCTAAAACGCCCATAAACTTCAATTGTGTTAATAAGGAGTGCTTCACCAGTCATTCTATTGACCAGTATAGCCCCTGCAAGAACACGGGTGCAGAAAAATCGCATTTGAGGCCGAAAAACCCAGTCGTTATTTAGTAATTTGCATGTATCATCGTCCATCTCAAAATATTTTTTTCCATTCAAATATTCATGCATGTAACTACTTGCTATTATGTTTTGAAGGCTAATACTTCCTAAAAATTGACAATTGTTACTGATTTCTTTCTCAACACCGTGTTTTTCCTCTTCTTTATTGTGTATATTTCGGAGATGCCTACTGACTGACGAAATAGTAATGAAGAGACGCGAACATAATGGGCAAATGAATTTACCATTCTCGTTTCTAACGCAAGTGATAGTTTCTACTGAAGAGTTTAGCACACATTTCATAAAACCCTAATATTTGCATACCTTTATTTCGACTAAAAATAAAATAAGTTCGACCAAGCTGCAATGAGCTTTCAACTGCATGGTCGAACTAAAGAAATTCTTCTTTATTTAAACAACGCTCAAAGAAGGGTTCGGCGTGCCTAATCCAGCCTTGACAGTCCTCAGGAGTCACTTACTCTGCAGCCTCTCTTATCCTTGCTATTAAGTTATCGCGATCTGTCATTGGAGATCTGCGAACAAGTGTTTTTACCTAGGCCCAAAACTCTTCTATTGGATTTAAGAAAGGGGAGTAAGTTGGAAGGTATATTGTTCTATACTCCCTCTTGCTGACCTCCTCTGTGATCTTTTCAGGTTTATGGATAGGTGCATTATCCATGACTAAATTGCAACCCTTCAAGTTGTGTTTATCAAGGACATCTATAACGTGTATAAGAAATGCCATGAATTCTTTCTACTTTGTACCAGCTTTAGTTACCTTCAGCCCAACATTGACAACATCAAGGGAATAAATTGCGCCTAGTATGAAAACTGACGGTCCCCTGGTGGTTGCTACTACAACTTTTGCAGGATCACCTTTCTTTGATCTGCCCTGACTTCTTACAGTATGAAGATTGAATCCAGCTTCATCAATGAAAAGCAATAATGACCCCATTAATGGCTCCCTGGCGCACTGGAACTGCCCCAACAGCGGAGGGATATTGATTGGCGAGAGATTCATAGAAATCTGCAGGCAGAACTGAAAATTGTTTCAGGTCGAAGACTGCACTGTTCATTTCATTAGATTGTACCCAGAGTTGGTCCTGATTACGATCTCTAACAGCTGCTTTTGCTTCTACATTCTCAAATACCGTAAGGTTATCTCCTCGGAATCCTCTTGCGTGGGCTGTAAAAGTTCTCCAAAGTTCAGCTGATGTGGTTATCCTAGTAGATGCAGGCGGTTCATGTCTTGTCGAAGACGGTGATGGCGAGTGTTGATTGGTCGTCTATCCGTGTAACATTATGTTAGTGGAAAGAAGCCTCCTTCCACTTCAATTTTTTTTTTTTTTTTTTTGTAAAATGGTATATTTTATTCAAGTACCGCCAGTTGGCTTGTACTTATTAAAGAATATAAAGAAAATAGAAGCATGAAACAAAAGGAAAAAAAAAAGGTTGCATTAATCTGATCGAAGTGATTTCTGGCTTTCTCTATAGGAGCTTTCGTCATGTATACGTTTGATTGCTTGCGTTGCTCGTGCAGCAGCTTCGTCGGGCCAGAAGGTACGACCATCGAAGACAAAACGCCAGATAGCCCAGACAGTACAAGCAATGATTGTGTGGCCATCGACACGTAGACCTGAGAGCATTTGTATATCTGTAGACGAGCCTAAATACAGAGAGTCATAGGTAAGTCTTGTAATTGGCGGTAAAAAATGATTTACAATGCGTGACCAGGCTTCTTTTTTATGCACGCAAGACCACAAAAAGTGCTCATCGTCTTCAACGCCTCCACATAGAAGGCAAAAGGGATCCATTCCACTTCAATTTCGACCAAACCTGTAACAGAATTCGGCCAATAAAAATAAATTACAACCAAAAGTGATGTCTCATTTCGGCCAAATGAACTTGTTTATCTCGTCCATTTGTATACCTTTATTTCGACTAAAAATAAAATAAGTTCGACCAAGCTGCAATGAGTTTTCAACTAAAATTCTTTTTATTAATTTTTTGTTAATGAGTGAATCTGGCAACATCTACGAGTTTAATGATCAAAACAAATTTCAAATGTATGAAGTTTTCAATACAGAAGTCTCAAACCAAGTTCAAGAGCCACAAGTTAACATAGTGGAAGAAAAAAGAGCTAAGAAGAAAACTAATAGACAGCAGTACCAGAATTATACAGAGAAAGAGAAGGACAGGGCTATCCAGACGTATATGTTTACTTCCCTTAGTTACAGCAAGGTTGGAGAGAAGTATGGTATACCTGTATCTACCTTGAAGTCTTGGGTTAAAGCAGCAAAAGAAGTATCCAAAAGAAGAAGAGGCTTTAGAAGTAGATAATGCTATTGAAAAGCAGCCAAAAAAGAACTAGTACCTTCGCAAGATGAAGGAAGAGCATACGAAGTTTTTGGAAGAATTCATTGACAACAATCCGGTAGTCACGCTAGATCAAATGGTTGACGCCCTCAGTGATAAATTTGAGGGCTTTAGTATTTCTAAATCTGGCGTGGATAAACACCTGAAAGAAAGCTGCTCTTACACATTAAAGAGAATCACAAAGATTCCTGTCAAACGAAACTCTCCTGACGTTATTGAACTAAGATTTAGAGCTGTTGAGGCATGGATTAGAGACTCCAATATCAGTTTTATGCAAAGCTGTATCTTGATTCCGCAGAATCTCGCACAGCCGCTTGCAGTGTTGGTATAGCAGTTGGGGGTTTCACCGTAATCTGCACGCCTACGTTACCTCTTACTAGCTCCATTTACCGAGTTTCGCTTGAAAAATTACCTTTGATGAGACCAGACAGTTTAAATCCACTTCTAACTGAGGCGCTCTCTCGCTACGGTACAGTCTTTCATATTGGTTTATATCGCAATCCTGTTAGTAATCTTTTCTTCGGTAAAGGCTATGCCCTTATTGATACCACGCCTGAGGATCGCATCGTCCTCTCTCTCAGTCACGAAATTCATTTAACGAACCAACGGCTTATCTACGCTTCGTGGAGAGGAATGGCACCTCATTGTTTTTACTGACATAAGCCTGGCTACACGAAAGGCAACTGTCCTCGCCTCTCGCAGCAACGTATTAAGGCTTGTTACAGCTGTGGGGATCCAAGTCATTTGATTAGAGAGTGTCCCAAACGTAACACTGCCACTGTGGGCGAGAAACACACCCGCTACGATGATCATTTGCCTACTGTACCCGCATCGTCTTCATCATTGACTTTAGGCTCTTCATCCACTCAGAGTTCCTCATCACCAACTCCCATTTTATTTGCTGTATCTAAGTCTGTGCACCGATCTGACATTGAGTCTTCTAAGATGACAGCCAGCGTCCAGAAAAACATTGTACGTACTAGGTCAAAGGCATCTACCACTATCACTACTGCAGTTATCCCTGAGGATGATGACGATGCCGACGACCCAGATTACGCTCCTTCCGATGATCAATCAGAATCTGATAAGTCTGAGCACGATTCTGATATTATGTCAATTGATTCACAAGAGAGACAAGATATTGAGGACGATGCACGTCTTCTACAGAGTAGCTCTACTCCGGGCGCAACCCCACAATCAGATGGGGAAGCGGCTCATTCATCCTCTACACGTCGATTATGAGAGATACCACACGTGTTTCTATAACCTCGCTTAACTGTCGAAGTCTTAAAAAAATCCTCTCTCCAAGAGGAAAATCATTTGCCCATTATATTCGCTCCTTAAAAACCGACATTATAGCCTTACAAGAAACTCATGCCGATACCTTCGCCTTTCATTCTCAATTTGAATTATGCCTTCAGACTTACTCAGCCACATGGGCTCGCCATTGTGGCCTAATCTCTTTTAATCGTCAGCTAGCGATTGAGCCACGCTGGTCCTATGTAGACGGACGGCTCCTCGTCGCTCAAGTCACAGATGCATCAGGAGCGTATGATCCTCTTCTTATTTACGTTCTCTATGCTCCTGCGCATCATACAGATCGTCCCGCTTTCTTTCACTCTCTCAACTCAATGCTACGCTTTGATGATGCACCCCCACAACGTACTGTTCTGCTAGGAGATTTTAACCATAATATCCACCTTCCTATGACACACCAGTTACTTCAGCCTTGGAAAGAATAGCTACACTCCTTCTGGCACGACACCTTTCTCAGTGACTCCAATCAACACTGTCTGCCTACCTTTGGTACTATCTCAACAATTGACTTCATCCTGGTGACAAGCGACATGCAACACCTCACCACTTATCCACGCCTCACTTATGTCAAAGGCTGCGATCACTCAGCACTCACGATCTGTCTCACTGTGGGTTCTGTGAAAGTGGATCCTGGCATATGGCGCTGCAACCCCTTTTTAATGAGTAATCGTAAATTCCGCTCAGAACTAACTGCATTTTGCTCCAGTTCTGAACGACATTTGCCTGCTGGTAATGCACCTCAGCGATGGGACCACTTCAAAGTGATCCTTAAGAGTTTCGTACAATCTTTCTCCAACAAACAACAGGCCAGTCGACGCCATATCGTTAATTCCCTACAACGACGCCGTCAATAGCTTCTGCGTAGAACAATAGACCCCTCAACGTCAGCTGCAATTGCTGCTCTAGAGGCTGAGCTGGACAAACAATACCAAGATAGCGCCTCGATTCTAGTATTGCGATCTGGACATAAGTGGCGCAAGCTAGGGGAACGCTCTAATGCCTATTTTTATAAATGTCTAAAAGACCGCCAACAGCAACAGGCAATTTCCGAATTGGTTGCAGACGACGGTACTATACTATCGATGCCAGAGGAACTAACCAATTGTGCAAAAGGTTTCTATAGCAAACTCTACTCTACCAAACAAGTATCCCCTCAAGCAACTGATTTTCTATTATTCCAGCTTCCGGACACCGTCCGACTTAATGATTCACAGCAAACGCTTCTCCTTACTGAGTGGACTGATGACGAGGTCGAGGTGTGTCTTGCTCACACACCTACTCACAGCAGCCCCGGAATCGATGGCTTGCCGTACGAAATTCTACGTTTTCTTTTCCAGCAACCGTTTTGTCGTAGCTTATTCTGTGATGTGTTAAATACTGCGCTAACTGAACACTTCTTTCCAGATACATGGAAACGTTCAGTGGTAACTTTGCTGCCGAAGAAAGGAGATCGTCGACATCTGAAGAACTGGCGTCCAATTTCACTCATTTGTGCTGATGCCAAGGTGTTTACACGCCTCTTGGCTAACCGGCTTGGGGGTATCGTACCAGACCTATTGATACCACACCAGACAGGCTTTCTCGTCGAAAGATTCATCGCTGACAATGGACTTGTTACTCGCTTGACCATGGACATTGCACGTCGTTATCATCTGCCAGGCATTGCTGTTCTCGATCAGGAGAAAGCATACGATCGTGTGCATCCGACTTACCTACGTGCTTGCCTGCTCCGGTTTGGTTTCCCTACTCAGTTCGTCGACTGCATCACCTCCTTATTCTTCAACACATCCTTATGTGTTAAGGTGAACGGCTTTCTCTCTACTGCTTTTGCACAAGAGCGGGACCTAAGGCAGGGCGATCCTTTATCGCCTTTTCTCTTTAACTTGACTTTGGAGCCCCTTCTCCGTGCGACTCACACATGTCCTCTGTTACCAGGCTTCCTTTTCGATAACCTAGCTTTCAGTCAAATGCCACGGCCTATTAGTCGACCTCATGTTCTTAAACTGCTTGCGTACGCTGATGATTTTTTGGTGTTTCTAAAAGACCCGATAGAATTGACCTCTCTGTTGGCTCTCATCAACGCATACGAGTTAGCTTCAAATGCTAAGCTCAACCTAGACAAGACTATCGCCGTTTCCTTATCTGGACATTTCCAACCTCTCTGGCGCCGTTGTCTCCAGCATCAGGGCATAACGCATTGGCATGATTCCAGCAGCCACGTGGCGGCTATCTATCTTGGATTTCCGCTGACCAGCTCTTCCGCACAGTTGACGACTTTCTTGGATTAAACGCTTGGTTCCACTCGATTGATTGTTCATCGTCTTGCCTTCCGGAGACTCTCGGTCCAAGGGCGTGGCTTGATAGCCAATACGTTGATGCTCAGCAGAGTATGGCATAGTTTACGTGTCCTCGCTGTACCTGCTTACTTTCTCGACAAGATCCGTTCAATAGTAGATCAATTCATCAACTCCAAATCCTTTCCAAAGATCAGTTTTGACACGTGTTGACGCCCACGAAAGGAGGGCGGCTTAGCGGCTCTGGATCCAGCTACCCAACCTCATGCACTTCAGTTACGTTGGCTTCGACCACTCGCCCAGCCTGATACAGAGTCAAATTATAGCCATTCTTTTGCCCTGCAAGCGCTACAATGCTGCTTATGTAATTTCTCTGGTAGCTCCAGTCCTGTTCGCCGGATGTACAAGCAATGGGTTGCTGGAAGCTCCTATTCCGAGTAATGGAGATGCTGGATTTCTCTGTTAACTGGGAGGCTTTAAACATATCGTTGATCTTAGAGATTCTGGTTTCGCGAATATATCTCAGTTTACCGACTTTTAACGGTTGTGGTCGCCGAACAAACTGGGATCAACTGCGTATGAAAGATGTCTTTGAATATAACCCCGTACAAAATTGCTTGCGACGAAGACCTCACTTGTCGAGCACGAGATTTAAGCATCGAGTAAGCCGCTTCTATTCCTTGTTAGCAGATGGCCAGAGTCCAGTACAGTCTTCTATTGAAGCCTTTTCACGCCACAAAACCTTAGGACAGACAGCCAGTTGCAGTATACGCTTTATCGACTGCCTCAACCCAACTTTGAAGATATGCTGACGGTAGAGCTACCAGGAGCCATGGACTTTGACCACATCACACTTAAGCTATTCCGGACGCCAAAGCTACTACCCATTGATGCCTTACCGGCTCATTATCCGCGTGGCCCGGCCACGGCATGGCGCAAATTCTGGTTATCATCCTTCCCACACCAGGCGTACACCGTGCTCTGGAGGTATTACGATCGTAAACTGCCAACACGCCAGCGCCTCCACCAGATTTGCCCGGATCAACATTTGGATCCTTTTTGCCTTCTATGTGGAGGCGTTGAAGACGATGAGCACTTTTTGTGGTCTTGCGTGCATAAAAAAGAAGCCTGGTCACGCATTGTAAATCTTTTTTACCGCCAATTGCAAGACTTACCTATGACTCTCTGTATTTAGGCTCGTCTACAGATATACAAGTACTCTCAGGTCTACGTGTCGATGGCCACACAATCATTGCTTGTACTGTCTGGGCTATCTGGCGTTTTGTCTTCGATGGTCGTACCTTCTGGCCCGACGAAGCTGCTGCACGAGCAACGCAAGCAATCAAACGTATACATGACGAAAGCTCCTATAGAGAAAGCCAGAAATCACTTCGATCAGATTAATGCAACCTTTTTTTTTTCCTTTTGTTTCATGCTTCTATTTTTTTTATATTCTTTAATAAGTACAAGCCAACTGGCGGTACTTGAATAAAATATACCATTTTACAAAAAAAAAAAAAAAAAAATTGAAGTGGAAATACTGTAATGACTTTTACAGGTACACAGCCAAGAGCCTTTAAAGATAGATGTTTTACACAAATATTAAACATTTACGTAGATTAATATTTTAAGATTTAATTTGCTAGCTCATTAACTTGCATTTATATCTTCTATGCGTTACTTTCTCTCTTTTCTGTTCATGAAAGAAAGGATATTTCTTTTAGGGTGTCGCAAACATTTAGTCGCAGTGAAAGAGCTGTACAACTTAATAAACTAGCTGTGTGATTTCAAATCCAATCAAAATTTTACAAGAAAGCTCCCTTTTAAGCCATAGATTCCCCAAAGATTTTGTGCTCCCAAACAGTTCGAAAAAGGTAAAACTTATGCCTTTAAACTAAACTCTTTTTGGAGTTTAAATTAGAAGAAACTTCATCGGGTGTGTAAAAACATAGCGCCCTCGTTCTTGTTTTCTTCAACTATTTCCCCCCTTCTTTTTCCTTTTTCTTTCTTTTATAAAAAGATTACTATCTTCAAGTAATAAATTCAGTTCTTTTGAATATAAATGAACCATTTACTTGAACATCAAACTGCCCCTGAAAGTACTAGAGGTTTATTTGATTCCCCTGCTCCTGTAAAAACGATAAACAAAAAAAGCGAGAAAAGGACAACTCAAAGTAAAACACTAAATAATACTTCTACTTTTAGACTAGTATCAATCGAGAGAGTGTCCCTGTTTATGAAAAAAGACGTTCTTTAGGCACTGATTCGTTATCTAACGTAAGGTCCCCCAATTCTCACCATCAACGTTCCAGGTCAGCTAGTGCATCCGATTTTCGCTTATCCAATCATAATGGACGCCGAAGCACTCAGTTTGGACTGCAAACTTTGTTAGAGGAAGACGACAAGAATAAGAAAAAAGATGTTAATGTAGATTCACTACAAGAGATGATCAATACGCTGAAAAACTTGCCGCCTGTAATTTCTCCTGCTATTGGAAACAGAAAGCAACAGAGTATATCCACAATCATTCCTTCAAGCGGAGGAGGAAATACAAATCATCAGGTCACCTTTCATAATAGAAGGACGTCATACAGTGGTTATAATATACAATCAAGTAATATTGACACTTTCCAGAGCAACCCAGCTGATAGATATCGTTACAAGCGTTCTCAAAGTGTTTCAGGGCCTTCAGAAAGAAGCAACAATATGATACATTTATTATCTCGCGACCAAGCTCTTGCTGAAGCTGAGGCAAAACTAATGGGTACCCACGGCGGAAAACCTGAAAACATGATCAACAAACGTAATTTTGACAATTTTCAGAGAGGTCCTCGTAATTTGTCAAGACGCTACTCAGAATCTTCTAGCAGTAATGTTGGCCCCTTAAATGGTGGGTTTCTATCTGAACGTTCGTCACTTCAAATGCCTACTCTGAATGAACACGAGCCCATCAGCAGCCCTATTGATGGCTTGGGAAACAAGCGTAAAATAATATTCAGCAAGCCTCTTGACTTATCGGCAGCCAATAACACTTTCGACAACGACTTTTCTTTGGATAATAATCACTATGGGTCTCAGCGAAGATTATCCCTAAGAAATTCTGGTTCTCATAACTTAGATATTGACTGGAGATCACCGGCCACCAGTCAAAATACGATCAGCAACCGCCATTCTTTCCATTTTGTTCCTTTTACTCCAACTCGTGTCAATTTTGCCCGTGATGATGCAAATCCTCATCAGCGTCGTCCACTGTTTATTGCACATCTACCTTTTTCGGCTCTTACGCCCTTATTCCGCGCTCGACAGCTTGTTCAAGGTACATTGAGAGTCAACAAACGCAATAGAAGCGATGCATATGTATTTTGTGAAGAGTTGGATGCGGATATCTATATTTGTGGTTCCCGAGATAGAAATCGAGCACTCGAAGGCGATGTGGTTGCTGTTAGACTAGCTGATGTTGATAAAGTTTTACGTGAAAAAAATGAGAAAGAAGAAGCCAAGTTAGCACGCAATGGCGGTCAACAAAAGGTCCGTTTGCCAGATGAAGAGGACGAGAACGAAATTATCTTTGGTGGAGACGAGGATGTTAAGGTTTTGAAACCTAAATATTGTGGTATCGTTGTAGCAATTCTTGAAAGAGCTCAAAATCAAGTATTTTCAGGGTAAGAACTGCCCCCAAAGCGACTGGGGTTTTTATACATGGCGTTCTAACTGCCTTATTGCAGAACATTAACATTAATGCGGCCTAACAATAAACGTGCCCAAGAAGAAGAGGCTAAGAAATTACTTGATGGGTACGATACTTCAAACCAGCAGAAGGAAGCACCAAGGATTGTGTGGTTTAAGGCAAGTGACAAGCGTGTTCCTTTAATTGCTATCCCGATTGAACAAGCTCCAGACGATTTTGTTGAAAACAGTCAAGAGTACTCCAAGCGTTTATTTGTGGTATGCAGTGAATATAATCATAAAGTTTGATGAAGATCCTAATTTACTTTTCTAAATGTAATAATCAGGGCACTACCAAACGATGGCCTATTACCTCGCTCCATCCCTTTGGTAGCTTAGAGGAGGAAATAGGCTCTGTTTATGAGCTAGAGACACAAACTAAGGCTATTCTGGCAGACAATAACGTTACCAATTCGGAGTTCTCAGAAGCTGTTCAGAGCTGTTTACCACCTTTATCCTTTGACTGTGGTAGTGACATTGATAATTCTCGCCGAGATCTTAGGGACACTACTGTCACTTTTACAATTGATCCTAAAGGCTCTAATGGTAAGATGCATATTTTGTTAAATAAGGTCAGAATCTTATTCGTATCTTGCATAGTCCTTGACGATGCTTTGTCTATTAAGAAAGTTGATAAGGGTATATGGGAAATTGGTGTACATGTCAGCGATGTAACGTACTTCATTAAGTCACAAACACCACTGGATAAAGAAGCTAGAGCAAGAGGTGTCCGTGTTGACTTAGTTCACTCGCATGTTCCTATGATACCTGAGATTTTGACAGAGCAAATAACAAACTTGGTACCTAATAAATCAAGGTATATTATAAAAAATAGATTTAAAAACAATATGTTCAACATTTATACATTAGATTTACATTCTCTGTTATTTGGAAGATTGATAGTAGTGGTAATGTAATTGATACTTGGTACGGAAAGACTATTATAAGGTGAGATAGAAAAGAACTCAAATAAATAACTTTTACTAATTAAGTGAACCAAAAAGATCTTCAGCAAAGCTTACATATGATGAGGCTCAAGATATATTGGACAATACCTTGACTAGCGACACTCAAGTTACCAAAAGTATCAAATCCTTATACCATGTTGCCACTATCTTACATAATAAACGCAAGGAAAAAGGAGTCTTTAGTCAAATGCGCGAAACACTTGAATTTGAAGTTGAAGACAGAGATTACCAAAACGTTTCTTCAATTACTGCTGCTCGTAGAAAGCCAGCCTCTATTATTGTAAAAGAATTTCTTCTTTTGGCAAATACAAGTGTTGCCCAAAAGATTGCAATGCACTTTCCAGAGCAGGCTTTATTACGTCGTCACTCACCTCCTGATCCTCGTAAGATTGTAAGTATTTTTTATCCAAACTTTGTATTTGTTACTTATATATTGATTAGAATGAACTTTGTGATTATGCCTCCAATTACTTAGGTGTACAATTGGATTCTACAAGCACCAGTACATTACAGCATTCTATTGAATCAATTCAAGAGCCTAAGCTGCGCAAATTAGTATCTATCCTTGTACTAAAAACTCTCCAAACGCCTAAATATTTCTGTGCTGGTAGCGTGGATACTGCCAAATTCTCTCATTATGCTCTTAATGCCCCCTTATTTACACATTTCACCGCACCTAGTAGACGATTTGCTGATATTGTTGTCCACCGTCAGCTGGAAGCTGCTTTAACTGCGGAAGGTAACCAAAGAGTATAGAATAGGGTTGTATCATTTGCTTATAATCTTATAGAAAAACATTTTGTACTTGACAAAGATGTTGTTCAGAAGCTTGCACAGCACTGCAACGTCAAAAAGGATGCAGCCATATGCGCTAGAGAACAAAGTAGCCTTACAATTTTGTCTTTCTATTTGCATAAGCAAGCTCAGCACTCTTCCATTTTGGCAGACAACAACGGTCTTTCAGCTACTTTTCGAGAAGCCGTAGTAATAGCAGTGTTTGAACAATTCTTTGATGTTATGGTTCCAGATTTGAATATCGAAAGACGTATACATCTTGCTTGTCTACCAGTCTGGAGATCTGATTATAACCAAATCAAACGAACGTTAACCATGTTTTGGAGAAAAGGTGTAAATACTTCGACAGGCGCAAAGATTGAGTGGAACTATGACGATGAAGAAGAAGATGTGGATGAAGAAGCTCTTTTGGAAGAAATGAATAATGTTAGCCCAACCAAAACTTCATCAGCACCTTTAAGCGAGATAGGAGAAGATGAGGAAGAAAGCGCGCTAAAAGATCATCAAATGTACTTGAAAAGTAATGGTGCAGATAGTAGCCTAGTCTCTAATAGCATGCTACCATTTAATGTTATTCCTAACAAATCTGCATCAACTCCAATCATCCGTCGTCCAGAAACTACTAAGTCAGCTAGTAAGCGAGCATCTATTGTACACGCAAGATTGTCAGATAGCACTGCATACAATACTGAACAAGGTTATCAAACTATAAAAGCTTTGGACAAGATTCGAGTAGTCATCACCGTCGATTTGGCTAGAACCCCTCCAAACATTCGTGTATTAGCTGTTAATCCTTTTTCCTAACTCCTTCATACCCACCTATTTTATCTTTGTTGATATTTTTTTGTTATATCCTTCCTGCTTTATATATTTACTGTTAGTTTTTTTCTTTGCACTCATGTACATGCGTACATGTTTTCATTTTGTTTTCAGTAAATAAAGCTTTGTACAGTCTGACTGAGAAAATTAGTGTTCTTTTTCCAGGAACATGCTGTATTTAAAAAAGAAAAATATTTCAAGATCTTCTGCTTTACGCTATTACTGAATTAGAGTATCAACAATTAAAGATACATACCTGAGTAGTATACATAAAGGGAATGCCTGAAAATGATTTTGATAATTACATTTTACATTGCTATCATCTGGATTTGATTGATTGTCGAAAAATGCGACATGGATTTTAGCAAATGCATAATTTTGAGTCATTGTGATTGGACTGCTTTTGCTAGTTTGATCTCATATAATCTATCTTTCATCTTCCAGGTTTTCCTTGTTATCGCTAAAAAATGAAGTTTGGAAATTATCTGAACGAGAGAAAAGAAAACTTGCCAAAAGAATACGCAGAACATTGTATAGATTACGATGACCTGAAAAATTTTTTAAAGCTGAACGTTTACGCAAATACAATCAAACTTGACGCAAAAGAAGAGCAATTATCCTCATTCACTCAGCTTGTCTCTGATCGTTTAGGTCAACTCCAGAAATGTGAAGTTGATTTTATCGAAAGACTGGATGAACAAGTAAAGAAGGCAACTGCCTTTTTTGAACTTGAATCGCAAAATTTAGTAAAGGAAAGTCCTGAAATAATGACAACAAAATCTTTGGACGCAACCACCAATCTGTTGAAAAGGATTATACTTCTAGAAAGATTTGTTTTTTTGAATTATACAGGCATCACAAAAATCCTTAAGAAGAATGATCGCCACTCTGGACTTTCTTTATCAGAACCCTACTTACAACGTGTTGCTTCTCTTCCTTTGGTCAAAGCTGAAGAATTGACTGAATTAAAGAAGATTGTTATGACCAAGCTTAATCAACAACACGCAGATGTTCACGAAGCAGCTATGTCCAATATCAACGTTGCTTCACCTAGAATGTACAGAAGCAGATCACGACACAATTTAAATCCTTCTGCTGTTTTACCACCTACTTTTGTTGGTCCTAACCAGAAAGTTTTGGTTTCCATGTCTGGACCTCATGGTACTGATATTGTTGGTGCTGTACTTGACTGCCTTGCTCGACACCCATGTGATGTAGAAGACTTCATGTTGTCTCGTTTGTACCACAATGTAACATTCGGCGCCTTGATCACATTGCAATCTGACAATGTAGCCATATTTCGCGATTTATCTGAAGCAGCTAATAAGTGGGATGCCAACTTAACTTATGATATACCGGATTCTCAAGCCACTGAACCTCTCATCAAAGAAGAGAAAGATAAAAAGGACAAGAAAAAGCAACAGACATCAGAACCTATCTATTTGCCTCCTTCTCTTGAAGAAGCACCTTATTCTGAACGTGACAAATATGCAGCAACTATTTTGAATCAAGATGGACTCACCTCAGTGCTCTTAAGCAAATGGACCCGTTTGTTGTTAAACCATCGTATTTCAGTTGAGAAGTTAGTAAGACTTAACAAAGGAAACAATAAGCTTTCCTGTGTTGATCTTCGATTAAGTGTTCCAAGAGGGATTGACATGAGCATTCTTCGTCAAGAACTTATTGAATTGTCATCAAGCCATGGAACAGACATCGCTTTTCAACGGGATGATGTCTTTAGAAAGAACAAGAGACTAGTTGTTTTCGACATGGACTCAACTTTGATTTATCAAGAAGTTATTGATGAAATCGCTAGATATGCTGGTGTTGTAGATAAAGTATCTGTAAGTAATCCATTCTATGCTTTGTTATTGTAATTCTCATTTCTTTTTTGTCTTCAGGCTATTACTGAAGCCGCTATGAATGGTGAAATCGACTTCAAGGAATCATTACGACGCAGAGTTGCTCTTTTGAATGGTACAAGTGTCAGCGTGCTTGAGAACGTTAAGCAAATCCTTACATTCACTGAAGGTGCCCGTTTCTTGTGTTCTGCTCTTAAAAAACTAGGTTTCAAATTGGCAGTTATTAGCGGTAAGTGAGCTCATATATAAAAATCATTCTTATTTATGCTTTAATTAGGTGGATTTTTACCTTTGGCTCGCTATGTCAAATCCGAATTGGGACTTGATTATGCCTTTGCAAACCAGGTAAAATAAATACATACTATTAAAAGAATATTTTCTGAACCCATCATAGCTCAAAGTTTCTTCCGATGGTTTAACCCTTACAGGAGAAACTGTTGGCCCCATTGTTGATGGAATCCGCAAGGCAGAGTTATTGGAAGTAATTGCTCAAGCAGAAGGTGTTACTTTGAATCAAGTTATCGCTGTAGGAGATGGTGCAAATGACTTGTGGATGCTTAACAAAGCAGGTTTAGGGATTGCGTTCAACGCTAAGCCTCGTGTACAGGAGAAAGCAGGCGCCAGAATTAACCAAAAGAGTTTGAAATATGTCTTAACGTTATTAGGATACTCTGATCAAGATATGGAAGAATTAAGCAATGATTACTAAATCATTGTAGAAATAGTAGAAGACAATGTGCTTAAACCTGTTCACTGCCAAGTATTTACAAACTCTGATGCTAAAGCACACACAGCCCACTTTAATTTTAGAAAAAAATAAAATGAAAAAAAATTAGAACATTTCTCGTAAGACAAATAAAATCTCCTTGCATGAATATATATCTTTCACTCTTCTAAAAATGTATCCATGTTTGCCATTTTATGATTTGAGCTACATTATCTAGTTATCTCTTGGTAACACTTGCGCCACATTTCAAAACGTATAGAAAGCCTTTCTCTAAACAATGAAAATATTACTGATTGAAGGAACAAAATGCTTGAGGAAATAAAAGCTGCATGATGGAGTCAATTGTAGCCTCAGTCGGTTTGCTAAATGATACAATTACGTACCTTCCCACGGAGGAAAATATAATATGATAAGCTGTTGCAATATCTGACAAGTATAATTCACTTAAAGCACAAATCATTAGGAAGTATTACCACTGATATTCACTTGTTATATCTTTTTTTAGTGTTCCTTAATAGTATAATCATGAAAAGACGCGACTTTTTTTTCTGCACGGAACCGTCGCTGAATTTGAAATAAATTAAAGCGAAAGATGCAAACCGTGGTTTTGCAGGAGGGAATAAACATTTTTTTTTTATTTATTGAAAACAACCTCATTAAAGCAACTATGTTCACAAGTAGGATTTATTCTGCTGTATATTCTGGTGTACCAGTATTTGAAATGATAGTCAATGGTGTCGCTGTAATGCGTAGACAGAAAGATTCATACATGAACGCAACACAAATTCTAAAGGTTGCAAACATTGATAAGGGAAAAAGAACAAAAATCTTAGAAAAAGAAATCTTGGTTGGCGAGCACGAAAAAGTACAGGGAGGATATGGAAAATATCAAGGAACTTGGTAAATCGCAAGCTCTTTGCTAACTCACGATCTTTCTAAAGTTCATTTGCAGGATCCCTTTTGAAAAGAGTAAGGAGCTAGCTGAGAGATATAGCGTGCTGCAAGCGTTAGGCCCATTATTGGAACTTGACGTAAACACTTCTCCTGCAATCAATAGCTCAGTATCTTTACCTACTAAAGAACAAGCTACTCTGGCTTTGAGAAGTCAGGGCTTTGAGAATACAAATGCAGCTCAGCAACAATCTTTAAATGAGCAACCCTCTAAGTCAGAATATTTAAATGTTGATGAAACAGCAAATAAAGATCAACAGCAACAACCTCAACAAGAAGTTCAAGCAAAAAAACAGAAAAACGTTCAACTTTTAGCATCAAGGCATAATCCTATGCAAACGCAACCAATTTCACCCAAGCCTATGCATCCGCCTCAGACACAGACACAAACACGTCCTTTTTCAACATTTGAAGAGGATGGAAAGCTACCAGCGCGTAAAAAAGTCAAAAAAACTGATACGTTACAGCCTTTGCAGAGTCATATGGAAAAACAAGAAAATTCAGAGAAATTGGAGCATTTAAACGAAATTTCAGTTACAGATGAAAATAATCGAAGTGTTCTAATGTCTATCTTCCTCTCAGATCAGCCAGATCAGGTGTTTGAACTCCTGCAAGCCGATCGGCCCTCCCTTGATATTGATATGGTCATTGACGAATCGGGCCATACGGCTCTTCATTGGGCAACTGCTTTAGCAAGAATTGGTACTGTTGAGAAATTAGTAGAAAGAGGGGCTAATGTTTCTTGTATGAGCTATACTGGTGAAACACCTCTTATGAGAGGTGTTTTAGTAACTAACAATTTTGATGATGGAACATTTCCAAAAATACTAGAATTGCTTGAAAGTTCAATTACAACACTTGACAACAAAAAAAGAAGCGTTTTGCACCATGCCTGTTTATCTGCTGGTGTTTCGGATCGTGTCAACGCAGCCGTGTATTATGTGGACTTCTTATTAAAAACCATAATGAAAAACGAAAAATACAAGCATATCATTGATCTTCAGGATTCTCTTGGTGACACTGCTACAACCATCGCAGCTCGATTAAATAATAGTGGAATTGTGGAGCTTTTATCGAAAGCAGGAGCTACCAGAGTGATGGAAAACAATGTGGGTCTAGTATCAGATGATTATGAAGAAGAAAGAACCCCAAATCCTAAAAATTACCAGGAGGTGAGTAATATATTTTCTGATAATTACAAGGCACTAAAAAATCACAATCAGGAAGAGCAAATCAACAGAATAGCGCAATCTGATTCATTTTCACTTTCTAAAAAGTTACATGGCCCTAGCCAAAGAGGAAAAGAAATTGTTGCAAGTAAATGATTACAAGGTTTTATATAGCATGTAATACTTAATTTTTTTTTAAAATAGCTGTACAGAAAATAGTCGATGCACTTGACAACGAATATGGTAACCAGCTTGAAAGTAAAGAGCAGCAATTAAATTCTATACAGCAAGAGCTTGACAACATAACAAAAGAGCTTGAGTCAACACGTAAAGAAGTCGAAAAACGTCAGATACAATCCCAGAAGCTTTCTGAAGCTCAACAGAAGACCCGTAATATAGAAAATGCACTAGAAGTTGGTTGGTCTCGGTTAGAGGAAATAATGGAAAAGGCAGGTGAAAAAATGCCAAATCGCATGGAAATTGATAGTTTTGATGAAAACGAAGATATTGACGAATTATTTGTTGTGAACAATTTGGATTTACCCAAAGATGCGACAGACGATGAAAAGAAGATTAAGATGAAAGAGCAAGTACAAAAACTGCAAGCAGTAGTGAATGCATACAAAATTAATGATGAGCTGCTCAAAAAAGAAATCAAAGAAATTCAAGACCAATTTGCAGAGAAGGAGACGCAGTGTAAACGACTAATTGCTGCATGCTGTAATCTTCCGATAGAAAAGATTGATGATCTAGTTGAGCCACTCACGTTAGCTATTGAGAGCGATCCACCTGATCTTGATCTTGCTCGAGTTATTGGCTTCATGGACAAAGTCAAAAGGCAAGGCGCTTTTCCAGAAGCCCCTATAACTTCAAGTATGAGCCCATTGAGAATGAATACTAGAGATTCCCCTTCGCTGCCCACTGATGCCAATACAAACGACGAAGCTGATCTTACAACGCCTCCAGAGGCTTGATATTTTTTTTTCTTTTTCTGTAAATAAAAGTAGTCTTAAGCTACATTATAATACATTGCTCTGTTTTGATTAGAAGAACGATATATGGACAATTTATTCTAAAACAATAAGCACAACAATAATATCTATGTTCAGAAATTACTGGTTGATATAATTTTGTTTATCAGCTCTTGTCAAATTAAAGATAGTGTCAGCATTAAATAACTATATCTGCTTATGAATAACTCTTTAAACATAATGGTCAGTTTTGCTTACAATGTTGTTGCAAAAGAAACGCTCTACTAGAATTTAGACAATAGTTAAAGTTCTGTGACTTCAGTCAAGTCATGTTTTTTATGCCAGATGAAGTTCTCAGTGGAAGCGTATTACTTTTTTTTCTTTATAATTTTTTAAATAATGCTGAGCAGTAGACTGCCCCAAGTCGCTTTGGCTATTGGTGTTGGCGTAGCAACTGGTGTTTATGTTTTCCAACCTTTGATAAAACAATATGAACAGTAAGTAGCTTTACTTAATATTGATAAAAATTTTTATATTTAATTTTCTTTTAGAGAAACAAAGGGTACTTGGGTTCTCCCAACTGATGAGGAAAGATTAAAGAAAATTCAAGAAAGAAGGGAAAAATAAACTAGTATATATTTTCTAATAGACAAAGAAAATGTAAAGAAGTACTTGGGGTCTTTCTTTTCCATCAATAAAAAGCACATTTCATAACTCTAATTACCAATTACTTTTATGGGAACTGTTTGAAGTTAAAAGTTTGAGGGCGACATTTTTTTTTCTAAAAATTTAAGTCTTTTTGAATATGTCAAATAAACCGCAACCTGTTGCTGTCGAAACACCAAAAGAAAATGAATCACTGTATGAACAAAAGAACGTTCATGAAGTGTACGAGATCATTGCCAATCATTTCAGTGACACACGCTACAAAGTAATTCTTTTTTTCTTTTTTGTAATTCATTTTATTCTAATTATGAAGAATAGCCTTGGCCTGTTGTCGAAAACTTCTTAAATGGCATGAAACCAGGAAGTTTAGGAGCTGATGTTGGCTGTGGTAATGGCAAATATATTGGTGTTAATCCTAATATTCTTATTCTTGGATCTGACAGGTAAAACAACATTTTAAATTTTGCAGATCGTTTTGAGTATTCATAAAATTGTTAAGGAGCTCAAATCTTATAAAGATTGTTAAAGAACGTGGCCACGAAGGGATGGTATCTGATGCATTGAATTTGCCGTATAGGGATAGCACATTTGTAAGTAGGAAAAGAGAAGCTTTGTAGGTGTACTTTTGTAGTAATCATTTCCACATTAGGACTTTGCGATATCAATAGCAGTTATCCATCATTTTGCTAGTCCAGAGAGAAGATTACAAGCTATAAAAGATATGGTCAAGATAGTAAGACCTGGAGGGAAAATACTTGTATTCGTATGGGCATTAGAGCAAACAAAATTTAGTAAACGTAATTTTGAACCTGGTCAGCAAGACGTTTTCGTGCCTTGGATGCTCACAAAGAAAAAGGAGGACAAAGAAGAAAATCCAGCAGTGTATAACAGATACTATCACTTGTTTAGAAAGGGTGAGTTAGATGCTCTATTTGAGCAAATAGAAGACCTTGTTATAGAAAATTCTGGATACGATAGAGATAATCATTATGTTATTGCATGTAAAAAATAAAAGACCTTTACATTGGTTACATTGATTTTTTTATTATTTGGGAGAGCAAGGATTTAAATGAGGATTTACTAGTCCAATCGAATGGTAGGAACTCCTAATTTTACAAATCGTTTAAACATGCTTTGTCTCATGTTGCTATATTGTTGAAGTGCCGCGTTCTTGACAACTGGTGACTGACTATCGTCACCAATAAGTACGATACGTTTTAAGCGATCCAAAATTTCTTTCGATTCTTGTAGTTGTAAAAGAATAAATGTTTCTATTTCTAGCATCTGATCGGCCTCTAACACAACGATATTATTATATTTAAAGTTGCACTTAATAAGCTCAGGTCGTTTTAAAGCAGCGTGGGTACATGTCATACCAACAATCTTTGCCTCCTTTGTTAACAAGTAGTTGGCGCGATCATAATCATATCTTAAAAGTTCGAATGGTCTAATACCCTCTAATTGGCCAAATACATTGTCAAAATATCGTTTGCATCCACTTGCAGATTCAAGAGCTTCCTCCAGACTCATTGAGTCAGTAAACACAGGCTTAGGAGCATGAGAAAAGAATTGAGCAAAAGGGAACGCATCACGAAGTTTCTCCACGGTGTCAATAGATTCGGCTGATTTTAAGAAGCTTTCCCAACGAGGCAAAACATGAACTTTATAAAAGTGACCAGCTGTTTCACAGGTAGAACCATGTTCACCAGGTACATTTAAAGAACGGGCAAGTTGATCAACTTGTTGTAAAAGAGAAATTCTACGCTCTAGAGTAGCAGGTATGCGGCTGTATTTACTGAAGCTAACTTCAGAGTTTAGCTCCTGCTCACCATGTCCAATGCGTATGAGGTGTCGAGATTGAACACCAAGTTCCACAACTATTTCGAATATTTTATCTAATGTTTCAATATTGCGGGTGATGATAAGTGTTCTTTGATCAGAGTAATTGCGATATAAGTTTGCAATAATTTGAACAGCAACTTCAGTTTTGCTAACATCAACATGACCCGCTATAGTCGTCAAACCATAATTCATTCCGGAATAGATAGCTTCTGCTTGTGCAGGTGAAAAGCGAATTTGATTTTGCTTGTCATTATTTGAAGGGTAAGGGCCATCATTGGGTACTTTGTAGGATTCAACTTCAAATGTCTCGGAAACAGCAATTTTGGCTTCCGTTTTTTTGGATTTCTTTGATTTTTTGACAGGCTTTTGATCTTCTTCCATCGAATCATTGAGTAATTTGAGACGATAAGGTGGTTGCAAAGGCTGTTCCCCACCAGGAGCGGGTTGAACGTTTTTATCAGGGAAACTGCTCTTCAAATGATCCCAATCGAGGAAAGTGTCAATTAAATCAAACTTCTCTAGACGATCTGCCATTTTAGTGTAATGAGCACTGGATGAATCGCCATAACCTAAAAATATTTTGTGAAGCCATTCAGGGACAGTAACGTCTGTCCCTGCTAAGTTTCTAATGGTTTCCAATACGGATTTGAAGTTGTTGTCTTCGGGTCTTCTACGTACAAGTACGTTGAATGTTGTATAAATATCTTCAGAATGTTTCTTGTTATATCTATCCATATCCCACTGAGAATATCCTTTAGCAGAATGCCAATTTTTATAATTTTGTATATTACCTTATATTGATTGGTATCCAATTGGACACGAATAGTACGCTCACTGCCTTTAATTTTATCTTTTCTATCTTCGGGATTTGGTCTAGATATTTCATCAATAGATCGTCCTAAACAAAGAGTTGTTTCTTTAGATAGTATTCATAATAATGATGCATTAATTATGTGTTACCATCAGCACCAATAAAATCAACAATTTCACAGCCACGAATGTACTTGATACCATAATGCTCTCTAAAACTTTCACCACTGCTCATCATGTTTAAAGAATCTTCTGTTGCTTCGATGGATACTAAAAACAAGGTATCACACTTGCGTAAAGCATCCCATTCATTACGCATATTACGCGCGTATGCACCAAGACTTATAGTGACCTAAAATAATACTACAAGTAAGAAACGATTTTAAATATAAATGCACTTGATTTACATCAGCTTTAACATAAGCGGGCTTGTCTTCTCCAAGTTTTGCATCAGCAATATCAACAACACTATATAAAAATAAGCATTGAGCGATGTGCGTTTATATGTGATTTATCCACTATACTTGAACGATTGGATCAATGTAGCCATACGAGCTTTGCCGCCAAATTCTGTTTTGCACTCTGGAAACTTCATTCTTGGTGACAATCTTTTCACTACATCTTCGATATCTCTTCTAACTTCACAGATGCTCCCAAGTCTAAAGAGAGTATGGTTTCTAAGCAAATAGTCATTGATAGTCAAGAACTGTAAATCCAATTTAGGCAAAGCAATGGACCGATCACCTCTGTAATTTTGTGTTTGAGTCAAACTATCATCAAATATGACTTTCTCATCAGGATACAATGGCTGATTGCTTATCTTCTTTATTTGGCTTTCCCGTTTTTCGTATTTTGCAACAAGTACATTGATCAAATATTCCTTTATATCCACGTCTATGTCAATCCCAACTGGTTGATTACGAATACCTAAGCTCTCACAAAGTTTCACAAGAGTATTTTCAGATAATGGTTTGAAATGCCACAATAAATCTTCACGTGTTTCAATAGATGACAGGTTCGCTAAAGGAAGTTCCTTGATTTGCTCTCTAAACTTTCGAAAAGCGATATGCTATCAATACAAAAAAAAAATGCATTTAGTATATTTTCAATGCTTGCTCTAGGTAATTATATTTACTTGTAGTTGAACAAGCTGCTGATAATGAGCTTCGATTATTGCAATATCTGTCAAGGCGACACCTGTTTGATCATTGACTTCGAATTTTGCGTAAAAGGACAAACTGTTCATAAGCTCTTTTAATAAATCAGTATCCTTGTTTTCTCTACGAGTAAACGGAGCCATTTGACATAGAACAATGACTTGGTGATCATCTAGTAGGGTGTTAAAAAATCTACGCGTTGGCAATCGAACTTCCAATCCAATTAAAAACTCAATAATGCGTTCACTATATTTAATAACCTCTTCATCAACTAAGGAAATCAATGCATTAGCATTTCTGTTTGTTACTTCCTCTTTTTATAAAACCTTCTCCCTCGGCAGGTATTCTGTATACAAGAAATACAAACTTTTTCAATAACAGACTTAACCAATTTCTTTCATATTCTAATTGTTCTCTTGTCGAATCATCTAATATACATGTCTTTTGGTTAGAGAAAGATCGCTACTCGCCTTCTTTCTGAAATGTTACCTGCTGCACTCAGCTTTTTGTTACTTGAATTCCACAATTTCTGAAGTGAAGGATATTCATTAAAGAGGCGCTCTCTCATTGAATCGTCTGCTAAGTTAATCCAGATGCTAATAGTGACTAGTTTGAGACACTCTGTTCGAACAAGTTCATTTTCAAAGCTTTGGAAGCAATGAATTAGAAAGACAAGTAATACTCTTTGACAAGTTATTGATAAGTCATCGCTGATGATTAGCTGAGTAACGCGTTGAAAAAGTGTTGAAAACTTTTCAGGATCTTCATTAAACACGTCTACATGTAAGTTTGGCTATAAGTTAGTAACAATCAGTCTTTTTTATGCTTTAGTATACCCCAAGCAATATTTTGACGAGATTTTTTCGACAGCCATTAAACCAATGGAAATAACATGATTCGTAGAGGCTTTTTTGTTGTAATGCGGCCAAAGATACTACAATAAAGCTATTAATCAATTTTGAGGATGCAGTAAGACATTTTACAAACCTTTTCTAAATATTGGGATGATTCCAAGAGCGCGAGTTTGTTTATAGCAAAATTAGAAGGTAATAGTTCATTATTAAAAATTTCTTCAACAACACTTGGCTTCCACTTGGCTTTGTTAGTAAGATGCACTTCAATAAGCTTTGAGATGCTATCAACACGAGGGAGCGTCTCACTTGCTGCATCCTGAGAAGGTAATGCCGAGTTTTGTGACATTGGCGCTTTTTACTAATAAAAAGAAAAATGCAGTAAAAAAAATACAGACAAAATTTATACTTAGCAAACATTTTACCGTCACATCACGGCTTTTTTCTTTCTCAAACAGTTTTACAAATGAGTGAACAACGTGAAGTTGGCTTTGGGCCAGGAAGAAGGAAAGCAGTTAGAAAAGGAATGTTTTCAAAGGATTGTACGTTTACTTGAAGAAAAGCAAAAGCATTCGTATGGAACATTTTATACTAATGCTGTCGTATAGTAAAATTATTAATGTATGGTTTTGGCGATGTTGCCAATCCTGCTTCAGATTCTATTGCAGTAATGGATGATTTAGTTATTGACTATATTACGGATATGGTAAATAGATCTAATATAGCTATTGATTTCTGTAAGAAATAATCTATTTATATAGTGTCAAAAAGCAGCACAGGTAGCAGACAATAGAGGCAAAGTTAAAGTAGAAGACTTCAAATTCGTTCTACGTAAAGATACAAAGAAGTTGGCACGTGTAGAAGAATTACTGTATATGAGTGAAGATATCAGACGAGCTAAACAATTATTTGACGAGAAGGAGATGGACCCAGCAGATGAAATTTAGCTGCATGCTTTTGTATATATTTTATTCAGCAATTTCAATAAACTTTTTATATCAGTGACCTTTTCACCACAGCGAAGGCAATACCATTCATTTCCAGTTATTGATAATTTTGACTGAATGCAATAATAACAGTATTGATGACCGCAGTTGGTTTCATAAGGGTTATAAACGTTAAAATCTTGATTTGTAGCATTATCATCACTATCGTGACATATAGCACATTGGTTTTCAGGTAACTGAGAATAACCTTTAGACGAAACAAGAAATGATTTTGGCAGTAGAGTGTGCATCACTTTCATTTTCAATTTTTCAACGTTAATTAATGGCACTAAAAACAATAGAAATTCCTTTTTTTTTTTTTGTCAACATTAAACCTTAAATACTATGCAAATAAAAACTTACTGTAAATGCGTGCCAAACCATTTGTCGGTTCAAAAATTCAAAACTAACTTGTCTATTCATCGATTTCTTTGAATAAACAAGTCTCATGGACAATAAGCGATCTATTAGCATGCGGTATTTCCCATTCCACAAAAACACAAGGAAATTAATGAGTGAGAATAGCTTCCAATATTTTTCGCCATATTGAAGCAATTTGTATATCTTATTTCTAATGTCATCCTCTTCTAGTTCTCCCCAACCTTTGTTTGTAGCAATCCTGCTTATCCTTGTCCACGCGTACTGTCCACCTACAGTCAGTATTCCATAAGATATTTTTTGTGCTTTGGTTAAAGGTGCATCTTTTGCAATAGATTCCACTTTTTGAATATAAGTTATAGGAATAAAATTCTTCTTTTTTCTTCATGTGCACTTACATGATCCCTTATGCATTCTTTCATTCCTGTATTTAAGGTTTTGAAGTTGTGCTCCGTAGGTTGTAGAGGAATTATATATTGAGAGCTTAAATAGTGTCAGATTTAATAAAGCAAGTAATTCTGGCTCAAATCGCTCTTTCATCGCAGGCTAATCTTAATGCATGAGCATTTCTTATATACGTAAATAGAAAGCTAGGCATACCTTGAAGAGTGAGAATGCGCTCCATAACTGCTCCTTTAAAATGTCAACTAGTTCATTATCCAGGATTTCAGAATCAAGCTGGCTGACTCTCATTACTTTTAAAGAAGAGCTCTTTAAGGAAGCTACAGACAGCCTAATCTTGTTTAGAATGGGTTGAATATTTTCCCAATTGGAGCTCCATTCAGTTGAAACAGGTTGTGAAGGTAAGAGCGACATTCTTTTTTTTTAAAAAAAAAAAATAGCACAACAAAGTGAAAGTGAAAAAAAGTTTACCGCATTTTATTTCATTACATAATCGCGAACCAGTTGTATTGGTAGGAATTCTCATGATAGATCGTAGGGAAAAAATGATCACATAAAGTAGACGTGAAGCACAGCGAATTTGATATGCTCAAAAACGAAAGTTTGAAACAATTAAAGAATTTTACAAGTATGTATTTATGAAGTAAAAAAGCAACATACATATAAAAGGATCTGTAATCTGGCTCGTACAACCTTGGAATGATCAATTGTGATTTTTCACATGTAAAGCCTAATTAAAGACTTTGAAGTTTTACCTTTCTTCTAGACATAGTGCTATTGTAGTAAAGTACATAAATGTTCTTTAAAAGTATTAAAAAGATTTAAGATTGCAAAAAAAAAATTGAATTTTTATATAAAATATGCTTACCAAAAGTATCAAGAATATTGTGCTTTCATTCGTAAACGATCCCATTTGTTTTGAATGAAGTTGTAATACGGGGTTTATTCGTTTTGAGAAAGATAAGGAAAATTGTACCCAAAACGGTATATTTTTCTATATCGACAGTTACCAATAATAACAACAACCAGGCTATTATCCTATTGGATTTTTCTAAAGCATTAGGTTTAGATTGATTTTTGTGCACCTTAAAGCTGTCCTTTCGGCCCGATTATTTTCTCAAATAACATTTGTTTTCATCTTTTATTGTAAAAAATCAATTAGAGCTTGAAATACATGTAAATTTCATATGTTAACTTTTTAATCACTCAATTCCCAATGAAATACTAAGATCCTTTCCAAAAGACAATCTCGGTAAACGTGGAGGAGTGCCATTGTTTTGAGAGCTTGTGGATAGGGTTTCTGGGGGAGGAGGAAGAGGAGGAAGAGGAGGTAAAGGTAACGCTTCTTCATTTTCTTCATCATCACTGTCTTCAAGGTAAACTTTAGTTAATCTTCTATTTTTTGCTGATGATGTTGGTATAGGTGGCAATGATGCATTCATATACCAATGAATATGTGACGAGTTATGAGATTCTATGCTATTTTGACGCTTGATTGTGGTATAATAATCATTATTGTAGTAGCCATTCATCATAAAAATTGAAGGTGTGTCAGAATCTGTAGTATGAGATAATGATCCACCTCTGGGAGGCATCACAGATGGACCCAGCTGAAATGAATCCGCAGTAAGAGAAGAAATTGTAGATAATGCAATACGACGACGTATTGCGTAACTTGTACGTGGTGTAAGTAACGTAGAGGATGCGATAGTATTCATAGCAGGGGACATGGCGTTTTCGACAAACGTTTCTTCTACTTGAGAGCCTTGGAATTCTTGTTCTCTAAGGGGTATAGTAGCTGGCAATCCAGGAGCTGCACTAAAGACTGGAGAAGGTGGTCTTGATTGAAGCGTAAGATGACTTTTGTTAGTGGACAATGTAGCTGATGAACTAAGACTTGGGGCATTCATACTTGATGCTTCTGAATGAATAGATTTTGTATCATCTTCCACCTGTTCTTTGCTTTTCTTTCTGTTAATATCTATTACCATGCTGTTGCTATCAGAAACAGTTTCATTCAAGTCTTTTTCCATGATAGGGCTCGTAGTGATCTGTGGTGAATTAATAAAACTGTGATTTACTCTGTCAAGAGCAGGAAGAACATCTGAACCAGAAGATTCACAACTAGCGGATATTTCTACTGTTTCAAGCGGGTTTGGCAGTGGGGCACTGGGTGGAGGGTAAGCAGGAGTTTCTAATTTTCCATTAGCAAGATCTACATTGATAGGAGATAGAGGTTTTCTGTATTGTCTCCTCATCGTGGGCGTCGTTGCTCTTGGTCTTTCTTCCTGTAGCCCCAAATTTTCTGGTGAGCGAGTTTCGTGAGAAACAGCAGCTGTACTAAGATCAAAAGCAGACGCAAATTTTTTGATGGAATTGCTTAGCCTTCCAGACCCATTGTTTAATGTGGGAGATACTGTTCTTTGCATTGAGGGATCTGGATGGTTGCCTTGACTAGTATGTGGTCTTTGATATTGTGGATCAAGAAACAACATTGATGTGGTTTTCATTGCTAGCATCTCATCATCATCGTCATCGCTATTAATAGGCATCATAGAGTTGTCTCTTAAAACACTTTCGAAATCTTTTTGAGTACTAATCTCAGCCGCATGCTGTGCAGATGCACGAGACTCTATCTTATACGGCAGATAGTCTGGGCGTGCTACTTCTTCAAATGCATATCGCATCATACTTTCGTTTGTTGAATCAGGCTCCTTTTGAGGGACTGAGGCAATAATGATGGGTATCTTGGCCTTGATTTCTTCATATTTTGAGCCAAACTGAAAAGTGACCTCAATTTGATGATAGATGGATACTAGCGGAGATTCTATAGTGCAAGCTAAATAGGGATGAAGGCGGTGACGAACAAGACAGGGCCTTTTCCATGCTGATACATTTGAATCAGGATAATGAATGAGTGCTGGTATAGTGCGTTTTCCATACTCTACATGGGAGTCTTTTAAATTGTTTGCTTCAGCTAATTTCCGTTCCAAATCAAAAACTAGAGAATCCATGTTGTACATGGAAAGATCTGTGTCAGATTTAGAGGGCGATTGGCGTCTTTGAATATAGAAATTTAGCATTTCTTATTTTTAAACTTGTTCAATGTTCTTACTTGTAAAGTTCAATTTGAACCAGTTGCGTCCTAATACTTTGAACTGGCTTTTGATCGGCAAAACTAATGTATCTAATGGCCATTGGGATGTATGTTTGTTGTAAGCAAATGATTTGTGGTGCATCAATTTCATAGTGGAACTTCCCAGGAATGGTCCTCTGTGAAATCTTAGTTTCTATTATTGGTGTAAGCTCTTTGTAAGGTAGTAAATGGCGATGTATGACAATTGGGTATTCCGTAGTAATAATTTTTGTTAAACCAATAGCTATTGATAAAATTACTTTGTAATTGATGATGGCGCGTTTTGTTAATAAACTTCGAGGGTATATATTTGGTATGTCTATTTCCCAGGGTATAACATGGTCTCCTGCTGGTAAAGTGGTTTTTCCGAACAAGGAGAGCTTGAGCTTCGGTAAGAGAGGAACAGACATGGTGTGACTGGGTAAATTGACTTGACTAAAGCCTTTGAACTTGACTGACATATTTCTAATCTTTACTGGCTTGATTAACTTCAGTCGCACTTCGCCTTTTAAAATCCTTGTTGTATCGGTTGAGTTTTCTGATTTCGGTGGGCCTATAAAATCTACTTGGGCCTCTTTAGGCTCAATTTCTATAGACTTAAAGCCTTCTTTCATGTCAAAAAACTTGGATTTTATTAATTGAAAAATTGTGGCAATTTTTTTGAAAAAAGAAAAAAGGGGGGAGTATAAATAGAAGGGAAATAATGTTATACAAGAAAAAGAAAGAGAACGAGAGAGAAAAAACAAAAGTTAGAACGAAATTAAAAAGAAGTTTAAGTAAATATTTGTGTGTCACCTTGCGTTGGGATAAAAAAAAAAGAGCGAAGGTTGCACTTGGTAGAACATTAATTTTTTTAAATAGGTTTCTTTTTTTATATAAATCTTAAGCAATGAAGCTCGTGCTTGGGTGCCTGTTCGCTTTAATTGCTCTAGAAATATACTATGCCCCATTTACGAAAGTAGAAGAAAGTTTCAACTTACAAGCAACCCACAACATTCTCAACCAAGTTAAACATTACGACCATCTTGAGTTCCCTGGTGTTGTGCCGCGAACTTTTGTGGGTGCAATGCTCTTAAGCGCTCTTTGTTGGCCATGGACAAAACTAATTCCTTCAATCACTTTGTTCGATCAGCAAATTCTTGTTCGTGCCACATTAGCCGCTATCATTGTTCTATCACTTGGGCAGTTCTCTCAAGGAATACGCGTTCTATTCAGTAAAAATACAGCAATCATCACCATCATGCTCATTGTCTGTCAATTCCATTTTATTTTTTGGTCTTCTCGAACTTTACCAAACACTTTAGCTTTACCCTTGGTTCACTTGGGACTGTCCCACTGGCTTAAAAGCATGGCACAAACCAGCGACCGTGCTTTTCATCTAAGACAAATGTCTCGATACCTTACCTTTGCTGGTATTGTGTTTAGGTTTGAGGTGGGGATCCTTTTGGTTATTTTGATATTCACAGAATGGATTTTTAGTCGATTTCATTTGATCAGTATAGTGAAGACAATAACGGCCACTGCATTACTTAGTTTAATCACCACTGTACCGCTTGATTCATACTTTTGGAATCAATTGCTTTGGCCAGAGGGTATGGTATTCTATTTCAATGCCATCTTAAATAAGAGCTCAGAGTGGGGAACGCTTCCATTTTACGCATACTTTACGAACTTTTTGCCACGATTGCTCCTTATTTCATATCCACTTATGATCGTTGCTTATGCCCGAGATGCTCGTGTTAGACGTGTACTCTGTCCTATGATCATTTACACTCTTGTGTTTTCTCTTGTTCCTCATAAGGAATGGAGATTTATTATTTATACTGTCCCTGTATTCACCGCAGCAGCCGCTACACAAGTAAATGCACTACTGATTTATCAACGTCGATCTTCCGCCGGCCGTTTTGGTTTACTACTACTTACAGGTGGTATACTAGCCTCATTCTTTGCTTCACTCATCATGTTTCAAATTTCTTCTCTAAACTATCCTGGTGGACAAGCACTGAAATCATTGCACATGATTGATGAAAGCACACCCTTCGTTTCTGTGCATATAGATGCCGAAACAGCCATGACCGGTGCGTCGCTTTTTGGCCAAACAAACACAAATTGGAAATACTCTAAAAATGAAAAACATACCACAGAGGAAGATTTTATTGAAGCACGATATACTCATATTTTGACAGCAAATCCTGAAAAGTTTAATAGCTCCTTATTTGAAACAGCTCATGTAACTTACGGTATTGGTAGCATCCAATTGATATTGCCCAACAAGATTTATCAAGATACAGGACCAAAGAAAGAAATTATCAATCTTTTCGGAATAGTACGTTTAGAGGTGGCATTGAGGCCCAAAATATACACACTTCGAGCAATTTATTCGCAAAAGACTTGGGTCCAAGCTTTGCTACGCAAATACCCAGTTATACTTTTTAGTAAAACGTATTGGTAAGTGAGACATACATTTGCTCATGTGTGCATCTGTTTATTAACCACACTATTAGTCCTTACTGTAAAAGGGCTAAGCAATTAATTGCCAGATATTCAAACAGCATAAAAATAATTGAAGTCGATTTAGAGGAAAACAGTCGGGATATCCAGTTGGCTTTGCATAGCATCTCTGGTCAATACACATTTCCTAACCTTTTCATTCATAGCCAAAGCTTTGGTGGGTTTGATAACCTATCAGAGTTGGATCGACAAGGGAAGTTGTCCAAACTCTTTTTAGAACAATAAAACTCAAGAACATGTGCACATATCATTTGTAATACTTCAACTTTTAACACTCATCGTTAAAAGCAAACGAAACCCCGTACTTTCCTTTTATGAATATATCATGTCTTGTTAAGCCCCTCAAAATACAAACAAATTTAAGTACAGGGAAACCATATAAAGAACTTGAGAAACAGTTACTGGGAAAAATTAATTCACCAGAAAATTGAGTTACTACAACATCTCGGCTTCGGCCGTTACAGAAACCCTTCATATACAATCCAAACACAGATGTATTTCACAATACACTTAGCCTAATTAAGTGAATAAAAAAAATACCATACCTAGTTTTAAAGATACTTTCGTAGTTTAGTCTATATAAACCTATCAACTTTTCATACTACCACGAGTAACCAACTTTCGAATAAAATAATCTTAATACAACACACAGAGCTATTAAAAAGTGCATATTAACCAAAAGATTAAAAAAATAACAAAAAGCTGGCTTGACTGACTTAAGAATAACATTCTTTTATTTTTGACCTCTAAACATCTTCATATCCACTTGATATTTGTAGTTTGTTTGAGATTATAATGTTTGAAAAAGTCTAGCATAAAAATACCAAATGACATCTAACCCTATTGTTCGTATATTAATTAAAAGCAATATGTCGTGATTAAATCTTAAAATAGACTATATCTTGATGAAAAATCATTATGTAATAAAGGTACACTGGGAAAATGTTAAAATGTATGTGCATTCACACGTCAAACGGATTTTCAAGCTGGTCTTTCTGGGTGGCCATAGCGGATATGAATGATATTGTTTTTTATTAATTAAATTAAGTTTATATCCAAATGTTTTGGCCAATCATTTTAGCTCATTACAATCTTGCTCTATAGTTTAAATTACAAATCAATAGTAATTTAAGTACAGATTCAGTAAGTAGATCAACTAACCCACTTTTCATATCTCCATATTTTAACTGTACTTTATAAGAATAAACTTTTAAAGACATATATAATAAGTATCAATAAAGCAAAATAGATCTAATAGCTAATGTTAATTACTTGCTTATGCAGAATGAGAACAAAAAAAAAAAAATGGGAACATCATACGTCGGGTAAAATATTTCCAACTAATATAATAAAATAGAAATATGTAACCAAGTCATCGCTGATAGAAGAACAAAAAGGGAGATTAAGAAAGTGTTGTATTCTTCAAATAAGAATCCCGCGCGTCATCTTCATACCAATAAACAAAAAACAAAACAAAAAAAAAATACATTATCATGAAAAAGGGTTTGCGAGACAAGAGGGTTAGCTAGTATAGTTGTTATACATTTATTATGAATCAATCTCAGGGTCCAAGGATCTGACTTGGTATGCTAGATTAAAGAAGTTGATTTAAGGATTAGATATACCAAATATGTATCTGTGTCACACTTGTTTTTTACGCTAAAAATATTAACGTAGTATTTACTTTGCAGAAGTCAACAATCATGAAAGCCCAAGATGACTGTTCTGTAGATTTTTATGTACATAGCACAGTGCGATTCTCTTGGATGAATTTAATCTCAGTTTATTCTATAGTGAAATAAGGAAGTGCAGCCATGTCCGAACACAAAGCGAAATAATAAAGAAATCACCATAACTTGAATATGAAAGACTTCTATATGGAGCATGGCAATGAAAATTTAGCTAAAGTGAGCAATATATAAGAATATACTTTCCTAAAACAAATAGTTATCGGACTACTATGCCTTATAGAAGTTAGGATTGGGAGGAACAAAATTTAAATTACTTAGTATGTCTAAAATAATTGGAATAATTTTTCAATTGGGAAAATAATGATAACAGTAATGATAGCTTTACTCAAAGGTTGCTCTGCAATATTGACATAAGTTGATTAAGAAGAACAAGCTTTTCATGCTTAAATAAAGTTTTCAGCTACAAACAATCTTTGCAAAAGATTTAAAAAATCTCATCAAGCAGAGGTCAATAAGCTAAGAAAAACAGATTGAAATGACAAGAACTAAAAAAAAGGAAGAAAAATAATCGTTCAACGACCCAATTTTGAGTCAGTTTTATAGTAAATTTATAGATATGTCAATATTGATGAAAGACGTAAAAAAGTGTATCTAGAAAATAGAAAGTATGTACAGGACCATTTATTTGAGCTTTTTTTTTTTTGAGATACTAGACAAATAATAACTTGAATAGATATGAAGCTTCATTTTTTATTTCGTTTAAACAAATAGATAGCAAATAATATGTTTAGAAAAAGTGTGTCATATCTTTAATATTGTTTTATGGACTTTCGCCATAAAATTTACCACCACTTTCTCGACCAATTAATAAAATTTTTTCTTTTTTGTTTTAGAAGTTGGAGATTCTCATCTATTCAAAGAGTTTTCGAAAATACAGCATATTTGTAAAAACAAAGCAGCAAGTTAAATTTGAAAAAGATGTGAGTTTAAACAAGTTCACTAATTGAGATTGAACACATGCAATTTATTTTTGCGAACCGCAAGTTCGTACTGGGAGTACTGTACTAAATCAAAGTGTTGAACTTATTACAACGACGCCACGTCTTCTAAAAGTAGAAATCTTCTTAGCTAATTACAAAATAATAGAGATTTTTCTAATAGGAGTGTAATACAAGGTAGCTAAAGCGTGCGCATGGTATTCAAGCCTTGCCAAAATATTAATTTTCATCAGAAAAAACTAGTTCAAATTACCTATAGTCCTTGATAATAGATAACTTTACTCTTGAAAAAAATTGTGATTGTTATAGTAAGTATAAATCAAGATTCCAGACACTTCACTTAAACAGTATCATCCGGGATATTTTTGTATATATCGCATGCATTTTTTTGACTATGTAATTGCATTAACTAAGAAAAAACTTTACTGTTTGCTGCAAAAATACCAATTAAGGCAAGCCATATGTCTTATAATGCAACTTAGTGTGAATTCTTTGAAGTATTTTATTTTTATACGTGCAGATTTTTCCATACTTGTTCATGTTTCTTAATTAAGATTCCTTAGGTTAAACAATTTATTATTTGCAACAATAAAAATGATAAATATTGAGATTTCAGATTTTTTAATATATTGAGAACATTAAGCACCTTTTATAGAAAAACTTCTTAAATTAAATTTCATATCCGCAAAAATGTGAAATGTTTGACACAAAGAAAAATGTAATTTTTAATACAATTAACTAAACAAATCATTCAACTTTATATATGAAATATACTAAAGAGAATACAACAGTTATGATGAAAATTTATAAGCTAGTAACTACGAACAACAGCGTACCACGAAAAAAGGACTCTTAGAATAGCCATTGTTAAAAAAACTTCCAATTACGTTCTAAGAAAACTCACTCTAATAATACTGAATCTCGATATCTTTAAATACTCATATTCTACAACAAATTTCTGCGAAAAAAATTCCATAAATTAGTTTACATCTCGCTTTTTTAAGTTTTCTCAGCTGTCGAGTTTGTACTTTTTAGCAGATTTGAATGCTTACTATACTTAAATCCTTTTTGATTCTGTCAATTTGGAGAGAAATTTTCATATTTGTTAATGTATGTTTTACAGGCTTCTTTCATGTCCTAAGAGATTAAAATTATGCTTTCAAAATACACAATTGATTGATAATAAAAGTCAAAAGATAAACAAGATTGGCCTTAGTGATAGACCTTTTTGTTGAAATAGGATTATATGAAACCCCTTGATAAATGTTCAGAAAGATATTATTATTAGTGTATCTCCATATTAAAAATATCAGAAGCAATTCTGGAATCAAATCATTAGCTTTCCATCTGCAAATTGTATTCAATTTCACAATTATTTTTATTCGCCTTTTTTTAACACGCTCTTTCTTGATTATTGATTTGTTCAAAATTCTTTTGATGTAACTACATAGTTAACACTCAAAAAACCTCTAATCACCTTCTATGATTCCTCATTGGTTAAATTCACATTTCATTATAAATAATGCTCTTTTTCGTGAGTTTTTAGGTGCCAGGGTCAATATCATTGAAAATACACAACACTTGATGCAAATATCGCCAATGGAGAGAAATGATATTTCTTCATAGAAGAAAGTAAATCATTTGAGATATTAAGCTATAGAGGGCTTCTTTTCGAGACCCTTAGCTTGTATAATGCTGTACTGGTACTTGGGAAGAGAGTATGACAATTTCTTCGCATTGGGTAATTTTCGAAGTCTTTATCAGACGAAAAGTCATAGCAACATTTCTGTTAGTACTATTGCAGTTTGTAACGCTACCAAATAGGTATTCATACTTTAAGTTATGATCCTTCTGTCCTTTTCTTTTTTATAAGAACTACCAAAAGCTTAATCAAGGAACTACTTGAATAAATTATCAGATTAAATAGCTATAAAAAGGCATTTAAAGGAAACTATATACATTATTATGCATGCATACAAGAAAACATTTGATTCGTTTGCTTGGCTCATTAAATAATATCACAATACAAGTACTGAAGCAAAAGAAAACATAGGAATAACATGCTAGCTTATATGAGGTACCTTTATTAATTTCTACTAGAAATAATCTCAAAATAAGGCAAGTAACTTATAAAGTATAGACATGCAAGTCTCATTTGAGCTTTATATAAAAGTTAATTCTATAGTAATAATCGTAAAATACAAGATAGAATATATACATATTTAATCTAAAGCCAGAATTGAATAAACATTTTGTAATTAAAAAAATTTGGAATTGAATATCTCTAATCCGATGAAGTACTAACAAGACAAATACCTTTGCAGTTAATATTGAATACATTGAAATTGATTTTATAACTGTTACTTGAGCTAACAAAAGACTAATAAATCTTTAAATAAAGCATGAGGACCACACGTAATCAATCTACAACGTTATTTATTTTATTTGTAATGCCAGAATCACCCAAGAGGCTAATATATAAATATTGAACACATAATAATAAGAAATGACTTTATATTCCTTTTTAAAAAAAGTTTCCCAAGCAGTTTCACAGCTGTTTGCTAAGTAATAAGATATCTTTGTAACTATCAAAATTTAAAACTATATAAAAACAGTGATAAGTTTTTTTTTATGATTAGAGCGACTAATAATTAAAGATACTGTATGATTCTTTTATAGTTATAAAAACTTGAAGCTATATCTAAATCCCATACTTTTACTCCGGGTTGTTGTATTATATTTTTAAATGTAAAAGTAGGTGTTAAATCTGCTTCTTTCATTATGCTTTAAACTCTAGGATCAATCGCTGCAAGACACTAACCGTTTCTCTTTCTCAAGCAAAGAGCACATAGGATGGAAAGACATGCTTGTTGTGAATCATATTTTTCAATTGCTTAATAAAAAAAAACCTATAGCTACCATCTACTAACGTTCCTCAATTGTAATCAGCACACAGCAAATAATAAGCTATTTACAAAGTATCAATGTGAAAGTTGAGAAACATGCTAATATCCTATCACAATAGGTCTATCCATATTGGGACCCAGAATGGTTACGAATGTATTTCTCTTTAGTCGAATATAATATAGTATTCGAACAGCGCATCCTCGCCAGAGTTTCTTTCAACAAATATGTTCTGCTTTTGCAAATTTTCTTAAGTATAAAATTTTTCACCGGTGAATTTTCAAGACCATCATAGATCCTGCAATGAGAAAGGTATAAACAAACATGGGTCTAGCCATGCAAACTTCTGTTCTTTCAATTGCAATAGCTTATTCCAATTTTCCAATCGACACAAATGACTCTCTTCAGGAATTCTTTGTTACAGATCTTATGAGATGCTATCTTTGTGTGCTGATGTTCTCGCTATTACCAATTCTATTTTACTTTTTCAGAAGGTTATAACGCTGATATTAAAGCTCGAATGCTTCCAATCCACATTCTCCACCTTTGATTAACTAGATCATGAAATTAACTGGATAGATCTGAATACTAGTCTAGATTTACTCTAGATGATCTTTATCATAAAAGCACCTATTCAAAGTTACTCTTGATAAAAGATGTATATATATTCAATCTTATCGATTGTAAGCCTAAACCCAAAGGTCCTTTACTGTCTGTGTAGCAATAGAGGAAGACTGAAGCATTCCTTATTCTTGTGCATATTGGCCAAGCATTTGAAGTGTGTTGTTCTTTTTGTCGACAGAAACTCATTCTACTATGATTTTAGAAGCTTTATATTCTCTTCTATCTATTAATGGCCTACACCTCTATCCAGTTCTCGTTTTACCCTACTTCTACTAGAAGGTACGTAATTCAAAAATCTTGATATGCTTCCTTTAGACAGCGCCTAGTCCATATGTTCTAGAGCTAGCAAACCCTCGTAGGATAAGTTTCGGCACTCCTAATGCCTCATCCAATATGAATCATTCTGTGCAACTTTATCTTTTGAAACTTCCCTCATGTTCCTGCCTGCATAAAATCATGCCCAACTACAGCGCAGATAAAGTATGCATGTTGTGTATTGCAATCGAAACAGATGAGCGCCTCATTTGGTCCTGCCTAGTCAAACGGCTTCTATAAGATATATTAGTGCATTGGTTCCTTGGTGGGCCTTTGCTATTATCTTTTGATCAAACATTTTGACCATCTCAAACAGCAGTCAAATACTATTGTATCGAAAACTTGGATCTTTTCAGTAATCATTTACAATGCTTTAAGTTTATAGAAACTACACTAGAAATATACTTTCGAGTATTCACCTTTTTGATCGAATGAAGCAGCAGCAAGAGCTACAAAATTACTTGGATGAGTCCCAAAAAAATCTACGTCATCTAAGAATGCATAAACCTGATAATCCAACACCTTATTAATTTATTGTTGTAATTTATTTCTTTAGTTAGGCCCATTTACACTGTGACAACAAACATGGAAAACTCATTTTTATCTTTATAGCACAATCCATGTGTTCTTGTATATTGGAATAAACAATACTCATGACCTAAACCACCTATATCAAGAATAGGCGATAAAATAAGCAGGTAAAAATCAATAATTAATCATAAAAGCGTCATTACCAATTTGTCTTAGAAAACTAAATTTAGCCCTTGCAGGCCAATTCATGTTTTTTTATTTTTTTCATTTTTTAGCTTGTATCGATATCATGTTTCTTTTCTGATCCCAATTTATAAACAGACTCCTTCAACACTTGATCAAAGCTATAACTCAATAAAATGTTGAAAAAATATGATTTGTATACGGAAACATAATAGATTCTATGTAATTTATGCTTTGGTTTAAATTTAAAACTCGAACAAAGACGCGGCAAGGAGCATATATCACTTGAGAATGTAAATGAAATTACATTTAATGCTTTCTTTTTAAATTGATATTATCTAAGAGACTTCAAATTCATTACTAAAAATAGTATAAACTGCAAAAGAATAGATGTTTAATATCTCTATGGAGCTGTAAGGATGAGCAAAGGTTTTGTAATTATCTCAGTAAATTTCTTTAATAAATGGGAGAAAAAAGAAAAAGGGTCAATAACATAAAAAAGGAAAATGTTATTTACCTTATTAATTAAGGAAAGTGTAGTGATGCTATATGCCAAAAAATGGTGGATGCAAGATCGATAGCTATCTGAACAAAAAACAAAGCTTTTTTTATGTAAATGCACTCCTATACATTGCTCTTTGCCACTTTTTTCTTTTCATTCATAGCATATCTCGTTATACAAAGCTTCACAATTTATTGATTCCCTGCGATGTTTACAGTTGTATTCATTTAAAAATTATGATGAAATGTCTTGTGCTTATCAATTGAGGAGCTATGAATTCACGGCAAAACGTATTTGTATTCTATCGGCAAAGCAATAACACCTTAATTTCTCCACAGTTTATTTGTTTATATAAAAAGAAAAAAAAAAAGAGGGGGGGTATAAATAAGACAAAATGTGTATGTGTTGATAAATAAGCATGGAGAGTTTAAAATATGTGTGTGTGCTTAAGTAGTGTTCATTACTTCTTCTCTTTAGACTTGTCATCAGCATTAAATGAAGTTGAAGATTGAGCTGCTATATAAAAAAAATAAACTTTAATAAAATTATGTTTCATTCATTATATAACTGACGCACAATATGTGTTTAAAAAATCATCTATGTTGAGATATTCTATACCACTGCTTCCTTCTAAAGAGAGCTTTTCTGCTTCCAATCCAAGCTCTGTTGCTAGTTTCTTTAAACTAGCATCCAAGTCGTAGTTTGTTGTCAATGGATCGGATGGCGAAATAGGTGTACTTACTGTAGGTGTTCCTTCTTCAGAAGTTGTACTAATAGGCGTCTCTAATATAGGCGATAAAGTGTTGATTGTGGGGGTTACTGTCGATTGGGCTTTTACATTTGCTTCAGTCGAAGTATTAAAATAAGAAGTATTGGTCAATTGGTTAAACAGTGTAGGATTAGAGTTTGCTAAGCTAATCAAGCTCTGGAATTGTGGTGCATTAAGCAAAGAAGAAAAGTCTATTGTGTTTGGTACGGTTGTAAGTGCATTAGAAACAGGTACACTATTTTTGTCATTAAAAGTTTTTAATGAGCGTAGATTGAGAGGAATAGAATCTATTAAAAGTTTAGAATCTAAAATTAAATTAAAATTGTCAAACTTACTCAATGATTCCGCTGTTGCTTTCTTAGTTTGGTTGTTTAATTCAATTGCATCAGCAAGATCAGATGTTGCATATTTGACATCTGAGGACAGTGGAATGCCAGTGTTGTTTTGCAAGTTAGGGGAACCATTTGCAAATTTCGTAGAGTTTAAAAAGTTTCTGGGATTATCTGAGTTTCCTTCTTCTTCATCGACGTTTTCAATTTTACAGCGTGGCCTTTTCTTTGAGGCTTCAGCTGTGCTAGCTTCAATCAGATATTGACGTTTACGTGGAGTAACTCCATGTTTGTTTTTATCACTTGAAAAGACTGAGGCCAAAAATTGCAAAATCTTGTCAATTGTCTCTTGGTGTCTAATATGTCTCTCTTTTGAAGCAACATTTTCTTGCCATAAAATTTCATTGTCGTTTTGAACATTTTTTAGTTCATTGCTAATAGACGTTTGATGCTTTTTAATAGCAGAGATTTCATCCAATATGTGGTGAATGTCTGCTGCGCCTGCTTCTTTTTCTTCTGGGTCACGTCCTTTCTTCCTTGTTACCAATAACAGTAAATCAGGTTGGCTGCGTTGAAAATGAGGATTGCTAAACTCCCAGCGTTCTGACTCTCCTTCTGCACTAAGAACTCCATTTTGAAGGTGTGGAACCTTATGAAATCCATACATGTTTAGCTGACGAACAAAGGACGAAAAATTGCTATGTTTGAAAAACCGAGGTAATACTCTTTTTGCAAATTCTTCATGATGGAGCACAAAGAATGAGAGACCATCGGGTGCCCACCGAATAAGATCGTCTGTAGACGAATCGTCAACCATTCTAAACAATTAATAATAATTAGATCAAGAATTCACCCATAAGCAATTGATTTACCCATAAAGTTTGTTAAGAAAAGCTGGGACATTCTGGAGTTTATTTCTTTGTGATTGAGATGAATTCACTACTAAGTTTGGACTTGCAGTCCTACTGGGCATCGCTTGTGAATTGATAGATGAAGTTTCTGACTGTGATATCGTCTCTGAGGAGAGTGAATCAAGAAGTGGGATAATTGCAGGTAATTCACTCATTCTTTTTCTAAAGTTGATCTTTATACCATGTATAAAAAAGGAGTTAAAAAAAAAATAGCTTTAAAAGATGTAGCTGAGAACGAATTTAATTACTGAAATCCAGTTTTTGATACGTTTGCTGAGAAATCAGATTGGATATCTTGCTGTGGCTGAAAATTTTTTTTTGAAATATATTCAAATACCGCTTAAAAACTTGCACTTTTGAACGAAAAAGAATGCATGAGTAAAGAAATAACTGTAAGATAATTTTTTCTGATTTGAGATAACTAAGGAGTATAAGAAAATGCCCCATTAGGAGAAGAATACGATGAACTAAGCTTGGAACCTAAAAAAAAGCGCCAATTCATTTTTGCGCTCGGCATTGAATCAATAAGTATGCTTTGCGTATTTAGTGATATCTTTTTAATTCTACTAAGAATGATTATTAAACATGAAACTTCAATAATATAAGTGCATACAAAAGGCTATTTAGGTGACAATATCCAAGCTACTTGGAAAACAAGAAGGAGCCATCAAAATATCCAGAAAGTAAAGTTAGTGACGTAGGCATATAAGGATAAAGTGTGGAGGGAAGGTTTGTTTTATTCCCCATTTTAAAGGGTATAATAAAGCAGGGTGTCCTTGAGTAGCTAGTTTCATTATTAATAATTTAGTGCGATTACCTATTGTCCTTTTTAGTTTGCCAGCTCAAGGAGAGTGCATATACGCCAGTTTGCACAGCTTTCTAATATAATTAGTGATCTTTATACAGATTGTTTACTAATCGTCTTTTGCTATTACTTGCCTTTTATCATCTTACTATTATGTTAAATATATATATATATATATATATATATATATATATAGCAATTTACTTTTTCATTTGCACATGCGTAAGACTAAGAATAAAGCGATATATGCGTTCATTGTAAGCCGGTCTAGAATAACTTTTGCTTTATTGAAATATGCAGTTTTCAAAGGGATGTTATACGACAAAGTTCAAAGTTGAATTTTGTCTCACCAAAAATAAAATAAAAAAAGTAAATGGGTGCCTACAAACAATTGTTGTTATCTTTTGTTGCATTGCAGACGCTTCAGAGTATACTTGAATAGATGTATGAAGTATATTTACAAGTACACAATGAAGCCTAATATACAACGAGCCTATAATATCAAACCTTTATCTATTTCACATAGACCCTTTTTATAAATGCCTTGTATAATATATTTCACTGTGTTATATGAGAGACTGAAAATAATACCATGTAGCTAGGAGTTGAAACCTCCTTTTCTTTTTAATTCTCGTGTGATTTCCTTAGAAAGAAACTTTTATTTGTTCTCTCCTTTCTTGTTATTTATTGAACTTTTGAGAGCTCAGATATCAAAAAGAATTAAACCAATTACCCCTTTTTGCGATGTATCGTTTTTTGTTGTATCTCCTGTCTATCTTGTTTACTCCTTTTAATATCAAAAGTAAATATAAATTGAAGAGTAGAATACCAAATTCTTTTTCTCTTAATTGATTTAAAAACTGATAATATGGCATACAAATATTGGATGGCTATTTTGCTTCTTGCCCTGGTGACATCTACAGTGTCGAGCTTTGAACTGAACAAGGAAATCACTGGTATTCGAAGATTGAAAAAAAGAGAGTGCGACTTTACCTGCAGAAATGCAAACAACTGTGAGAGTCTTTGCATGAATTCTGGAGAAACAGACGTTTTATTATTAAGTGTGTGTCACGATGGAAAGTGTTATTGTGGTTTCATGCCAAGTGAATAAAATAAACAGTTTTTAAAATCCAGCTTCTTATTGTTGTGGCTTTTCTTTGAAGAAAAGCAAATTTATTTTTTTTTTCTTTTAAGCATAATCTTACATTAAATAGCATGGTCAAGGTAACAAAAATACGCGTTTCTATTATCTTATTGATTCTTAAAACTATATACTTATTAGACAATTGGTACTCACAGCGGTCATTTTCATTGGTAAAGTTTATTCTTGTTTCCTTCGAGCCAATTGTAATTAATATATATTTTATTTAGTGACGAAGCCCTAGCTATTGCTTTATTAAGAAGAACCGATGAATTCAAAGATGCTATCTTAGTCCGTACCCGTGATCCTGCAAAGCTGGCTGAATGTGATATTATTGTAGATGTCGGAGGTGTATATGATCCTGCCACTCATCGCTATGACCATCATCAGGTTAATACAATTTCTAAAATATATTTTTTAAATACATACAATACTAAATAATTGACAAATAGCGTGGTTTCACAGAAACTTTCGACGACAAGCACGCCACTAAATTAAGCTCTGCTGGTTTAGTATACAAGTAAAGGATTATTATTACTAGACAAATATGCAATTTCTAATTTGCATTGTTCTTTTAGACATTTTGGTAAGGAAGTTGTCGGTAAACTTCTTGGTGATGCAGTTTCACCAAGTGATGCTGAAAAGATCTATCTTAAGACATATGACGTAAATAGATATTGAGCATATGCCATAAGACAATGTTGATTGACTTATAGTTTTAAAAAGTGTTTTGTGGAAGCATTGGACGCTAACGACAATGGTATAAGCGCATATCCCAACAACATCACCCCTCTTTTCAAAGAAACTCCTACAAGTCTTCCTGACAGAGTCGCCAAGAAAAATCCTTCTTGGAATGAAGTGGTCACCAATGACGAGGTTGATGCACGTTTTGTCCAAGCATCTGAAATGGCTGGTGAAGAATTAGTTGATTATGTTCTTAGACTCAAAACGTCTTGGTTACCTGCTCGTACCCTTGTGGTTGAGGCTCTTGACAAAGCTGACGAAGTCCACTCTTCTGCTCGCATTATTGCCCTTGAGCGTTCTTGCCCTTGGAAGGAGCATTTACTTGAGCTTGAAAATGAACGTGGCTTAACTGGTGATAAGTCAATTCTTTATGTACTTTATCCTGAAGGCAGCCCCGAAGGAAACTGGAGAATTCAATGTGTCCCTGTTCGTCCTGAAGGTTTTGAAAATAGAAAGAGCTTACCTGAAGCATGGAGAGGCTTCCGTGACGATGAACTTAGCCGCATTTCTGGTATAGACAACTGTATCTTTGTGCATGCCGGTGGTTTCATTGGAGGCAACAAGACTCGTCAAGGTGCATGTGAAATGGCAAGATTAGCTTTAGAATTGTAAATAATATTGTTTCTTTCATTTCTATAATAAATTAAATAAAAGACCTTTGTCCCATTGTCTAAGGACAGCTATATTCTTTATTCTTGGCCAAAGTTGTTTTTGTATGATATTATCAAGCATTTTAAAAAGCATATAATTGTTTATTCTTTTCGAAGACCATATATACAGCTAATATCTTTTTGGTTATAGATTCACAACGACTATTTATGGGCTTATGCTGGTATATCTGGGCCTGTGATCCACTTGAAATGAAAACTTAAAGATTTTGGTAAAGAACAAAATTTCTCCTAACATCGTAAGAAAATTGAAATCGACGAGCATTTGCATTTTACTGCAAGTTTTCTTTTGGTTATGCAATGTAGCTTTTACTTCATCGAAGGAGCCCTTTTTTTGTAATGTTTCGCTTTTTGATTACTTTAATAAATTTAGTAATAGCTTGATAAACCTAGGTATCAAGACTGCTTACATTAATGTAATTTTTTTTAACTGTACAGCTTAACTTTTGTAATTTATCTTGAACAATACTTATATTTCATTAAAACTCGTGCTGTTGATGATCATATTTGCATTTTAGAACTAAATGGTTTCTATATTTTCGTTATTTTTGTTTAGATTTTGGAATTATCCTCTTTATTCCACAAACATACAGTAAAAAGTTTACATAGGCATGGCTCATAAAATAGAGTTTATGTTCCACATTTTTAAAGAACAGAAACAAAAAGTATCTAACATCATTGTAACAGTCACCCGAAACTGCTTATATAAGTTCATTTTAAAATGATTTTGACATTTGATCTTTTTTCAAATACTTTGCACTATGAATAGAAGTGACATACATCAAACGTTGAATGATCCGAACTCAACTTTTCCGACTGCAGAAGATATGATGCCTTCTAATGCTTTTTGTTTGGAAGATAGTCTTGAATTTTATGTGTCTGGGGTTGCTGATGGCTCATCTTCGCTGAGTACAGCTGACAGTGCTCTTCAAAGCTCTTTCATTGACAGTTTTTACAATCCTGAGCACGAAGGTTATGGTAACAGAAGACTGCAAGGCCTTCACCAATCTTTTGCTACCTTTCGACCTCCGTCACCTTCTGAACGCTGGAGAAACTATCTTGAAGCAGCACGCAGTAGCCTTATATTTTACACCAATACAGATGATACTCAAGAAGCCACAGACAATGATAGTTATTTTGATCAAAATAGCTCTAGCTCTTCACTTGATTTTTCTCAAACAGATGATGTGAATATTAATCACGTTCGAATCAATAGTCCCATACCAACACATCAGATAAGGCAATCTATGGCAGTACCACGTTTATTGGAGAGAAGAGTCTGTGATCCCAGTCGATTTAAAAATGGTGAAAGGCTGTTAAAGTTTGATGTTTTAGATCATGATGGATCACATATAAGGTATATATGAAAGTTCGCATGTCTAAAAAGTTGATAAAGGTAAACTAAAAATCAAGTAGCTTGAAGCATAAAGTGCAGAATATTCTAAAAAATGATGATACTGTATATTGGTAAGTTTAAACAAAGAAAAATTGAATAAATGTTTATCATCAAACAGTTATCAATAAATTCTCTTAGTTCATTGAGAGGTGGGGTTATCAATATTTTGCTCAAATACGTAGGCTATTCTGAAACTGGATACATGTCCGATACAATTTGCTCTCTTTCTCAGATAATCATTAAGTCACCCGAAAGAGGATACAGTTGCCCATGTAAGCAATAAGAAGGAAGAGAGTAATAATCAGTACCTATACTTACAACAAACACTTTAGGTTCAAGTGGTCTTGTATTCATTTCGCATAAGGAGATTGACGTTAGATGTAACTATAAAAGACTATTATTTATGGACTGAACACATTCTAATAGTTTTTTTTTTTTTTTTTTTTTTTTTTTTATAGCAACCAGCCAGTTTAATTCTTTTACGAAAGAAATTTACGAGCATTATGTTGCAAGCAAAGAGGGAAATTTAGATGATTCAGATCCAATAGGATATTTTTCACTTGACAGCATGAATTGTCAAAAAGATGTCATCAGGCTTTCTGACAGGTAAGTTCATGCAGTCTTTTTTTAAACAAAAATCTCTAAAATACAACCTTAGATCTGCTAAATATGTCCTAGTTAAGCTATTGGCAGCTCGTCGTGTAGGCAGCTCATCAACTGCTAGCAACACTGATCTGCAGTTTGTAGGGTTTGTTGGGCATTCTGGTCCAAGGTCTTTTGCTGGTGCAATGTTTCGATGAAATCATTGAACAGATTACTAGCTACAAGAATCTTCTTCCTAGAGCAATCTATAGTCGTCTTATGTAGTAAAATTGCAAACACGTATAGATACGCGTTATAAACAAAGTAAATAAAATTCAAAAATATTCAATCAAAATATATGATTCGGCATTTAATTTACCTTATTTTTGATTTCCAATGTTGACTGAGATGCAGCATTCGATGTATACTTATAGGTTCTTCATCATATATCTCCGTGTATAGTTGCAATGAGCTTCTATGTAGTTGCAAATCTGACCGAAGGCCTTTTCCTTACACAATATCACTTTATATTCGCGCAGTATAATATAAACTAAAACTCTTTAATATATTAAGACAAAGAGCCTTCTATATATAGATTTTCTACTGTTTATAATCTTACTAAAAATTAAATCCAAGCATAAACAATTGATTTCTCATGTTAGTTATTTAGAATATTCAGTCAATAGTTAGAACAGTGTTAATATTAAAGTACTTTATAATCCTTCGAATTTCATCTATACGCAGCAGTATTGGAATATATTGTATTTGATTAGCATATATATACATTTTTTATAAGTAAATCTTTATTACTATATGAAATATGTGCCTTTACCAATTGCTTTCTGAAGCATATGTAGTAGAACACAGCTATACAAATGCAGCATCCAATCGTTTCGGAATTTAAAAATACGATGAGGATGTTGGGTAACCTTGGCTGTATTCTTCGGAGGTTTAAAATTTTTACCTTTGCAGCCGTTGTTTTTTTTTTTTCCCTCTTTCATTGAAAAATATATATAAAAAGCCAAGCAGCAAAGGATTAATCCCTTTGTGTATGAAGTATAATAACCTTTAGTAATTCTATGTCTTCAGAAATTATATTATCAACACAGAAAACTTCTGGTAGACGAGGCAGACCTAGAAAGCACCCCTTAGATACCGACAAATTATTAAAACAACAAGAGAGAAAGCTACTTAGATTACAGCAGCAATTAGAAGAACAGAAAAGAAAATTACAGCAAAAAGAAATATATTCACTTGAAAACAAACCAAGAGAAGAATGTTCGTATAAAGACTTTTATCCCGATCTCAACATTAGAGAACCCTTATCAATTGTCATAAAATCGCCACCTACATCTATTGCTGAGGCAGAAAAATCAAAAGAGGCAGATCCTTTGAAATCACCTACTTCAGATGAATATGAAACAGCTTCAGAAGGAGAAGAAGCTGTTGAAATCGCGAATCCGATCATCAATCAACAACGTAAATTACCCATTCCTTCTTTTCAAGTAGACACCACCCATAACAGTGGTAACAATGAATTACCGATTTTTAAGAGACCTGAGAATCATTATATTCGATATACAGGTATCTCTTGGATAAATGATTTGATATCGGTTGTTTCTTATAAAAAAGTCTATTAGAGCCTTCAGAAAGCCAATTACTTAATACAATTGAATACGACATGGATGAACAAGGTAATATATTATTTATATGCGCTTGTAAATGTATAACCTTTTTTTTTTTTTCATAAAAAAGATGAGATATGGCTCAAGATACTGAATAACGAACGAAGGAAGGAAAAATTGGGTGAATTAACCGCAGATTTATTTGAAAACATTATTGACCAATTGGAAAAAGAGTGGTTTGATCTTGTAAGTTTTTATTATTGTCATTATTATTGGCGCATTTTATTTATGCAATTTTACTTAATAACAGGTTAAAAATTTACCCAAGAGGGTAAGTGAAGAGCTTACTTTTCCTGAAGATTCAAAATGCGCAATTTGTGACGACGGAGAGTGTGAAAACAGCAATGCTATTGTATTCTGTGACGGATGTAATCTAGCTGTTCATCAAGATTGTTACGGAGTTCCCTATATTCCAGAAGGTCAATGGCTTTGTAGAAAATGCATGGTCTCACCTGATAAACCAGTTTCTTGTATATTCTGTCCAACTGAAGGTGGTGCCTTTAAACAAACTACAACAAATCAGTGGGGACATTTGCTATGTGCTATTTGGATACCAGAAGTCAGTTTGGGCAATAGCGTTTATATGGAACCCATTGATAACATTGCAAACATCCCGAAAAGCAGATGGAAATTGACCTGTTATATTTGCCGACGACGCCAAGGAGCGTGTATACAATGTGATAACAAGCACTGCTTTACTGCCTTTCATGTCACATGTGCACGATGGGCTCGTCTTTATATGAAGATGAAGCCACCTAATAGCCATTATGATGATGTAGCCTTAAAAGCTTTTTGCGATAAACATACACCAAAAGACTATAAAGAACAAATTGACGTTAGTAAAAGTATTGCAGCAGCACAGCAATGGTTCTTAAATCAAAGACATAAGAAAAGGCAACAAATGCCGCGTAGAAGATACGTTGATGAAGAATTGGAAGCTGATAGTAGCGATAACCCTATTGAAGATAATGTACAGAAGAAAAAGTCCAAGAGAAAACGAAAAAATTCTGTCACCCAGCTCTTATCAACTTCTAAAGCTGCACGTGCTCACCAACATCATTATTCTGCAGGAGCCCCAGTTGCTCCACAATATATTATGCATAAATTAGAAAACATGAAGTGTGTTCGTGAAGCTAATCTGCGAAAGAAATCCTCACTGATTAAGAGCGTATGTCGATATTGGTCTCTTAAACGAGAGTCAAAGAGAGGTGCTCCTCTACTTAAGCGGTTACACCTTGAGGTAATTACAGTGATATATGTTCATACTGTATCTTATAAAATACTATGTATTTAGCCTTGGACCGCTTCAGCATCTCAGCTTAAAGAATCCGAAGTGGAAGCTGCGCAGAAAGCCTCGGTAATATATACATATTTATAAATGAACTCTATGGCTAAACTAGTGCTTTTTTTATATGTTTAGTCTTTGATGAACTTACGCTCTGATTTGGAGAAGGTTAGAATATTGACAGAACAAGTTCAAAAAAGGGAAAAGCAAAAATTGGATAGAGCACGTAAACAAAAGGCATACTTGGAGTTGATATTGTTTCCACTAGACTATGTAATTGGACCTGTTCTTGATCAAATTTCAGAGTAAATTTGTTTTGTTATAATTATAATATGATGTATTGATCAATTTTCTACCTTAGCTTGGATAAAAACGGAATATTTAGATACCCTGTAACACAAGAAATAGCACCGGATTATCAAACTATAGTGAAAGAGCCCATTTCATTTTCAGAAATAGCAGATAAGATAGAGTCCCATGCGTATACCGGCTTTGATCAATTTGAGGTAAGATATATAACATTGTGAGTGAATCGGCATAGATACTGACTTTAATTAGAATGACGTATCATTAATATGGAAGAATTGCATGACATATAATAGATCAGATACTTCTTATTATAAGCTAGCACAGCGTTTAAAAAGGGTGTCTGTGGGCTTAATAGCAAAAGCTAGAGAGGCATATGAGGCACTGGACACCGATAGACAAACCGGCTTCTTAAATGTTCAAGTTGATTCAGAAATATTTGCATTTGGAGATGATGAATCACATAGCCATGTGTGCGTTGAACTTAACCAAAATTCAGATGATTTAGCTAAAGAAAATAAACCTAATACAATTGAAAACGAGAAAGATCAGCAATTGGAAGAAGAGAAGGAGGATGATGAACAAAGTGCACCTGATAATGAGCCATTGACTCCTCCTCCACTAAAACCTACAGTTCATGCAAAAGCTAAATTACCAATCAAGCGTAAAGCTACAACTAAAAATACAGATGGGCCTCCAAAGAAACGCAAAGCTTTTATCAATCTTGTACAAGATTTGCCAGACAAATTCAAAATATCAAACACTCATCGGTTTTCTATGGAGCGTCGTTTAACAAGAAGTAAAACAGAAGAAAGTAAACGCTCACTGCGATCAAGGTCTACGCCAAGAGTTACATTAGAGAAAAAAGGAAAGAATTTGAACCCTTTGCGGCGAAAACCTGTGGTGGAAACAAAACGAACAAAAAATCAGAGATCATCAGGCATTGAACTTAATGAGCAAAACAAATCTGATACTCTTATGGATAAGAAAAAGTCACAAACTATATCATTTAAATTGCAATATAAAGACAAAGAAATTGTTTGGGCCCGAGTACCAGGGTATCCTTCACATCCAGCAGAAGTGAGTCCTTTGTAAATTATTGCTTAAAGACATGTATTAAAATGTGTTTATTAGATTGTTGAAGAAAAAAAACACAAGAACATCCCAGATAATGTGCTGGTATTAAAGTCAAACCCGTCTTATAAAAATAAAATACTCGTCAAATTTTTTGCTGTGAGTGAACTGCATACATGGTAAAGTATAATCATTCAATATCTAATGAAAAGAGGTTTTTAATTTGATTCTTTTTACTAGGGGATGGATAAACAAGCCAGATATTGAACCACTTGGAAACGAAGACATAGATATAAAAATGCTGTGGAAAGCAAAAAAGACAAAAAAGCATAATCGGATAAATGAAGTAAAGAAAGGCTATGAACACGCTTGTAAACTAAAGCACATTGATCCATCACCTTTCTTATTAACAGTTTTTCCAAACAAATGAATAAATAATAGATTTTTAACAATCAAATGCGGTCCCACTATTTTTTTTTTTTTTTTTTTTTTTGCTTTAGACTACCCATGCTTAGAAAACTACTTGCACAACAAACCATTCTGAAGAGATCTTATACTACAGCGCCTCAGTCTTTTCAAATTTTTGATCGATATGCGAAGCGCTTGCAAAAAGATAGAGCTGCTTCCAATGCTGAAGAAAGCAGAATTGTAGATTACCTCAAAGACGAGATCGCTGCTAGAGTTGCTGATAGATTTTTAGTAAAAAAAAAAAAAAGAAAAAAATATTAGAAAAAAAGAGGAAGAAGAGTAAAAAGCTAAATGCGCATTTGAAATAGGACATCAAAAGAGATCTCGATACAGTAGTAGATCTTGGTTCTGGTTGTGGTCACATAGCAAAGCATGTTACGAAAGACATGATGAAAAAGTTGATTATGTGCGATATGTCAGGTAAATTGTATGAAATTGTAAACATTCAGGTGATTTATTCATATTTTTATTGTTGCGAATATAGAAAAGGCATTATACAGAGATCAGGACGTTAAATATGCAGGTATATGGAATAAAAGAGAAAATTAACAGATATCTAAAAAAAGCTGTAGTATCCGTTGAAAGATTGCAGGTAGACGAAGAGGCTTTACCTTTCCCAGAAAATTCAATAGAGGCAGTTGTGAGCAGCTTATCACTAAATTGGGTAAACGATTTACCTGGCTCACTGATTCAAATCAAAAATTCACTCAAGCCTGATGGTGTGTTTCTTGGTGCCATGTTCGGAGGAGACACATTATTTGAGTTAAGAACATCACTTCAGCTGGCTGAAATGGAAAGAGAAAGCGGTGTATCTCCTCGCGTGTCACCGATGGCAGGTAAGCTTTAATACGTGACAGTTCCATTTTCATAAATGATACAAATCTTTCTTTATTCTACTATTTATAGATTCTAGCGATATGTCTAGGCTTTTAACTCGTGCTGGATTCTCTTTACCAACAGTTGATGTAGATGAAATTCAAGTCAACTATCCCAGTATGTTTGAATTGATAGAGGATTTAAAAGCTATGGGTGAAAGTAACGCAGTGCTTACGAGGTATCCAAAGCATTATTTTAATGCCATATTTATTAATTTATTTGTATATATTTAGACGCCCCTTTTTAAAGAGGGACACGCTTCTTGCTGCTGCATCAATCTATAAAGGTAGAGAAGCCATATACATTATACTCAAAGCGACGATTAAATTTCCCTTTTCCAATAGAGTTACATGGCAACTCTGATGGTTCAATTCCGGCAACTTTCCAAATTATTTATCTAGTAATAAGAAATAGAAAGGACAAAGTGCACAAATTTGTACTTACCATATTGTTCTAGATCGGATGGAAACCTTCTGAAAACACACCTTTGGCGAAAAAACGTGGATCGGCAAATGCCTCATTAAAGGATGTTTTGTAGACAACGGAGTGACACCTTTGATCTGTGCTATGATGAAAAAAGTTACAATTAAAATCATTCTTTATTTGTCTGTCAAACCAAATCTAATATGTAATTGATTAAAAAAGACCCATTTAATGTTTTTTTTTTGTAAATGCTTGCTTCATTTAGCAAAGATATGCTTTCTTTAATTTCATTTTAAGTAATCAAAAAATGACGATCTTCTATATCAATTGGTGATATGTCTGCCAATTTTGATAGTTACTAGACGTTATAAAGTAAAAGAATATGTGGAGAATGTAACCTATACTGGTTATTTGAACAAAATAAGTTATGGTAGCTATTCCTCCACTTTTTGTTTATTCCATCTAAATTTGTAGACTGGGTAACATGAAGTCTTTTATCGTTCCTTTTCTTGTTTCCATTTGCTGTTATACAGCAAAGGCAGCCTTTGTTAATAAGAGTGACTACACGGAAATCCAACGATTTTTATCAACCATGTTTGTTAACGAACCTCCCCCAGCACTTTTCCCCAGTATTTCACATCCGTATCCGCCTATTTATGCAGACCTTGAATCTGAAGAAGTTGTTCCAACAAACTCATGGCTTAGTAACTTATTTTATCCGAGTGTCCAAAACTTAGCACCCACTACACCTGATCCTTACATATTAAGACTTTTGGATGATTTTGGTGGAAATCCTGGCTTATCTATATCTCAGCCTTCAACAAAAGTAATAAAAGAAAAGCGAAATAATCAAGAAAGACATTGACAATGATTACATTTATTGTAGGTCATAGGTAGATACCAAACTACGAATAATGTACCTGAAACACCCGCAGGCTATATTATAAACGGTGTCGTTGTTGATCTTCGAATTACTTCAGCAGAATGGAGTAATCACCAACCAGTACCTACAGTTACCAGTTGGGATTTATTTGGAGCAAATTTGAAGTTAGCTGCCTCAAATGGATGTATACAATTCCCAATTGCTAGAGGAATGCCCTTTGTTACTGCTATTTATGACAATTTAACACCACAATTTTTTACACAACACGCAATCTTAAAAATTAATGGTAAAGATGCACAAAACGCTGATACATTTACAGGAAGAAAGTTCAAATTATCATTCAATGACAACCCCACAAGCACCTTCCTTATCTATGCTTTAGGCGAAGAGCCCTTAAGTTTGAAAAAGGTTGGACATAATAATCTTATTGCAAGTGGCATATACAGTGGCCTTATTCAAGTAGCAAAATTACCAAGCGAAGAAGGTGAGGGTACTTTAGATGCTAGTACAGGTATATGGGCCACTGGCGGTGATCTGGACTTAGACTTGGAAACGTAAAATAAAAGTAATATAATGTGAGAATAGGTAAACTGACATGCATTCCAATTCTTTAGAAATACATATAAAATACAATGGAAGACTGAAGGCAATCACTCCAAAAAGTTGTTGACATACGCATATCCTCATCATATGAAATCTTTTGTTCGAAATGGTGATATAAAAAGAACCAACTTAAGATTATTGTCATCTACAAAAGGACATATGCATGCAGTAGTCGGTAACTCTTGGACCCTTGCAGAGAAAGACCTGAGTACCATTGAGTGGTTCCCTCCTAATCCAGCGCCGGAGAAAACTACTCGGAATGAAATAATGGAAACTATAGTATCAGATGTTCAAATGAACTATACAAAGGAAACAATGAAAGGAGACAACTATTTTTCTGGAAAGGGATTACAGAAACTTGCTATGTTGGCCTTAATGTTAAATAAGCCAGAGATGACTTTTTTAAGAGATAAAGAGTTAGCGCAAGAGGCCTTAAACAAGATTAAAATGGCAATGATACCCTATATAGAGAATAAACAGCAAGATTCTTTCAAATATGATAGGGTTTATAAAGGTATTGTGGCTAAAGGAGGATTACCAAAGGAAATGGGTGGTACTGGTGATCGGAATGCAGCATTTGGTCATTCATACTACAATGATCATCATTATCATCAAGGTTACCTTATTGTTACAGGTAAAGAAATAATAGTTTTTAAACACACAGCTGATTCCATGCTTCTATTAGCTGCCATTATTCATTATCTGGATCCCTTATGGAGAGCTATACAAATCAAAGAATGGACCGAAACTCTAATTCGAGATGTCAATTGCCCACTAAAAGACGATCCTTATTTTGCTCAATTCAGAAATTGGGACTGGTTCGCTGGACATAGCTGGGCTGGGGGTATAAAAGTTGGTGGAGCACTAGATGGCCGTGATCAAGAATCTGTTCCAGAGGTGAGTTAATTAGTGAGCAAATAGCAGCAAAAAAAAAAAAAAAAAAAAAACTGAAGCCATTACCTCTTTTCGTGTAGTCAGTGAATTTCTACTGGGGTACAAAGCTTTGGGGACTAGCAACAAAAAATGATGAACTAGTCAAATTGGCGAACTTGCAACTAGCAGTTACAAAACGAACAGCCTATGAATATTTTTGGATGCTTGATGGAAATAAAAACAGACCTGCAGAGATGGTGAAGAATAAAGTAGCTGGGATTTACTTTGAACAAAAAGTTGATTATGTAAGAAATTTAAAAGGAGGTGAAATGGCACTATTTATTAATCCTTTTTTAATTGTTGCAAGACTACATACTTTGGCAGATATCTAGAATATATTCACGGCATTCAACAACTTCCAATGACACCCATGCTCGGATATTATATAAGAACACCTGAATTTGTAGGTTTTATGATTTTGTGAATATATTTGGTATTAATGCATTGAGCACAGGTAACTCAAGAGTGGGAACAAAAACTTAAGGATATTGCACCTACTGTAAACAATCCATGGGCCGGTGTCCTTTACCTTAATTATGCAATGGTGAACCCTGCAGAAACATATCCTATATTAAGAAGTGTCGATATAGATGATGGACAAACAAGATCGTACTCTCTTTACCTTGCAGCAACGCACCCTGACTTTTATAGAAGATGTAAGAATAAGTAAATTCAATAAAACAGACTACATGACTAAAGTGAATTTCATAAAATAGCTATTTCAAAGTATCTTGCAGAAAAGACAGGAAAAATATCATCGAGAAAACAAACCGTTTAGATTGTGCTATTTGTTTCTTTATTTTTAATTTATCTCAATTCATGATACCATCCTTTCTACATTACATGAAATAGCTTATATTTATTTTTCAATAAACAGATTAAATTAAGTATTTTTCTGCTAAAACTCTGTTATAATTAATATTAAAAAAAAAGTTATAATATTTGAGTAAACAATACAGATGCAAAAAAACCCTTTGTTTTCTCATGCAAGTATTCACTCAACAGCAAGAGCTCATGATTTCAAAAATGGCTGAACCCGACAAACACAGCAAAAAAAAAAAAAAAAAAAAAAAAAAAAAAAAAAAAAAAAAAAACCAATATTCAACCAATAGTTGATTTTCGTCGCTTTAATTTTTTTTTTTTTCATTTGCATAAATTATAAAAAAACATTTCCCACTCTCTTTTTTTTAAAAAATATCCCAACAATAATGAATCGACCCAGAAGAAATTCGGAAGCAGAACACCATGCTATTTATAAACGGACAAGTATTTCAAGAAAACCCGAAGAGCTTGTTGAAAGAAGAATGGCGCATGCTGAAACTTTGAGAAAAAAGCATAGAGAGCAACTTATTACTGCAAAGCGTTTTCGTAATTTGACAAGACATGAAGAGTATGAAAGTGCTGGTGAAGAAGAACCAGAGTCAGAGAAGAGAAATGAACATGATGGTATATGAGATCTAACCTTTTTTTTTTTATGTCCTAACAAAGAAGAATGATAGACGATATTAGTCCATATTACAGGTTGTCTACCAGACAAGTAGAATCACTTGCTAATGACTTGAAGAGTTATGATATGCGTACTCGAATTCAAGCAGCAAGTTACATTAGTAAATTTGTATTGGAGCCTGCTGAATCTTTGATCAAGTACATATCAGAAGGTGACTGTATTCAGGTGTTAACAGTAAGATAGAGAAGTTCCTCTTTATAATCTTTGTTATGAAAATTAAAAGAGGTTCGAAATTAGCAAATGATGACTGGACCAAACATTGAAGAGCAAATAGAAGCAACCCAGACAATTTCAAGTAAGAATTAAAAGAGAGAAAAAAAAGAGAGAATTCTTATCAGAAGTGTATACCAGATATTGCAGCTGGGCCCTATGAACTTTGGAAAAAGTCTATCTTTGCTGTGCCTTACCTTATTGCTCTTTTGGACTCTGACAATATGGTATATATTTAGAATTTCTTCCTTACAAACAAAAAAATGTAAGCTGATTTTTTGTGTTGCTGCATTAGAATCTTCGAGAAATTGCTGCTGGTGCTTTAGGCAATATAGCAGCGGAAGATTTGGGTGACATGAACGATGAAGATGACAAAACGAGAGCTATTATTCGTAATAATGGAGCAATCAAGCCTCTTACACGTATGCTTGATAGTGGAGACGTCCCTTTGATCCAGTCTGCATGCTTTGCGTTAGCCAATTTAGCACGCGGAGAAGAGAAAGAGCTTGAAGATTTCCTGAATGTTGGGTTGATTGATAAGCTCGTGAATCATTTGACCAATGATAACGATACAATCGTAGAAGTATGTTGGACAATCAGTTATTTGACAGCCGGCAGCGAAAAGTGCAGACAAGAGGCATTAGCAAAGGGCATCGCTGAACCTTTAGTGAAGGCATTGGTATCCTTGTCTGAACAAGGACCAGTCGTTCTACCTGCATTGCGTTCTTTAGGAAATTTATGTGGAAAGGAAGATAATTTGAGGATTTTAGTAGAGCAACCTTACTTCTTGCCAACTGTCTTAAAACTTGTTAACTCTGAGGAGAGGTAAAATAGAAGTTCAAAGGCGATAAACTCCAATTTATGCTTATCTAATTTATCCTAAAAACAAAAGAATTGTAAAGAAAGAAGCACTTTGGGTCATGTCAAATATCACGTCTTCGTAACAAGAAAAAAAAAAAAAGGCTTATTTTATAGCTTATAAGCTTACTTTTTTTTTCTTTTTTTATGTAGAGATAACACAATGATTATCGAGCAAGTACAAGGATTGAATGCAAATGAAGTATTATCAGAAGTGATGACTAAAGGCGCCTTTGATATTCGAAAAGGAGTAAAAAGTTTATGGGACATGTAAACATGCAAACTCAATTTAATTTACATAGGCTGCTTATTGTATTATGAATATTGCCAATCATGGGCCAGAATATTTGGATAGACTTTGTAGTAAACGAATGTTGACTGCATTCTTGGACCTTTTGAGATCTCAAGAAGCGGACATGATTAGGCTGGCATTGGGTTATATCGAATTGTTATTAACACAATCACCAAAAGTAAATTAAATCATAAAAATCCGGTATACTATAACCAAAACATGTTTGTAGGGTAAGGAGGTGATTGATAATACTTCTGAATGTATGGAAGCACTCGCCACTGTTACTCCTGCACCGGATCCAGAGCTTTTTGCATTTGCTAATAAGCTTGTTGACGAATATTTTGGAGAATCCCCTGAAATGAGTTGAAAATAAAAGTACATTTATTCTTTAAAGTTACGTTCACATTTGCGCACCCATCTTCTTCTTCGTGTCACATATTGCTCTGAATGTGAGTGCTTATTAATTCTTGGATTTTCCCAATTATTGTCTGTGTATACCCATCCTCCATTCTCAAGTGTAACAACAACTTCTAGAAAAAACAATAAGTGATAAAATAAAAATAAATAAAACAAGTACCAAGATTAAGTTTCTCATCTATCCAAGGACCAACTCCATCCAATCTCCAGTTGTCCTCTACCCAATGATATCCTTTGGGCGCGGGAAATTCTTCTTTTGGGCCATATTCGACTGTTCCTGAATAGTTTGTCCACAACCCACGCTCATCAGGAAGCATCTGTTAAACAATGTAAGCAAAAAGAATAAAGTTACATCTCTCTTTTTTACGTGGGGAACAAAACCACTACCAGACCACCAACGCTGATTCTCATAGAGTGACATTTCTTGGATATTGGCTTGATCATTCAAATTTTTTTCTAGTTGCAAGTACCATTGGAGAATGTTATTGAATTGAGACTGTCCCACATCGGTCAACTGGGGCATGAGCTCCTTCAGCAGATATTTTGTAAATCTAGTATTCAGTAAAAAGGCACACATGCCACCCACCAAGAAGATGATATTTAAAGGAATGAGCCAAATAGTGAAACAGAGAATAAAAAAAGACACCAAAGTTGCTTGAAATATATGCATTGTTTTGCCTTCTGAAGACCAATCAACGTGATGAGCATTAGAGGCCACTAGATCATAAAGATCGCTCATTTCTCCCATCATGTTTTGTAAGTTTTGCATGTTGCGGAGATATTCTGGTGAGGATTCATCAAAGGCAGGAAATAATGTGGCTGTAAAGTGTTCAAATCTCTTGCTACTACCACTAATGGATGCTTGCTGTTGTTGTTGACGTCTTTTATTATAGCCAGTAATAAGTATATTTATAAAGATAATGTGTGGTATCAGTAATAATAACTTTGGATAGAGACCTATTATGAATATATGAATTTAATTTGTATTAATGATTCTTTTTTTTTTAAAAAAAAAGAAGTGGTTACATAGCAAACAATAAATAAATAATGCAGCGAGGGTATCAGTAGGTTTATCCCAACTTAATAACAATATCACATTATCTCTAAAGGTAAACATTGGTCCACATCTTGAAACGAACCTGGAAAAGTTCTTTGCTGTATTTTGTGGATTAAGAGGTGGTAAATTAGCTAAATATTCATTAGTAGGTTGTGTATTATCTGATGCATTGATGGCTGCAGAAACAAGTATATTTTGAAATTCTTCTGAGCCTGCGATATTTTTAAGTTTAGAAAGTGAATCCTTTTCTTGAAGAGAGCGAAGGGATTTGGTAGCTGGTGAATCTAAATCTGATTTAATTGGTAGTTTGGTTGTTTCTTCTTCTACTGTTGCTGTTGTTGCTGTTATAGTTTGTTGCTTTTTACAAGTAATAACTTTATTTTGACATTGAAAGTGACAGACGATACCACAGTCTATACAACGACTACCCTGTTTCACTAGACCCCACAATAGACCTTGGCACTCATCACAATAAGTTGGTCTAGAAAAAGTATTTACTTTAAATGAATGTGAAGACATTAGAATAAAAAAAGAAGAAGAAAAATTAAGGATTTTTTTTCCCTTTTATTAGATTACAGCTGCACGTGAAAGTGTTGACTTGTATTTTTTTAAAGAGGCATATTCCACAGGGTTATTATTGATTCAAGTAAAAAAAAAAAAAAAAAAAAAAAAAAAAATGAACAGTATGAGAAACAAACATTTTTATTCAAACAAAGGTTTTCCGTATTCTACTAAGTATTTTGCATTAACTTCGTTTTCCTTGGCCAAGTCAAGCACAAGTTCTCTGATGTGGTCTCTACACCAGTGACGCAAATTGGCACAATCTTCCAATGGCTTTCTTGTTGATCGACTTAGGTTGAGAATAGCAACGAATATACGCCAAGAAGCAATAGCCTGCTTCAACATGTCATAATTTTTATCAATCAAAGCCATATGATACCAAGCGAATAAAGGTAATAATAATAATACGCATAGTAAACTAACCAGCCTGTATCCAGTCAACTTCCAGAGCATAAATATGAGTGAACCGTAAACTGGAAATGCTAAAATGACTGAAAATATGAGTTTATCTTGTGCAACTGATTCTGTGTAGGGTTCATAGGAATCAACTAATCTTCCTAATAGATAAAATGGTGAATTGATGATTATTCCAGGTAAGAAAAGGGGTATCTGAATGAGTAAAGATATCCAAGTTGATATTAATCTTAAACTTGCTTTGGTTACTGTTATTTGTTGATTTTCATACATGCTGATATCCATTGCATTCAATCCAAGTTGTTCCAATTGATTATTAAAAAGTAACAATCTCTTCTTCAATTCCATACGTTCTTTTCGATACAAACATTTTTCATCATTCAACGCTTCGGGATGAAACAGTGCAATAAAGCTATCATTAAATAAAAATAAATAAAAATTATACAAATTTCTTCATGTATTTCACCTTTGAGATACATGAACGTAATCTTCAAGTCTAACTCCTCGAGAATCACCAAATAATATAAACCTGGCTTGTTTAGCCGCATTTGTTACATCCCAATCTGGACTATTTATAGTACTACGTTCAACACCTTTTGCAATACGATCTGTCAATTTCTTTACCGTTGTCTTTGGATCATCATTAAACTCTTCAAGATCACGGAAAGTTTGTTCAATAGGCTCACCGTATTCAACTACAACTTCACTTCTCCATTTGTTTTTTGTGCTGTATGTTATTCCCACAGGTATGATTGAGATACTGTCATGTTGTCGATCTTCTTTAGAAGCAAGTTGTCCGAGATATTCAAACGCGGCCCATGAGATACCATCTTTGAAAGGTAAATGGTTGGGCGCAGTATATGACGTTCCCTCTGGAAACAAAGCAACTACTGCACCTTGATCAAGTGATTGTAGCGTATGTTCAAATAACTTGGCATTACTGTGAGTTTTTGTATCGACAGGTAGTACACCAGCTGCTTCTAATACTTTGCCAACAAGCGGTATACGAAAGAATCGAGCTAAAGCCCAAAAGTGGCAAGGTCTCGAATGCGGAAATGTGGCGATAAGTACAATAGGATCCAGCACCATGTTGGAATGGTTGGCTGCAACCAATAAAGGTCCTTCTGCAGATATAGGGACTTTACAAGTCACTTTTATTTTGCGAAAGTAAGCCCATAGAGCAAGCCTTGAAAGATATTGTAGTGTAATGTATGTTTTTCCTTCTCCTTGTCTTTCAAAGGAAGGCATATATATTGTTACTAGTATATAAAAAAAGTGAAAAGGAATAAAAGGCTCATTTTAAAAATTTTATTGCAAGCTGAGTGCTAAATATCATGTGATTCAGAACTATTATAGACTTCAATTATCGCATTGTAGAGCTGTAATCGCACATATTCCAACATGTTTGTAGTAATTCGTATGTCAAATTGCCGTAACTGAATATAAATCTAACATTATGATGTAAATAGGTATGGTTTTCTTTAATGGTTTTATCTTGCCTGGAAATCCCTGGTTTGAATTGGATAATAGAATGTTTTACCTCTTGTTCCTAATAGATAGAAAAACACTCTTGGTTTCACCAAAAATATGAAACATTTAAATTTGATGAGCATTTAATAGCAACATGCTACCAATTATAAACACATTCAGTTTTTTTTTTTGTTTGTTAAAAAGTCTGTGTTCACCCCTTAAAAAGCAGAAACAAATAGATAAAGTCGGATCGTTTTTGATTTATAAACTATAACTGTAACTGATATTGTTATTAATCTATGCAGTACTTGAACTTTGTTTAGACAGCTTAAGCAGTAATATGTCTACAAGAAAGGCATGGTATTATAATTAAGTTGGCAGTAATTTATGGATAAATTGTCTGTGTCTTTTACAGTAATTAACGATAACTGGCTTTTTTTTTACAATACAAATGAATACGGAATCTTTCATGATAATTATTTAAAAAATACAAGGAAAAATGCATTGTCTATGGATGATAACCATGTCTTTTCAGAGTGGTAGTTTCCCCAAGATTAATACTTATTACACATTTTAGATTCACTGCTAAAAAAGAAAAGTGTCTATATTCATATCCACGCGTTTTGCCGATATTACGCGATCATATGAAGGTGGAATTAAAAGAATAGATATTACCCAAAAAGGAAGAAAATAAGGCAACAGAAAGCTTTATCTGTCACTTCGTATAGCATTATCTCCTTGTTTATCTACTTGTCTTTAAGATACTACCATGGATGCAATAAGCATAAAAAAGAGTCTACATGTCTATAATCATAAAATACAGTGGTACGTTATTTTTCTTATGTTATTGGACATGGCTACAACGATAAAAAATAATTTAAGGAAATAAAAAAACAAAGACGCGCATGTTAGTTAACTTCAAAACGCACTTTTTTTAAGCTTTATTATGAAACACAAGAACAAGTATTCCTGCAGGGAAATAATGGTAGAAAGGGTGTATCTTTAAGAAATTGTGTGTGGTCTCACTGAAGTTTTCGAATGATACGTAATGCCTTTTTTTTCTTTGAAACTGGACTACATAGAGTATACTTTTAAGGAACGCATGGGATTTCAATCATTTAATATCTTTTGCTTAATTAAACAATGAAAAATCTAGAAGAATGAGTTCACTTAGAGTAAACTTGGTTTATATTTATATTAGGTTTGTGCATAAAAAGCTTTTGTGTATGCAAAAAACAAAAAGGAAGATTAATCTATCATCATACCGTCAATTCCTTCACGACCTTCATATATTGCAGTATTCTTCACTTCAAATACTTCATCGCCATCATCACTTTCATCCTCATCATCATCATCTGCTCCATAGCAGCTATCATCAACATCACTTTCATCGGTGCTCTCAATATCACTATCACTTATGATCTCCTCATCAAAAATTTTCAACCCATCTTCTTCATCTGATATACTATCAAACTCTTCTGGTCTATTGGTTGGTAAATGCTCCATCAAGATTGTTTGAAGTTTAATGGCAATATCTGTATGATGACCTTTCCGTGCACGAATTATTTTCATAAGCCGGCATAATTCGTTTTTATCCAATTCATTTCCACAGCTATATTCATTATTAGCCATGTTCTGTAAAAGAAATGAATAACATTTACTATTTAACAAAAGCAAAAGCTGTTTGATACCAAATATAAGGTAACCGACTTATATCATTTCCTGCGCGTATGAAGTAATGTGCTAAAGGATGATAAAATGTACGAGGCAACCGTTTCTTTCTTTCTAAAGCAACTAATAAAAATAGAGTAGTTGGTATGCTGAATGGTAAAGTCATCAGTGACCAAACTATCGGGACAGGCCTCAATTTTGTGTGAAGCGCCGTGACACAAGCAAGAACAGATGCCTCCATTGCTGTGCACTCGCTTGATTGACACAAAGGCAAGAGGCAACCCATGGTAAATGCCCTTGAATTGAGCAAGACAATCTGCAATGCCAAAAATATCGGATATTCTAAATGATAATCGTTATTTTTAGCAATTCGTTTTCTTGCATACGGGAGCAGTACATAGCGAATGAAGCTATATTAAATTTATCAATGATTTTTGGAAATAAACAAAACATAAAGCTCCTACTTTTGCAAATGTGTTGTATGAAAAGTTACGAATAATTTTGATGCTTCATACATAGCTTGAGGTGTCCAGGATTGAGGATCAGTCAATAAAATGATCTCGTCCCAGTTCTTGAGCATAGGAATGATTTTAAAGGCTCGAGGAAGCTTGCCTGATTTATATTTCGATAAAAAGGCACCAAGTCTATGTGTTATAGAATCAAAAACATTACTTTTGCTATCATTTTTCTTACCTTTTATACATCTCTGCCACTTTGGGATTGGAAGCTAATATCGGTACGTCTTCTATTCCTAAAAGGAAGTACTATGCTATTTAATACGTAGAGTTTCTTTTTTTCTAAACAAAGTAGTTTAACCATTCTGTAACATTTCGCATTTCTTAAGCTCCAACGCTTGTACTAGTTCTATCAAGGGCGTAGCTTTCATTCTCGGCCAAGCCTTGTGCATTTCTACATCTTCCTCTTTGAGCAAAACCTTAAATAGAGCCTTATCTTTACTGTCTTCAACAAATACAAATTCTAATATATCATATGTAACAGCTTGACTAGTTGTGCTGAGCTTTTTAGCTTCATTTACTAATATATCTTCACTATATTTAAAGAGTTATTGTCACAAAACCTTTGGCTTTTTCAATTTTTTCTGACCTGTCCATTTCTTGTTGTTGCCTCCATTGTTTAAGTCTCTCAGCCTGATCTTTCTCGATCTGACTAATGGCTTCTTTTGTATCTTGATCAGCACCTGCCTTTTTGAAAATATTAAAATGATTGCGATCTGGTTTTTTTTTTTTTTTTTTTTTTTTTTTTTTTTTTTTTTTTTTTGAGATCTTACTTCTATTTCGTCTACCTCAATAAATGAACTGAATCGATCAAACTTGAGTTTTCTTGTTTTTGAATGACTATTTTCAAGATGAATGTAAGGTACAGCAAAGCCATTAGTAAAGCTATGAGGTCTATCAGTGTTATATTTTCCCATAATTTATTGACAGAAAAAAAAGAGAGAAAGGGGTTAAAATACTGGAAAAAGGAATTTAATGAAAGTCTGTTTGACGAGAAATCTCTTCCATTACATTTCACCCAGCTGCGAAATAATTAAGTTTAAGCACAGGCGAATAATCCTTATTTATCAATCATATATGACAAGCATCTTGTTTAGCATATAAGGTAAGTGTGATTTTATTGATAAAGTTGACCGCAGTAAATTTCGAAAAAAAAAAAAAAAAAAAAAAAAAAAAAAAAAAAAAAAAAAAAACATTAATTTGACAACCCAAGCTTCATAATAAAGCATAGGCAAAAAGACAACATTTCATTTCATATATATATACTCACATATCGGAAGAAATTTTATACATGGCATATTGAGATAGATCTACACGTTATTAGCCCATTTGTCCATTGCACTTCAGGTACAATAGTAGCCGGTTCGAATTGCAATCGGGAATGAGGCCAGACTATATAAATAATCAGCACTCAGTCAATAGGTTTATTTTATGAATAATTGTTTAAATAAACTCTAATAAATGCAGTATTAATTTTTTATTGCTGCTTTACCTTCCCTTTTTTTGTAAGTAAAAGGCAGGAATCCGATCAAACCATATAAACTTTATAGTAAATAGCATTTACTTGTAAAATCAATAATTCATTAGCCTATAACAATTTTCTTTCTTACTTTATTTACAATAAAATACAAGTCTACCATGATGAATTACTTAAAAGGCCTTCCTTTCTTTCAATTTCTAGTTCTTCTGCTTTTTGTATATATTGCTCCAAATGCGTGGAAAGTTTATACCCATAATCTTTCATATCATCTAGAGCTATATTGAGTCTTGAATCATTTGAGGCAGCCAGTTTTTTAACAAGTTTGTAATAACTTCCACGATATGGCACCATACTTAAATGTTTCATTTCTTCCAAATACTTAAACGCGTCTTCGTAATCATCTTGAGTACACATTAAAACAACCATTTTGTTCAGTGTGGATACTGTTTTCTTGACTCCTTTGGAAATCATGTCTTTGTATATTTCTTCACCTAGAGTGACATCCTTAGAATGGATACAAGCATCTAATGCAGCATCCAATGTTTCATTATTTGGTTTTAAGCCAAATTCATCTATTTGGCTCAATAAAGATATAGCCTCCTCGTTTTTTCCGCTACTAGCTAGCACATGGATCACCAGATTGAATGCTGCAATATCCAGTTTTTCACTGTTTGTACTTGCAATATGGTGCAGTGCATCCTTTGCTTTTTCAATAGCATTCTTATCATGTACAAATATTGAAACTATAGGTGCAACTGTCTTCTTATTGGGTATTATGCCTACTGCCCGCATGACATTAAACAGTTCAAAGGTACCTATGATATTTCCTGACAATGCAAATGTCTCAAGTAACAATTGAAAGTGGCATTCTCTATATGGATATCCTTGTCTGCCAATATATTCTATAACGGAGCTTGATAATTGCGGGTCTGCGTTTTTTCCTGCTGTATTTAATACGTGAAGGCATACCCCTTCATCTGGCTTGAACTTTTTGTGAATGACTGCTTCTTCCCAGATTGCTTTGACAATGTCATACTGCTCATGATAAGATATTATATTTAGAAAACAGCTCTATGCTTCTCTGCTGCTAGGTTACCTCGTTATGGTACGCAGAAGATCGTAAAACTTGCAAAAACAAAAATTCATCATGCCAAGGGAAATCACTTAATTGTTTTGCAGAACAAAGTAATTCATAGGCTGTGCGAGGTTGCTGCAAAAGGACAGCCAAGTGAATAATCTCCCTATAACTAAGTGTACTTGGTTCTATCTCCTGTTTTTTCATATGTTCTATTGTATCTAATGCCCTTTCTAATTCCATATTCTCACGCATACAAGTAAGCATATAGTGATATGTCTTTGACGTTTTTGGGTATCCATAATATTCCATGTGAAGTAATAGTTCGGCTTGTAATGTCGAATTACCAAACCTTGCAGCAAGCTATTAGTTAGAAAGTTAGTAAAAAAAAGATTCGACTTTAGCCCTGTCAACGCCTTCTTCCTTACTTGTAATGCTTTATCAAAAAAGATTCGTGCAGGTTTTATATCTTTTGCCTTCATTTGTTTGAGAAGCAGCTTTATCTTGTCACACTTGCCCGCTTTTGAATAGGCACTTAGTAGGTGCTCATAAGTTTTCATGTCAAATGGCGTGTCGGTATTATTAAGTTGTTGAGCTAGTCTCAGCACATGTTGAAGGGTAGTTCCTGGCCCTAGTTTTCTAGCAGCAGAATCTTCCAAGACTCTTGCCATTTTATTGTTAATCTCTGTTAAAAAGCTGATGTTGTTAGAAGTATATGATCTGATAACAAATGACTTGGAACATTTCAAACAATCTAATGTAGCAGTTTAACTAAACACGATCTATAGTATTCAGACATCATTTGACACATTACTTGTAGCTGATCTTTTTAATAAAGTTTGAAAAAACATGCAACCAAAAAAAAAAGAAAAATACAGGCTCACTTTCCGACTGCTTTTTCCTATCTTTATTTTTTTTTTTTTTAAATGGTTTTATTAACTGCGCCGTGTAAATTAGTGGGTTGCACTAACTCAGAGGCGGTTGCAGATAAATGTTAATAAAAGGAAAAAATTAAACTGAACAAGTTACATAAAATTAAAAACTATAAAAAAAAGATAGGAAAATTAATCGAAATCGTCTTCTTGTGCAAGATAAGTCGCAACTTCCTTGCGAATCAGTGCCAGGGCTGCATTTGGTACAAAGTCCTGTTGACGAAAGATGCATTGCCAGTGTAGCTTCCATATAGCACTCAAAGAGATAATGAGCACTATGTCACCATCGAGCTTAGGGTTCAAGCAATAAGATACCTCTGAAAAATCTAGGGAATAAAGGGCATGTCGAATTTTGGCGATGTCAAGCGTTGGCCACAGGAATTCTCGGATGACTTCTTGCCAGACAAGGTACTTGAGAGGACAGGAGAAAAAGAAGTGATCGATGGAGTCAATCGATACAACGCAGATGGAACAGTAAGGTGAGATATCTGGTCTAGAGAGTAGGTGATATAAGCAGTCCTTATGAGGAATCTTGTGGTGTATCAGACGATAAATAACGTTTCTTTGGATGCAGGTGAGAGATAGCGACCAAAAGGCTAACCAATTGGCACAGGAAATTGTAGGATGGGTAGCTCTGCGATTGTATGCTGCCATACAAGTTTTCCGGAATATTTTTGTATTAACGTGTTGAAAAGATTTACCAGAAGGAAGATGAAATTTGAGACAGTCAATGAAGCTGGTAAACAAGCCAGGTGAAGTGTTACCAAGTGATGGAGAAATATCAGAATTGGTGCTAGAATAACAATGTTTACCAAAGAAGTAAGAAATTTGAAGGCTACCAGAAGCTATGGCTCGAATTAGCTTGTTCACACCTCGCCTATAACGCTGGTCGATATTGTCTATGGTTCGGCGTTGTATTATATCCAATTCGCTGTTGTACATAAAAACATCGCTAACTGACATGTCTTTACAGATCCTGGGGAACCGAAAGGAACCAGTGGAGCTGACGAGTACTGCTTGTATAGGAAGGAGTAGGCAAGCTTGGGGATTACGACTCATTCCCCCAAAATCCCGGTCAATCAAATCTAAGGATTTTACTAACATGTTACAAGTGTAAAGGAGCTTGGGCTTATAGGTAACCCGCCCTTCCTTGAGCAATAATGGTATCTCGTGGTATGGAGTACGAAAAGAGTTCTTCAAATGTATCCGTAAGCACAGAGAAACTGTCGAAGGACGATTACCTTGGTGGAGAACCAAGTTTATCCATTTAAAGTAGAGAGCTGCCTGTTGAATTTTAGGGTCCAGAATGCCCAAACCGCCTTGTTGTTTAGGTGAGCTGAAGATATTCCAAGAGAGCTTAGGGAATATATTTGTATTGACAAATCGGGAGATCACTGTTCGAATGCGAGAGATATCTTCATCGGGGATTGGGGAAACTCGTAACAGATACCAACATTTGGCCAAAATGAGTGAATTTGCAACCGTTGCTCTACCGAGGACTGACAGGGACCGAGTCGAGTGTAAGGAAGTGAGATCTTTTAGTTCTTGAATAAATCTAGTCATGTAGGATTTGCGTTGAAGCAGCGATTGCCAAAGCGGAAAGCCAAGGTATGTCACCGGCTCAGTCTGGGAGGGGAGATGAATTGACGGTATGCCCATCTCTTGCAAAGAGTTTGACCAGTAGGAGGAGTGATCTCTACCTGACATAGAAAGTGTTTGAACTTTGTTATAGTTGATTTTGGCGTTGGAAGCTTGACTGTAAATATGCAGGAGTTGGTTCAACCGATTGAGGTCGCGGAGATCGCGCACGAATACAATCGTATCGTCCGCATAACATAAGAACTTTATGTTTACCGACGTATGAGGTTCTTGAGCTATTCGTAATTCCTGAAGAGTCTCCAATGTATAGCCAGAGAATTGCGAATCCTGTGTAAACGACCGCAAGAACGGTTCCAAAGCGATGTTATACAAAATTGGTGACAGAGGGTCACCTTGCTTTAACCCCCTTTTCTTTGGAATATCCCCAGAAAGGAAGCCATTGAGATTAACCTTGATTGTATTATTAGCCATCAAGGAAACCGTGGACTGTATAACTTGGGGAGGGAAGCGAAGTGCTGTCAGAACCTCCCGAAGATAATCCAAATTTACACGGTCGTAGGCCTTTTCCTGGTCGAGGAGTAAGGCTAGGGACTTGTCTTGAGGATTGTTGCAATCAGCCGCATGCTCCATGAGAATTTGAGTGATCAATCCGTTTTCAGCAATATAACGACCAGGAATAAATCCAAGTTGGAGTGGATTTATAATACCAGAACAAACTCGCATGAACCTTTGGTTAATGATCCGGGTAAATATTTTGGTGTCAACGTTAACCAAGGAAATGGGACGGTAGTTTCGAAGTTGGGATAGGTCACCTTTCTTAGGGAGCAAGGTCATAATTGAGGTGTTCCATGATGAAGGGAAAAGGCTGTTTTCTAGTGCCTCATTATATACCTTAATAATTAAGGGGTGTAATAGAGGACACTCCATAACCAGATTAAGGATTTCATATGGTAGCCCGTCGCTGCCAGGGCTGCTCTTTTTGGGTGAGCGGCGACTATGTTGAATGATATCTTCGACGATTATCGGTGCTGTAATATTGTTTTGTTGGTTCTCACTTAGCTTAATAGAATCCGGGATGTTGGACAAGAGTCGCTGCAGCGCTGAATGTTCTATAGGGTCGGGGGAATACAATGTACTGTAGAAAGTTTCAACCGCTTCATGTTTGCTATCTTGGTCATAGCATATATCACTAGTGGTTGGATGCTGTAGAACTGGTATGTATCGCTGGGTTTCCCTAGTTTTAATCATCCTCTTAAGAAAGCCAGGGGACTTTTCATTGTTTTCACGCCAAAATTTTCCAGCTCTCAGGCATTCAATCTCTGCAATAGCATCCTGCAGGCAGCCAATCTGTTGTTCAATTTGTGGTAGAACGGCAGAGAGAACATTGTAGTTCTTGTACTGTCGAAGAATACGGTTGCGCTTGCTTTGTAATTTTTTCAGTTGTTTTGTCCTCCAATTGTTTTTCTCGATTTGGTACCCTCGAATGAAGAATTTAATCCTGTCTTTCAGCCAGTCCCACTGTTCCTGAGGGGAGAGATGGTTTGACGACGACAGCTGGACATGTAATTTTTCCAAATGATCATTAAAGGTTTCTTGAAAGCGTTTTGATCGAGCCAAGTAGGGGTTAGCTTTCCAAGCACCTGGGCCATTATCGAAAAGTTGGAAGGAAATGGTAACAGAGAGCATGGAGTGGTCGGTCCAATCACTGTTAAGGAAGCCTTGTGATTTTTCTTTCACCTGATGAGTTAAGGATTTATGGCAGTATATGTAATCTAGCCGAGATGAGTGGGTACCACGTCGAAATGTTACTAGAGCATCATCGTAAAAACAGTCTTCATACCACTGGTGAAGTAAGGGTAGCCAACTGTTAGATATAGTCCCTGGAAGGGAGGAGGATGGGGAGGTGTAGTTGTAATTAAAGTCCCCCATTAAAAGTAGATTGTGATGTTCCGAGTAAAGAAGATCGTGGATGAAAGGAATAGTTGTCAATTGAGCAAAGTAAGAAGAGCGCTCTTGACGATCCGCTGGAGCATATAAATTAAAAATATGAAGGATGGCATGTGATTGATTATCCGTAGAGTCGTGTGTAGTTGAATGTATGGAGGGTACGATCGAGGCAAAGATAAATCTGCCATCAATACCTGTGTATATATCATGTATGTCAAACTTTTTGTTTAAGGAAAGAATGCCACAATGTTTAGACCAAGAGGCAGAATGGGTTTGAAATTTCTTGTTAAGTGAGTCTTGAGTAGTAATGTCTGATGCGTGTGTTTCTTGGAGTACTAAAATATCCATATCACAATTTCTTAGAAAGCGTATAAATTTTTTTTGTTTTTCTTGATTATTAATTTTTGTTAGGCCACGACAGTTTAGTGTGGCAATTTTAATGTTATGCTGATATAACATTAAAATTATTGAGGATGAGTAGACGAAGGACTGCCGTTCTGGGCTCCTTCAACGGCAGAGTCAGGCAAGTATGCTTTATTACACTGATGGTCGATTACATGTTCAGAATTGAGGGGACGAAAGGCGGAAGGAGAAGAGCCTTTCGTATGATGAGAGACATTGTCGAGTCGAGGATGTTTAACAGGATGAACATCTTCTTTAGTAGGATCAGACGATTGATTGTGTCGACCCGTAGGGGTTACAGCTTCAGATACACTATCATCTTGTCCTGGTTGGTCATTAGGTCGAGGGGAAATGTTGTTCATGGCAATGTCGGGGTTGCCATTCGAAGAACGGGAAGGGTCATAATAGCTGTGGGACTCAATCATGACCGTATCCTGATCTTGGGAAACGTGGTCAGCTTTAAGGATAGAGGAAGATGGTCTGGACTCAGGTTCGCTTGAGACTTCACTCTTGTGGTTCAATTCCCCTTTTCTGGCAAGGGTAGAAGGAGAAGTGGGCTTTTTGTTAGGAGCCCACTTTTGTTCGTTACGGTTGTTGCGGGGACAATCTCTCATAAGATGTCCTTTCTTATTACAGTTGTAACATTCAATAAACTTTTTTAAGTCAGGACAGTCGGCCCGACAGTGATCGCCTGATTGGCAAATACGACAGAAGGGAGGCATTTCGTCCCATTGAAGGAACACTTCACGGAAATCGCCGTCACCTTCATCCCAATCAATGACGCGGTGGAGTTTCTCCAGTACTCTCTCAGGGCTAGCCTTAGGGTCAATATCCAAAGTGGCATAACCAATGCCAACATTGCAGCCTCGGGAGCGAATAAGTCCCAGATCTAGGACTTTGCCAAAACAAGATAATCGAGCTTCCATAGCTTTGGTCAATTTTCTGACAGGTTGCAAAGGTAATCTCTCAAGCTTCAAACGAGTAATCTGGGCTTCGGCTGGTAGGCTAGGGTAACCCTTAACAGCAGTACCGTCATCAAGAGTGATTCCTTCATTAAGCAGCGTATTACGACCACGACTGCCTAGAGCCCACTGGGTTTCAATAAAAACCCTGTTCAAATATTTTCTGACGACAAGAGATCTGCCAAGGTAGTCCTCATCGCCGTCATCGTTGTCACTATCACCGTTATTGAAGGCTTGAAAGGCCTTGGTGCATAGATCAGGACTTTTAATATCAGTAACATCAACAAGCACACTGTTTTTTTCAATGCCTTTAATGTAAGGACGAATGATCTGTTGTTGCGCATTCTCATTGAAAAGTGAATCCATAGAGGAAACACTGCTGCGTCTGGAAGAGTTTGTAGAAGACAGAGAGGAGGTTCGTTGCGTGAAGCGAAGTTGAGTAGGAGGACGTCCCAAAGGTTCAATGTTCTTTGAAACGATCTTGTTCCAACTCATTGCAGTAGTCTGCTTGCTTTTGCCAGAACGAGCTGGGTTTAAATTTTGCATATGTTTTTTAGACGAAAGAGCCATGATATCTTTATTTTTACAGTGCTTCCACTCTCATTTTACCGAATGTTTGAAAACTCCGCCCACTTTTTTGAGAATAATTGACCGGGAAAAAGAGACTAAATTGCCCAGCCTTTTCAAAATAAATTAACCAGCTTTTTCAAAATAAATTAACCTACTTTTTGTATTTTGAATTTTTCTTTTAAAAATGAATTTTTACTACGAAAATGGTAGAGGCAATATTGTAGACGATTCTGGAAATGAACCAGACGCTTACTTGGTCGAGCCTTCATTTCGTTTAACCAATTTGACGAATTTAAAAAAATACATAAAAAACAAAAAGGTACCGATCGAAGATGAAGCAAATGACGTTGAAATGAAGGAAGCACCAACAAAAAAAGAAAGATTCTCTACGTACAACACCTATTCAGATGACGACCATAAAAGATATTTCTATTTTATTAAGGAGAAACTCATGACTCCCTCTCAAGCAGCTAAAGCTGCCAATGTTCAATATGAAACTGCTCGAAAATGGAAAACGGCCAACGAAAAAAACCCCGAGGAGGGTATTCCTCTTAAGAAAACAAATCGCGTAAACAGGCCTGTGAGTAAATTGAATGAAGAGCATAAGACCTTTATACAAAACTTTTTTGACGAAAATAAAACAGCTGTTATACAAGACGCTGTTGAGAGCTTGACAAAGAACTTTGAGGGCTTGGAAATTAAGAAGAGTAGAGTTGCTGAGTTTATGAAGGAAGACTGCAACCTCACTATAAAAGTGGTCACTCGCCATCCTAAGCGAAGAAACTGCAGCGATACGTTAGAGAAACGTGCCCAGTTCGTAAAAGAGTGGACGGAGAAGGGCATGCTTTTTATGCAGAACTGTGTGTTTATTGACGAGTCTGGCTTCGATATTAACATGCGCCGCTCAAGAGGTTGGTCAACGCGAGGAACTCAAGCAGTTTACATTTATACGGTATTTTCAATGGGTATTTGGATTCAACTTTTTCTTTTTTGGCTTTGGCGAGAACATAACACGAGGGGTTTCGCAGGGAGCCTCCACATCATGTGCTCTAGATCTAGTAACACCTTTCAATCTCTGCGCTGACAAATTCACTTCAAAACCTTCCGTAGATTCAGCAGCCAGTTTTTGCAAGTGATTCTTTGAAGTTGGAAAAGGATGAGTTTTGTGGGTTAAAGAATTATTGAGATTATCTTACCTTGAACATAAACAAAGTATTTATTGTTTTTGGGATGTCTTTGATTTCTTTCTTCTTTCTAGGGAGGTAAATATCTTCCACCATGGTTGCAACATATACTCCTTCTATTTTCTCTATGCTGTACATATAACCAACACTACCTATTTGTTGTCATTGTCATTAAAGCCTGGGATATACTTGATCGTTTTAGCAAATACTTACCAATAAAATCCATAGCCACCACATTCTTCGTTTTTATGCTGTATCTTCGACTCAACTGATTCAAAATAGACAAATTTGTTCTCAAATTTTTTGATTGCTGCTTCATTGCTGTGTTAGAACTTACACAGCTTTTCTTCCACTCATTCGATGACAGTTCAACTCTTTCTTTTTCAATATTTGTAACAACGATGGCATCTATTTTTCTTATGGAGCAAGTTGACAAGGCATTTTCTTCAGAAGTTGGGAATAGAGGATGATTTACAATCATTTCTTCTTTCACAGCCAAACAACCAGGCTCACCACTAGATTTTAACAGATTTATAATCAATTAGCATTGCACTAACCACATACTCAAAATTTCAACTTACTCTAATATTTTAGGATTTGTTCCGCTGAACAAACAGTCCAGAATTTTTGCACAATGCCGGTACGCCGTCATCTCGCTGTCGGCTTCTGACCACTCTTCAGCTCTTTCAATACTGTTGTGTAATGAAGGCGTCAGTATATACTATTTTCAAATTTTAATATTATGTTACTTACATGTATCTGAGGATGTTGAGCAACTTATACGTGTCACTATTCTTTGCGCCTGCTTTTCTGAGTTCGAGTTGCTCCGTCAAGATCTCGATCATTGTCATGTTTTGACATGTCAATAAGATACAGTCTTATCATTCTGGACTAAATCTTTACAAATGAGTTTGAATAAGAATAGAACCTGATAATTATCACTGCCCTAAACAGCCGAGTTTCACTTTCATCTCAACAGTTGATTATTAACATCAGTTTATAAAATTTTTCTTATACATGTCAAATCATATCGGTCGTAACTATTTTTGTCATCTAATCTCAGGTCTTGCTCAACTAATATAAATAGCCTTGAAATCTTTCTTTAATAAAAGTATTCGACTTTAGAACTATTGTTCGGTCTCGTTAATTGTTCTTTGTCCCATTTTTTTTGTACTTAAAACACTTCAATCATCATGAGATCCGTGTTGGCTTCGGCACCTCCACTACAACAAAGAAGTCGTTGTAAGCAATGATGTTTTCAAGGCAGACTTGTTCTTTTGGGATTTACCTTTTCAATACCTTCTTCAACATATTCTCATCTTCATCTGATAATCCAACATACAAATCCAAATTTGATTTGTCGATAGTCTTCATCTCGTTCTTTGTCAATATCTTCTTTAATACTTCATAGGATTCGGGATGTATCAGGTTAGCTATATTGGATAAAGACAACCTAGCGAGTGAAAGAATAAAAACTTATTAGACCAGAGCCAAAACGCTTTTGAAAATATGATATTTACTTCAGCATCATGTCATCTTGAGCATTTGTGGTTTTCTCCAATAACAGCTTTGCTCCCAGTCCAAGCAATTTATCCTTAATACAAGTTTTTTTCTTCATCATCTGCTTCAATAAAGCTTTCTCTTCACCATTAAATTCGTGCTTATTAAACTAAAATGCATACAGAAATGTTAGTTAGCACAGCAGAAAGATAGAGAAATATATAAACATGAATGTTACTTTTTTGTAATACAACTTGTATAATTGATCGACTGGCTCTTGTTCTTCTTGTCCATTTTCATTTTCTTCTTCATTTTCTTCTTCATTTTCTTCTTCTTGTTCCACTTCTTTGTGGCTACTTCTACTGCTTTCTGCCAATATCCTCTGCGATCTCTTCGCCGCCTTTTTCATGCTCATAGTGGCCAGCTTTTGACCCTCAATACGACTCTCTGATTCGAAATCCCTCTATATTACAATAACCTCTTTGTTAGATATGATGAATAAAGTCAACGCGTATTTAGACTTTACCAAGGCCGATAACTCTTCAAAAAGTTTGTCCCATTTTTGTGCGTTAAATTTTGTGTTTCTGTAAAATAGGTTGGTTGGTCTTAAGAATTACGAGACAACTAAACTAATAAGCTTACCTTAATAATACATCTTGTCTTGTTTCTCTGATAGCGCTATTGAAATGATTGACCCAGTTCCTATGCATACTTTGAAAGGTAGTAACAGAAGTCGCCAATGTCCATTCAGCAATCTTGGATTGGTGGTTTGTAACAAACTGGCAAAATGTGGGGTTTTTTTGTTTAAGATAAACTGATGTAATTCTATATGGAAAACTTTAATACACCAACTGCTATTTTGCTTGTTTCATTTACCTTCTTTTCCAGGAAATGTTGTCATTATAATATTCGTCTGAAAGTACTATGCAAAGGGAAGAGCAAGATGAAAACTACGCGCGCTGAATTTTACATCACTAAAAAAAAGTAATCACTTTTTCTTTGGCTTGAATTTTTCGCTCTAATAAACAGTTTTGAAATTTTTCTTTTTATTATTGAACCAAGTGCTAAATTCTACCACTGAAGCCAAATTGAGTGTTACAACATCTAAGTCATACTCAGGTTCAACACGATAAACATATTTTTTAATATCTACCAAGGATGTGGAATCAGTTTCAGCAGACATGTTGTACATGTAAAAAAAATATTCAAACAAAGAGTGACTGTGGAAAATATGGGATGTTTAACGATTTCGTCAATGTTGCCTCTTGATGTTCCATTCCTTTTTACAAATATACAAGGAAGGGCAGGAAAAGGTAAACAATAGTAATATTTGAACAAATAACCATGTGAAACTAATTATCCTCTTTTACGTGATTCTGTAAAGAGCCACATGCTCTTTTGTCAGGCATCTCTGTACATTCCGCATTGCCAAGAAGGAAGTAAGGGAATCTACCAAGCTAGCATTAGCTCCTTGTTAGTAGGCTTTTACTAGTCGCCCCGAGTGAAAGTGGTAACGAAGTATATCCAGCTTTGATGCTCATATACGGACTATCATGAGTAGCGTATACTTTTGCTTATCTTGGCGAGCTGCTAAATGACTCAGTGCAAAAGGAATGGTGAATTGCTATTATTGTTGAAAACAAATACTAATACGTATATATTTTTACTAGATACATATACTCTCTTGGCGCATTGAAGCCATTGACTCCACCTCAAAACCAATGCCTTCGACTACTGTTTTGGCATCCCCTTATATTCTGCCGCCGGTAATGCTCGATCTGATTTAAGAAAAATACATTAGCAAGTTTTAATGATCTCAACACATAACTTTGATGAATAGTGCAATAAATGTTTCTAATTCTACTTTAAATATCCTCATAAGTGGGTTTTCTGGCAGCAGTACCCCCATTGTTCAATTTGTTTTAAAACTGAAATTCTGATAGAACGGCAGTTTTGGCCAGTCTTCAAAAGATCATCAATTTCTTTATCCAATGCTAAAGTTCTGATTTCAGAAGTTTCACGGGAACATACAATTGGTATAATCTCTGGTCATAAGGAATTCTCAAACGTCAGGATTTGCAGAAAAAATTCTGACTTGAAGCAATGCAACACTTCGAATCCTTTTGTGCCATACGAACAACTCTTTGGTAACTGCTACTACGATGGCAAGGGTTGTAGGCGCAACCAAAAGAAAAGCACCTGAAGATGCGGCTTCCGCTATACCAAAAGGAACAACAGCGTCCAGTTTATATATCAGTGACACATTAGACATCATGGATGAATTTCCCAACATCAAGGGCTTTCATATTGTTATGGACAATGCCCCAATTCATAGCCATGATATCGTAGATCCTATAATTATCGAACGAGGATACATACCTGTATACCTCCCTCCCTATTCCCCCGAGCTTAACCCTATCGAGCAGTTTTGGAAAGTTTTGAAGGATAGAGTCAGAAGAGGTAAGTTGACTGATGTGGAAACCCTCACCTCAAGAGTTATTGAAGGAAGCGAAGATGTTCCAGTTGAACATTTACAGAATTTCATTCAGCATTCCATAAATTGTTTCCCTAAATGCTTAAATAAAGAATCTTTGTAATTTATTTGACCAGAAATTGGTCAAACTATTTGTAAAATGTGGTCAATTTATTTTCCCAAAACTGGTCAAATTAGCTTCAAACATCCGACCAAACTAGTCTCCTTTGTATGGGCAATTTAGCCTCGCATAGGTGCGCAAATTTTTTCAAAATAGTGGGCGGTCTTTTCAAACATTCGGTAAATTGAGAGTGGAAGCACTGTAATTGTGACAATTGAAAAAAAAAATTGTTTGTCGTGCCTAATACAATCCCAGTTGACTCCGCTTCGACTTCCAATGTGATACATGCTCTCTGAGCCACGCTTTATTTTCCTTTTATATATAGCAGTAATAAAATTTTTCCCTTTTTTCCTCATATCTTTCTAAGCCGCGCACCGTGGAATAACTCTATGAATAATATCAACAATGACAATGTGGAAAATACAGCAAGTTTATCCTTCACAGAGACACAAATGGAAGAATTGTACCAACAATTTGCCCAACGTCTCAGAGCAGAACAAGACGAACGTAGACGAGGAGAGGTCCTGGACCTTCCAGAAGAGATTACAAGCGAGCTCAACAACGCAAGCCGCTCAGATATCCAAAGCAACATCAAGAAATACCAAAGAGATGTTCAGAAATATGAAGGTGGTGACTGGACGAAGTCCCCAACCATTAACAAAAGCTACATTCAAGACCTTAAGCGATACCAAGTGGACGCTAAACAAGTGGTCAGCTATAGACATGATGACTCGGAAAAATTGCGTGTTGCAGGCAGAGCAGCCGCAGAAATTTATCAAGAGCTTTTGTTTCTTACAGAGTCAGGAGGCGACTACGAGTCGATTCAGCAAACAATCGAGAAATGTAGAAGGCTTTCAATCTATGGCTTCGCATGTAGTAGCGAGATCGACCGGGAAGCAAGAGCCCTTGCCATCAAGTCTCTCAGACTCCCACAGAGCGCCAGACACCTCGAAGATGATGAAGTCGAAGGCGACAATAAAAAGATGGTCTTCTCTGCCGACGTTGTCGAGCAAATTAATCAAGCACGGTATGAACACCAAATCATACGTAGTGCAGTCGCCTCACAACACAGAGGATACAACAATGGAAACAGAGGCCGAGGTGGAGGTTTCTTTCGTGGAAGTCAATATGGTCAACGGGGACGAGGATTTACACAAAAACCTTTTTTTGGACGAGGACGAGGCGTGGGCAGGTTCTCTCCGGAGAATCCCAGCAACCAATCCAACCCCAGTTCCAACCACAACCAAGCTTAACGATATCACTTCCACTCAAGACACAGCGTACCATGGACCATTACAACATCCCAGAAGATGGAATCCTTCCGGGGGGCCGTCTTCAGAGTTTCATTCACCAATGGGAACAAACGACCAGTCACCCATGGCCATTGTCTGTTATCAAAGAAGGCTACCAGATCCAGTGGAATTCGCGCCCGATTCCTTGGAAATCTCGGCAGTTAACTCTTTCAGTGGAAGATCAAATGGCAGTGGACTCAGCTGTGGAAAAATTTTTGCATTCAGGGATAATAGAACGATCACCAAGCCAGAACAACCAATTCCTGTCCAATTTCTTCACCATCCAGGAGCCAACGAAACGGCGGCCAATCCTCGATTGCCAGAAGATAAACCAGTTTATACAGTGCAACCATTTCAAGATGGAAGGCGTACCAGCGCTACGACAATTGATCGAAAAAGACGACTTGATTTGCAAATTAGACCTCAAGGACGCATATGTCGTAGTTCCTATCCACCCAAGTTCCAGAGAGTATTTATCGTTTCGCCACAAGGGAATAATATATCAATACAAGTCACTGGCTTTCGGACTGAGTGTAGCACCCAGAGTCTTTTCCAAGATAATGCGATACGCTTTGGAACCGCTGAGGACACAAGGTATGAGATTTGTATATTACCTCGACGACATATGTCTGCTGGCAAAATCAGAGATGGAAATGCAAAAAATGACAAAAACCATAGTTCACCATTTGACTTCGTTGGGTTTTCTAATCAACTGGGAGAAGAGTATTTTAATTCCAAGCAAGATTCAAGAATTTCTTGGTTTCCAGTTCAACTCAAGGACGATGCGGATTACAGTTCCTGCTCAAAAGATGAAAAAATTATTTGCGAGAATACGTCAAGTACAAGAAAAGAAGACGAACAAATCATGCAGGTGGATAGCCAGTTTGTTGGGGAAGATGACTTCGATGATACCAGCAATCGGAGAAGCTCTACTTCACATCAGATTCATTCAAAGGGATTTGGCCAAGAACCTAAAACTCAATCATCAGAATTGGGAAAGTCATTGTCCACTGTCCATAGAAAGTATAGAAGAACTAAAATGGTGGGAAGAGTTCTCAGCACAGAAAAATGGATTACCCATACAACGTCCTTTGGAAAAGGTGCCAAAAATATTGATCCACGTCGACGCCTCCGACACCGGGTGGGGGGTAAGCTCACCGGAAATGCAAACATCGGGTTATTGGCAAGAGTCAGAAAAAGAAAGTTCCATCAATGTTCGGGAGCTAAAGACGATTTACTTTGCGCTGAGGATGCACGCAGAAAAATACAAAAACTCGACAATAAAGATCTTATCGGACAACATGACAGCTTTAAAATACACAACAAAAGCAGGAGGTACCGCCTCTATAGATCTACAAACATTAGCCATCGATATACAACAAATATGCAACGATTTCAACCTGGATGTGCAGTACAGCCATATACCGGGGATTCAGAACACAAAAGCAGATCAACTGAGTCGATCGACACGTCCTCTGTACGAAGCAGCACTACCACGCCGATTATTCAACATGATTCAATGCCAATGGGGTCCTCTGACGATCGACGCTTTTGCGGCAAGGCACAACACAAAAACAAAGAGGTTTTGGAGTCTACTTCCGGATCCGGATGCAGCAGCAGTGGACGCGTTCCGCCAGAGATGGCCGAAGAGGGGACTTTACTTACATCCACCATGGAAAATGATCCCAAGGGTAATTCACAAGTTTCGACAGTCGAGGATCAACAGCGCAGTATTGGTGACGCCATATTGGCCCACCCAATATTGGTTCCCAATGATCCTAAGAATGAAACACTTGACACCACCGCTACTGATGAACATCAACAACTGGACTCTGGCCGCATGGCACTTATCTACAAAAGCGGGACACGCGATAGTATAAACGACAAGACAACAACTTTCCTTTTGAAGGCCACAAGACAAAGTACACACAAAGCATACAATAATGGCTGGAAAGTGTGGTCCAACTGGTGCAGATCTCAAGATCCGAAGCTAGATCCTGAAGAGTATAGCCCTAACAATGTTTTGCAGTTCCTAGTGGATAACCAGCACTTCTCGTATCAATATCTAAATGGTTTACGCTCGTCGATTGCATCAGTATTCAAACATATTCATCCACATCAAAAACCGATAGCTTCTCAGCCAAACATTTCAAGATTCTTCACAGCCAAGAGAAAGACGGAAATACGAATTCCTACAACATCTCAACTAGAAACATGGGATATCAATCTTCTTATTCAGTTCATAAAGGACAAGTTGACACCAACAGCCGAACTTAATCTGCAACAACTACAACTCAAAGTAATCTTACTGACATGTATCAATACTATGGGGAGACCGCGATCTGACGTTGGCCGTTTGCAACATCGCGATGTAAAATTCATCACTTCAGAGATATCAAATGATTTAGAAGGTGTTGTTCTCCATATTCGTACGCCAAAGGAATCACAAGTCAAGACGTCAAAATTGGGTATGGTTGACGACAAAGAAGTTTGCTTAGTATCAACGTTGTTCGTATTCATGCAAAAGACAAAGGATTGTCGTGTCCATCTACCAGAGGATCATACTCTGTTTCTCAGCTATATTCAACATCACACCAAGCCTCCTTCCTCTGTTCGTACGGCGACCGTTGGTAAATGGATTCACGAAGCTATGAAAGAAGCAGGTGTCAACCCAGTGTTCAAGGCACATTCGATTCGTTCTGCCTCAAGTACAAAGGCCGTTATGTTGGGCACTCCTATTGACAAAGTGAAGGAGCATGCAAACTGGAGTTTGAAGTCCAATACATTTGAAAAATACTACTACAAACCACATCAACGATTGCATCAAAGCACCGCCATTCAAAATTCAATTTTTTTATCTGCTGAAAAACGTATCACATTGGAAGTCGAAGCGGAGTCAACTGGGATTGTATTAGGCACGACAAACAATACAAAAGTTGACGAAGCGAAGACTGAAAATGTGATACATACCCGCCCTTGGTATCGTAAATACTTCTAGTCGTATTCATAGTCAAACATTTGTAGTTTGTATTCCTTGCACCCTCCCAAAAACATGTATCACAAAAAAAAAAAAAAAAAAAATTGAAGTATAGTTAGCTGCTTAGCATAGAAAGATATGAGGAAAAAAGGGAAAAATTTTATTACTGCTATATATAAAAGGAAAATAAAGCGTGGCTCAGAGAGCATGTATCACATTGGAAGTCGAAGCGGAGTCAACTTTTGTATTGGCCTCCCAGAAAAAATGAAGGGTTTTTTAGTAACCTCATTATTGTTATCGAGTGTATATCGGGCTTTATCTTTTCTCTCTGAGAAAAAAAAAAAAAAAAACTGATGATTCTTGCACAACAGCCTTTATTTCTAACTTATGCTAAGCGTGTCAAAAAAAATATAAAGAAATAACACACATCTCAAGATTAATTTTGCAGAATGGGCCAGCGACTGATTTCTTTAAACCTATGCTGTCCACCTACAACTTCATTTTTAAATGTCCTTTGGTATAATACAATATGCCAAGGTTCATTACTACAACTGCTGATATCATGATACTGAAGAAAATATGAGTCTGCAGCTGACTTTATCATTTCAAATAATTTAGTACAGTCTTTTTCTTCCTTCTCGTCCCAATAAGCAAGGCTGATGTGGTTAATTCGCTTAGGACGTATGTTGATATGAAGTTTTTTGCCGGCCTCCTCAGCCAGCTTAAATATGCGTTGTCGATAATCGTCTGAAACGGTAACCGGAAGTAACAAGTGAGCAGGTAGATCAGTTATTTTATCGCGTACTAATAAAGGGCACATATCTAACTCAGGGTTGCTGCAAATTTCCCTTTGTAAGATGACTTCAAGCATATTCTTTAATTTCTGAATTTGGTGTTCCTGTTCAATTTGAAAGAAGCCTGTCATCGAGACATGGCATTCATACTTGTTCGCTGTAGTGAATGCTATGTCACTGGCTACTGTATCAAGAAAACTATTTACAATTTGTTTGACTTGTGTTGGAGGTTCAAGATAAACTATTAATTCCATCAATATCGCAATTATATAAAAAAGAGAAAAGAGGGATTTATTGGTTTTTTTCCAATAAAAATTTTAGTAGTTGCTTGATTGTCTATCGTAATTTGCACCACCAGCACGTCTAAGTCTTGTCATGATTTCATTTTCGGTTAAATCTTGAGCACTGGAGGCAGATACTTCAATATGGTAGTTACGAAGAATATTCTTGACATCAGAAATTTGAATAGATAGCTTAGCTTTACGCATCACACCTACTTTGTCTCCGCACCAAGGAACTAACACAAACTTTACACGTTGAGAATATCTACAGAAGCGATTAGATACATGCAACCATAACATATTTGATAGTTTACTCATCGTTACTCATGTTCATTCTGAGGTAACCCCATCCAGCAATTTCGGGTTTCAAATGGGCAACAAATTCAGAAAGACCTCCTGACCCTGTACCAGACACTTGAAGACGGTCAGGTTTGCCATCGGCAAAATCAAAAAAGGCCCAATTAGCCTCAGTTTTGTCATCTCGGACATCTTCATAAGCTTCAATAAGAGCGGGATCTGAGACGTTTAAAGACATACTTTGGGTGACTGAATAAATAAAAGAGAAAGAGGATCAGGTTAATTAACTGCCTTTCAAAGAAAAAAAATTACCCAATCGCAAAAGATTTGATGAAAAAATTACCACGTCTCTACTATGAAGTTTAAAAACCGATACAGGTGTACTTTTTACAGCCAATTTGCAGTTTTGTTGTATCCAAATCACGGCTTAAATAACATGTTCCTCTTTCTATATGTATCTGCTTTCAGATGATATTTTCAAAACATAATATTGCAGTAATGAAAACGATGGCACTATTTTACAATAGTATGTTGCATTTTCAGAAATAGATATCACCTACTCAGAAATCCATATCGCATGCTCAGAAAATGTACTACGCCCAGACAAGAAACTCCTTGGTGACTTGAGATATACATGCTAAAAGAGCCTGACAGCATAAAAGAAACAAACACACCACCTTAAATTTCTAAATATTTCTTTAGTTTATTATAATTTCATAAGGGCCTCTTTGTCTGATGTTGGTATGAAGGAGTATGAGGATCTAAATGAAGATTAAATGCTTGATATTGATAACTTCAGCTTGAGTAGTAAATAATAGAATAAAATGAAGCAAATAAGAGGTATGATCCGTTATAAGGATGAGGAATTACTACAGCAGCAAAATATGCATAGCCAGGGAGAAGAAGAAAAAGTATGGATATGCAAAATGCCAAGAGACGAAAGAAGAAAGGAATTATTTGCTGTTGTTTGTGCACTTAAGTGACAGAAAGATGATTGACATGGGCGTAGTACATTTTCTGAGCATGCGATATGGATTTCTGAGTAGGTGATATCTATTTCTGAAAATGCAACATACTATTGTAAAATAGTGCCATTGTTTTCATTACTGCAATATTATGTTTTGAAAATATCATCTGAAAGCAGATACATATAGAAAGAGGAACATGTTATTTAAGCCGTGATTTGGATACAACAAAACTGAGTTTTAGAAAATAAAAAAGTACAACCTGAAAAGATAAAAGGCTGTAAATCACTCTATCAGACCTACAAATTGGTACCATGAGTACTTTGTTTGTCGTATTGTTTTCTATTTTTGACCTGAGAATATTCCATAAAGCGTGTCAAACTCTTCCCTCTACCAAGTATATATTTCTAAATCACTTTCTTACCAAAGCAAATATTTGCTTAGTTCCTCTTTTTTTTTTGTTTTTAAAAAAAAGTCTAAAATAAAAAAAAATTCCTTTTTTTGCAGCGAAAACAAGCCAAGACAGCCGCTATCTTTTAATTAATAATATAAATGATATGATATATAACCTAATATGCACTTTTTCTGTCGATAATGTTCTCCTTTAACTCATACATCAAAACATATAAGGGATGAAATTGCAAGAAGTCTTTGGTTTTTTTTTGATGAAGCTTTTAAGAACACTAATGTTGATGGTATGAATGAGGGTCGCTTTCAAATAGTTTCACTAGCAAACCTCTTCCTTCCCCCCATAGTGCTAATAGCACCACCAAGCAATAGAAAACTTCCCGTAAGCTAAAAATAAATTGAGAATGCACTTTTCATGTTACATTATTCTTTTTCAAAAAATAAAAAAAAAAAAAGCAGGAGTGAAGTTGTGTGTAGCATTGCATTTGCCTCATTCAAAATTCTTCTTTTTATAAATTTATGTGAGTATGTATTGCATTTGTAGTTACAATCAAGGGCCGTGGGATAAGATAAGATTGAGATACAATGATATGTAACTTGAATTTCATATAATTTATGAGGCTGTGTAATTAAAAAACTTTCAGAGCGCAGTCAAGATCCTAATTGAAACTTAATTTTAAGAATTATGATTGAGATGGGATATGTTTATTAATAACAAATGATGAATTTATATATATACAGAGAAAGGGTAATAGTTATTGAACAATCAATCTTTTTTTTTTTCTTAGAGGATATAAGAATGGAATAAATATGAATATAAGTTACAGTTTGTTCGTATGTGACTATATTGAGAAGCGCCGGGTAAGACTAGTTTGCCAAAGGTCATCCTCTATATAAGCCTCTTGTACATATTGTGATTTATCTTGAATTGCGGTATTAAAAGCGAGATGAAAAGCAGTGGATGGTGTTTCAAAATAAAGAAATCCGCGTACTTCTTCTTTTAGTTCACGTTCTTTGGGTTCATCCAGAACAACTGTAAAAGGAAAATCGAATGCATCATCATGTAATACCAAACGTGTGCGTCCCTCAGAAAGAGCTTCCAAACGGACTTGATTTTTATGATCGAATCTACACATGCCCTTTGAACCATCAGGAAGGTCCTGTTCAAACCACCAAACAGGAGAGACTGTACGACGTATATTTTTGTTGAGTTCAAATTTGCGTCCAGCCGAGGGCAAACTTGAGCTGCGAAGGGTAGGCATGGAAGCATGATGATCTTTCATTGGCAGAGACAACATGCTGCATCTATCTTTTTTTTGGGGCACCTGTTTAAAAACGATTGTACAAGGACCAAGAGATGACTGTGTTAAGACGCATTCAGGCTTTGATTGGTAATAAGACTCTTCAAGAATGCATTGGCTATTTTCATCAAAGCGACACCATTCATTTATACTTTGACCTGAAGCCAGAGTAGTACAGAAATGCCAGACAGGTTCAAGAGTACGGAATATACCACGAGTGTCATTCATTGAATTGATTGTAGGTGTTTGTGGCGATGAATCAGAATCTGAAGACAAAGAAGACGTAGAAGAAGAATAGGTATGATTAGACGATGATTTAGAGGACTTGTTCTTTCCAAATAACGTAAGGAATTTCATTTTAGATACGCGTGTAATATAAAGAAGAAAGAAATAAAAAACATTTATTAATTCAAAGGTAAGCTATTTATAATTCTTTTTTTTTTTTACGGAGTATAAAGGCTAACAATAGAAATTAGACGCCTCCCCTCTCCGATCTTGATAACATCGGCCAAAATAAAAAAAGGACTCGAATTTCCGGAATAAACAAGCCTTCTTTTTCCTCCATTGAAAAATTTTATTAACAAAACAAAAAAACATGTTATACAACATGAATTACTAAAATTAATCTTCAAAAGTCATTGTTATGAATTAAGTTTATATCAATCATTATAGAAACCAATTCAATAGTTTTTCTGTAACCCGGGCCAAGAGTCTTCTTTTTTGTCATCCTTTGTACACCAGCCCCTTGAGGTCCGCTCGTCATTTTTTCTTTTTCACGTACAAGGTTTTAGATTTGTGCTCAGCGTTTCTTTTTTTAAAACATGTCAAAAACACCCCAATATTTAACGAGGTTGAAAGAGAGAAAATATCCTCCGTCTGTTTTTCTCTTTATTTTCTTTGCTGTTTATAAAAAGCAGAATGATCAACAAAATAGACTAAAGAAAATCTTTTTTACTGAGAAAAAAAAAATTCGATCTACGAAACACGATGAATTATCCCAAATTCTCAAAAATGTTGAACTTATTTTTCCGTTCAATGACATAATCATAGCATAAAACGACTGCTAAAACGTGTCTCTTTACGAGCTTTCCTTTGTGTATACCCAATTACTTCAATTGCTCCATTGTTGTTTATATATAAAGAATAGGAGTCATTATAATTAATGCCAAGGATCTCATGCCAAGATACGTATTTGATACATTAAAAAAAACCTTTTTCTCCTGAGTTATTTTTTCTAATTTCAAGGCTTAGTAGATTTAATGGTGTACAAAGAATACTCCTGCTTTCCAGAAAGAAATAGTTGGCTTTTTTTTATTTTTTACAAAAAAGGATAATAAATCAATACTAATGATCGATGTTTTCCCTTTTTTCTTTTTGAAAATAGAGGCAATTTTTCTTTTCATAAACCACGCTTAAAAAGGAGTACAAAAGATTGATTGGAAAGCAACAACAAAAACAACAACAAAAAGCCATGCAATGTTATTCAATTGCAGCACACGTGTTTAAAAAGTATAGACACGTACGGCGTATGTGTTGCTTGTATATTAATAATGTTTGTTTGCTTTCCAGTTAAATATTTAACTTTATGCACACACTGGTGAAAAACTGAATATCAAAGTCTCAGATCATTTTAATCATAAACTCATAATGCATTTCAATTACATCCAGCTTAAGATTACCCAAAAATAAAAGGAAATGTACCTGAAGAAAAAGTTTTATTTAGACTATAAGGCATCTTCGGTGTAAATGTTCTTCCTTTATGGTTTAAACTCAGCAATGTTGTCATGGTGATCTGTTAGGTAACACAGCAAAATTTCTATCCTCGGCTCCCTTCTTGTTCTTTTCATGCTACAGAATGACGCGTTCCAATCAAGGTCCGGATAATTTTCTCCTTCAAATTCAGAATACATGCTGATTTCATACAGCATGTAATCAATAGATTATCTATTTGATAATTTACCTCCTTTTGCTAAGCATAAAAGCGCGGGGATATAAATGCAAAGCTTTATTTACGTATTTAAACAAGGTACAAGTAACGTTACACTTGAGCATGGCCTGTCAAATATTCAAGGATATATTACTTTTTGGAACCATTCATTACAAATAACGAATTAGTAAGCAAAAGCATATTTTCATGACACCTGTAATATACAAGTAAAACTTTATTTTATAAATATAGAAAGGGGATAGAAAGATAACAGGTGACATATTTACATATATAAAAGCATACAAAAGGGGGGATAAAAGATATATAAGGTGATAAATAGGTACATATATGCATCTATGTATAAAGAGTGGAACGATAATAATATATGAAAGGAAAGAAGTAAATTATAATTACAGAAAATGTGCAAAAAAAAAAGGAACCATCAATCTTTACCTACACAGGCAGGGGTGTATGTATGTATGCTTGTGTACGACAAGTCATTTGAATATGGTTATAAGGATGAATGTTTTTCAGCAAACATTTGGCGGTATCTTTGAGAAAGCATTAGATCCTTTTCGACGTATACACCTTGTTCAAAGATATATGCCAATTTTCTCATCGAATAAAGATCATCAGCATCCACAGCAGCTCTTGTTCTCCATCGGATTGATTCTGCCATATCTTGAGGGACACCATTACCATCCTGATAACATTCGGCTAACCAGACATAGGCATCTTTGAAATGATCTTGTGTGGCGAGCGAATAGATGGCTTGAAATGCTTGAACCTTTGAAAGTTCACTGTATTGATCTAAGGAGTGTCTGGATTTTAAAGTACTAGACATAGGATAAAGTAATTGTGTTGGATCATAATTTAAACTGTACAGTGAACGCTTAAGGCGCGCGGTACGACTGGATTTGAAATCTTTGGCAATTCTGCTATCTTTAGCAATACGACCATAGTATTCGTGTGCTTTGCCATATTGTCCCAACTTTTCATAAACTTCAGCGGCAGCTATTAACGCTCTGTAGAACAGATAAAATTAGAAGTTGAAATAGAGAAATGGGTACGGCTTACGTTGGTTGTCCAAGCTGAATAGCCTTCAAATAATAGTTGAGGGCAACATGAATATCTTTTGACAGACCACCATGACCATTTTCATAATATCCTCCTATCAATAATGTAGCAAGAGGATCCTGTTTATCAGCAGCGAGCTTGAGGTACTCGAATGAAAGCTGGTCTTTCCTTTCCGTTCCAACACCAGCTCCATACATTCGACCCAATTCACGCAAGGCTGTGGGATGCTGATGTGCAGCGGCCCTTTTGTACCAGTCAAACGAAGATTTCTGCAAGGCCTTTGCTTGTTGGACATCTGTTGTTCTGGCTTTTTCTTGGCATAGTTGAGCATACGATATCATACCATCTACTTCTCCAAGCTGTGCTGATTTTTTGAAAAATTCTCGTGCTTTCTCATGGTCGCGAGAGATACCAAAGCTTCCTTTGTAATAATACAGGCCAATGTAGTTTAATGCTTTTGAATTCTTTTGGCTAGCTGCTTTCATGAACCAGTCAAATGCCGCACGACGATCTTCTCGGACGCCTATACCTTTAAAAAGCATATGTCCAACCTAAAAAAAATAGGTTCATAACCTGCTCCTTCATTAAAGTAGAATTAATTACCTGAAGCTGCGAATCTGCATAATCAAGCTTTGCAGAGATCAAATAGTGCTTGTAAGATTTTGAGAGATCGATAGGACACACATTAGGGATGCCTTTTTCATAAGAAGCAGCAACCCAATAATGAACACATCCATTATCAGGATCTGAGATAACCAAATCCGTCAAGAGCTCAAATCCTTCCTTTGGCTTATAAGGAATATCAGAATCTTTTGTGTTATCCAAATAAAAGATGGCGACCATGCGCTTAGCCTCTGAAATGACTTGAGGTGGTGCAGGATGTTGACTATCAGATCCAATCAAACCAGATGCCTGAAGATAATGCTCAAAGCCTTCCTTGTATCTCTTTTGACTACATAAAAACCGAGCATATGCCACACGGGTACTTGAGAGATTGGCATAACAAAGGGCCCGTTCATAGTATTGATTGGCTACGACATGGTTAACAGCAACACCATGTCCTTGTTCGTAACAAAAGGCAACTTGTGTCATCGCTGCTGGGAGATTTTGAGCGGCCGCTTTACGGAACCATCGAAAGGCCTCCTTTTTGTTTTGTGCGATTTCATGTGCTGCCTTGTGAGGTCGATTGGGCACTTCTCCTTCACGGTACATGATACCTAAGATATATTGTGCACTTGGTTCACCTGCTAGAGCAGCACTCTGAATGAATCCAAAAGCTCTTTCGGTGTCCTTTGGCAAATCAAGACCACCGATCAAGTAATTCATACCCAAACGGAATTCAGATAGATGATGGCCGTACTTTTCGACTGCATGATAATAATTGGTGTAAGCCAATTCAAAGTGTTGTCCAACTCCATAAGAGCCCAGTTCGTATATATTGCCCAATTGATAATAAGCTTGTGGATCATTCTAGAAAATCAATCGTCAATCAATTTGTCAAGTTTTTTTTTTTTTCTTTTCTTTGGTTACCAAATCGGTTGCCTTTTTGAGCCAATAAAAGCCTTGCTCTGTTTTTCCTTCTTGTAAAAGAATCAATGCCAATTGAATTTGGGCAGGAGAATATGATTTTTGAGCACTCAAAGTGAAATACTCTGCTGTCGTCTTTGTATCGCTTGTTACACCCAGCTTGATCAAATAACCAAGTTGAAATTCTGCAATTCTATGAAACAAACTAAGTTTGCTGCAGTATGTACAACTTTACTCTTACTTGTTTCCTGCACGAGCACTTGCTTTAACGAGTTCAATATTTTCATCAACTGAATCACCTGCCAAAAGGTTGGTAATGGCAACGCAGACCTGCGCTTGGGCTACAAAATGAGGAACAACCTGGCTTGTTTGGTACCTTTGAGGCACTTGCATTGATTTCTTAAACCATGTGCAAGCTTTTTTCTTGTCAACAGCTTGTATTGTTTGATCAAGGTCTGTGATGCCGTAATAATAACATTGAGCGAGAAAAAAGTAAGATTCCCAAGTGTCTTGTTCAGTAGCAAGACGTTTGAGCTCGACAAAGGCTGCCTTTGGATCCTTTTCTGTGCCCCAACCACAAAGTTTACACCGAGCTATACAGACCTTGGCAGAGGGATCGTCAGCGATTTGAACCCAGAGTTCGAGTGCTTTGTAAGCCTCTCTTTGGAAATCTGGGTTGTGTTTCATTTGAGAGGAATTAAAGACAGTGGTGAGAATATCAAATGTATTTGACGGGTTCTTTATCAGATAATCCACCATCTCCTTTGAAGTGTGTAACGTTGTCGGTGTTGAATTCAATTCAGGTGTAGACATGATATAATCATTATTCTCCTTTGCGTTAAAAGAAAAATGTGAATAATCTGTCATTTCACTAAAGGCTGACTCTTGCTCTAGACGAGAGAATTGTTCTGCTGTAAGGCCGCTTTGAAATACACTTGATTGCATACGAGTGCTATTATCTATGCTCAATCTAGGATCTGCTTGCTGCTGTTGCTGTTGATGTTGATTGAGAGAGATGATCAAGTCATTATTATTGTTTTGATGGTTGAGAATAGAATGTTGAACGGATAACAACGATCCTCTTCTCAAAGTGCTATGAGATTTTGGTTCAATACTAACATTATTTCCCATTTGAAATAATAAAAAAAAAAGGTGATAGAAAGGGTATCTAATTATTAATATTCAAGAAAATGTTTAAGGAAAAAAGAATAACAAATCCCCATTTTTTAAGTTCTCTTTTTATATGAAAAAAGATCAATATGTGTTACAAAAAAAGTAAACTTGAATATCAAAAAAAAAACGATTGCGATCAAATACAATCATATAACGATATTAATTCAATAAAACATTTCTATTTCCATCTATCTCATTTGTCGTCTTCTTTACTTGAGTCCTGTTTGTAAAAGAATGAAAGGCATAATTTCACTCAATTTGTGTAACCATGCCATTCGGAACTAACATTCCGATATTTGTTATTTGTTCTCACACAGAGCAAAGAACCAAAGCTATTTACTCTCCCTCTCTTTATTTGTCTGTGTTTACTAGTCCATATAAAGGCAGAATCAAAATGGCCTGTTGATGAACGTAGTCTTTAGGTTGTCATCATCGTTAGTTATTCTTCATTTATTAAAGTTGATAATTGTGTAATAAACAAATAGGGAATATCTTTTTTAAATCTACGCGTTTTGCTTTTAATAATTTTTCAGTTTGATTTGTGCTCAATAACTAACATGATGTGTGTGGGTGGTAAAAAAAGTAGTAGTTGTTGTTGTTTTGTATGACAAAAGGTATCATGGACATGTGTTTTATTTTTCAGTGCTGCAATGATGATATATCATGCGTATGTTATTGAGATAGCAATAAGCCTTTTTATAGAACACGCACGGATGAAATAATAGAGGGATTTGTGGGTGGTACATTTTCTTTTGACAATAATTTGCTGCTAGGCATTTATTCCAGAGTAACCATTGGTACTAAAATATAAAAAGAGGAAAGAATGCAACAGAATGAGTGGGAACACTATCATTTTTTCTTTCTTCCCCCCCCCACTTCTCTGTGTAATAGATCTACACAAACACAACATGCAACTAATTTAAATGTGTTTACTCAGGAACACATATAAGATAAATATAACTAAAGCCTTCGGTATTTCTTTTTCTCTTTCTGTAAACAAATGTTACAATCTATTTAATCAAGTTGATTTATAAACACTTTGATAATCATGAATGAAATCTTAATGCCCAAACATAATTTATGTTTTACCCGAAAACTTTATTGAAGAAACTGTACAATAAATAATAATAATTGATGATGTGATGATAGGGTATAAAAGTTATTTGATAAGTGCCTTCATATTATTTGAATTTGTTTTATGATGTTGAGTACTACAATTGATAGATAGTGTATCTTCTTCTAGTGCTGGAAATGAGAAATATAATTCTTCAAATGGACTTTGGTTTTTGGTTTGAATTGGTTGAGACTGTTTATTGGGTAATACAGATAATACAAATTGCTTGACAATAGCTGGTAGTTTAGTTAGTTCTCTTTGATTATGATCATTCATTGAGTAAATAAAAGTTAGAGAAAATGAAAGAAGAGAAAGAAAGAAAAAGACAAGAGAGAAAAAAGTGTGTATTTTATATTTGCAGTAAGAAAAAAAAAGGGTGATTTTCTACCTACTCAACCTGCGGCTAATTTATATGCCCCTCACTTTCAACAACTTGCACGTGTCAAAAGTAGATGCTCTCTCAACCCACTTTTTTATCTTATTTTAACTATAGGCATTACACTGCCTTAAAATTTAATAATAAGTTTAATAGAAGGTTAAGCCCCTTCTCATAAAAATGTAACCCAAAATTGGTAAACATTATTTTAACGCTCTTAATTATCAGATTCTTTTTTTATTTTATTTTACCACTTAAGTTTATTACATTTATTATAGTTAAAGCTATGTGTCATACAACCACGATAAAGATCTTTAATCACTTTTCCTTTTATAATCGTTTCTTCTACAATTGAATGGCAGTGACATGTTCTAACGCGTCCATACCAAATCCCAGTTTGACCCTTGTTGATATAACAAATGATATTTCCTGCAAACTTATGACCTAAACAAATTTACTTAATATTTTTTTTTCTTTTTTTTTTCCTTTTTTTACCTCCAATATGGCTCACCATCAAGACAGCTGTACCTCCTTCACCATCATGAATATCCAATTCTCGTAAGACGTGATCAAATTCACGATTCAGAATAGGTGCTGTAATGCCACATCGCTTATCTCTCTTTCGATGAGAACAAATAAGAATCATTGAATCATAAGGATTAGGGTAAACCCCCATTTCTTTCAGGTCCACAGACTCAAATGCCTTTTGAATATTCACCGGTTCTTCAGGTAAAGGCCGTTTGACAAAGATCTCATAGATGGTTTGTGCGTCATCAGCTGTGACATTGCCGACAACAATATTGTCCGGTAAGATGATGATGTCCATCGAACAGTGCACTGTGGTTGAGTGATTAGGGATGTGAGATGTATTTGTGATAAAAGTACGCCAGGGCATGGGATCAGCCTTGATCAAGGCATGCAGCTCGGCAGCCAATGTACCCTCGTCTTCTTCAATACGTTCAGCCCAGTCACATTGTGCCGTACTGATCATAAAATGACGCCCATAAGGCGACATGGATCCCAAGAGAGGTGAGTCTGTGTCGAGTTGAAGATAAGAAGGATATGTCTGATGTTCGTCACATTCACTAACACAATTATTGCAATCGGGTATAGTGACATCTTGTGGTGGAATTTGATCTTCTTCTACTGAAACTTCTTCTTTAGGGGTGTATATAAAAGAGCTTATTCTTTTCAATAAGGACGACATGTAAAAAATCGAAAGAAAAGTGAGAAAAAGAAAAGAATTCTTTTTTTCCTAAACAAAAAGTCGGAAAATCATTTTATCAGATTTTTTTTTTGTTTCAATCATTAACGATGTTCAATTGATATCATTATACTCCAAGTTAGTTCATCCTAATAGTCATAGATGCTGTATAGATATGATTTGCTCTTACATAAATTCTTTTAATTACTTATTAAACTGTGATTACAAAATATGACTAATGATTCAAGAATCTGATAATTATTATGACACCCAACAGTGTGAAACAAACACCCCAGCTTGCACACAAAGTTGCAGCACATAAATCGGTCTTTGAATTAATTTTTCTTTTCTTTTTTTTTTTTTTTTGCTTGACAATGAAAGATTCACAATTCACTTCTACATTCTTTAACGAATATTCTGATAGTAAGCAATTCTGGAATGATTTCAAAAAAAAATATTCGATTTAATATTTACTTAACATTAATAAAAAAAAAAGCCGTGGAAGTTTTACCACTTGAATTACAGCGCAACTACACACTCATAAGACAACTAGATGAAAGCGCACAGCAATTGATGGATCAAGTAGCTAAAGAAACAGCCAAAGTAACAACAATAGCAAAAGAAATGACTGCAGAAGAAAAGAAAAAAGCACTAAATACCATTGGCCAACTATTGAATGAAGTAATTAAAAGAGGTGAAGAAAAATACGCCTTAGCGAAATCAACCTATGATACAGTGGATAGGCACTGTACAAAATTAGATGATGACTTACAGAAAATAGAAGATGAACAAATGGTTGGATCAACGCGTGTATCAGAACAGACACCAACCGCTGAAAGAGGTCAATCTTCACAGGGTGAATCAAGAAGAGGAAGGAAAAAGAGAACACGAGAAGAAGATTATACGTCAGATAGTTTACAAAAGTAAATATTGATATAGTGCAAATGAGTAGTAGAAACTAAATTAAGCCTGTGTATAGTTCTGTTTCATTTAGTAATATGCCAATCGATCCAAATGAACCGCGTTATTGTTATTGTCAGCGAGTGTCGTTTGGTGAAATGGTTGCATGCGACAATGAAGAGGTACGTAAAAAATTATTTTTATTCACATTTTATTCATGCAATAAAAAAAAAAACGATTTATAGTGTGATATTGAATGGTTTCATTTGGAATGTACAGAATTGGAATCAGTACCTAAAGGAGCTTGGTTTTGTAAACATTGTTCAGCAAATAAAAAGAAAAAGAAGCATTAAGCTATTTTTGCTCTCTTATTCGTTTCTTCTTTTTCTTCTCCATTTCTTTCAGTCATTCGCTTTTTATTCCTATTTCACAAAAGAGTGAGTGAACAGTAGTCTTTTGATCTAATAATGCTAACATACAAGGCCGATTCTGGGTTCATAACGATACGAAGACGATAATCAATCTTCTTTGCTTCCTCATGCGTTACTGCTTTATCAGATGTAAGGAATTCAAGGATACGCTCCATCATATTCAACAAGTGACCAGCATCTTTTTCCCCAAACTTTTTATGAATATAACCAGTAACATGCTCCTCACATCCATTCTCTCTGCTAGCATGTACAAAGGCGGCTAATGCTAGCTGCGAAGGTTGATAAATCAAAGGTAAATCTTGGAGTAAAATATCAGGAATGGTTTGGTTGACAGCTTGTTTGTAGATCACTTTCAATATCTTGATATCAATTGTTTGCTGCATATCCAAAAAGAAGCCATAGGCAGGTCTGAAAGGATGATGTACATAATATTGAAATTTAAGTCCTTGAGAGACTGTAAACTCCAGATTCAACACGCTGACAGTAGAAGGTAATCTCAGTTTTTTTCCAAAATCTTCAATTGATATTCTTTCACTTTCTGATTTAGTTGCTAAAAAGAGACAAGTCAAGCTTTTTAAAATAGAATTTGTTTAGTAAAGCTGTTTAAACGTCAAAATATAAACCTACAAAATATCTTTTGGATGATAGTCCATTACTGTATTGTACAAAAAGAATCGCTTCATATAGATAACTGCTGTGGCCATGACCATGTCACTGAATTTTAAATGTTTACACATTCCTTGCAACTGTTTTTCATAAAAACGGCATAAGGCAAGTTCTTCTTTTGCTGAAAGATAGTCTTCATCCCTAATTGCCTCAGTTGAATCTGCTTCCTTTTTAAAAACTGTTTAATTGTATATAAAAAGCAAGATTTATTTTATATACCAGCTCTTTTCCACGAGCTTTCTTTACGCGCTCAATAGCTTCAGTTGTTCTCTTATTACGAATATCCCATAATTGTTCAGGACTAAACCTCCAATGTTGGTATTGTGTTGATTCTTCATAGATTTGAGGTTTTTTAGGACTTGACATTTAAAAGACCTTTTTTTTAAAGAAAATAAAAAATTAACTACGCTAAAAAGTATTTTCATTTATGCCAGCAAAAAAAAAAAAAAAAAAAAAAAAAAATAGTATTCCACTTGAAATACAGTTGATAGAATAACAGAGAGAGACACGATACTTCAAATTTTATGTTTAGACAATTGTTTTAATTTCCTAAAAACGCTTGAATCCAGATTTGTTGCATACAGTCTTTGGTTTCATAAATGCTTTCATCAAGTAAATCAATTACAGGTTCAAAAGTAGCAAAAGTCACTGACATTATTTCTATAACAAATGAATATATCAATTTGCTATAAACCAATAAAGCTTTATTTCATTAAATAGTAAAGACAAAAGGCAATTTTTAAAAAGCTATTTTTCGTTAATTATTTTAAGGACACCGTCTTTACACTGAAGGCTTAGTATGTCATTCTCACCATGCTCTGCCGATGGAGTGTTTTTTTTTTCCTCGTTCAAACTCAATAGATACGTGAAAGCTATACAGTGGGGCTGGTAAATTTTGTCGGTTTAAAGAAAAGAAACTTCGTTTAGCAAAAAACAAATGTCATTTCCAGAAAAATAAATGCAACTAACCTAAATGAAAATTTCGTTTAATACATTTATTGTTTTCGCTTTGTACTTGTTTTAATGCAATACTTGTATTAAATGACCAAAGCGATAACCTTGGTGAAGAATTCTTTGTGATTTTCCTACTTTTGTTCTACTTAAAGATGATCAGTCTAAAGGATATTTTCTGGTAAAAAGGCTAGGGCGTTCGCCAGTCTTTCTCAAACTATTTAGGATCTTGAGAAAATTCAATACGGCTACTTGATCGCAATTCCAAAGTCTTCTTTTTATTCCTGTGGTTTGCTGTTCAAGGCACAAGAGACTCTTACACCTAGTACTGCATTAATAATCAAGAATTAATCTAGTTTTTTCTTTCTTTCTTTGAATTACCTCAGCAAACCATTGCATAGCACATCTGGCTTCTTTTTCCGTTGGTAAGGGCGAGGATTTGGCACGGTTTTGAATTTTTCTAATTCATTTTCATAGGTTGGGCAATGGAAAGATGCTTTGTATTTATTAAGTAGACAACAAACCTGTTCTTCTTTAACATCCTGATTAACCCTTGTTTCTTATCAGTTCTTGATACTTGACATTAGGGGCGGATCAATCTCCAAAAACTAAGATAGCATCTTGGCCAGACTTTGCTTTTAAGTTACGCGCCAATTTTTGATCATTCTGGTTAAAGAAGAGTTTACTTGAAAACTTCATTTTTCGAAAAGGTAAAAGCTGTAGCCTTTCTAATACTGTACTGATGGTCTTTTTGTAATTGCTTTGATGTGGCCGTCTATACATCTCTTTTGCCAGCCCCAGAACTTTGCTTTTCTCACTATCATCTAGTCTTTCTGAAATATGCTTTTGTTGTAGCATTATTTGTAGGTAAGTAGCATACAGTTGAAACTCTACAGAGCTATCAGTGGAATAATTCTCAGGTTGAGGGAAAAAACTGCGGATTCTTGCTATGAACAGATTTCCGTACTATAAATTACATTTTTGGTCGACTCGAAATTCAAATTCGGATAGGGAAATATGTTTCTTTAGACTTTGTTGTCTCGTTTCCATAATATTCGTACAAAGTGGTTTTTACTGATGCTCTTATTTTAATGTACTGTACAAACTTTTTCAAGTCTACAGAGTTAAATTCAGACCTAGAAAGGATTGCTTCGGCTTTCTGGTCCACAAAAGGTTGAGTACGCTTTCTTAAATATCTGAAATGCCTTGAACATTTTGAGCGGTTGTTCTTGGTAAATATAAGTGTTTGTTTTCCTTCAACAGTGCTGGTTTCTTTCATGCAGTACATCAAGTCCCGCCTTCTAGGGTCTATCAAGACGCACTTGCCTTCAGTGCTCTTTAGGTCGACTTGACCTAATCCTTCAATATGCTCTGTTTGATTACCGTCCACTTTCTTTTCAGTGTTGGGTTTAGGCGACTTTCTGCTTGTATCAGTGTTTTGCTTTATTATGAAGACACCGACTCCATCTGTTTCGAGAGTTCCTTGGAACCGCAAAGACTTTTGAAATCCTTAATGTTTGAACGTCTTTTTATTTAGGTCTACGACGGCATCCCATGTTTCAAACTTGCTTCCTGTTTTTGGATTCTTTTTGCACTTGAGAACATGGTAATGGATTATTTTGCTATCCAACGTCATGTAGCAAGGAATAAAGGTGGTACGTAGCGGGAAACAATCAAACTGTTTCATCTGCTCAGCTTCAGACAATTCAGCAAGTCTGAACAAGACTTTGAACTGGTTTTTTGGACTAGCCATAACGTCATGGTAAATTGAGTTCTCTTGAAAAGTGTAGTCCTCTGGGTAGCTTGAGAGAAAACCATTTAATTGCGTTCTTGATTGATCATCTAAAAGACCAACTTCAGACATCCCTTTTTTTGCGATGGCAAGCTTCACCTGATCGCAAAGTCGATAAATCTTCTTTCGGGCAGCTTCTTTTATCGCTTTACTACTAGACTTGTTTGCTTGCATTTCTCCTCTGAGACTCTCTGCCTTTTCCTTCTTTTTAAATAACTTGTTTATCAAACCACGCAGCTTATTTCCAAAATGAGTTTTGATGTTATTATAGTAGGCCGTTTGGATCTTCGTATACTCGTACAAGGCATGTGGTAAGTTTGGGGGAGTATAACCAGCGTCTTCAAAGTAAGCTTCTTTATATTTCGATATCAGTCGCCTATAGTTTTTGGTCGCATCCTTCAGCCTTGTGCTATTTCCACCCTTTGAGAGAACAAGACTGAAAAAAATTTCAACAAAGAAATCCTTTGTCACAAAGTTGTTCAACGCAAATTTTTCATTTGCTGCCAGATCTTGACTTGACAAAAGTTGCAGCTGAATTGAAAGCAGTTGGAACAGGTTAACTAGGCTTGGGGGAAGTTAGACTTGTTTTAGAAGCAGTTGTGCTTGACTCCACAGCAGCAGAAGTTGATTTGGTGATACGAAAAGCAGACTTGGTTGATTCATCCAAAAAGTGTCTTTTGACGACAGGTGCATCAAAATTGTCACTGCTATATTCAAGATCATAGTCATCAAGAGTGACCTTATTGAACATGATAGTTTCATCTGTTGTAGAGATACCAGTATTATGTGTAGTAGTAACTGCAGAATCTGTAGCTTTTCCTTTGCCTTTGAGCCTCTTTTGTGATCCACTCTGTGGAGTATTTTCAATACCTATGATGGAGTTTTATACGTTAGACTAGCTGTTTACCTACATCAAGTTTGACAATGCAACTTACTTTTTCTTTTTCTAGCTGTTACAACGGGTTAGAAGTCGTTGTCTGAGTTGTCTTCTACATATAGTTCAAACGAGTCTACAATAGTATCGATTTTGTGGTCAGTGACATTTCGATCCATTATTAGATATGGAGCCTACCGTTTTCGCTCTGAGATGGCTTCTTTTAGTTTGAAGAGAATAAAGTATCCTTTTGCTTTCCTTTCATTTTTCAATGTGTTTTCACGAGTAAAATATGCGAACAAAAAGAAAAAGTACCTCCAGAAATTGATTTAAATATTCAAGTACTATGTTTGGATCACTGATTTCGGTTAATACACCTTCCATCGGATCGAAGTCTCTCTCTCCATCCTTATTGTAGACATTATTGAGTCCGTTTTCATAAAAAAATGTATTTTTTGTCATGTTATTCAATTGTTAGAGCGAAAGGAAAAGAAATAGCCGACAATAATCCCTCAGTAAAGCCAATTTGACTTGGCCCAAAAAGACAAAGTAAAATTTTAAGAGCGACAATTATTTGCTAGCAAACAGCTAAACATTTATCAGGTAGTGCCGTTTATTTTTTCAGAATGGACAAAATTTACTAGTCGCACTATATAAACAAAAGTTTTAGAAAGGGTAAAGTCCCTTAGCAAAGTGGTCAAGTTCTTTCTGCTGGATTAGTCTCTCGTCTGGAGGCAATAATTCCAATCTCCATGGTCATTTTCTGTTTGTTTGTTCGTCGGTTTAAGCCTTGTTATCAAAAGTGTTTCTTATGATGACCAGCTAAAAATGCGACATCGGAATAAAACCTTCATACACACAAAAAGTTTTAGAAATAAAAAATGCAAAAAGAGAACATCAAGGATATGAAAAATAGTAGATTACTCTCATTGTGTTGTACCTGATTTTACAAGTATTCGCTGATTGTATAGTTATATGATTAGTTGTTGAGATTTAGCAATCTGGCTCAAAAAGCTATCAAAAGAGCAGCAGTTCAAACACAGTCTCTTTTAAGACCGTGGATCTGATGAACAGTCTGTTGTAGATAAAAACAAAATTTTAGATTGTATTGATGAACTTATCTCCTAGAGGCTAAACAATTTTTATGGTAGATAGAAAGACGGGCTCTCGTTTATTACTTCCGCTAATGGTTTCCACTGCTTTTATGCAATCTCAACATGTAAAATTGCAGTGATTCTTTGGAATTTTCTGCTATATTCTTTTTATATTGGATTAAAGTTCAATGAAAAAGTTGAAAAATTGAGAAATGATTAAAAGCTTTAGGTTCATAAGCAATATACGGATGTCCTTTAGTTTAATAACACCTTTATCTTTTTTTTAAAGTGACCTACTCAAAGTTACTTTGTACATTTGCTAATGTCATGAATTTTGATTGCAGTTTCAATATGGATCTTCCCTCTTTTTTAGTGGTATATTTAACTTTATGAAATTAAAAATATTTTTGATATTTTAGAAAATCTTGAAAGTTATAAAGAGCAACGCCAAGTTGTAAAAAAACCAATATACTCATTCTCTAAGGCGGTGTTTGTTTATAGTGCAGTATGGGAAAGATTGAGCTTATATTAGCACATGAAGATGTATCTTCTTTTTTAATCAAGAACAACAGTTCAAATAAATAACTCATTTTTAGTTTGTAAATTCATCAGCATCATGCAAACCAACTTTAGAGATTAAAAATTTGAGGATCTTTGTTACATTAACATACTTTAATGTATTAAAAAAACATAAAATAAACCAGATCAAATAAAAACAAACCACTATTCCACTCTAAATGCATCAAAATGCATAGTACAATGGAGACTCCTCTGTTCTAATGAAACCATCATCACATCCCTTTAAAAATGCAACAATTAGACAAACAGGCGTAGTTTGATATAAATGGCTACATGACCATAATAGGAGACTGTTTATTCCATACAAATCTGTTATGCCTTAAATGGATGTTAAATACTCATATCGTATATTTAAAAATGTAAAGGGGTAACTGGTTCTTTTATCTAGTCTTGGCACTGTCACTCAATTAAACATCTTTTTCTAGCCCCTTTAGTTTTAAACAAGTAAACGCATGGGTGATCCTTTAAAGGGCATTAACAAAACTTTAATAATTTAAAAAAGAAATAATATGATACAATGTAATGGGGCTGTGCCTAATAAACTGATTTATTAAATAACAATGGATAAAATCGTGCTTATCCACAATCCAAGTCAAGAATGATGTCGAATCAGGAAATAAATCAAAGTGTTTCAATCATCAAATAGCAAAAACAGTAATAATTCTATGACTCTTTATCACATCCTTCTATGATATGCTTTCTTTTTTGTTCTCAAGTATTCAAACAAAAATGAATATAAAAAGCATTTACTAAAAGTAATGCTATTTATAAAATCAATATTTAATATTGGGCGACTGTTTTGTATTATGCATTGTCTGATAATGCTATATTTTTTAAATGTGATGAAGTAATTTGGAAACAAAGTACTAACATTTTAGGAATGATAGGAATGAGAAGGTTAGGGTAGTTTGAGATAAACCAAGGAGTGAAAATAAGAGAGATACCAAATGATACAAGTGCATGAAATGAATGTTAATAAAAGATCATCATAAAAAAAATACTAATGCTACTTACCCGCTAGATAAGGGATGAGAACCTGTTATGGAGTTCTCATACAATCCTCAGAAGAAGTAGGATTCATGTATTTGGGGGGTATTTCATTATTATGTTGAGAGATGTATGTAGCAATACAGTGTATGCGTTTAACAGTCATCGCATCAAGGTTTCATACCATACTACAAGAGTTATACTTGAGGACAGCATGTACTTTTTCACTCTGATCTGACTGAAATAGTGTTTGTTAAGTTCTTGGTTTTATATTGATTACATGTTTAGTAAAAGCCTTAGCAGCATAGATAAGTTCAATTTTCCCTTGTGAATCCTTTGATATCTTCTTAATAACTTCGGTCATTCATCAGGTAGAAGTAGGAAATTTTCCTTTCATAGATGCGTAAAAAGAATTGTTACCATACTCAACTACTCTTTTCTTGTAAGGGCTAGCTAGCTTGGTATCTTTGAAGCAGGTGGGATTCATTTTTGCTTATTGTCACAGTGTTTTTTCTTTTCACCAATAAATCTTTTACTGTTGTGTTTGATAGTATCATCAAACGGTCTTTTGGCAACCCCATGAGTATTTTTTTGTTTTTCATATAGCTTTTGAAATTAAGCTTAATCTAAAGTACATGTTAAAAGTATAAAACAATCGTCTTCCAATAAAAGCCTCTTACCAGTTATCCCTACTATAGCAGCAGGGGATCCTCTGGTAGTTTTTAGTCTGATAGAAGCGGCCATTGAGAAATCGGTCAAATTTGGTGTTTGGTGGTAGACGACTTGCTAATAAATCTAACATCCTCTTGGTTATGTTTTTGGTGCTGCATACGTCTTTGGGTAGTAAAATTGAAGCCGCATATTTGATAGTATTCTTTGATAGATGCCTTTCTGATTCCACCATTCAAAGATGAAAAACCAGTATCAACTGCAGTAAAGATATCAGTAATATCGGGTTCAACACCCCAAACAAGAGCCTGAGGAACAGCAGTATATTCAGAATGACTCCGAAGAAGAGCAACGCAATCCTCCCACCCTCAAAGCTCTGGAATGAATTAGGCCAAGTTATCGTTACTTCCCAGTTATTTTGTTGATGTAGTCTTGTTCAATGAGAGATAGGTATTTAAGATCCATGCTGTCAGCTGTCGTTTATTAATTGAGAGGAAAAAAAAAAGTACATTTATTAAAGCCTTTTCAAAGCTTTTCTCAAAGATTAAGTCATTTTCAAAATCTGAGGTTGACCATTTCCAAAAATTGCGGCTAATTTTATCAAAATCTGATTGCACACAATTTATTTGTGTCTTTGGCTTAAGGAATTGACTGACTGCATAGGCTATAAGGAAAGGGAAAGGACGGTTTCTTTACTGATTACAAAAAGTAAACAGGCTCTTTAGTCATTTCATCTGGGCATGAACCACAACTTGATGTGGTGTATCTAAAGACTGATAAACGAATGACGAAAGGAAAACGACGTTGAATTAAGAAGGAGATAACTTGAGTCTACGGAGTTTATTTTTTTGAAGAGAGACTCGTTATTTTAATTTTCCTTTGTTACAAATGACCTTCACGAATAATTTTAAGACATTTTGAGTCCGGATGCTTTTTAATTTAAATGAAGTTTTCGGAATTATTGTCTTTGACATCTTATTTTTATTTATAAACATAACAAGTAATAGCATATATATAAAGAGCACATATATAAATATATATATAAAAAAAAGACATATAAAATCATACAAGCCTGATGAAATAGAAGGATACATAAACAAGTTCTAATTCCAATGGCTGGTAGTATTATTATCTTCTGAAGAACGAATCATGGGCAAAGAGAAATTGCTAGTGGTTGGTTGAGAAAAAGTACGTTGCATACGCTGTTCATATTCCTGTTGCTGTTCATCTGTTGCTGATAATCCCTTGTCCACAGCGGTAGGCGTATAAAAGTTGGGACGCTCTCTTTCACGGTGTGCGTCTACCATGCTTGTTTCGAAAAAGGATATCTCTGGAGGAGAGGTGGTAGCAAAAGAACTATAAGATGAGAAAGAAGAGTGTTGTATAGCATAAGAGGAAGGATGATGATGATGATGATAAGTCATGTTATATTCAGTCTGTGGTATTGCCTGCTGTGATTGATGAGGGGAGGTGATCATATTTCTACTTTGTGTCATGGAAGATGGCTGCTGCTTTTTAAAAGGAATAGATGAGGTAGATGAAGAGGAGGAGGTAGGTGAGGCAAGTGGGAAAAAAGTAGATGATCCAAAGGTTTGCGGATGTTGAAATTGGCTATCTAAAGCTGTAGGCTGTGGTCTGCCAACAGTTTTCTTATCCATGCCTGAGCGTGGCAAGTGAAGTTGAAGGGTGTAGTTTGGGACGTAGACGAGCTGAACACCCTTTTGTGGCTCAGGTGAAGCAAATGGACTGAGGGTACTTGTTTTTGATAAAGGTCTTCGTTTCTTTGTAGGGGATCCTTCTTCTATAGCTTGTTCTTTTTCAGCATGCTGAGCCAACCATCCACCAGGATCAGATCGAATCATATCAGGCTGCAGATCAGTCAAGGCAGGGATGAGATCTGCGGGGATACGGGCCATTTGGCAGAAACTTTCGAGCATGCACTGAAGATCCCCTTCTACAACCGATGCCCACTCTTCACTCCCTGCTACCACCGAACAAAGCTTACCTGACAAGAGGAGCAAGCGCTGAGCACGCTCAATGACACCTCTTTGTCTCATCCTCTTCCTTTCTTCTGTCAATCGGTTATAAAATCGGCGTTCGTTCCAACTGATGCCCGGGAAACTTTGTCTGACAGCATCACGAATTTCGTGTGTTTGAAGTCGTTGTCTGGCAAGTTGAATGATCATCTCATTGACCTCGGTAGGCCAAGCCTTGACCATTTCATCGGGGGACATCATTGGATGGTTATGCTCAGAAGCAGTTGGATTCATTGATTTTCTAAATTCCCACTGTTTATGCTCGTTTTCGGACAAGACAACACGCCAACGACAATCACACCGCTTGGATGGTCTCTTTCGTTGCGGACTTGGTTTAGGATTGCGTTGAGAGTCAGGTAGACCTTCTCGAGAACAATAGACGTAAATGTTCTAATCATTTCATTTTAGTTTCTTTTTTTTTATGCATCTATAAATTAAATTTACTTTGTTAGCACTGGCCTCTTGTTTGACTGTAAAACCAAATTCGGCGCAGACAGCACGACAGTATTCAATAGCGAGTACATTGGTAGGGAAAGGTGTTTTTAATAGTTTTTCATATAAAGGGTCCATCTTTATAAAAAGTGTTATTTTTTTCATGATTTTGAGCATTTTCGTTCTCTTACAGATACACGTATAAATTCGGTTGGGCTTTGATTATATGGTTGCTGTTGTTCGTGTTTGGTCATAGTATATATTAATTAATAATGAAGCGATTTAATCTTATGTGTTTCGTATAGAAGCTCCTTTTTTATACAAAAAAATCAATTCTCTTTTTTACAAAAATAAAAAAGGGACAAATTATTTCAGTAATTAAACAATAAAATAAAAATGAGAGAAAAAAGAAAGAAATAGAAGAGAAAGAAAGAGAGAGAGAGAGAGAGAGAGAGAGAGAGGGAAAGAGAGAGAAGATTAATTTCTTTATGTGTGATTTCCTATTTGAACATTCATTAAGGAGGGTGGGGGGAGAAGGATTTGACAAAAAAAAAAAGCTTGCTACGTAATTAACCGGGAAATACAAACCGCACAGATAAAAAAAAAAAAACCAAGAGTTCTATTAGGAGTAGAGAAGTAAGGACAAAAACAAAGGTTAAGGAGAATTCAAAGTGGGGAGGATAACAAAAGTTGAAAGGGGAATTGAAGGGCGGTAAGGAAAGGACACAGAGAAATGATGGTATAATAAATGTGGGTGAATGAATGTATTATGTGAATAAGGAGTGACCACTCAAAATACATGAATGACTTATCAGCCTATTACTGCTATTGAATGAACAATAAGAAAAGAATTCTTTTTAGTTATTTTTGAATTTATTTTATGACTAGAAATCATAAAAGCTATTTAATATAAAATTCAGTCAAAGAATGAATTCTTATAATCACACACTCTCTTCTCTCTAACCTGTCTAGTCAAAAATCATCTGTAACTCCTATTTTTATTTTATGTTACGCATATGTTATGCATACGTATGCCATGCTGTCAAGAGACTCATATCGGAGTCTATCTCCTTTTTTAGTTGATAGGAGCATATCATGTTTTTTCTTTTAATCAAGTCATTGTTTATTCATTTAAAGCAAAAACAGATAAAGAATCATAAAGAGAAAGAGAGAAAGAGAGATGGTCTGAGTGATATCAATAAATACAAGATAAAGAAAGGGTAAAAACTTGTTTGTATAACAATAGAGAACCCTGATTTTTTATCTATTTTTTATTTTTTATTTATTTTCGCGCCAACTTTTCTCTTCTTTCTCTCCTTAGTCATTTATTGTGCTTTCAAAAGATGAAGAGATGTCTATCGTGGAGAAGAAGGGTTCGATGAACGTAAGGATATGTTATTTGAATTCACTACTCCATTTGTCGCACCAAAAACAGCTGTGGATGTAAGGGAATTATTAATATATTTTTGAAGTAACTGATTTTCTTTCATTAATGACTGATGCTCATCCCTGGCTGTGTCTACTTTAGATATCATCCCTTTTATAATATTATTATTCATTGTTTCATGATAACCTTTTCTCCCTTTTTTTTTTTTTTTTTTTTTTTTTTTTTACCTCGCAGTTGTCCTTGTAATTCGAGTACACGTCTAAAGGTTTAGGCTAAGTCAATTTTATTTTTTATTTTCTTTTTATTTTACTTTAAAAGTTCTTCCCTTTCTTCATTATCTACTATCGTCTCAAGATCTTCAAAGGGAGATTGTGCCATTGAATATGAACAAGAAAAAAAAAAAGAAAGAACGGGTGTAACCCAATAGTTGGAAATGGAGTTTCATAAACAAGTCACACACATATTTTACATGTAAAATCCATGTATTCTTCAATCAGGATATTTTGATATTGTATCAATACTTACGCCCACAAGCATATACATGCTGCTTTCTTATCCCTTCTTACCCTCCAATACTCTGTTTGAACAAAGATAGAGTAGATCATCTTTTTAACTACAAAAATGGAAATATGTTTGAGGGAATTTGGTCATCACAATCTCCTCTTTCCCTCCTTTTATCGTGATAAAAGCAAAAAAAACAGAAATTAAGTTTATGCGAGAATGTTTATATTATAAAGGGGCAAGTGAAAAAGGGGAGAAGAAGAGGGGATGAAGAACTGTGGATTGCTTTCTTTTAAAAGTCCGTGTAATGCGCGCCAGATTAGGTATAATGCTAAAATGACAGCACTTGACTGTGATGATTGTCTTTGCCTCTTTTCTCCTTTACTATCACATAATCAAGAGTATCCTTAAAGAGTAGATCCATTTAAGGCTTGATCATCATAGCGATCTGCTTTTCATTTTCCATTTTGCTGTATAAATGAAGGGATGTGCTATACTCAAGAACATGAAACAGTCTATGCAAAACCCTAGCTTTTGGTGTTATGCGAGACTATCTTTTATTTTCCCCTAACAAAAAAAAAAAGGCGTTAAAAAGCAAATTGATGCTTTTGTCTTTTTTTCATATCCTCTTCAAGGTTGACAACAAGTATAATTAAGCAAAAAAGGTGAAAAATAGAACTTGTGTGATACAGAATATAGATTTAATAAACAATGTTCCATTTTCTCCCTTGATGATTGACTTGGATATTCATCCTACTTTTAAAGATCATTCACTAAACAACCTTTTCTATCAATAAAAAAAAGAGAGCATTCAACAATCACTGGTAATCTGAGGTTATATTGATCATCTTCCCCTATCTCTTCCTCCCTTTTGAATAGTGATTGACAATTAAAATAAATTAAACTATATTCTTAATAATGACAGGAATGAACATCAAATCATTCTTGACTTAATGTTGTTTATGCAAAAGATGTTTATAATATGTTAAGGATGCCAGCACTCTTTAAAAGCATCTTCTGGGTAATTAATAAATTCATCAATTTGTCTTGCTCTATCCGTATAAGGGCTTTCACCCACAATAAATCTTACAAGATGTGTAAGATATTCTAATTCATCAATTATTTCTTGAGTTGAAGAAGCCATAGCAAACCATGTAAGATTTCTAAATTTGACCCATTGTACTTTGCTTTTACGTCGATGATCCATCAATTTTGCACGCGCTGAACGTGGTGAAGGCATATAGACAGGTAAGTGTGATTTTGATTTGAGAGAGGTTGCAAGCGTATGAAAAGTAAGTAGCAAGGCAATGATCTAATATCTGGTTTAGTCTATCAAATCATTTTTCTTTTATTCACTTACCATATCATGTCGTTCTCTGTGATAATCTTTTGCACAAACATCATGTTTAACTACAAGTGGCATCTTGATCAGTGCGATTCGAGTAGTCAACATCCGATCCAACAAATTTCGCATGCAAACAATAATTTCCTTATAAAATGCTTTTGGAAATGGTCCTTGAATTCGTGGTTCATTGTCTGTCAGTTCTAACAAAACAGAACATGCACCAATCGCCTTTTGAATCTTGCTCTCTATCTTTTCTCCTTTTGTGATATCTTCATCACTAGGAATTGACCTAGGATCATGGTATAGATAAGCTCCCATAATAAAGGTATAATAATCTTCAAGTTGTGACATACAAGCTCCAATCGATTTACGCACCATATGTCTTGCTACAAATGGCCAAATCATCCTTTTTTGTTTAAATAAAATTAATCCTTTCATTTCTCTCTTTATAATTCATCATCTTACGAGTTAAGAAGTAGGGCGACACATACACCAACAATAAGTGTCAAGGTTCTTTTCCTAGTTAACAGTGAGTTCCCTTTTCTTTTCTTTTTCCCTTGGCTTACATGAATCATTTATTTATAAATCTTACCATACTGTTTCTGCAATAGTTTCATTGGATGGTGGTGAAACATATCTACTCAAAGCAACTACTTCATAGGTTGTTAAACAGACAATACCTACTTTGTTATATGTACTGGCCAAGTGAATATAAAAAGAAGGTAGGGCTTTTCAATAATAAAAAAAGAAATCTATCAGTCACTTTTCTTTTATCATCATTCAACGTTTACCTAACAAAACAGCAAATATACCCAGTAGATATGGACTTCCTCCTCCTGCTTCTAACGCAGCCCATCCAACCATCGCTCCGGCTATAGTTCCAATTATACGCCAAAAGCTTGCTTCTAATGTGCCACCACTAATCAAATTTAAAACAGTGATCACTTGATCCCTCCTTCTCTTCCTCTTACCTTGTAGGGTTCATGATCGCAATGACAGTCATCGGAGCCCACTGTCCTCTGACACTGAAATACCAGTCAGCCGAAGCGGGCACAAAGGCAGGCACGGTCAAGATCGTGACGGCTGTTGCCATCTTTAAAGCAAACTTGAACTCATACTTGCTAAAGAACTGGAGCTGTTTCCAAATCCTGTAACGAACACGAAGCATGATCGGTGCCTTTTCTTCTTCTTCCTTGACTTTCTCGAATTGTGCACTGTCAGGAACCGGGATTCGGATGTCCCGAGGTGCTTCATTACTCGTATCAGACGATCGACGAAAGGAGGACTGCCGACGACGACGAATCATGCTCGGTGATCCATCACTCTCGTTTCCCGCGGCAAATGAATTTCCTCTACTTCTGGTGCGCATAAGGCTATTGTTGGTTTGTATCTTTGACAGATTATATTCTTCTTCTTGTATCATCTTCTTTGGCTCTTCCTTGGGGATCAGGTTTGTCAAAGTCGCTTTTGTATTTTAAAGGATTAGATCCACTCGACAGTTAAAAGTAGTATGATTACCTAATGTATAGCCTCCTCTATCCCTTGTACTCTGATGATTATTTCCACTTGCCCACTTGTGCCACATTTTGATACTTGGTACAGGCATATATAAATGTCTTCTCTTTTTTCCGTTAAAGCTTGTTTTCCTTGAATGCAATCTCAGCTCATCCATCTGAAGTGTCATTTCTTGCAACTCATTGGCCACCTCACGCATTGTGAAAATGAAAAAGAAAACGAGAAAAAGCTCTTGTCTCATACCCAAATCGAGAGTAGAGGAGTTTTGGGAACGCAGCTTGTGAACATCGTAAAGTGCGTGCATCCTTTGTCTTTCTGATCTATCAAATTGAATAATAGCCAATCGAAGATTTTGAGAACAATTACATTTCGTGCTTCCTCCGTGTCTTTCAAAGGCCTTTTGCTCTGCAGCTTTGGTGGGCTCCTTGCCGAGTTTGAGTGTGTGCTTGAGGAACGATAGCCATGTCTCTCGACGTGAAATTTCCTCTTCATGATCCATATCAAGTTCGGTCGCTATACTGTCACAAATACATTCAAGAGCACTGGTACAATCCAGAGATAGCTCCATCAGTGGGTCCCTGAGGCTCTCGAGGTATGTCATCAGCAGATGGCGTTGTTCGTACTCGGTTTGTTTCCTTGTCTTTTTGGGAATCTTTGGTTTCGGTACAGAGAGCTTTTGTAAATTAAGAAATGATTTGATGGAGGAGACGGATATCTGGTTATGTTCTGTATAATCTTCATCTTCAGACACTTGAGAGGAAGGAGGTCTTGAATTTGCTCTCGAGCTCACTCGGGAAGTAGGACGAGATGTCGCTCGTGGGGTGGATGTGCCTGATGTGTACCTTCCACTGTTCACATAATCCTCTGAGGCACGCAAGGATGTACGTAAGAGATTCATATCATCTTCACTATAAGATCGTCTATTTGGAAAAGAGTTGTGATCCTCATGATGCTCTCCCTCAGGATCACTGTCATCTTCTCTCATCTCCGCTTGCAGTGCTTCAATTGCACTTTCAAACAGCTCTCTTTCTGTCTTTAGGCAACTACCGAGGATGCTCAAGTGTCTTGTTAACCTATCCAACGATTTCCTCACTTGACCCAGTTGCTGTGGACGAATATAGGCATACGAGACTTCATATTTGGCTTCTCTATAAGCCGTTTGCACCTTGGTCATACCTTTTCTCATCTTGGCTGAAATGCCATCTACAACAGATTCAGGTACAAGCTCTGATTTTGGATCCAAAAAGAATTGTTTTGTAATCATATGCAGCATATCTCTACTACTCGTAATGGTTTCTTTTAATGCTCGACCTAATATATTTAAATTAAATTATTTCGATTCTCATCTCTCCTCCTTTTATTGGTGTTACCTAAACCATCGACAGCCGTTTCAGGCCAAAATAAAAGATTTACCACCAGAGAGATTCCGTGACCAACGAGGAGAGGCAGACCATAAGTCAAAGGAAGACTGAAGGGAATAGAGAGGTAATCGATACTGCGAGTCATTGAAAAGATTTGAACAATCATGAATTGAAGCGAAAAGAAATGAAATTTTGGATAGGTTTGACGTAGCATTTGTGCGGCAAAAACGCCGACAAATAAAAACATGATGTTGATCACCCTACCACTGGGTTGGGTAATGTATGTGGTAGGATGGGCTACATTATAAGCAACAGAAGCTGCTGCACCCGCAAATGCATACAGGACAGCAGCTACCACACCTAAAACGGCCGTGATGGTTGCATCAAATTGTGCTCCCATCGTGCGCCCGGGATGACTGAATAACATGGCGGTGACAGCAAAGTAAGGGGCCGAACCAATAGGATAGCTCGAGGGATGAATCAGACTGAACAGTGAGGATAAAAAATAAGCGATGGTGCACTTCAGGACCCTTCGGACGATTCGACTTGGAAATTTTTTATGAAAATAGTCTAGCCATCGTTCCTTTCTCGACGGCTGCTTTGTCTCTTCTTCTTCTTCCTCTTCTTCCTCCATTGGAGGTTTGGGGTAAGTGGGGCAAAACCTTTGCTCTAAATCGATTGGGAATTGGACCCGATTTTTGGTTGGACCAGTCTGGCTGTTTTCTTCGAGTGCTGTAGCACTCTCTTCTTCTGTTACTGAATCGCTACTGCTGCCACTGCCTATGGTAAATAGGTCTTGTAACCTTGGTGGTGACTCTTGTTTTTTCGTTGTAGCTGGATCAAGGTATCTGTCATAAAGTTTTATTTAAAAAATTGATTCAAGGAGATTTTTTTTTCTTTTTGTTTGTATGTACTTTTCATAATCCTTTTCACTTAGCGGTGGATTATTTTTACTATTCATCGAAACAAAAAAATACAAAGAAAAAAAAAAAAAAAGATGGTTTTTTTCCAGCAAATAATGAAATCTGAAATGCAACATCAAATTTCCTTTATTGGTTAATAAATTTTTCATTTCAAAAACCAGCTATTAAAAAAAAAAGCTTTTTATAATAATCTAGTCGCTTTATGATAATTAATCAAGGAAAATATAAATATTAATTTTGTTTTAAAAAAAGAAAGTTGCATGTCTTGAATATGCAAACTGATGAGACTTTTATTATCTTCGGAGAATGAAATTAAAAGACGCATTTTAAGCCTCAATATCGTTTGAATCTGTGTAATTTTGTTCCCCACTTTTCACCACAATAAATCTGACATTTCTTTTAATCAGCTCAGTGTATTCTCAATCGAAATCGGCTTTTGCTCCGAGTGCTTAAAATAAGAAAACTAACACATGTGATACAAAATGATAAAGGGATATTCTAAATCAATATTTACTAAACAGAGTTCTACCTTTACAATATGACATTGATAATAAAACAGTCCTTTTTTTATTTTTTTAAGCATAGTATTGTAATGTCATCTTCTTCTTTGCTTGTACTTCTTGAATAGCTTCCATAAAATCTTCATGGGATATTTCAACAGCACCTCGGCGTAATGCAAGCATACCACCTATTGTTTAATTAGATGATGCATATACATCATACATTTTTCTATACTTACTTTCAACACAAACAGCTTTACATTGAGCACCGTTAAATTCATCACAACATCTTGCTAATTCTTCAAAGTTGACATCTTTACTAACATTCATTTTTCTAGAGTGAATTTGCATAATACGAGCTCTAGCTTCTTCATTTGGAAGAGGGAATTCAATTTTACGATCTAAACGACCTGAACGTAACAAAGCAGGATCCAAAATATCGATACGATTTGTAGCAGCAATGACCTTAATACGATCATCAGAAGAGAAACCATCCAATTGATTCAAAAGTTCCAACATAGTACGTTGAACTTCACGATCGCCAGATTTTTCAGAGTCAAAACGTTTGGTACCGATAGCATCCAATTCATCAATAAAGATAATGGCTGGTGATTTTTCTTTAGCTAATTCAAAAGCATCACGTACTAACTTGGCACCATCACCAATAAACATTTGTACCAATTGAGGACCAGCTAACTTGAGATATGCGGAATTTGTTTGGGCAGCACATGCTCTTGCCAGCAAAGTCTTACCAGTACCTGGTGGTCCATACATCAATACACCTTTAGGTGGTTTAATACCAAGATTTTTAAATCTATCAGCGTGTGTCATAGGTAAAACAACAGCTTCTACCAACTCTTCAATTTGTTTATCCAATCCACCAATATCGTTATAGTCTTCTGTAGGCTTTTCATCTACTTCCATTGCCTTTACTCTAGAATCGTATTCTGCAGGAAGTTTATCCAAAATCAAATAACTGTCCTTATTCACACCAATCAAATCTCCTGGTCTTAATTCAGCAGGATCAACCAAGCCGATCAATGGTAAGAAAATAGTCTAACAAGCATGTTTAATATATTGGCTCTCCATCTTCTATTATTTCTTACTTGTCGTGTAGAAGTTTTAATAACAGCACATTTTCCTTTCACTTGACCATCTAAATCCACATTAGCTCCTTCTGTTTCGTCATCTTCTTGATCAGGATCAACATCAAGTAACTAAGGTTTCAAATATTTAGCATTTTTCTCTTTTTTTTTAGTACAAAGAAAAAACTCACTTCAACAACATTACCGACAAGGTAAGGAAGTTGCTTGTTCATTTTAATTTTCTCTTTGTTATCCTTGATTCTTTCTTTCATAGCAGCTTGCTCGTGTTGTAACCTAACTATTTCTGACTTCATAATCTATTGAAAAACAAGATTTACCAACTGCGCTCTTCATGTTTTCGTTACGCGTCTTTCAAAACGTACCTTGATGTCGTTTTCCAATAAACGAGTTCTGTTTGTGATTTCTTCAGGTGCTAAACGGAGAATGTCTTGACCAATGTCATCCTGATCAGTATTATCACCTTCCCACAAAGATTTATCCTCCAAAGTTGTCATTTTTACAAAAAATTATATATAACAAGAAAGCAAGAAAATAGACTGGGCAATTACGCAAGACAATTTGAAGTGAAAAAACATAGTCACAAACCAAGTCGACGTCACTCTTAATTTTCCTTTTTTATTTCTTATTCAAAATTTTTTTTGTTTGTTTTCTTACACACACACAATGACTACCAAGTTGGATACTTTGACAGTAAACTTTTCAAGTGCACCCTATCAACGTGCCTTCACCATCTCTACAAGCCCAGTTGTCTTGTTCTCTGTTTTAGACCATTATTTACGTCGTAACGAGCCCGAGACTAAAGTGATTGGTGCTATTTTGGGTGTTCGAAGCACAGATGGTACTGAAGTCGAGATCCGAAACGCTTTTCCCTTAATCCACACCACTGAAGAAAATGAAATTGCTCTCGATAGAGAACACTATCGTACAATGTTAGAATTGCATCAAAGAGTGAATCCCGAAGAAATCATTCTTGGTTGGTATACCGCTGGTTCTGACTTGGCACCTTCTTGTACTCCTGTTCAATCTTTCTTCACTGAAGACGTTGCACCTTTCCAACCTATTCACGTTACTATTGACACAAATGCTCTTTTCAACAGTTCCGATATGGGTCTTTATGCTTATGCTTGGTAAGGATGATAAAACGATTGTGAAATAAGATACTAATGATTTGTGTATAGTGCCCCTGTTGGCTTCATGAGTAAACCTGGAGATTGTTTATTCTTGCCTATTCCTTGTGAAGTGAAATATCTTGATGCTGAAAGAAGTGGATGTAAATATAGTTCATTGTGTATTGTTAACTCATGTTTTATTAACTTTCTCATATAAAAAGTGGATATGCTTGCCTCAGCCAAATCAAAAGATGATCGTACTGCTTCATTGATCTCAGATATGGATCACCTTGAGATTGCTGTTACCAAGCTTCAAGAAATGCTTGAAAGAATTAGTAAATATGTTGATAATGTTGTTGTAAGTGGATTGATGGATACAATAACAAACAGCTAATCATATAATAGGCTGGTAATGCTCAACCCAACAATGCTATCGGTAGATATATTATGGATACTGTTTCTGTTGTGCCCAAGATCGATAGTGCAGCTTTTGAAAAGATGTTTAATTCTCACTTGCAAGATCTCTTGATGGTTGTTTATCTTGCCAACATGACACGTACTCAGCTTGCTGTTGCTGAACGTTTACAATTATTGGTTCCAAACTAAATGAGAAAGAAAGAAAAATTAGAAAAAAATGTCATCCCCTTTTCTTCCTCCCCCATGGACATACATAAAAAAGAAAGAAAAAGGACTTGCAAATAATACCTTGTTTACATAAATTGTTTTTTTTTTTCTTCATATAAATGTTTGTATTGTGTAATGAATACGGATGATTTTTATTTATAAATGAGAAATTTGCTTATACTTTTTGCTGCTTTAAGCTCATGTTTGCCCATTCACCTAATTGTTTTAATAACTTTTGGTGTTTTTCAATTTTATCCAATGAAGGATATAACATTTGTTTTTTCTTTTCAATTGATAAATCTGACATGTCACTAACTAATAAATCCAAAACATCTTCACTAACAGCTGATGTTTTCTTGGCAGTTTGCTCAGTCGTGCTTGGCTTAGAATTATCATTTGCTTGTACTATTTTTTTGTCATGAATGGAAGAGGTGCTCGAGAACACATTCATCATGGTTGTAACATTCTTTTTAGTTTCATGCGTAACAAGAGTTGGCTTAAATGCTTCTTCATCTACTTTCTTGGCATGCACTGCATCAGGATTCTTATATTTTACATCATCCTTTGAACTTCCCAAGTTATATGCAGTTCGTATATCAGGAGCAAACATGTTAGAGGTCACGCCAGGTACATTTGTATAATGATATCTTTGTCCATTCATTTGTGGTATTGTTGTACTAGGATAATAATCGTCATATAACTTAGTTTGATAGTGTAATAACTGGTCTTGTTGTTCAAACACTTGTTGTGTCAAAGTGTCAGAGGAAGGCATCATTGGATAAGAACGAATGTATAAATCTTCTTCAGAATATAAATCTTCTTGTGGTTGATTGAACTGTACCAGCATGTTTTCTACATCTCCTTGTTGCTGGTCATAAGGATTTTGAATCTGTTCAGTTATTTGACTTAACCAAATATTAAAGTTGTTTAATTGTTCTTGATTATTTATGTCAAGTGAACTTGGACAAATAGAGCCATTGTCTACTAATGTTTGTAGCATGTCTAAATTATTCATCATGTCTATTATAAAAGTTAGCGTAAATAATAATTGAATACAATACACTAACCAGCATCATATTCTGTCTTTAACTCAGTAGAACCATCATTGAATATTAGCTGCTGGATAAACTCATTCGAGTTGTATTGTGGTGGTGTACATGGTTCTGGTTTTATATCATACAAATCTGATCTTGGCGATATAGCAGGTTGAAGCCAATTATCTATAGTAATATAAATAGTGTTATTAATAGTTATTATTAGTACCATTTTTATTTTACCATCGGAATAGTTCATGTTAGTGCTTGTACTGTGGGGAGGCGATATGGGTAGCTTGGTAATACTATTAGGCGACAAGTGGGGTGGATTACTATTAATAGTACTGCCGTTATCATCATGAATCTTTTCATGCTTCTTTAAATCTTGTGGACGCTTAAAAGATTTCTCACAAAACTATTATAAAAATAAATTGACTTTTCCTTTTAATAATAATATGACTTACAGAACAGTGATGAGGCTTTGATGGAACATGAACTCGAATATGACTAGTGATATGATCTCTTTTAATAACAGAGATACCACACTCTTCCCAATAACAAGTTAAACACAAGTTACCAGTCGATTTTCTACCAACGTGGTCGTTTGTTAAGTGATTATAAAGTTGTTCTGGATCACTAAATGATTTTGTACAATCCTTCCAACGACAAGAATGCTGCGACATGAGTTTAATTATTAAAAAAAAGAATAAAAAAGAGAGAAAAAAAGAAGAGAAAAAAGAAAATTGAAATTTGCTCAGCGCTTTTTTTGGCTTGGCAAACCTGATTTCCATTTTTGTATTTTAGTTTTTCGGTATTTTAATTATTTTCCCCTGATGTTCCCTTTCATTTTTCAATATTTCCAATAAAGAAAAGGCATACCCTTACTATTGTAAATAATACCTTATATTTTAAAGTATCAAAAGAAATGGATCTATCTAATAATCAACACAAGTGTTTCCTTATAAGCCAAAATAGTGGTGAAAAAAGCTCAAGTGCGCCACTTTTCTTTTGAGGGCCCAATTAAATGAAAGTTAACTGTGATACAATTATACTGTTTTCAAGAATAACTGTCGCACCGATTTATTAAAATGCAGCATTACTTTCTAGAAACAATGTAAGTAGTTTACTTTTTTAGGAAAGCTTTGGCCACGAATTTTCCAACTGCTTTTAGAATGACACAAATGTCTATTACTGTTATTGTAAACCTCTTTTAGCAATTTATTCAAGTACGGCTAAACAATTCCTTTATTTATTTATACTTTACATGACCGTAGCGGGTGCATGATGTGTTCAAGCACAGTCTTTTCTAAGTGAATGAGACATTTTTCAATAAATTGGGAATTTGATCGAGAAGTTCCTTGCAAGGTTGATAGAAATTCTTTTCATTTAACTTTTTTCCTTTTCTCTATCTGTAATTTTGTCATACTTTTCTTCAATCTCTTTGTCTGTTTTAATTCCCTTGTCAATTTCCATTACTGCTTCGTTGATTTTATTCGCATTTCGCATCATTAACATCAGAACAGTGTATATCTCATCTGTTTGATTCTCAGAGTTGTTTACGTCTTCTAAAAACAAGTTTTTTATATAGACACCTGCTTCCATTATTCTTTTTTTATTTTTTCTAATTTTTTCGATCTGATTATCCCCATTATAAAAAATTGTTTTTTCAATTAGCTATTATGCTTTTCCAATCTTTTTTTTAAAAAAAAAATGGTGTTTATATAGTAATGGAGTTGTCGAGTGGAAGCTGACTGTGCTGTCCTTATTAAACATTGTGCTGATTTTGGCAAATTAGTTGTCATCGTTGACATTATTGATGGTAATCGTACTCTTATTGACGGTCCTACCACTGGTGTTGCTTATCAAGTTTTCCCTCACCGCCGTTTATTTTGACTCTCATTTTTCTAAAGAAACTTCTAGATGATGTCGGTCAATCCCCTCTTAAGAAGGCTTTGATTTTTTATGAAGATGGGCAACTGCATATTGTTGATGAGCACGGAGTTGAACCCATGAGTCTTGTTGATGAGGAACTGTTTGCTATCGAAACAATAAGCTTTCGTACTTAATTTCTAAAGAATAGACCTCCAGAAAGACCTTCTAATTCTGCAATACATCTGAATTCAGATGAAAGAAATAGTGAAAACGTTGATATGGAATTATACATTAAGCAACGCTATACAACTTACTCTGATGGCGAGAAGACTGGGTTTTTACACCTATTTTTTTTTTAATAAAAGCCCAAGTACTTCTGCTGTTGCGAAGCAATTAGGTACTCATATTCGTATAGCCTAGAGATTAATTAAGCGCTACTATGACGGCTCTGAAAGCATTTTCGAAAAGAAGAAAAAATTAGGCTGTCGTCGTATTCTTGGGGAAGAACATAGAAGATTCCTTTTAAATTACATTGATGAGAATCCTTCTGTTGTTGTAACTGAAACGGTAGAAAGTCTGAAGCAAAACTTCGTATATTCCAATGTTTCTCGTAGTACTGTTTATAATTTCATGACAACTCAACGAAATCTATCCATTAAATAGAAACAATTCTACCCTGTGGAAAGAAATGGCGAGGAAAACATTCAGCAAAGGTATGATTGGGTCCATAAGTGGCAACAAACCAAATTGAACTTTACAACAAATTGTATCTTTCTTAGCGAATTAGCTTTTCATATTTTCTGAAACGAATTATGCCTTAGTCAAAGAAGAGAACTCCTGCAATATCTACAGTACCTATAAGTAAAGTGAACACAACATCGATTTTAGGTGCAATATCCACTACTGGTTTAATTAATGTTAGTTTGAGAGCTCCGAAACCTATCAAAAAGGGAAAGCTTGGATGCACGACTGATGTTTATAGTATAGAAACAGTAACAGGGTATTGTCCAAGTGCTTTAAAAGCTACTCTTGATGAAATAGATAAGTACCCAGAAATGAAAGGAGATTATCTTGTCATGAATAATGCTCCTATCCATAGCTCAAATGATATAGAAAATATATTCACTTTCAAAAGTATCGATATGTATATCTTCCTCTGTATTCTCCTGAATTGAATCCAATTGAATAGCTTTGATCAGTTGTCAAGAAAAACGGTATATGGAATGGAGTTCAGACACTATACCGATGCTTTTATTTAATCATTACACTCTTATACATACTTGTCCATAAAATACCAAATTCTCTATTGCAGTTGATAAAATAATTTTATGTGCTTCGAAAAGAAATAAGGTTGACTTTGTAATGTGAAATTAAACAAGCAAAAAAAAAAAAAAAAAAAAAAAAAAAAAAAAAAAAAAAAAAAAAAAAAAAAAAAAAGCTTTAATTAATTGAATTAAAAGACATATTTCAATTACGAGCGGCGCATTTCTATCACCTTATTATTAAATATGTCAAAAAAAAAAAAAAAAAGTTCCAGAAAGTTAATTCAGATCGCTCAAGACTTACTGAATATAATCTGTTTATGTATTTGCTTTCAATTTGCATCGAAAGTTGTTACAAGCTTAAAATTAAATGTGAATAATATGGTAAATAATTTCTTATTGACAGCTTAATAAAAAAGATTTTAATACTAAAGTATTAATTGCACATGTGAAAAAGCTGATTGACTAATCACCTTTAATAATTCTTCCAAGACCTAACCAGATTTCATTTTTGGTGCAAAAGCGGAAAGAGAAGGATGTCGGTAAACCAATACAATCTGAGCATTGTTAAAGAGTATGACAGAAGGAACATTAATCTCAAGTTACTCAAAAAAAAAGCTTTAAATTGTTATACCCTTCACCTTTTTTTTTTTTTTTTTTTTTTTTTTTTTTTCTTTCTGCTCATAAAAAAAATGGTTATTCATTCGCCTCTTCCATCTATCGATATTCCTCAAGTTGGACTTGTTCAATTTCTATTCTCAAATATAAACAACGTACCTGAAGATCGCGAGCTTTTAATTGATGCAGAAACTGGAAAAAGTTTAACTTTTGCAGCTATCAAAGATAATATCTTACGCTTTGCCGCTGGATTGCAAGATAAATGCCACTTTAAAAAGGGAGACGTTATAGCTATTTTCTCTCCAAACCAAGTAATATACATTTAAAAAAATGAATCTTTTTTTGTATAACATATTCTTGTAGTATGATTATCCGATACCTTTACTAGGAACAATTGCTGCAGGTAATGAATGAAATGACAACGTTTACTTGTATTTTAATTTTTTTCAATAAAAAAAAGGTGGGTCAACTACAACAGCTAATCCCAGTTATACAACCAGAGAGCTCTGTCACCAATTAGAAACGACAAAAGCTAAAGTTATTATCGCTCATGAAAGTAATATCAAAATTGCTAAAGAAGCTGCTAATAAAGTTGGCATATCACATATCTTTGTGTTTGGAGAAGAAACTGTGGACGGCATAGCTCCTTTTACGCGAGCCTTATTATCTGATAGACATATTATTCTTGAAGAGATCACACCTGAGGAGGCTAAAGAAACTGTAACTTATCTTTGCTTTTCATCTGGTACTACAGGTACTTTTTCTGAATTTTAAACAAATTATAAAATTCTCATAAATCTCCAAATCATAGGAAAGAGTAAAGGTGTCATGACAACGTAAGTTCATTTTATTATCATACGTATACAAAGCTCAATTTAATATTACAGTCATACGAACATCATTGCTAATATTTGTCAATATACTGCATTGGATGGTAAGCATTTAAATGGTAAACATGACCGAATCATTGCTGCTGCTCCCTTATTCCATATTATGGGCCTTGTCTTAATGGCCCACGTTCCTATATATTTAGGAGTTCCAGTTTATGTAATGACTCGGTTTAGTTTACCTCAATTTCTCGAGACAGTCCAAAACAGAAAGATCACCTATACTGTTGTTGCCCCTCCTGTTATTCTTCTTTTGGCCAAGGACCCTATCGTGAATGATTATGACTTGTCCTCTTTACGCCTGGTCGTCAGTGGAGCAGCTCCTCTTGGTGCCGAGATTTCTACTCAAGCTAAACAACGTGTTCCTACTATGGTTGTCAAACAAGGTTATGGTACAACAGAAACTTCTGCCTGTGTTTTCATACAACCTACGGAGCGGATCATCAATGGTAAAAAATTCAAATTACATAATCTGGAAAATTATTTTACTTATTTGTGTTCCAAAAAGGTTCTGCCGGTATCCTTTTACCTAATATGGTAGTTAAGATCGTAGATGAAGAAGGCAAAGGTATACACCAAATGAAAATAAAAGCTGCATTTTATTGATTTGCTAGTAGAGGTTAAGCAGGGCGAGCGGGGAGAGCTTTTAGTCAAAGGGCCTAATGTCATGAAGGTAGTATTGTTAGTAGATTATATAAACTTTAGCTTACCTTTTTGTTAGGGATACATTAATAACCCTGAAGCAACAGCAGCCTGTCTTGATGCTGAAGGATATTATCATACAGGCGATGTTACTGTTCAAGATGAAAACGGGCATTTCTTCATTGTTGACCGAATCAAGGAGTTGATAAAATATAAAGGATTCCAAGTATAAAGCAATCATTGTCATTTTTCTTCTGGTTTAAACTAACTAAATATATTAGGTACCACCTGCCGAATTAGAAGCATTATTGGTATTAAAAAAAAAAAAAAAAAAAAAAAAAGAAACCTTATTTTTTTTGTAAACACATGCTTTTTATATAGCTCAAATCGGATATTATTGCGGACTGTGCTGTCATTGGTGTTTATGATCCTCAACAAGCAACAGAAATTCCTCAAGGTTGTATCGTATTGAAGCCAGGTGTACCTGCTACCAAGGAAACTGCTGAGTCTATCAAGAAATATATTGCTGAATTGGTTGTTTATTATAAGCAGCTACGTCGAATTACATTTGTAAGAGAAATTCCCAAAAATCCATCCGGTAAAATCCTTAGAAGAATTTTACGTGAATCCATCAAAACAGAGGCTCCTAAAGCAAGACTTTAAATATAAAAAAGAAATTAATAAAGCATTCCTTTAATCGCATTAGGTGAAGATAGAAAAACGAGTTGCCATGTATTTTATAAAGCAGTTGACTTAAAAAAGAGTCTAGATAATTGTCAGCAGAAAATTAAACCTCAAAGAAAAAAGAGAGAAACACAAGACACTAAGTTTATTGTATTTATAATGATTCGGTCATGAACCAGCGTTCACTCAATTTAGTTGTACTTTAGAAATAAGGGCGATTAGCATAATCATAGTGGGAAAGTAGCAAAACAGAGCTCATAAACATACGTACATGTGAAAGTATTTGGTTTGGATGTTGGATATTTAGAAAGATGATAAAGAACTCTCTAATGTCATATTTATTCTTGTTATAGTTTTTTTTTATCTAAAACAAATTAATAGCTTTTCGCGTATATTAGAGTGACAAATAAAGTCGCACTAATTCATCTAAATTACAGATAAAAGACTACATCATTGTTTGAAATAAATCGAATAGCCTCACTAAAGAAGACTTCTATCTACACACTTAATATAAAACAGTAACTGTTAATAAAACCCAAGATTTGGGTAAACAGATATCAAATCAACTCAGTGCTCAGTCAATAGAGAATCATAATTTGGATAATGCCTTTGAGTGAAAGAAACTTTGTTAGTTTTTTGACTATAAATGCTTATTGAACTTCAGGAATTTAAGTTGGGCTTGGGAACATGATTGGAAAGAAAAAAACCACAAAGCACAATACAAGTATAACAAACGTAATCTATCTAAGCCCTTTCAATTCAACATTTTATTTAGTGTATGCGTATATCACAGGATGGCAAAGGATCCATTTTAATGTCCGAGTTAGATTTGCTTGCAATAAATTTTTTTCTCATTTTCCCCTCTTTTTCTCTCTTCTTTTTCCTTCTCCTCCCCTCCCCTTATATTGTGTATATATAAAAGCAATGTCAGTTGAATTAGACGTAGAAAATACAATTTATTTTGAACGTAAGTTAAAAGCTTTTTTTTATTTTATAGCTAACAAAAAGAAAAAGGTCCGGTGACACGCATTGTGAAGAAGAATGTTCAAATCAAGAATCCTCACTCGAAGCCAGTTGCTTTTAAGGTGAAAACAACTGCACCAAAACTCTACTGCGTACGTCCTAATTCAGAAATCATTCCACCTAATGGCATGATGACTGTTCAAAGTAATGTAAAAAACACAATAGAAAATCATTTTTTAATTTACAATTGGTAAACATAGTTATGCTTCAGGCTTACCGAGAAGAGCCTCCTGCTGATTTCAAATGTAAAGACAAGTTTTTAATTGTAAGTGTATTGATTGAAGGAGAACTTGAATCTTTGAGCTTAGGAGATATTGTAAGTTGACAGATGTATTTATAACAATAACAGTCTGCTAACATGTATCGTAGTGGAATCGTGTCGAAACAAAAGAGAAAGGTTCTATCCATCAACAGAAACTTCGTGTGGAATATGTTTATCCTAATCAAGAACCACAGCAAATAGTCCCTGTGAAGGTAATATAGATGACATTGTTATAATACCAAAGCTTATATCTCAATAGGAAAATGACAATAATGCAAAATCATTATTGAATGGGGAAAAGGAAGGAGATAGTAATAACAATACAAGCAAAGCTGACGAAGTAGAAGCAAAGATGAAGAAAATGGAAGAGGAATTACAAAGATATAAAAATGAAGTTGAAAATTTGCGTAATGCTGAACCTACTGTTGTTGTTGAAAGAGTTCAAAAGACAACAGAATCGCCTGTCAGTATGATTATTTTATTTACCATGTTGGCACTCGCTATTGCTTATTTTGTTCAACAACAGAAGGTTTAATGAGCAGGCTTTTTTTATATGCAAAATCGTATTTCCTCCCTCCCTCCCCCTTTTTTTTTAAGAAAAAATAAAAATAAAAAAGCTTATTACAACTTGATTAGAAAAAGAGTAAGAAGGCGAACTTGGTGACTTTGGCAGTGTATGTTTATTTTTTGCATGCAATGAAATTTTAATTTCAGCTTGGATGATTTAGGACTTGCGTTTACTTTTTTTTTTTCTATTCTCCTTTTTTTCTAGTTTACAATTACAAAATAAAACACACAAAATGCCAGCTAACGACGCAAAATACATTAAAGAAGTTTGGGCGGAAAATTTAGAAGAAGAAATGGCCTATCTTCGAGATTTAGTAGAAGACTATCCATATTTGGCGATGGTATAATTACAATGTTTAATTACTTTTTATTAAATACGCTGCATAATATACAGGATACTGAATTTCCTGGTGTTGTTGCTAGACCTATTGGTTCATTTAAAACTTCTTCAGATTATCATTATCAGACTTTAAGATGCAATGTGGACTTATTAAAGATTATTCAACTTGGAGTTACATTTGCTGATCAATATGGAAATCTTCCTGGGAATATTTGTACTTGGCAATTTAACTTCAAGTTTAGTTTAGTGTAAAAGAAAAGAAAAAGATTGCGCATTATATAAGATTAAAACTTCTTTTGTCTATATAGCGACGACATGTATGCACAAGATTCTATTGAATTGTTAACAAAGTCTGGCATTGACTTTAAAAAACACGAGGAATATGGAATTGATGTTGAACATTTTGGAGAACTTTTAATTAGTTCAGGATTTGTATTATTGGATGATGTAAAGTGGATCTCTTTTCACAGGTAAAATGAAAAAGAAACATGGTTATACAGTTGACTTATATGTTATAAACAGTGGATATGATTTTGGGTATTTATTAAAAGTACTTACATGTTCAGTTATGCCAGCAGATGAATCAGAATTTTTTGATTTGCTTCGAACTTATTTCCCTTGCATATATGATATCAAATACTTGATGAAGAGTTGTAAAAATCTAAAAGGTGGATTACAAGATATAGCAGACGATTTACAAGTAAAATAATAAAATAAGAAAAAGAAACTATATTAATATTGTTATTACTAGGTAGCAAGAATTGGACCTCAACATCAAGCAGGAAGTGACAGTTTATTAACGTGTACTACCTTCTTTAAAATGAGGCAAATGTTCTTTGAAGATAGAATTGATGACCAAAAATATCTGTAAAGCCCTAATGCCAATGACAGTAATGATAGTAACTAATGATAAAACTCTTTTATAGTGGATATTTGTATGGTTTAAAATGTAATCCTAATAACAATGTAAAATCACTTACAACAGCAACTCAACAATTGTCCATATACAATAATAATACTAATAATAATGAAAAGTCCATTGGAAAATAAATAAAAATTTATTATTTATTTCTTTTTGGTATAAATAATGCCTTTGTTTCTTTTTCTTTTTTTTACAACTTTGAGCCTTCAGTAACAAAAGTACAACCTTTATCAATGTTGGTTTTTAATTCAGGAGAAGCCTCGATCAACAACTTCTTTTCATATTCATTAACGTTTCCAATGGGTAAAATCTTTTCAACACCACTAGGACCCAATTCAACGGGAACAGAGAAATATTCAAGTTCACTACCAACCAAATCCTTGACAGATTGGGCACCAGATTTATCAGCATCCAATTGAACATAAGTACATTCAACAATGCCCTTCTTTCCAGCAAAGGCAGCCTCAATGATGTTTGTAGCGAAACGAGCACCAGCATAAGCCATGGAAAGAGTGGCAGAACCAGCACCATCCTTGGCCTTGACAACTTCATCACCACCAAACTGAATACGATGAGTTACCTTCTCAATTTGTTCTTGGTTTAACTTTTCAATGCCGGGGACCTGTGAGAGTAAAGGTAAGATGGTTACGCCGCTGTGACCACCAATGACGGGAACACGAAGTGAATTAGGTTCACCACCAATTAATTCGGATACAAAGGTGGAGGCACGAACAATATCAAGTGTTGTTACACCAAAGATTCTACATGAATTATTAATTTCAATTACTATTGTTACAGCTAGTATTTACCTTTTGGGGTCATAAACATTGTGCTGTTTGAATACTTCAGTAACGATTGGGACAGTCGAGTTAACTGGGTTAGAAATGATACACATGAAGGCCTTTGGAGCGTACTTTGCAGCAGCTGTAGCCAAATCGCGTACAATGCCAGCATTAATCTTGAAAAGATCATCACGCGTCATACCTGGCTTTCTTGGGACACCAGCGGGAATGACAACTGTTTGAAGTGAGTGAAAAAGCATTTTTTATAAGAAAAACTTACCAACATCAGAATCCTTGATAGCTTCCTCAAGTTGAGCAGCACCTACATGACCAGTGACTTTGGATTTGGTATTGATATGACTAATAATAAGTTAGTTTCTCGAAAAAAAAAAAAAAAACAAGTTAGCCTGTACCTAAGATCAGCAGCAACACCAGGAGTATTAACGATATCATAAAGAGATAAGTGAGTAATGTGAGAGGATTGCTTCAAGAGTAAAGAAAGGGGTTGACCAATACCACCAGCAGCACCACAAACTGTAACTTTAACCATTTTTTTTTGAATTAATGAAAGAACAAAGGAAAAACGTTGGGGGTGGGAATAAAAAACCAAAAAAACATTTTATAGTTTTATTTTTCATTGAAACACCGAAACACTCCCGTCTACAAATGTTTGTTATAAACAAGAAAACTTTCACATGGAACTTACAAATATTACTTTCATGTGCACTGTGTGTATTTTTTTTTTATAAAAAGAATATTTGTGAAATATATCAGTCATAGAGAATGAGATTGATGAATCTAAATTATGGATTATATTGGATCTTTTCTGCGGTTATAAAAAAGCGCTTTGTTACTCAAATTTTTTTTTACGTTTTTTTTTTCATGCAAAAAAGAAGGAATTGCATAAAAGACCCAGTTTTACCCCGCATTATAGAAAAAATAAGGGGTCTTCCGTATTTCGCCAGTTCTCGGTTCATTTTTAGAGCCAAAAGGGTCTATGTGTGGTCTTTTCATGTCGCCACATAAAAATTAAATTAAAACAGTCACATATATTTGATTGGTAAGAGCTATCTTTACCATCTCAAATTGAATGTGCTACATTGTATTCCAGATTTTATCAAAAACAAAGCTATCATTACTATTTATTATCTCTTAAGCTGTATTTATTTGCTCATTTATCATATAACTTGTTAGAAAAGTAATTAAAACAATATCAGAAAAATTTAGTTTCTTTTATAAGCATCCTCATCTTGTAAAGGAACATATTTATGGCACGTCTTTTTTTTTTTTCCATCAAAAATCATGTTTTTTTTTTTATAAAATATGGAGAAATTTTGAGGGGAAGAATTTGTGTATCTTGAAAGTAAACTCTATTTCTTAAAATTATCTACTCTTTTCAATTTAAATCATGTTTACAGCTTAAAAGGTCTTGTAAAATCAAAATAGATTGATGTCAATGGTTTATATTTTATTATAGGAAGAAGGTTTAATAGTATCAGCTTCATCCTAAAAAGATATGTATTGGATATAGTTTGTAACACGAAAACTTAAGCGTGAGCCGAGCTGTTCTGTCCACGTGTGGGCTTTTCGACGACGCATGGACAGAAAGAGACATAATTGAGCAAAATATTCTATTCATTGTTTTGAAAACATAGATGATCTCTATTCTTACAATTAAATTTTAAAGCAATCTTGTAAAAGAGATACATTATTTAGCAATCCAGCAAATGTATTTTTTGTAAGATATTTTATTCCACTGCCATTTAATGTAGACTTCAATGCATAAACAAAGGCGCTGAGTAATAGCATGCTATAGAAGTTTGAGGATAGAAGCAGTAGTCATAGCATCACCAACTTAGAGTATGTTATTAGCTCTGTTTTTTAAACATTAGAATTACTATTTAGGACCATCTACTCTTTTTAGTTGTTAAAAGCTCAAATCTAATCATAAAGGTTATTATTAGCTGGAATACGGCATTGAAAATTGAGCGCGGTTTAAACAGGTATGACATGATGAGATATATAACAATTTCATATAAACTAAATTTGGAAACATAACAAAAACATCTATAATCGAAATATTCCTTCTAGACATGTAAAGAAAAAAGAAAAAAAAAAAAAAAAAAAAAACATTCAGGAAAGGGGTTGACATCATCTATATCAAACCCCGATATTGTTAGAAAAAAGCAAATAATCCAAAAGGAGTAACATTTAGTCCTGGGAATATTTTTTTTTTTTCGTAAAATAACAAATGGCGCAAATTACGGAAAAAAGAGTGGTTATAGCCACCTTATTTCTTCCATGGACAGTAGATTTTGAACTCTTGGAAAGAAAAGAGAAAAACCGTTTGATTGCAAAGACAGAAGAAAAGAATAACATCAAACCAAATCTGATTCAAAGTTTAGCACAACATAATCAACAGTCAAAGGAGGAACAAGAAGAGTTGTTTGACTTTAAAGAGCCAGAAAAGCTCGTCCAACCTCGCAGTAAACAGCAAAGAGAGGAAGAAATTAAAAAGATACCTCATTTATTTATCAGCAACAGAAAGTTTTTGCCTGTTGATAGTGCTCAGGCCTTTGCTGACGCTCCTTGGTCTGCTAAACCAAGTTCGGTTGGTAACATTGGTTTAAATAATGCTCTTTTCTCTATTCAAGACCGCTTAGAGAACTTAGCCTGGGTGGGTACCTTAGGCATGTCAACCGATACTTTATCTGAAAAGACAAAGCAAGAAATCAGCACAAGGTTTGAAGAGAGATACAATGCTTATCCTGTCATGCCTTCAGATACTGTATTTGAGGGTCATTACAATAGGTATTGTAAACAGGTAATTTTGTACACTTATGTTAAATAATATGTCTAACTTATGTATAAAAAAAGGTACTCTGGCCATATTTTCATTATGTTGTAAGAGACGACTCACATAACATGATGTCTGAGGATGGACCATATCAATTATACAAAGATTTAAACCAGGACTTTGCTGACATGATTGTAAATAATTATAAGGAAGGTGATATTAGTAAGTGCATGATGTGTGTAAGTGAATGTGCGTCATATACAGCCACAAGCTAAGAACTTTATTAGTTTGGATTAACGATTATCATCTCATGCTTGTACCTGGAATGATTAGACAAAAGATTCCTAATGCAATCATTGGATTCTTTCTTCATATTCCTTTTCCAAGTTCTGAATTATTTCGATGCTTGCCGCGTAATAAGATTTTATCTCATCTTTAACTTGTTCTAAACCTCTCTTCTTCTTTTTATTAGCTCGTAAAGAACTATTAGAGGCCATGTTACAGTCCGACGTGATTGGTTTCCAAACCTATTCTTTCGCTCGCCACTTTTTGCAAACATGTTCTCGTATCCTTTCTGTAGATGCCACGCCCACTGGTATTCAGTTAGATACTCATTATTGTTCTGTTGGAATTTATCCCATTGGTATTGACATTGACGCATTAAGCAAAAAGATATTGGATCCTGAAGTCAATCATTGGATCAACAAACTCAAGGAGAAATATGCTGGTAAGAAACTGATTGTGGCTCGAGACAAGTTAGATTACATCAAAGGCGTACGTCAAAAGCTACTATCCTTTGAACAGTTCTTGATTAGACACCCTGAATGGAGAGGTGAGGTTGTCTTGATTCAAATTGCGCTCTCGACCTCTGAACAAAATGAATTGCGTGCTCATATCTCTGATGTGGTATCCAGGGTTAATTTCAAATTTAGTACAATATCTTATCAGCCTATTGTCTTTTTGCATCAAGATATTTCCTTTTCTCAATACTTGGCTCTCTTGACATGCGCTGATACTTGTTTGCTAACACCACTTCGAGATGGCATGAATTTGACGTCTCATGAGTACATTGTTTGTCAAAAAGACACTTTTAATCCTCTTATTTTAAGTGAATTTACTGGAACTTATGGAAGTTTTGGTGCTTCGTTAAGGGTCAATCCGTGGGATTATAGGGTAAGCTTTTAAGCATGTTACTAAAGAAAAGAAAAATATAACTCTGTTTTTTTTTTTAGCAAATTGGTGAAGCAATTCATGATGCGCTTTCTATGAGTATAGATGAAAAGACTGCTAGGTGGAAGGAACTCTACAAGAGCATTGAAGCTAACTCTGCTCAACAATTCGCAAGCAACGTTATCTCTAGTCTTTCTAAAGTTCAAAATCATCCCGCACGAAGATTCTCTATAAAGATACCCAAGCTTAGCGCAACTATCCTTAACGAAGCTTGTAAAAATTACAAGAAACGATTGTAAACTTATACATTTGTTAATATGCATGAAAACTCACAAAGTAATGTATATTTAGATTCTTATTTGATTATGGAGGTACCTTGATACCTCATGGTAAACCGCCTGGTTCTAAAGACATCGCTCGAGTATTGGATTTGTTGACTAAACTAACAAGTGACCCTAATAATACGGTCTATGTCATATCTGGAAGAACCAAAATCAACGTTGATACTGACCTTGGTTCGGTTCCTGATTTGGGTTTAAGGTAAGTTAAATATAGCTCTAAAGAGAGTCTTTGTTTGCTCATATACTTTATACTGCCAAGTGCTGAGAATGGATTCTACATAAAGCCTAGTGGAGGAAATTGGCAGCAAATTTACGATAACATTGACTTTTCATGGAAACCGACTGTCAAAGATATTTTCCAATATTATACAGAACGTACACCTGGTGCTTATGTTGAATCCAAGGATACCTCGATTGTTTGGGTAAAAATAGAAAATTTTCCTGCTGTATAGCTCAATTTAATACTTTGGTTTCTTCCTTAGCATTATCGAACAACTGAAGGAGCTGATAGTCAATATATTTCTTGGCAAGCAGCCGAATGTCAAAACCATATTGCGGACTCTGTGAACAAGAACTTTGCAGTCCATGCAGTGATTGGCAATACATCAATTGAAGTGATTCCTCATGATGTGAATAAGAGTTCGATAGCTAACAGGATCTTACAAGATATAAATCCAGATTTTGTATTGTCTATTGGTGATGATAGATCAGATGAAGACATGTTTACATTCTTGAACAAGCAGAAAAGCTCAAAGTCATCACCTGTAAAGTAGGTGCAAGAGGTACGGAAGCCAGATATTATATACCAAATGTAGATGCAGTTTTATCTACCCTTGAACAATTATTCTAGTCTTTTTTTTTATTCTTCTTGGGGTTCAAAATTTTCTAATAAATCAATCTTTTTTCCAAATGCTGTGGATAATTCATCATTTAATACTTGTTCTAATGTATGATTGTCTCTGTGATAAAACCATTTCTTATATTTCTCATCATAATCATATCGTTGTGGTCCACTTTGTTAAAAACTGATTAATAAAACTTTCATTTATTGTATCTAAGCGTGCTTTTTACCTAATAGGTGACGATAACCATATTTGATGATTTGGGGGCTGTTTGTTAATAACATATGTGCCATGCTTTCCCACTGAAATAGTCATCACCCCTTGCTGTTTTTTTTTTAACTTAGTAAATTACGTGCAGTCACTTATTTGTCTGCTTACACTGTATTCTACATCGAATCCTTGCATGTCCGTCACATCTGAAATTTCCTCGAGTTTTTCAACCATGTGATCCAATATCTCGTCAGCTAAGCGATGATATCTTTCAGGTGTTAATGTGCTATGAGAAAATGAATAAGATCATCCATAAAATTTATTCATTTGAGTATTTTTTTACGTTATCTGAAATGAAGGTGTAGTCGTAGTAGATTTGCTGTCAAAACGAACAAAGGTGGTATGGAAAAGACGAGGGCTGATACGAGGATAAACCTTTGGTGTTCCTTTTACAAAGCAATTAGTAGTGGATAAACGTTTTGTTTGCTGAATAGCTTGACGTGCAATTTGCCTAAACATTTTTGCGTGGACAAAACTTCGAAAAAAAAAAAAAGACACAGGGCAAATTTTATCAAAAAAAAAAAAAAAAAAAAAAAAAAAAAAAAAAAAAACTTTGTCAGTTTTTGATAATTTTAAGCGGGGGCTACATCAGCCGCTTTTATGAACATATTACGCATGAGAGGCATTCTGTGTACAAGCTGATGGTATATTTTAATTTTGGACAAAGCTCAAAGTTGTGCTGTATGCTCAAAGCCGTTTTTACTTTTAGTTTATTTTTCTTTGTTTCTATCTATTATTGACAAGCTACTAAACATGATGCTTTCGACTTTGGGCTTTTGGAGTTCCCCGAGAAAAATCCAGGCAATCTGGCCTTAGCCAACTCTAACGTCAAATGTCTGGATTTTGATTTCTTTTTGGATATTACTTGTTCAGCAAAGCATGTTAGATGGTATTATAAAAAGTACTCTCGAACCATACTAGCTCATATTCTTACTGGGAATTTGAGAATGGATTCATAGCGACAGAATAATTATACAACTTTTAATTCACTGTATTTTTAGAAAAGCTAACAGGGATGAGAGATGACTAAGGTCTTCAAAAGCCTCAAAAGACCATTACAAATGCTATATGCTCTAGTATTGGAAGAAAAAGAAATGTCTATTACGACTTAAGATTGTGAGAAAAAAAAGATTTTAATGGCTCAAAAGGACATAAACCATATCCGTCTTGAAGTATATTTCATACTCGCATGAAACCGAGCGGTTTGAAGTAGTTGGAGATCAATTTGATCTTATGTAACTAATATACATAGTGGCCATACAACAAGGATTTATAATTTGCTGCTACGTAGATCAAATCAATAATTGATTGTAAACCTCATTATCTTGTAGTTATGAAGCAATCTAACCCATTCAGGTTCTCGGTTATCTTCATTTAATGAAAGCAGTAGCGTGTTGAGTGCACTGACTAACAGTCCAGCCAATAAGCTGTGCAACATCTATTATGCGAATATTCGTGTAATGTATGAGTTTCCTCAATTGGAAAAGATGTGAAAGGTGAGCTCAGGGACAATTACTGAAGAAAAACAAATTGGTTGTCAATAAAAATCAGATTATGAACAGTAAATCGCAATCAATATTCCATACAATCTGTATTTTTAATATTGATCCTATTTTACAATCTATGTTACTTTTACGTACTGGATTCACACAATAGGCTGTATAGAAAAGCCTTTATGCTTCAAAAACCATTCAAAATTTATAATCATAGCATTCTAACAATTAGACCTATACATAGTCCAAGGATTTCTATTTGATTTAAGGAGTATCTCAAGTAGGTCGCAAAGAACTTATATATCATCTTTGAAGAAGCAGATGTTAGGTACTGCTTTTGTGGACAAATTGCTGTATTTTCAAATGGCTGCTGCAAAAATACGTAAAAAATATTCAATCATCTGACTTACTCTAACTTAAAGATAAAGCTTGACAAGTGTTATTTCGCACAAAAGCATTCACTTGCTAATTTTCTGCATCTCACTTGAAAACATAACTGTTGATACTCATGACTCTGTAATCATCCAGGGATAAGCTAGGAAGTAACTATGTGAGAAAACTATTGTGAAGAATTGGCAATAGCCGTATTGAATTCTGCTTTGGCAGTAGGAAGAAGGATAATCTGGAAAATGAAATATTCGATCATTATATTTGTTTTGATCTCAGGTTTATCAATAAGCTGACAGCAATAAAAAAAGTCAACTTCATATTTCCTTAATTACAATGTCTTCTAAAGCCTTAATAGATTTAAAACATCCTCTACATTGGGCTAAATCCATGTTTTGATACCTTTAAAATATATAAAGATGACCAACCTAAGATAGCTACTGCTGTGAACAAAGATCATTTTCTAGAAATACGAATGATTGTTTGGAATTGTTCAAATGATTCATAGATAATCATTTTTAATTATACTACTTCCTTCAACATTCGCTTGAGTAAGTGTGAGTGAACAGTTAGAAATTCATAGTTTATACCATAAAAGAATCAGACATGGGTTGGTCCCGAATATTAATGTTAAAGGCCTACATCTACACTTCTGCAACTATCCGACAAATATCAGGTTGAGAATAGAAACATATTTGCTCTTGTACAATTGCTGCATTATTAATTGTTGCTTTGATGAATTCTATATCAGTATAACTTAGTAAGATGGTCGCAACAAATTAATTAAAATTATGGGACATAATTAGTAGTGAGTGGCTGAATTTTGCTACTAGTATACATAAATAGCATTAAAACGTAATCCAACGTAAAAAAAAAAAAAAAAAAAAAAAAAAAAAAAAAAAAAAAAAAAGAAAAAGAAAACGATTTGAATAAAGGGTCGATATACTGTTCAAGATGTTACTTCTTCATTTCCACTTGCAATCAATGTAATTAACTTAGCTGACGCTTTATTACACAGCTAAAACCTATGGAGAACTGGCTGATGCTGGCTATCTTTTAGGGTTATGTATAGTGAATGTCAAGGCTTTGAAAATGACTCATGTAGCTTCATCCACCTAAGTAGCTTTCCAAGTTCGTTAAATCAGTATTCCATATTATGTGGCAGACAAAAATATTTATGGAAATAAATGCTTGATCTGATCAACAACAATGGCAATCTCCTACAGCTTTCGTATATAGTATAGCCAAAAAAACTCCTCATGTTCCTTTATATCATATCAAGTAGAAAGCAAGAATAAAAGTCAAATAACATTGAATGTCTACTGCATACAATGAAAGCTTAATAAGAACAAATTTATCACACGTCTTTCTTATCTCATTTTATGCACTAAAATAAAAATGTTCTTCAATATAGTCATATTAATGAATAGAAAGCTTTAGTATATGGCGCTTCAAAAATACTATGATTAAAGCAAGATATTCAATTTTCTCTTTTTACATGTCTTTCCTTAATAAAGATTAATCAAAAGTAAGCATTTGATGCGACCGAAACTACATGACTGATACCGTGCTATCTTTTAAAACATTGATAAATAAGAGAAAAGTCATAAAACGATACATGAAACTAAGTATTATTATAAACAGTGCAATTTAACTTAGCAAGAATTGATATTAATCCATTAGAGTTTCTTTGATCTCCTGGACACGAAACCTACTATTATTTGGTTTTAAATTTTAACTTTTATATGTAAATCTAGATAAACTAGCTGCTGCTTCAATTCTTACGAGAAGGTGGCTCAAGTACAAATATAGAAAAACATATAAAATGAGCAGATGCTTATCTAATTAAAAAAGGCACACGTTTATTTAAAAAGATACTTTATTTACAAATTTTACTTATTTTGTTTTCTTTAAAAGCGTAAGGACTGCTGCAGCTTCTATTGCATCTTCTCCAACATAAACAGAAAGTGTTTTTGTATCATATGGAACTAATGATTTTCTTTTACTGTTTTGTTCCATTAATGAAGTCACCAGTGATGGTGAAGTATTTGGTGATCCGCTAAATGAATCTAAAGGACTGGAATCAGAAGAAGTGGTACTTTCACACGGTATACCAGTTTCCTCTACACCTTGCTTTTTGGTTTTTTTGTTACCAGTAATACTTGTTTTCCTTTTCTTTTCGCCTTCGTTATTATTAGGCGGATTATCATTTAATATTTTGCCATGTTTCCATTTGACACCACAAGCATTACAAAGAGTACCTGCACCCTGTGGTCCTCTACGCCACATAGGGGTTGTCTTACATCCACAGTATAAGCATTTCTTTATTGGACTTGATTTAGAGGCTGTAATAGATAACGACGATGATTTTGATGAACTTGCTTTCTTGATTGTTGACTTTGAGAGCCCAGTATTGATCTCTTCTGTTATCAGTTCTTCATTTTTATTGTTATTATTAAACAAAATAATAACCGTAATATAAATAATATTTACCATCATCGCCACTACTCCAATCCATATTGTTATTATTATTATTATTATTAGTACGCTTTTCTGGTAAGGAAACCATTTCAACTTTATATTGAGTTGCCTTTTCATAATGTAATTTCATCTTTAAGAAAAGCTTAATAATAATAGCAACAACAAATTAGAGTAAATTTTGCTTACTAGATCCATCATATTTTGACACATGAGCTCATAAGAAGCTACTGTATGTTTCATGGCAAAATATAACTTTTGAGGTACATTTGATATAAGAATAGTAATTGCATCATTCCTTGTTGTTTGACGGCAACTCAAATCATTTTCTTGTACAGAATTTTCTTGGTAAAAGGAATAGAGTATCTATAACGTGTATTATATAATTATTTTCTTTTATACAAAAGGAGTCAGTTACCTTATGAGGTGCAGATTCAGTAAGACATTCCGACATTGCTTCACGAGGGAATATATAAAGCATTTGCTGGTCAAAGCTCAACTGACTAGAAGCTGGGTCAACTGAAAATATCAAATCATAGCGCATCACCTTCTTTCTCTTTTTCGGAGGAAGTGCAGGAGATTCATCCATCATCTCCTCTTTACTCGAACTAATCTCAGAAATTTCCGATTCTGTCAATTCGTAAAAGGTACAGTGAGGAAAGATTGTTGATCTATATTCCATACGGCACACACCCAAGTAACGAGACTGAAACCTGTTGTGTTGGCCATCGATTGGATCGTCCGATGTTTGATGACTAAAAACAAATGGTATCTTGAAAGGTTGAAACATGTCAGCAGGTAGAGAACTGGACAATAAAAAGTTAGTATTTTACATGCAAGAAGTACTTTAAGTTTTTTTACTTGAGTTCTGATTTAGATGTAAACATGATAAGAAGTTTTGGATGAAAAAAGTAAAAGAAGAAAAAAACAGATCGATGAGGTAATGTAGATGAAGCTTTAAAAAGGAGAATAACCAATTTTATATTCAAGTAAAATATAAAAAGAAACTATTTAAAAAGAGATTATTATAAAGAGAGAAAGAAAAAGAAAAAAGAGAGAGAATAAAAAAGGCTAAAAGTTTAAAAAAGTGTTTGTGCAAAAGGAAAAGAAAAAAGGGAAATAATTTTCACACTTCTTTTTACGCCTTCTTTTGCTTCGAAGTTTTGTTACTTTTTAAGAATAAGAGATGCACTTATTCCCAAAAAAAACCTACTTCTGATCTCTTTTGCTGTTGTAGCTAAGCTTCCTTATTGTTCATATTTCTGTTGCGAACAATGGTGGTCCCTTCTCTCTTTGATGATCGGGAGATACAGGAACTCCGACTATTTCTTATTTATGCCAAGGATATGGTTTGAAGACCAATTTCTGTTTGAGATAATGACATAAGAGCAGTTTGCTACTTTTAGTCATGTTAAAACACTTTGAATAGATAGTATTCATATTATTCTTTTAAAGTGATTTGAATATTTGTGTACTATTATTGCTGTAGATTTATGTTATATTGTGCTTACAAACTCTTCTACACGCACACACATCAAAAGAGACTCCGAAAATTTTTTTTTGTTTTGTCCAAAATGAAACTTGGTTTTTTTTTTTTTTTTTTCTTTAACCTACACAAAAAAAATTAATTAAATCAAAATGAACGCACCAGATCGTTTCGAATTATTCGTGATTCCTGAAGGAAAAAAGAAGTAAGATGGATAAACAAGTAAAAGAAAACAAGATTGAAATACTAAAAAACAATCTACAGAGTAGAGATGGAAGTAGATACCAAAATTCCTAATGCTGCTACTTTTATTGTAGAAAGAGAAGATCACACTCTTGGTAATATGTTAAGAGGGTAAAAGCAACATACGTACTACAACAATAGATTATTAAATATATTATTAGTCAACTATTAAAGGATCCTAGAGTACTATTTGCAGGATATAAAGTACCTCACCCATTAGAACATAACTTTATCATTAAAGTTCAATCAGTACCTGGAACTTCACCCGGAAAAGCACTGAAGGACGCTACTTCTGAACTCATATCCGAAATCAATGCATTGAAAAATAAATTTGATATGGAAGTAATTCGTCATCGTACCTTTGAAGATGCAAAAGCTTCACAAAGCAATTATGGTGCTGTTGAATCCATGAACCCTATGGAAACTCACCATGCTGGCATGGATGTTGACTTTTAAAGATAGTCAAATAATAAAAAATATCATCCTTCACCCTTCAACTGTCTCATTAACCTCTTTTTATGTCGGCATTTAAATGGTTCTAATTTTTTGTTTTTTTGTTTTTTTTTTATATACTTTTGTTGAACATGTCAAATGAAGGGATTCAGCACCGTTTCGTGCAGATTCACCAGGCATGTGATCTAACATCTAAACCAAACGAAATATGGGCGGTTCTGTCTCAGTCATCTATTACCAATATTGCTGTTTCAAATGCTTGTGAAAGAATACTAGATCAAGTTGCTAGAAAACAACTCGATGCACTTGTAACATTACGACAATTTCAAAACCTTGTGTTAAGCTGTGATGACCAAGCAAAAAACGCCATCTATCTACGCTATATTACCTGTTTACGTTCAAAATTAGATATAACCTTTGGACTTGTCAAGTCAGATCTCATTCAAGTTGATCCTTTTGTAACCATAATTCGTCAAAAACCTCAGTTATATTATGATATCCTAAGCGAAATCGATTTCCTGCTCAAAGACACTCGAGATGTGGAAATGATTACACCTTTTGTATTATATGTGCTTCTTACAGACTGCAACTTGGACTATAGTGCACTTCTTGTGAAAATCTCTTTGATTTGTCTATCTATTAACATAGAGTTGGTCAGAGACGTTTATTCTTTGATTTGGAAACGCGTCATGATTCACTATCCGATACAGATGGACCTTAATCGTTACTTATCTATTGTCGATTTCCTAGAAATGATAAACCGGCAATATAAAGAGGAATTAGGTTTCGACTTTCTTAATTGGATGATCAACGATTGTTATCCTATTCTAGATCGTGCTTTGACAAGCGCGTCAAAGAACGGGCCCGTCCTTCCTTACTTGTCTCGCATAGAGCGCTTATATCGTACAATCGATGACAAACAAAAAGTATCAGAAAAGTTTCAGGCCAATCTATCTTTATTGTGGGCAAGTTGTTCTTTTCTTTTACTCAAAGCTCAGACATTAGATGAGCAGCAAAGCGCTTTGGATCTGATTCGCTTCTGTATAACACACGGTTCTATCCCAAAAAGGTTGATTCAAGTTGCTTACCTGCCTCTTTTTCAAACTCTATCTGAATTGATGGATAAAACTGCATCGAAAAGGATTCAAGAGATGAAGGAAGAGGTCCTTTCGCTGATTCATGCTCTTGATGAGGCTTCAGATATTCATATTAACTTTGACGCCATCAGATCAGCAGTAAGTTTTATAAATTCTTCATAAAAGTACTTTTTAAACTTATTCTTCCCAATAGATGAGTGAAATTGTTAAGAGCAATGCTATCAATGGTCTTCTTGGTCACTTGGCAACCTACATCCTTTCATTTTATTCTAATAGCGCACTTGATATATCTGCCAAAAATCTATCTGATGCTTCAAAGGCTTTAGACTTACTCTTTATGACACCTTACACACTTTGTAACGATACAGCAATTCAATGCAAGGCATTAACAGATCTTTCAGAGCTTTCCTCTGCTTATGGAACTGGTTACAAATTCCCTGCTTTACTATACCTGCTGCATGTCATTCGTCACTCATTAGCCAAACCAGATGTACTATTGCACATCTTTTACCATGCTCTCCCTCGCCTTGCTGACATAAATGACCCGGTAATAACAGGCAAGGTACTGCAAATTGTAATCTCCATAATTCATACCGATTCCTCCTTGGCAGGCCTTGGTGTTAGATCCCTTGCGACTATCTGTAATCGCCAACCTCGTGTATGGCAAGAACTCAAAAAGGTCTTTGCCGACTGGATCCTTCGTCGTAAAACGCGTACTTTGCGTCGTAAAATTGACTTGGGCTTGAAGGGCCCCATTCAGTTGGAGCTGGCCATCTTGACCACAATGCGTGATTTATGCAAATCTAAGCCGAGGGAATGTGCCCCTGATGTCTTGCCCATGGCGATCTCGTTACTACAAGCATGCCAGGATCTGAGTATGGCTTCACTTTCTTTGATCATGGATATTATATGCACCTGCGTTGACATTGGTTTCGTGGAACCCAGATCGATATGGAGCATTGTTGTAATATATCTTGCTCAATTCTCTTTGGATGCAGGTATTGAAAGATCTCTACTGTTGATAAAACAACTTTGTCGATTTTATGCATTGGCTGGTGATAAAGATGAAGGTAAAAAGTGTTTTTATTTTGTTTTTTTGTTTTTTTTTCTAGAAGCGAAAGGGAAGGAAAAGTTAAAGATATCTTTGCTTTATATATAGTTTCGGAGCCTTACTTACAATTCAAGGAAACAATGTTAACTCAATTCATTGCACCTTTACTTGATGCGGAACATAGCTGTGAAGAGGCTAAATCTTACGGCTTGGAAGCATTATCTCACTTCTCAGTTAATGATATATCTACTCTTTTACCTGAAAAAGCCAACGATTACCTGTCAGCTATCCTTGAGTCAAATATGCCAAACAAAAGCTATGAACATGTCCTTGTTAAGCTCATGTCAAACGAGCTGGACCATATGCGACGTGGATTATTTAAAGAAGAAAAGACGACCAATAAACAAGCCGAAGTTGTGCAAAAGAAGGATAATAATAGCATAGGAGATCGAGAAAGGGAAGTAGGAAATATGTTTATGGAAAAATGGTCAGAGGGACATGTAGCTCCTGGACTGAGAGCGGGCTATGCCATTGGTATCCTTTACATCTCAAATTTCAGTACAGAACCAGTGCCTGGGCATTCACTTGAAGCGATCAGTAAGACAAAGTGGTATCGTACCATGGTGACTTCTTTTACCGATGTCACCTTAACTGACCATTTGCTGGTTCGCGTTTCCAGTGTTTCATCTTGGCAAGCATTTTTCCATGCAGTTTTCAAAGGCAAAGAGGTTGAGGTTGAATCAATTACAGCAATTTTGTTAAAGGATCTACTGTCAAGACTGGAAAGGAGTACTGTACCTGGAGTGAGTAGCAACATTTTATTGGCAATGACTGGTAACGTATACCCTCTTATATTATGTAATAATCACTTACACCTCTTTTATGCACTCAGGCCTTGTCAGTACCCTGCGTTCAATTATACCATCATTTGCAGCCTCATGCGCAAATGAAATTATTGATGTATTATTAAAGAACTATATACAACTTTATGGCTCTCCCATCTCTCATTCTGCTCATTTGATGAGTGAAGAAGTTCAATTTGCAGCAAGATTTGTATTAGGACATCTATCTACTTATGTGGTTAGTAATGAAAAGATTGCCATCACACTTAGTAAGGCTTTGATTGATGCAGCAACGAGAGGAAGCAGTAAATCAAGAAACATCGATACGGCTGTGGATCTTGTTCAGTTTGCTAACGGTTATGCTGCTGGATATTTCGTAAGCAATCTCATCTCATGGCCAACCAAGACAGAGCAACTGGATATACTGGGAAAGCAGGGACTCTATCAGCTACTGGATTATTGCAACTCGCCTAACGTTTGCGATAGTCGTATCCTTGGTATTATGATGGGCTGGGCATCTAAACTAAACCCAACTGCTATGGAAGAAGTCATATGGCTCGCGAAGGGTATTATAAAATCATACCTTACCGATACTTATGCAAGCAAAGGTCTATTACTTGGTTCAGCTTGGATTTGTGCCATGTACGGTATAGCAGGCGGTGACAATATAGACGAGGAGTGTATCAATGTTTTGGAATCTGCAGTTTCCAAAGCATCTACTGATGTAAGTAGCCTTTTTCTACATAAGAAGATTCTATGGGGATCAATTTGATTATTAATATACTTTGATAGCATCAATTAGCTCAACACTTTTATCATTTCAGTGTACCTTATGCACAGCTTTGTCGTTCACAGCTTGCAAATAACTCAGAAGAGGAGAATGAAGGATCTAATCATTATATTAACTTGTTTCAACGTGAATTTGAACATATCCAAAACGATGATCCTTCAAGCAATTATCGTATAGCCAGCTTGTTTAACTTGGGATGTCTCTTGGGAATCAGTTATTTAACCTCAGACCAAAGCGACAGTGTCTATACAGAGGCACGAAAATACAATGCAAAAATAAGATCACTTGTATGGGATAAATTAATTGGTGTTGCTGGCCTCGTAGGAAGATCTGCTCCTATAGGAAATTTAAAGAGCGGTCGTGTGGCTGCTACTATATGCGGTAAAATTATCGGCTCTATGTATTTGATTTCCACCGCTTCTCAGATCAAGGATAGACAAGTTGCACCTGAGCTTCTCCTTTTATCTGCTTCATCCGAGCCTACATCTTACAGCAGATTGAATCGAAATACAAGTTATATTCGAGCCGTATTTGACAGTCTAGTTGACCTGACAACAGAAAAACAAAGAAACGATCTTGAAGACAGACTTACACTTTTGATTTCTAGTTTACTGCATACGCCTGGACCTTTACCCCCTGTGAATTGGTTTAACTTGATGAGCGAGGTCTCAAATGTATCAAAGGCGCTCCGTTGCTTATGTATAAATTTTGCCTCTACACACGCTTATGCATCGCTTTCATTAGCAGAATTCTTGCTGTCACAATTAACCTCAGTTGTAGATCCTCTCAAACAGCTTTTTGAACCTCAACTGCTCTTGCTTCTTGTTAGTGAAAGTGGTGTTGGCAAGATGCTGGAACTTGCTGGTCTTCCCTCAGTTATTAAGACACAAAAAGATATCAAAATGCGCCGTGGTATGAATGCAGTGACAAAGAAGACAAGTATATCAGACAGTAGATGCAATGAAATTATTGAAGGATTTGCTAAAAAAATTTTAAAGTTTGACGAGGATACGCAGGTACAAAGACAAAATGAGTTGTAAAGCGAAATAATGACTAATCATATTGCAGAAACAATTTTTCAGTACATTGTTTAACCATTTACCAGTACAAGAAATAGCAGGAGATGAGTCCAAGATTAAGCTGGTTTCAGCCATTCGAAAGATTGTTTTGCAAGAGGTGACTCTGTCTTTTGCTATCCAAGTAGAGCCCAACACCGAATCCATCTTCCGCCAATGTGTAGCCTGTAGTTTGATAAATCCTGCCGAGCTTTCTGATAGCAGTGATTCAGAAAAGTATTATTTTGAGCATGTCTCTTCTGTCAACGAAGCATTAGGCAAGATTATAGCTATTTCTGAGCTTTACCTATTAGCACCCAAAGGAGTTCAAAGACAGTCTCTTATCAAATGGATAACGATAGCCATTATATACCTTATTGGACAGCCAAGTAATACACTGATCTTTAATGAGTGTTGGTACATTCTGGCACGAACCATCCAACAAGACGCAACAAATGAACAAGAAAAGCTTTCATGGATGATAAGAGTTTTGGATGCATTTATTGTTTATGGAAATAGCAGCGAAACATCTGCAGATAATATTTTGAATGGCATCGTTAATGGGTTACTTCCCATACTCACGTGTCTATTCGAACAAGTGTTACCTCAAGTAGGCTTTGATGTATTTGATAAAGATGTCCAAATAGCAAATGCTGTATATAAAATGTCGTGTATGATGGATATTGGAAATAAATATTCGGCTGAACAAGAACAGGTATAATTGTATTTTTGAATTAAAAAAAAACTAAAACTAAAACTATCTTTAGATTGCTATGCGTTTATTCACATTAACAGACATCAATGAAAAATCGAGTAGTGAATCATTTGCAAGGATAATTCGAAACTGCCCTCAACATATCATTAATAAGGGCATGACACCGTATATGAAGTGGGTGATTGTTTAAATAAATGTTTTATTCTACATATTCGTAATCTTCTACAGGAATATTCAATAATTCATACATATTTTTCATCTTTGATTCTGTCCATTCATGGTCCCGTACAAGATTAATCACTTTTCCTGGTCTAAATCCATTTGGACTCAAACGACCTGTTCTGCCAGCCATATGTAAATAAGCTGCGGTGGATGAAGGTCTTCCAAGGATAAAGACGTGAGACACATCAGGTATATCGATACCCCTTGCAGTAAATTCAGTAGCGATCCATAAGACATTCTGAGCATGATCTGCTGAGTAGTTTTTGATATCTTCTGCTGATACTTGATACTCAGCTAATTGCTCTTTGATGGCCTCTATGCTTATACTAGGACTGACAAACAAGATGCCATTGTGAACAGATTCGATTTCTTGCAAAGTAGCAACACTTTCAATCATGCGTTCATCTGTATCGTCAAATGCCAGTGTCTTTTTCTCTTGCTCCCTAATCATCAATTTATTCTCTTGCATATTTCGAATTTTATCGTCTGATATCAATAAACAGTGATGCTTGACCACAGCCGTATGGTCTATAGTAGAGTTCTTGTTAAGGTCGAGAAAGACGGGGTCATGAACATATCCCCTTTTGTTCAGAAAGAAACGTAAGGGCCGATTGAATGTAGCTGAGGTAAGGATAGTTTGGTGCCGACTTTTGAATTGTTGAAGTTTATCGAGAAGTAACTCGGCAGGCTTTGGGTGTTTGGCACGCATTCTTTGCTCACGAAGAGGGGCATGACGTCTAGGTAAAGAGAGCGCTTGATCTACTTCATCTACAATAAGCCTGTCCAGTGTCTGAACAGGTAATTCCCCTTGACCAATGGATTCTAATATTCGACCGGGTGTGCCAATGACTGTATGCGATGCATGTACTTGAGTTGTGTCTGGCCCTGCCATGACCCTGATTTGGTTGCTGTGGGGTGTGAGTTGCTGCATCCAAGTACCGATCTGGGAAGCTAATTCTTGATTAGGTGCAATGTAAAGAGATCGGACACTTTGGGAATTAGGTGTTATTAAGGAAGCCAGAGTGAGTGCGATACCAAATGATTTCCCGGTACCTGTTGCATCACGTAAGAGTATATCACGGTTTCCTTGTAACAGAGCAGGTATAAGCTCTTGCTGAGCAAAAGTAGGTTGTGTAATGTTAAAATTTATTTTCAAATTTTGACAGGTTGGTGTAGATATTCCAAGTTGCTAAATCAACATTAATTTTATTTACTTTGTAAAAGCCAAAAAAGATAATGTCTTTACCTGGAATGTTTTCGTGGAATAAAAACATTTTTGTATACCATATTTATTTCGAGATAACATTTCTTATTAAAACAAAAATAAAACCGAGTAAAATGTAAGAGAAAAAAAGGAATAATTTATTACAAAAAAATTTTGTTTATATTACAAAAAAAGACAGCAAGTAAGCTTCACTCCTATTGAGAAAATATATTTAGTTTCGGTTCAACATTGTTTTTTTTTTTTTCTCTTTTCAGATAAAAATAGGCAATAAACGGTTGTCTTCAGCAATAATGCAGAACAGGTCTGTTTTTGTATCATCCTTTGAAGAGAAAAAAAATAGAATAAAAATAAAAATACTAACCTTTTTGTTCAATAAACGTAAACAAATTAAAGAGAAACAAAGTAATAAAAGTGGGCCAAACCCTTAATAAAGGAAATTTTAGAAAAAAAATTAATTGTAGGCAGCAGTCATAGTAAGCCACAGAATTGAAAAGATGATGTGTAAGCCACTTGCTTTCTCAAAAGTATAGTTAAAAAAGATAAGAAAGAAATAATGCTCCCTTCACTCTTTCTATTCTTCGGAAAGCATCGAGGATTCATACATTATTTATTTACCTAGCAAAAGATATACTTTTTGCTTAAATATAGAATAATTCAAATAGAAAGTTCATAACTGTGTAACTTTCTTGAGTTTTAAAGATTGTGACCTTTTGTTAAATAGTACATCATTTATAGTAGCAAGCCAACATAATGTTTTATCAAAGTATATCAAATTTAAAATGATTGTCATCTAAATACATGACGTTCAGGCAATCTAATAAATTTGTATCGCAGTCTTCTTCCTTTTTTTCAGAGCAAACAATAAAAGAATGTAAGGGTATCTCGGGAAATTCAGGTAAAAATACTTGAAAATTTATTTGGGATTTTTTTCATAACCAGTTTTTGGGGAATGGGAAAATTACACACGCACAGACAAATTTGGTTTTATATTTAGAAATAATCAACCAATTAAAAGATAATATAGTATCCATCAAGATTATCCAGTCATTAATAATTTTAGTGTTATTGATAAGCTTTTTATTCTATTGTGAAAAAAAAAAAATAATAAAAAAGATAAATAAAAAAAAATGATAAAATTATTTAAAATAAAAAATGATAAAAATTAACGAGAAGAAAGGGCTTTGTGAGCTTCAGCTAATTGACCTTCGAGCACCTTAATTCTATCTTCGTAAGAAGATTCCTTTGCCTTTAAGTTTGTCTTTTCAGAATCAAGCACGGCAACACGCATCAAAAGACTAGCGTTCATTTTCTCCAGTTCAGCAACCCTCTTTTCTAATGTTTCCATCTTCTGAACTTTACGAAGACGAGAACGACGAGCAGCATCCGTATTCTTTTGTCTCTTGAGAGCAGCTTCATCCAAAAGATCATCACTTGAAGCACGCTTCTTCCCAGGACGAGGAGTAGCAGAGAAAACAGGTGTGGAAGCACTGGTAGCAGCAGGAGAAGATGCCTTCTTTTGCTTTGTATCTACAGATACAGGGGACACAGGAGCAGTAGCAACAGCAGTCAAAGCAGCCAAAGCAGCAGGAAGATTGTCACCAATGTCAGCAAATAAGTTAATCATTTCTGTTGTAGTAGTAGCAGCAGCAGTAGTAGTAGGGGTTTGCGCTGAAGCTAGAGCAGGAGTAGGATAGACTTGAGGAGAATCCAAAATAGCAGAGACATCTAGGTCTACTGGACTATCATTGAAAGCACAAGAACCGAAGTCATCTTTACTAGAGAATGGAGGAGAATGGAGGAATTGATCGAATGGAGTGGCAATCTCAGGAGAAGAATTGACACTGCATTCAGGAGAAAAGAAATCTTGCTTGAGCCACTCGTCAAACATGGTAGAGTCTTGAGGGTTAAGCGATTGATAGAGTTGAGAGAATACGTCTTGATTCATCTTTTTAGCAGTTATAGATTCAGGGATAGCAGTCATATAAGGATTTTATAATAGTTTCTTTTTCAGGCTGGTAGTAATAAAGGCAGTTGGTGTTTTCGAGACTTTGGCGTCTTGTGTAGTAACTTTTTGTTGGGTAAACATTTTAACGAAGGGTAGACCATGGTTATAGGCTACGGATGTAGTTTTAATCGAGATATAAAAATTAATAGGGTTGAGGTTCTGTTGTAATCGAATAGTCGTTCTTTGGAACGTTAGCAAATTTAAGCAGTGAAAGCCATCTTGTAATAAATTGAGAAAGCTTTGTTTACGAATAATAAAAAGAGAAGGGTTTGCAAGTATAAAATAATTAAATGAGATGAATAGCAGATAGAAAGTAATAAAGAGGGTGAACCAAACCCAAATAAAATAAAATAAATTTATAAAAAAAGAAGAAAAGAAATTAAAAACATATATTTTTTCTTTATTTTTATATAAAAACTGAAACACAAACATGATTGGTAGAGATAAGAAAAAATAAAATGACTCATTTGTCACTTTCCTATTTTAGAAAAATGAGTGGCTTATTTCAATGGAATTGAGGGGGCCCTGAAAGATAGTAAATATTCCTTTTCTCATGTCTGATAAAGAGTATTTTTGGGGCCCAGCGTAAGTAAGTTAGTTTTATAAAACAAAGCTAATTTTTTTCCATAGAACATCTACTATTGACTGGTGTGAAGTAAAGATATTATTTTACTGTAAAAATGTAATTAAACGAATTTAAACAGGAAAATTATCATGTTTCACCTTACTTGGCCGAGTTCTTCAACACAACCACTAATTTAATGTTTAGTAAGTCGTTTGTGTAACAAAAAGTAACTTGTTTAATTTCCCCTCTAGTGTTTCTTTCATTATTTGGCATTTACAATACGATTAAAAATGGTTTTAGTTCATCATTTATTATTGCTTATTTAGGTGTTATGTTTGTAGGGTTTGGATCGTAAGTAAAAGTAACTAAAATATGGACTTGCATTAAACAGAAAGAAAACTTGTATAGTTGGTGTTTCCATATGACACTTCAATATGAAATGCAACTATTAGATGAATTACCAAGTAAGAAAAAAAAAAAAAAAACTAAAAACACGCAACTTATTTATAATAGTGATCTATGTTGCATCTATTATGGTATGGCATATGTAAGTATAGAGTACCTAATAAAAATTATGCTAAATAAGAAAAAAAAAATAGATTTAAAGCAGACCCTAACCATAAACAAAATTATAAATTACCCTTGATACTCGTCATTTATTCTGCTATCATCACTTATTCCTATCTTATTATCAAGAACCCTGTATTCCATCAAGTCTCTTATGCACTCTTAGTATTCACTATTGTATTTAAATCCATTTCTTTACAGTTGACTGTTCCTTCTGTGAACTATGAAAAGTCAAAACTTGAAAAATTATTGTGGTTTTCTGCATTGGGTTTTATTATAGCCTTTATTGTTTGGAACATTGATAACCAATTTTGTACTTATTTACGCGCTTGGAGACATTCTGTTTCTTTTATCATGGGCTCTTTTAGTGAAGTAAGTTACAGGAATAAAAAAAATGCTTATGTTAATAATTTGTATGTCTAGCTTCATGGTTGGTGGCACATTGGAACAGGTATAAAAAAAGTTTATTTTATAAACTTAATTCTAATTTTTCAAAGCACTCGGAGCTTACTACTTTGTCGTCTATTGTGAATGGATTGAGCAAGTATTAAGAAATAATAGAAAATACAATCTACATTGGTTTGGTCCTCTTTGTTATTTAAGACTAATTGAAAAAATGAAAAAATAAATGTTTCTGACTTTTAAATAATGTGTTTGTGCACATTATTAGTAGACAGATCATGCACACCTGTTATATTCATTTTCAACATCAACTTCTTTCCAATACTCGTCTATACTATTTTTATATGTTTTTTATATTGTTCCTCAAAAGCAAAAACTGAAAAGTGCAATATGCAAAATTTATTGGATGTGCAGCTGAGAGCCAGAACCAGCTTTTGTCATTATACATGCATTGATTGGTGCTTGGATTACGAGAAAGAACATTAGAGAGTATAGAAAAATCTATAGTTTGAAATCGTTGTTAGATGTTGCGGATATTACATTAACATGGATACTGCTAATAAATAATAAAAAGTATGTGTATTTACAAATAATAACAGATCATGAATGAGGAGAAATTGTATTATAACAACGTTTGAAGTAGTCTATGGGCGTTTCATTTAAATAAATGTACCTTAGAAAATGCAATAATTGAGGTCTGATAGTTACTGAGCATTTTAGGAAGCTAAATAATGGTATTCTACATAACAGGCTGTGTTGGACGTACTGAAGACATGAAGAAGGAGTGTTCATCCTTGCAAAGTATTTAAAGTAACATTATGCATTATTATGGGTCAACAGTGGACAAAATTGATTATTTATATGTAGCAGAACTATTATATAATTAACATTATTGATAATAAGGGTATACATAAAATCCCGTGCAACGATTCGCTTGATCGTCTTACATTTTAGTTTGTGTTTAATTTGTAAGCCAAATAAGAATGCTAATATGTAATCAAAGTCGATTATCTTTAATACGGAAGAAAAGTTTCCTATCCAATGACAAATGGTTGTGATATTTAAAAAATTACTATGGGCCATCCGCTAGATAACATCAATTATTCATGTACAAATTTTAAAAAGATTCAACATTTAATGTCACCTCTCAACAGCATGTAAATACTGAGCATTTAGTACAGTTCATACTTTTTAATTATCTTAAACTTCAACTGCACTAGACTGTTCTAAAAAAGCCTATTTTATAACCATATTTTACACATTCAATAAATCCAGCAATACTACAAGTAGATCCGCTATATTTAGCTATTTATATTTTTTTTTAAATAATTGACAGAAACTTCAGCTGTTTGAAGCTCTTGATAAATATGGTTGTTATTGGCAATATCCAATCGCATTTTGGAACATGTCATTGAGGCTTTAACGGATTGAACACTGTATATTTCTACTGTACCCATGGCTTTAATACTTAAACTCAAAATGACATGGTTGTAACTTTTAGTATTATAATGAGATTATGTATTTATTTCAGAGTGTAATCGATAGTACGAGTAATGCTCTCTGATAATTTTCTACTCGAACTCTCCATCATTAGCTTCTCGCAACTAAAAGCATCAAATCTAAGCCCATCAAAGTATCCAGCTGAATCAGGTGCCTAACTACTGGTGTCAATAGCCTTTAATTTATATGATTTACTGTAGATTTCACATCGTTTGAAGTCTGGTAATTTTTCTTTACTCGGCAAAGGATTGAAATATAGGTACAATATTCCATCTTGAATCTTATCCTGTTATTAGTTTCTGAAATACACTTGTAATTGCATTTTCCAACGAAATCGGTTAAAATATATTGGAAAGTCAATATCAGCTTTGCTTTATTGGAGCAGATGAGGAATGTTGGGGATATTTATGATTCTATGATCATGCTGAGAGGTCCCTAAGTGATATTTCAAATGTATAAATTAGCATACTATAAGCGGTATTATGGGTACAGTTTGTTATTAATTAAAACTAAAAGAAAATACAAAGGGAAACTTGGGAAGTACTGATAAATTACTAGAAGAAATATAAAATATATCCTAGTGAGACGGAAACTACTATAAGCAAATGCTAATGTTTGAAAAGAGGAAAGAAGCATGGAGATTTGAATGAGCAAAATAGACGCCAAACAGAGCGAAGCTGTAAGGGTAAATCAGGGTAAACCTTTTGAAGGATAGCTGTCCAAATGGAAAGCCAGAGAGGGCAAAAAACCAAAAATATTCATCAGTATCATACATAGTCGAGATCGAAAGAAATCAGTCATATAAGCTTTGTGTAAGAATGATATCGTAGGTAGCTTTGATTTAGGCATTATATACCATACTGTATGCGCCTTAAGGAGCGCAATGGCCTCAAAAAATACAGAAATCGAGATTTGGAAATATTACAGTGCTCGTCTGGAGGCGGCACTAGAATAAAATCATACAAAAAAAAAAAAAAAAAAGATTTGGAAATATTGACCTTAAATTGATAAAGGGGGTTTTAAATATCTAAGTTTAGCTTAAGTAAACTTTTATCATAAACATTAATTTCGAAGCTGCTGAAAGGGTATTTGATATACGATTGTCTTATATAGCTATTAAATTCTTTAATATAACTTATAAGGTTGCAGTTATATTATTATATATTGCAAAATACTTTGCACAAATGTTGACATAACTCAGATTTAGTGGCATATTCTCCTCTTACTCACAGTCGCAATTGATTGACTGCTGTATCGTAAGTGAAGTTGAATGCCAAAAATCTGGGCTCTCGATAGAGCCAGTGAGATTCAGAAATTAAGGTAGAAAATTTTGCCAGAGATAGTAGCAACAAGTTTGAAAGAGACAACGAATAAAAACCTGGATTAAGGAAAAATAATCAAAGGACTTATAAATGAATGCATGATGTGCAGTGAATTGCTGAGACCATACTTTTGAAAAGTAGGCGCAAAGAATGACAGTAGATGAAAACGGCTATTACCAGCGATAATTAACAAATGATGTTTGGTGACAGACTCGACCAGAGACTGAATGTTTAAATTAATGAAAATGTACCAAAAATGTCCAATCTGCAAAACCAAATGATGTAACTGAAGTTTTAAAACACCTAAGCCATCTCTTGCTATAGTAGCATATGGTTGGTTAAAGAACATGAGAAGTAGTTTCTACTGCCAAGCAAACACGTATATGATTTTTCGCAACTCATTGAAAAAAATACTTTGTGTCATGTTCCGATCTACTTTAGATATGATTCATATACAAATCACAAAGTCAGTGCAATTAATATTTTAAAATACTTAATATCCTTTTTCTATTATTCAGTCATAATTAATTCTGCTCTTTTAATACAGTTCCTGAAACAATGACACATAAATGAAAAATAAATCAACTTAAGAAATAGATGTAAATAGTCCACTTGCACAACCAGGAACAATTTTTTTATTAAGCATTATTGACCTTTGATCTGCAGCCATAGTTAATTAAATTACTTTTGAAGTGCTTTGTTGAATCTTTATGAAAGGAGTATAAGTACTAGATATAATGATATTAAATAAGGAGCATACTTTTTTACAGTTTTTTGTTTTAACAAAAAATCATCTGTCTGCTGCGAGAGCATCAGAAAGAATGTTAAGATTTAGAATATAAAAAGTCTTAGAATATAGGTCAATGGCAGATGCTTTTTCAGTAAAAGCATTGCATTTATTGATTATGCTAGATTTAACCATCGTATTACTAGAAATTTCAAGGGCATACCAGCAAGAGTAGCTGTTCCGATCATCAAAGGTATCAGGATCATCATTCCCCTTGCAATACCTGAAGCGGGTATAATATATATTCCGTTGAAGAGCTCACCGCCAGTATCTGCTGAGAAGAAAAGAAAGCTGGATGGTACTGAGGTAAAGAAGATAGTTGCTCGCATTAGAGTGCACACAGAATATTAATTTGCATATATCAAACGTAATGGACGTATTGGATAAGAATGTAACGAAAGGTGATGTATAATACATCTATACAAAGCCCTTTATCCAAAATAATACTTATTGATAGTAAATTATATAAATGCATATATATTCCTTCTTATTCTCCTTTCTTAATCCCATAAAAGAGCTTTGGTCCAAGGCGAAGTCTGGTATTAAATGGCATGCGTTCAAAGCAGACGATATATCAATGGAGAGAATAATACAATCTGTAAAAAATAAAGTGAAGCAATATGATTTCCAAGGCTGGGTTCAGCACTTCCAAATTTTCTTTGAACATTACAAAAATAAAGAGATTGGTCTTCAAGCATTATTGTATAAATTAAGCGAAATTTTCTCTGAATAATTTTTATGAAGTGAGCGAATTGATTTCCGCAATCTGAGTGAATTTTTTAAATGAACAGGTACAAAAAAGTTTATTTTATAAACTTAATTCTAATTTTTCAAAGCACTCGGAGCTTACTACTTTGTCGTCTATTGTGAATGGATTGAGCAAGTATTAAGAAATAATAGAAAATACAATCTACATTGGTTTGGTCCTCTTTGTTATTTAAGACTAATTGAAAAAATGAAAAAATAAATGTTTCTGACTTTTAAATAATGTGTTTGTGCACAAAAAAAAAATTAGTTTTTTTTTATATTTCCCCTCCTCCCTTTTTTTTTCTTTCTTTTATTGGATGCATTACGGCAGGGACTATACATTATCTGCCGAGACATCAATATACGATTATTATTCGTCTGGAAGTTCCCCTGAAAATTCACCAAGAGGCCCAATAAATATGTCTACTTCTTTACAGTTACCAGCAAACAATAGTTGTAATAATAACAATAGCAATAATAAGAACAGTAATAATACTTTTGTTCATAAATTGTACAAGTAAATAAGTTAATAATCATACGCACACATCTTTATATTAATATAAATTAAAGTATGGTAATTGATAACCAATACCAACATTTAATTGCTTGGAATTATACTGGATCATCATTTGTTGTTTGTAATATATTGGAGTTTTCAAGAGATGTTTTACCAAAACATTTTAAACATAACAATTTTAGTAGTTTTGTTCGCCAACTAAACATGTAAGTACAGTTAATATCAATACATCTGTGTACTTATACTCTATAGGTATGGATTTCATAAAGTGAATAAATCACCCAAAGGACATAGAACATTAGCAGAAAATCAAATATGGGAATTTTCTCATTCAAAATTCATTAAAGATAGACCTGATTTATTAGATGAAATTAAACGAAAATCATTAGAAACTGATACAAATAGGAGGGATGATGTAGGAACACATATGGCTATGATGCAAGTATCTCAATCTGAAATGGTACAGCAATTATCAAGATTGCAAGAAACTTATCATCAAATGAAAAGAGAATTAGAAGAAGCAAAATATAAGCAACAAAAGCAGCAGCAATTATTAAAACAAATGTCAGACTTTTTATATCAAAGACATGGTACACAATGTAAGGCGATGATTATACTTTATAATATGCTTATACTTTATTTGTATAGTAGATCTACCACCTAATCAATTTGAACAGCATCCAAGGCCTACTACTCCTTCTATCTTTGTTACCTCTCATGATTTCATGGATCAAAGGCAACGTCCTGTATTATCCGTACAAACACATGGTCTATCACCTGGAATAGAGCAGCAGCAACCTACTTCACCTGCTTTAAGTGCCTATCATACTGCTTTAAACACACCTGTATCCCCTAGTTCAACTCATTTTATTCCTGACGAAGAGATTCCTAATCTTTATACCAGCAATAGTAACTCCCCTCTGTCCCCAAATGACTTTGCTATCTTACAGCAACCACAATCATTTTATACACAACAAGTCATGATGGATCAAACAAATAGTGTCCCTTAACACATTATAAACTCCGAATTAAAATATATTCTGACATTCATACAAACACACTCACACGCTCACACTTGTACACATTATTCTTCCTCTTTTTCTCTCTTATATTTTTTTGGTGACCATGAGTAGTATTAATAAAAAATTTGATGTTACAGTATTTGGTGCAACTGGCTTAACTGGAAAACATATCGTTCGACACATCTTTCAACTAGCCACAGACAATCCCAACCTATTCCCTTCTAATTTTAATTGGGCTATAGCAGGACGTAATGAAGAAAATTTAGAGGCCATTGTACAAGAAATGCTTCAAGCTTATACTCAAGTAAGCATAAATCCACCTTCTGTATTGGTTGCTTCTGTAACCCAACGAGAAAACCTGGATAACATAACAGGCCAAACAAAAGTATTGATTAATGCAGTGGGACCATTTCGTTTCATGGGTGAATATGTTGTACGGTCTTGTGTTGAACAAGGTTGTCACTATGTAGACGTCACTGGTATGGACAAACACCGATCATTATTTCCCATATATGCTTATTAATTTATTAGGTGAACCTGAATTTGTTGAACGTATGCAGCGTACCTATCACGAAAAAGCAGTATCAAACCGTGTTACTATTGTTCATTCGTGTGGATTTGATAGTGTAAGACTGTACTTGATAGATATACAATGAGTCTCACTTTTCAATTGAAGGTGCCCACAGACATGGGTGTGCTTTATACAAAAGTATATATACAGAAAAAGGCTGGGTCCCCTCACAGATTGAAATGTTCTTTAAAATGCATACTGGAGAAGCAGGTATGCGAGGTGGTTATGCTACTTATGAATCAGCGGGTAATACAATATAAATCTTGGAAAAAAAAAGACACAATCTAACATAAACTAGTTCACGGCTTTGGATCTGCCGAGCTATTAAGAGAGATTCGTAAGGCATCTACGCTTAAAAAACTAGGTGCACCTGTAGGTGCACGTTTGAAGTTTCATAAAGGAGTAACAAAAGATAAGGAATATGGTTATCATGTTCCTTTTGTCTTTGCTGATCCCTCTATTGTTCGTCTCTCTCAGCAAATATTTCTTACGGGTTATGCCAATACCTCAGATAACAATGAGCCAATCCCACCCACAGTTCAATTTACAGCCTATTTATTACTTCCATCTTTGTGGGCAGTGATACTCTATATGTTTTACGGCTTCATCTTTTCTTTTTTAGCTGGTTCACATTGGGGACGTCAATTGCTGTTAAAACATCCCAAATTCTTTTCTGCAGGCCTCTTTGGAAAAGAACATCCTAGTCAAACACAGTTAGACCAAACGTCATTTGAAGTCATTTTACGTTCAAAAGGTTATGAGCAAGTCCCTATAGATGACAAGATGCAACCTACCAAATCACTCAAAGTCGTTGTGCGTGGGCCTGAGCCCGGTTATGTTGCAACACCTCGCCTTGTATTGCAATCTGCATTAGTCTTGTTACAGCATGAACGCGTACCATGTGGTGTTTTTACGCCAAGTACAGCCTTTTGGCAAACTGATTTAATACAACGTCTTGGTCAAGTTGGTATTCATTTTGATATTTCAGACTAATTTTTTTATTTGTCAACGTAATGTATAACGTATTATGAAATAAACCACATAATTATTATAAATATCGAGCTTTTATTTTTGCTCTTTTTCTCTTTATACCTTTTTCTCTACTTGTAAACAATGAAAATGAAATCAACCTATCCCTCATCGTCATCATTAATGGGCGATCCACCTTACAAGAAGAACCGAAAAGTCACATTTTCTCGGGTTGTTATATTAAACGATTCAACTACATTTATTTTGGTCAACAAGGATGATAAATGCAGTCTTTTTCGTAAACTTAGCAATAGATCATTGTACTGTAATAATAAAGATGCTTGTTTTTAATTTATTTTATTATTCTATAAACTGTAATCACTTAATGAATTTTCATCATTATCTATTTTTACTTTCTTTTTCTTCTTTTTTGTTTTATTTTTTGGTAATTGTCCTTTATCACAGAAGAGTTCTAATCCTTGGTCTCTTGTCCAGATCGGATATACCAATGATTCTAATTGCTCAATTTCTTTTTGATTGAACTTGCTTAATACAAAATTTGCAACAATATCATGTGACCTGTCATCAAAAGGTGGACGTCCAATGCCAATACGAATCCTCTTAAAATCCTTTTGTTTTAAATGTTCAATCACTGATTTGACTCCATTATGTCCGTTAGCTGAACCGCTCTCTTTTAAACTCACTTTACCCAATTCTCGTTGCATATCATCATGAAATACATACAAGTTGCTCATAGAGATAGATAAGTCATGCACTACACAATTGTCAGTATATGTATGAAGGATAGAATAAGCTCAAGTACCTGCTTGGGCAACACAGGAACCACTGATATTCATAAATTTTCTGGGCTTTAAAAATGTCACTTGGTATTCTTTGACTTCTTTGTTTGAATGAACCATGACTGTTGTATGTGTTGTATCTGATTTCCAGTTACGATTCTGGGTCCAAGACAAGTTTAGATGCTTAACAATATGATCTATTACCATCATGCCAACATTATGTCTTGTATTGGGTAGTGTAGCATTACCTAACCCAACAAACTAAAAAATTAACTCTTGCGAGACTATGACAAAAGCATATACTTACAAGTAATTTAGCTTGATTCATTAACATATGTCTGGATCATTTGAAAAAAAAAAAAAAAGAAAAAAGAAAGTGAACTTTTTCTCTACTCTCCTTTCTATTCATACTCCGATAGAAGGGGGAAAAAAATGATTAGAATTGTGATATGAAGATAGTCAAGCCTTTTCGATAAAACATCCATTGAGACTCGTTTTGCACTCTAGTACTTCTCAAACCTTAGCTGATCAATTAAAGATCACTTGCAGTCATTAATCTCAAGAATTAAAAGAAAAGTATATATCCTATTGTAATAAAAGCGATTATGTCATATTCGATAATACTGTCGATACGTTTATTGTATAGAAATAATGAACCCCAAATGGATGAACAAAGCATGATAACCAAATATCAATTTATATTTTGGTTAAATGTTTCATGTAAGGAACTGGCCCTTGTAATATATACTTCTTTTCTATAGAAGAGCCATTAAATCACTAATTAATGCTTTAAAGCAACTTTATGTTTGCATACACTCCATTTTATGGACGCGTTTAATAGGTGTATTTGATTTAATTGACTACTTCGCTTCAGAAGCTTGGTTTTATTCAAATGATGCGTGCTAGATGCTAAAAAAACACTTCTAGGATACTTATTTCGTGTTTTCCTTAACTTAGCTACTTAAAAATTTCCTCCAGACTGCTTAGACTTCTCTTGTTTTTATAATCTATAGCAAATTATGCAGCTTTCAATTGAAGCTGTAATTTTGAGCGCAAGTGGGTTAAATTCACTTTGTTGACTGACATGTACTATCGTTTCATCAATTTACTAACTCAAGTTGCTTTCAGAGCAGGAGGATATTTGGACATATTGGTATAAAAATTTAATAACTTAGCCCTGAAGACGGTAAAAAACACAAAGAGCATTCTTTTTCAAAAGAAAAGAAAACCAACTATGCTTATAGTACATCTGTGCCTTTGGCAAGCCTAGTCATTTTAGCACACAAACTCACAGTCTTACCTGCTTGAACTTAGTCTGGAGAACAAACATAATTTTAGAGCAGTCCATCATGTTGACTACACTCATTCAAAAAGAGCAACATAAGAAAGAAAGTAATATTCTTCTTTTTTCATAATTTGCTTATCTCTCATATAAAGCAGTTTTTGAAAGCAAGATGGAATCATTATGAGCAATCAAATTAAACAGCTAACTTATTAGACTATATGTGCACTTTAGGCTTCTAGAAAAGGAAGTGGTGATAGGCTCAAAGAACTTTAAGTTGTATGCATACAAATATGAATGATATGTAAGATAAATGTAGTTCAGACTGGAAAAAGTAGACACTCAATTTTGATGCAGTTGCTTTTCTTTTTTGAGCTCCAGCTACCTTCATTTTCTTCGGATTTCGAAAAGTCTCTAGTTCTGTATTTACAACATCTATTGCCAAAGCCGATTAAAGAACAATTTATAATATAACGTTAGCTATTGGACCATTCATTACAATTAGAGTGCTACGAGATTAGCGAGCAATAGAGAAGCCTCATATTGATTTCAGAGACTGTTGCTTCAATAAAAACATAATTTTGAAAAAGCGTATATCCGCTCCTGTCCATTTCCTTACCTACTCGAGACGATTTTGAGTATTGCTCTTGATTTCATAGTGATAAGTATCCTGCTTATCAATGCCATTCACGAGCATTTGTACAGTTGTTCTTTCTCCAGATTGGCTTGTCTTCATCTGAGAACCTTGTTGTAAATCAATTTATCACGGAATAGCTATTTAGAAAATAACTTCATCAAAACAATCGTAATGAGGGAAGACCTTGCACATACTTTCATAATAATAGTAGAAAAATAGTGCTTTTAGCCTTCGTTCAAGTATCTGCGTCAGTATATCGATTGCATTCTTCTTCATCAGGAACATGACTATGTTCGTTGATTATTGGCTTAACGTAAAAATTGCCCACTTTAATTTATAAGAAGTGGCTTTGATTTACCATTCTTGCTATATTAGATTGATGGTTTTGCGATCATTCTTAATTGACGCTGCTTCCTTCCTCTGTCACAAAATAAAATAGCATTCTAAATTATCTATTTGACATTAGAATTTGAGACTTGGCTTATGGCTTTAAGCAAATCCTCTCTTGCAAAAACGCAAACTTTTCGACCAAACTAAAAGTAGCAAGCAGACAAAAACGAGAATGATTTCCTGCAAAACAATTTTAATTTCGCTTTATATTCTCGTCTTTACTAATATCAGATAGATGAATGTGATCTTCAAATTTCAAGTCTGTAACATCCATCATCTCATAATCGTTATTTATTATAATGATCCCTTCACCAATAGCATTTTACCAATATCTCAGTCAAACTTGATTGTAAGTGGAACTTTGATGTGATATGCGCGTTTAGTATATGCCATTTCCTAAAAAGTTTTCGAAAATGTACATGATGTTTTTTATTAAGTAACAATTTCCTTATGTACCATTTTCTGTGAATTATTATAAATCCAGTACTTCGCCGCCACCTTGAGATAATGTCCCTAATTAGGATATGTTCAAGCGCTATATATAGCTTCCAAGCGTGTGTTTGGTATTTTTGAACATTATACTGAACATCAATTACAACCTCAGTTCTATAACTATTACTTTCATGCCTGTGAGATATTAGAGAAAACAAGAAATGCATCTTCAAGAATATGACCACTTACTTATGATTACATTAAGCAATTAAGGTAAGGGTTTCTAGTTTTTTGCTTAAAAAAAAGCAAACTAGATGCTTTAAAAGCCGCGATACTTGACATATTATTATGTCAAAAGTTATTTTATGTAGTAAATCAGTTAAAAAAATTAATTTTTATTTTCTGCTTTTGCTGTTTAAGTTTAACAAAGAATTGAAATCATTTTCTAGAAAAACAAAATAAATAAGAAGAAGCTATGTCGTCTAAAGCAACATAGTACGATTAAACAGTTTTTTTTATTAAATTTTGTGTGACCTTATTGAGCATCTAATGTCTAAATTATATCGCATTGCCCAGGTTAGTTCAAAAAGGAAAGAAGGAAGCTAAAACCTTTCTAAACCAAACCTTAAAAAGTAAAGAAAAAAAAAAGGAACATGAAGTTCATAGAATGGCAGAGGGTTTCACGAGTTAGATTCAACACAGCCAAATGATTAATTGGCATCTAGGGCCAACATCAGGGAAAGGGTCTTGTTGTTGGCATAGCAATTCATCATGTGCAGAAAAGCACAGGTAGCTAGTGAATGTATAGGCTATGGAGATGCAGTACAAGATAATAGAGGGTTTCGAAAAGGCGATTTATTCAAAAGAAATGTTAAAGGATGTTTGATCGTGTTGGGCATCCGTACTCGATTATGCATGTGAAAGCAAGCTATAAAGTGCTTCATGGTGAAAAGATGATATGCACGGTACATATAAGGATGATGCTGAACATGAGATAATTAACCTAATCTCCAACGCAGATACCCATTCTTTTCAAGCCGTGTCATGGGCAGCAAAAGAATGTGATCAACAGAAAGGTAAAGGTGACAATATGACAGTAGCTTATGATAAGACTAAGCTCGTGTATCAACCGAATTATCCTACAGGAAAGAAGATCGAATGGGCCAGAAGGTGCACCTGTTGAGGTTGACCAGCTGAGGGACACAGAATTTCCAAAAGGATATTTTAGACAATCGGTACAATCATTATTAGCTACCAAAGACCTAGAGTAAGGATATTAACTTGAACAGCAGAGCAACCTTTGTAAGATGAAGCGAAAAGGTGAGAACACTGTAGAACGTTTAAACATTCAGGGGTAATTGCATGATACGTTCACTAGTGTGTGTATAGTATTAGTGACTGTCATTTGTTAAGCGACGTCACCCTCCTTAATTTCTCGTGTATTTTTTTCCTCGTGCTCATTGCCTCTCCACTCGTGAAAAAAGCTGCACAACTTTTTTTTTTCTATCTTTAATTTTTACGCGCTTTTCCAAAAAAATTTTCCAAAGATGCAGGCCCCAGTGATTGTTATGAGTAAGAAGAAGATTGTGCTCACATAATAAATAGACTCATGTGTTTGATAGATACCAATATGGAAAGAGAGTCAGGACGTAAGGCTCAACTCTCTAATATTACTGCTGCAAAGGTAAAGGATTAATAATCTATTTATGTCTCCGTCAATCTCATCTTGTTTATAGACAGTGGCTGATGTCATCCGTACTTGTCTTGGTCCTCGTTCAATGTTAAAGATGTTACTTGACCCTATGGGTGGCATCTTATTAACAAACGACGGTAACGCCATCCTTCGTGAAATTGAAGTAGATCATCCAGCTGCCAAAAGTATGATTGAACTTTCTAGAACTCAAGATGAAGAGGTTGGTGATGGTACCACTAGCGTCATTATTCTCGGTAAAGTGTCCCTTTTGAAAAAGCAGTAAAAGGAACAAGTGAAAGCTTACTATATAAATTATAGCCGGTGAAGTCCTTGCTGGTGCTTTACCTCATATTCAAAACAACATTCACCCTGTTGTCATTATCAGTGCCTTCAAGAAAGCGCTTGAAGATGCCTTAAAAGTAGTTGAAGAAATTTCTACACCTGTAGATGTCAATAACACAGAAGAGATGCTGAGCTTAATCAAGTCATCCATTGGCACTAAATTCACAAGCACTTGGAGCGACTTGATGTGTAAATTGGCCTTGGATGCCGTTCGTACTGTTGCCATTAAGGAGGAAGGTACCGAGAAAACAGAAGTAGATATTAAGCGATATGCTCGTGTCGAAAAGATTCCTGGTGGAGAGATTGAACAATCTCAAGTCTTGGATGGTATCATCTTGAACAAGGATGTTACTCATCCCAAGATGCGTCGTCGTATTGAAAACCCACGTGTCATCTTATTAGACTGTCCTCTTGAATACAAAAAGGGTGAATCCCAAACAAACATTGAGATCACAAAGGAGACTGATTGGAACCGTATTCTTCAAATTGAAGAAGAACAAGTGAAGGCTATGTGTGACAAGATCATTTCTTTGAAGCCCGATTTAGTCTTTACTGAAAAGGGTGTTTCTGGTATGTGAAAAAAGAAGAAATACATGATGTGCATCTAACCTCTTTTATAGATCTCGCCCAACATTATTTTGTCAAAGCCAATATCACTGCCATTCGTCGTGTTCGTAAGACGGATAACAACCGTATTGCTCGTGCTGTTGGCGCCACGATTGTTAACCGTGTAGATGATCTTCGTGAATCTGATGTGGGTACCAAGTGTGGTCTTTTCAATATTGACAAAATCGGTGATGAATACTTTACCTTTTTGACAAAATGTGAGGATCCCAAGGCTTGTTCTATCGTTTTGCGTGGTCCCAGTAAAGACATTATTAACGAAGTTGAACGTAACCTTCAAGATGCCATGTGTGTCGCACGTAATGTGTTTTTCAGCGCTAAGCTTGCTCCTGGTGGTGGCGCAACAGAAATGGCTGTCGCTGTCAAGCTCGAAGAAAAGGCAAAATTGATTGAAGGTGTTGAACAATGGCCTTATAGATCTGTGGCAGAAGCCATGGAAGTCATTCCTCGTACTCTGGTTCAAAACTGCGGTGGAAATGCAATCAAGACCTTAACACAATTGAGAGCTAAACACACTGCTGGTGAGCATTCATTCGGTATTGATGGTGAAGCTGGTAAGGTGGTTGACATGAAAGATTACGGTATTTGGGAACCCAGTGCTGTGAAGGTCCAAACAATTAAAACAGCCATTGAAGTAAGAATGAACGACAAGGATAATGTAAAATAATATTTTAACTTTATGTATAGTCTGCATGCTTATTATTGAGAGTTGATGATATTGTGTCTGGCCTTTCAAAGAATAGACAACCTGCCCCACAAGGAGGAGCTCCTGAGGTAAAGAAAGGAATAGGATGAGATTAAAAGAGACTAAAAAGAAATTCTAAAAACAGGGCATGGAACAACAGTAAATAATTACAAAATAAATTTCCTTCATGTTTTTATAAAAAAAAAAGCATTATATACACTTATTTGTTTTCTTTCCTTGAAATAAAGCACCTTGTACGGTATTAATTCATAAAAGTTTTTAGAAACCTACAACATGAACCGAGTTAAATCATGATTATAGGCAAGCAAATGATACGAGTAAAATCATAGTTTGATGGATTAATTTTCATTTATTAAAAGCTATTATTATGAAATGCAAGCAAAGGGAAAAATAGTAATATTAAGATGGTATTTTGATAACAATAAAAAAAAAATTAAGGACAGTTGTCGAATAAGCCTTCAGGGCAAGATCCAGTAAAAACGTAAGGTGCAACATTTGACAACTTGAAGACAGCTTGAAGAATAGCAGAGATACCTTGACCAGCAATCATACCACCAGCAGTACTGTACATATAGTTATCCCAAGCGACGGGGTCAATTTTCTTCCAGATCTTACCAGCGCACCAACCGATGAACATTGCCAAGGGAACTTCAGGTTGAGTGTTGATCATGGCAATACCGATGGCAGAGACAGAAGGGAAGTAGCGGTGGAATTTCTTGGGGACCAAGAATTCACGGATAAAGGGTGCAATGACACCGACAACAGCAGCGATAGCAGTGACAATGATAGAACCCTTTGACAAAGGTTCACCTCCACCGGTCAAGAGTAAAGTGACCTTGTACCAGGCTTGAACAGCGACCAAACCAAACTCACATTCACCAGGGATGACAGGACCAAGTTTAGTAACACAAGGATAAGCATCAGCAAAGAGAATGAAGAGACCGGCACCGATGGCGATAGCAAAGAAGGAGGCAACAAATTGAGCCCAGAATTGAGAACGAGGAGAGGCACCGACGAGTTGACCGGTCTTGAGATCACCCACCATGTCAACAGATTGAGCAGCAGCAGAAGCAGAGATGTTACCGGCCATCAAATTGTTCTTGCGTACTTGATTGATTGAATCAGCAGGCATCTTGGCAAAGACAAGCTGAGACATTTTACCAATGGAACCTGTAGGGTTAATGTCTGTTTCACCCGCAGCTTGAACACCGACAAAGGAAAAGATGAAACCGAGAATGACGGCAACGATGGATTGATAGACAGGCATACCGAAATAGCGACCCATGATGGCACAGGTAAAGATGATGGAAATAAATGTACCACCGACCCACCATGAGGTAGGGACCAGTTCGTCGTCTGCAAATACTTCATCTGGATCGCGTTCACCAGACAACATGTGCTTTTGTTTATCGCTCAATTCCTTCTTGAACACACGAGCCTTGACGAAAGCAAAGAAGACGAGACAACCATTGTACATGCCAAGAACACCGCCCTTGACACCACGCCAGAGGGTATCATAACGAACAGCGAGTTCAGCAAATGAGGTGAGGACCATGAGGGCAATACCAGGCCACAAGAAGAAAGATTGGGTTGAATCACCCAAATCACTAAAGCCCATGGGTTGAACAAAGGAACCGTTGTGAACACAAACAGGGCCGATGATACCATAGACCAAGAGAGAAGTGAAAAGAAGGTGTGAACCGTGTTACCGGGTGTCATTAAGCCAGCACCAAAGAAAGGAAAGTCCCACTTGAAGACCCAACCCCAGTCGAGATCAGCGCTCATCATGGGAACATAGCGATTAGCGTCATTTCCAATCCACCAAAGAATATGGATCGTGTCAAAGAAGGGAACCCAATAAGCAATCAAGTTCCAAATAAAAGAGATACCAAACCAGACACCCATCCACATGGCCTTCTTCATCGCTTCCTTTTCACCTTCGACAGTACTGTGGAGAGAGATGATGGTGGTAGCAGCAGCACGGGGAGTAGGGAAAGTCAAGTCCTGCTTGACAACAAAGTGATCACGAAGAGGAACAGCAAAGAAGAGACCGTAAAAGGCAGCAGAGATAGCAAAGAGGAAAAGTGCGGCAGCATCATCTCGGGGGTTTGTCATCAAGCCAAGTTTGTACATGGCAGGGATACCAGATACGAAACCGGCAGAGAGACCACCTGCAGTTGTGGCAGCCGATTGAGCCGTACAGTTTTCTTTGGGACCAAAGTAACCACCACCCCATTTGGGCGGTAAGATACGTGAGATGGGTTTGATGATGGCGAATGAGAAAATAGCACCAAAGAGTGAAGCACCAAATGTCCAACCGATTTTTAAACCGAGATATGTATTTGAAGCAGCTATTAAGAAAGGAATTCAATTAGATCACTGAACATAGATGGCTTATAAATGATTTTGTTTACCAACTAAACAACCCAGAAGAGATCCTACGATCGCAGCACGCCATGTAAATTGATATTCCTCAATCTGTAATTCTCTTGTACTTGGATCTGTTTCTACTTTTACTTGTTCATCTATCGATTGAATATCATATTCGATTTTTTCATTTGTATATTTCGGAGGTGTTGATGAGACATCCATAATAATTATTTACACAATTAAAAGAAAGGAAGAGAAAAAAAAAAAAAAAGAAGACAATACAGAAATACAATAAAAAAGAAAAAAGAGTTTTTATACTTGACAGTTCAAATCTGTTCTTTTGCGGTAAATTAAATTTTACACCAATGAATCCCACTGAAATGTTATCTTGAGCCAATAAGGTCATCGTTCTCTATTTTCGCACAATTCGTCTACTTTTTTCGCACGATGGGTCTCAAGCAATCGAATTCCTTTTTAAGTAATTCAATCCAATTATGGTGATATAAGGTTACCTTTTTCTTATTAATGTTCAATCTTGATATTATTCCAAAGTGTAGGATTTATATCAATAAACGACATGATTTCGTAATACAATTAAGAATAAGATGATTAAACTATCTTTTTCTCTCTCTTATGAATGCTTGTATCTATTCTAATTCTTATTTTTACGTGAAAAATAATAGTTTAAATAGCACATGACTCATATTGAATTATATAGTAACTTAGTTTGAATTTGATCTTGTTTGATATCGGAAACAATTAGAAAGCTATGTAATAAGAGATTTGATTTATTTTACACTTTATAAGAGAATGAATCTATCCATGTTTATTGTTTATTGTGACCAAATAAGAGATAAACCATAATTGGTTTAAGCTGATAAAAAGAAAAAAAAAAAAAAAGAGCTATTTTGTACAAGACATAAATAAGGTGACTCAGAAATAAAAATAGTTTAAATCAACGCATCGAGTGATAGAAATCAATTCACATTGTCTTTCAACAGATTTCGATCCACACGTCCTTCTTTTGTCCGAGATAGTTTGATCTATGCTTATTTAAATTTCTTTTATTGAATTACAATAGAAAAAAAAAAAAAAAAAAAAAAAAAAAGAAAAACGGGGGATAGACCGCAGTAAGGAGACTACTGGTTACACAGTCCCTGCTATTTCCCAGCATCATGTAAGCAAGTCGTATGATTGCTATTCTTTTAGTTTTTAGTTTTTAGTTGTCCTTTATTTTTGGTGTAAAGAAAGTGTCTGTTGATTCAAGTACAAGATGTTGAATTACCGGGTTTACTGTTTAAAACCAGAAAAGGTAAGAAAATGAACAGGTACAACTTGAAAAGCACACACAAAAAAAGTATCCAAAACATGCAATCAAGATAACTAAAAAAGACAAAATGACTGGTTATCTTTCTGTACACAATCAAAATAGAATATGATTGGAAACATGCCAATGACAAAGAGGGAAAAATAAATAAATCGTGTGACAAAACAAAGAAAGAGAATGTGTTCATATGCTTTTTTTTTTTTTTTTTTTTTTTTTTTTTTTTTTTTTTTTTTTTTTACTTTCTGTAAAACTCTTGACCAATAAATGATACACAATGCTTGAATTGTGTGACGTTTCAATCATGCTCTACAAAACTATAAATTAGGATTGAGTTGTTTGAAAGTAGGTTGAATATGATTTCTTGATGAGATCGTGTATTGATACATTATTGAATTACTTGAATCTTGACATTCTTTAATCGCTTTCTTAATTAACTTGGTATGACATGAGATAAGAATCACATTATTCGCCTAAAATCGCCGGATTTTTACCAAAAAGATTCTTTTTTTCCTCTTTTGGTGTGTCTTGCTTTCTTTTGAATCCTATTTTCATGATAAATATCTGTTTATGCTTTCTACAAGTTCAATTTATGTCACCTTTAAGAAATGATGAAAGAATAGAAAGCATAGATTGTCAATAAACACAATTGGTTATTTAATATCTAAAGAAAGTCAGTGATGAAAGGAATCAGATGTATTTCTAGGTTATTGTTCATCAAATAGAATGGTTGTCTTTTTAATAATTGATTTCTAAACAATATTTGTATTTCTGATGGTTGATAAAGCTGAATAAAATACATGTAAAACGTCTACTCTCTTTTCAAACTATCCTTCACTCTCTTCCTACAGCATCATTGAATTCAAGCTTGTTTCGAATGGAACTAATGAAAACTCAGCTGTTACTGAATTATTATGAATGGTGTTATTGGCTGTGAATAAAGAGAAAACTTGATTTCTTATGATTCACTTTGACAGCATCAAGCTCTTTACGTATCCCTATCCTCTGTATCCAACCCCTCCTTTCTCTCTCTCTTTCCCCCCTCCTCTTCTCTCCTTTTTTCTGTCTAAATTGTCTTTTTTTTTTTTTTTTTTTTTTTTCAGGAGATTTTTTCAATTTTTTTTTTTTTTCTTCTTTTAACTCATAAATTAATGTTTTCTTTTTCTTTTCGACGCAATAACAATTTAACAGATATTTATTGGGAAAAGAATGATTGGTATAGAAAGCATGGATACAGCTTACCCTTAGATACCTATTTTATATTACAGTGGATTAGTTTGATCATCTTGGACATGTGTTTTTTTGGATTTCTTGCTCATTTTGTTTCCAGTTATGAATCACACCATGACACTATAAAAGCAGAGTGGAATGAATTTCAAAACTGGGTAGAGAATCCTTTGATGACTTGGAATACACTTGTTATGTTTGGACTCAGTTTAGTTGTAAAAATATTGAGTGTGACAACTTCAATGATTGACACTGAAGATGAGATTGTCAAAAAGCAACAGATGCCTAGAAGTCAAACCTATCTGAAACGGTTTGGAATGCCAGTCGTTGATAGTTTTACAGGCATTTGTAATATCTGTCGTGTGAAAGTGTAAGAGAGAAAAGAAAGAAAGAAAGAAAAAAAAAAAAAAAAAAGGGGGGAGAAGGTTGATTTGATTATTTTAGGGCAAAGAGTACACGACATTGTAAATTATGCAATAAATGTATAGATACAATGGATCATCACTGTAAATGGTTAAATTGTTGTATAGGAAAAAAGAATTACAGGTAAAATGATGATGAGAATGAAAAAATAAATAACTCATATCACACATAGAATATTCTTAATATTAGTATTTTGCGCCTTTTTAGCTTTATCTTGGTACATTTACACAGCCTTATATGTGACCTATTTATGCTTTTATAGAAAGAATGTGTTCCTTATTCATGGTAATAGTAAAGTTATAAATTATAGAATGACTTCTAATTTATTATAAGCTTTCCGATTGTTTTCAATAGATGATGTTACCAATGATAGAGTCTATCAGCTGTGTTTATCGTTGACTTTACTTATTACAGTAATATCAGTTATATCATTCCTTGCAATCACTAGGTTATTCATATTTCATTTACAATTAAGTAAAGTATATCTTCTTTAGAATAATCTCTCTAATTCCCTCTTTTATTAGGTAGATTGAACATGACCACGATTGAATACTTGAATAGAAAACCTGTTTATATTGATGATTATGTTTCAGAAAATGATGATAACGATCATCGTTTCATGCGATTCATTACACAAAAAATGCGTCGTACCTGGATGAGAGTAGTACGAAAAGGTTACCATAAAGTAAAAAATACCAAGGATGATACCCAGGTTGACATGGAAGAATTCTTTGCAACAAGAACAATAAGACCAACAATAATAAATGAACAAGAAATTGATTATGATGATGATATGGGATTAGACATGTCTTTTCTTCAACAACCCAATACAAGTAAAATAGCAAAATTATTAGATATTTCAGAACAAGAAGTACGACAACAGCAATCTAAAGTATCACATAAATAAATACCGCTCACATGTCGTCACACCCTTCTCTCACTCTCACTCCCTTCTATCTATTTGAGTAAATAATGGACGCGTTTTATACATGATAAAGAGGGGGCTGGGGTGGGAAGAGTGAGCAATTTTTTTTTTTTTAATTATTATTTTCTTTCTCTTTCTTTATTATTATGTCTAATATACAAATCCATTTGGATAAAGATACTTTTGCTTTGGATGGAGCAAGACCTAATTCAAACAGTCAAATAACAGGTTATATTCAATCAGAAATGATTCCTACTTGGAATATACAACTTCAGTTGATTGGAACAGAACAGGTTGGTAAACATTCAAATGTGATTGTAGATGATACCTTTCATTTGTCCAATATGGATTGGATCTCAACCGAGGATGGTTTCTATCAATTACCATTTACACTTACCGTACCCAACAATCTACCAATTTCATTCCAAATAAAACAAGCCAGTATTTATTATGTGATTCAGATCATCACTCTTTCAGAAAGAGTGATACAACCTATCGAATTTTATAAATCCTATCAACATCACTCAACACCCACCAGACTCTTTTGGGGTATCGCTAAAGAATCAAATAGTAAATGGCAGTATGAGCTAGAGTTCCCTAGTGCATTTGATTTGTCAACCAAAAGGGATATTTATAGTTTATCTGTTAGATTAAGGTCAAGTAATACCACTCAAACTTATTGCTTGATTACATGTCAAATCATACAAACAATTCATTTAAAAGGGTAAACAAAATGAATACGATAAACTATAGAACATTAAAGATAAAGTAGATACAAGGATCAACATCAGACATTGACAGGTGCCTCTGAATTATTAAAAAATCCAAATAGAACATGGATCGAACCATGCTTTATTGAATTCGATTTGGCTCATCCAATGTTATTACCAACAGTAAATCAAAAACAAGGTTTATGTGTTTTACATTCGATTCGAATCACTTGTTTATTTCAAAAGGAAGGATACACAATGAATTTTGAATTTCCACTGTACATCAGTTTATTAAATTAATTGTAATCAATCACTTTATATGGTCTTCCTGTCTTTTCTAAGAGTGAAGACCAATAAGGTTCTAACTCGTATAAATAATTAAATCTACCACCAAAATCACATTCTAATTGATCTTCTTCAATGTAATCTTTTATATGAACCCATTCATTACTCGTACTCTTTGTATCCTTTTCTTCATTTGAATCATACACAAATTTAATCTTATTTTTTGTTACTGGATCCATAAATGGTGAAATCACTTTGAAGGTAGCAAAGAAGAACCAAGGTGCTATCAATCGATTAACATCTCGTCATCTTCTCATCCTACTTACATTTAACCACAAAGGCAACACCCAGTCTTTCAGGATAGTGATTACCCAAGATGTCTAGAAACTTTTTACAAGTAGCCACACTTGGATTATGTGAAGCAGATGAATCCTTAAAGTCAACAATGATCGCAATATTCTCTACTTTCTCTGGCATCAATCGAATACCACGCTCTAAACTAAACACGATATGCTTCACTTGTCTTTCTCCATCTTTAGAGTTTTGAAGTCTTGGTCTCATAATCCAAACAGGTCTTCCACATTTATCGAATCCGTTAAAGTACATTTTACCTGTCTCTGCCTACATTGATTTATAAGCACCCTCGTTTGCTTATTAATTTTTTTAAATTTTTATTTTACCTCAGGTTTAATATAGTCAGGATCAAGTTGATCAGGACGATAATCACGTCTCCAGAGAACAGTGTTTTCAAGCATGGTCTTTGCATTCTATAAAAGCATGTTTAGATTTATAGGATAGTTCAATAAATAAATACCTCATAATTCCATTTTCTTGCACGCATATATCTTTTTAATGTAGCTTCTGTGATAAATCCTCTTTCATTTGGATAGTATTCATGTGTTTCTGGAAGCATGATGGACTCAATGTACTTTTTCAGTTGAACTAATTTCTCTTGCTGTTCTTCTGTTAATGCTGGATGTTCCATGGGCTTGTATACACTAGAAATTGTTAACTTGGGTTCATGAACAACAGGTCCATATTCATCGATGTGTCCTGTACTGGGAGCCTTTAAACTTGCCGTAGAATTCGACTTTAATCTATTAAATAAGCTCATGATAACAAAAGAAAGGATACAGAAAGAGAGAGAAATAAAAATAAAATAACAAAAAAAAAGGGCTTCTTTTTAAATCTGTGTAAGGCTATTTTTTTTTTTTTTTTTTTTTTTTTGTTTACGCATTCATGTTGATTGTGCGGTAATAATTTATTTATTGGTTCGGTATAAGAACAAGAATCTTATAAACCGCAAATATAGATTTTCCGTCTTGGTTTTAATCTATTTAAACTATACACAGCCTTACAGACATTTTTTATCATCTTTTATGTAGTAACAAGTAAATATACATTATTTTATCTTTCTTGATGTGATGTAAGAGTTATTAAAGACTCTCATGCCTTTTGTTTTTTAGTCCCGAAATAACGGAATGGATTGACTTATTTTAAACAGGGGTGACTGAGTAATGAACATCCAATCATTTTATGGAGATTATTTACCCGGAAAAAAAAAAAAAAAAAAAAAACAGACTAATGCAAGGTTTTCAATGGTAAAGATCTACACAAAAGTGTCACACTTTAGATTTATTTTCATATATTTTCATTTATAAATAAATTCAATATTATTTACAAAGGGGAGAGGGGAAAAAAGGGTGTACAAATAAAGAGAGAGAGAGAAAAAAAGAGAGAGAGTATTAAGTCAGCTTCATTCTCGATTTACTTTCTTCTTCTTCTTCTTCATGGTTTCTTTTTAATGAAAAAGGATCCGTTTGTTGTTTTGGCGTTGTTGTTGTTGTTTTTAATTTAATGACTTGTTCATTTTGAAGCTTTTTTCTATGTCTTACAAATGGTGAGTCTTCTTCATCCTCCTCTTCTTCATCCTCGTGCTTTCTTTTTAAAGGAGGTGTAAGTATGTGCTGTTCATCTTCTTTCTTTTCTTCTTCATCTTCATCTTCATCTTCATAATCCACTAAAGGTTTAATGTCACTATCTTCTTCGTCTGAAGTATTAAAGTAATCTTCTTCCTCTTTATCCACTTTAGACCAAGTATCATGATGTGATGCATCTTCTTCTTTGTCACTAAATTAATGGCGTGAATATCATCCTTAAGCTTCATTCTAACCTTTTACCTCTTTTCCGCTTTGTCTTCCGTATTACTCGTCATCTGTTCATATTTCAATTTATGAAGTAGAGAGGTTTTAGTAAATACAACAGTGTCCAAGACGGAATCAAATTCGGTTATCAAATAGTTGATCAGTGGCTTGTAATTTTCTGTTCTAATCAACTCAAACAGTGAAAAACATGCTGAACTCACTAGATTGTCCTTTTCCTTATTGTCTATCGTCAAACGTACGATTGTTTCAAATATGTTCATTTTCATAAAGTTGGTATAATAGAATTCATCCTTTGTTTCAAGGCAAGCACGGATAAAACGAATTGGAACTGTGAAGAGTGTTAAGGCACGTATGCTGATATCATCATTTACTTACATAATTTCATGTGTGCACAATTTGATCTTGTTAATTGTAATATCTTGGGTACACAATTATTTGTTAATAAAAAGTATTTAAACCGAAATCCGTGTGATTTAAAAGAAAAGGTCAATAAGTCCATTAACCTCTTACATAAATCATTTTTATCTCTACTTAGTGATAATGCTTTATATTCTCCTAATGATGATAACAATCATGTGTGAACTAGTGTTCATTGTCCTGTTGAATTCTACTTTACCTTCCAACTTTACATGCTCTATTTCAAGATTTATTATGAATTGATAGAATGTAGCCATATGCTTTTCATATAAAACAGTCAAGAATTCTTCATTATCCTACAAATGTCATGAGCAAAATATACAACATCCGTAATCGTAAGGTAATTTACATTATCCGTTATAGAAGAAGTATTCGTAGGTGTATTTACTTGATTTGAAGGATTTGTTTCCATTAATACTCTAAAAATATGAAAGTATTGTATTCTAAAACAATTCACATCTTCACTTGTTGCTTCATCTATCATCACTTTTAATAATGATCTTGAACACTCTTCATCCTTTTCTTGACTGACGATCTGTAATCGAACAGTATGCGCATCTGCTTGTACCAATGATTCTAATAACTGTACACTTGTCTTTTGAACATGTTGGTCCTTTGAATTCAATGCGTAACACAAAATATCAATGAGTCCATGATGTGCCAGTGACTTGTAAAAGCTAAATCGAATCATGACTTGCATCTCCCTTGCTAATTCGCATAAATGTAATATAAAACTAATGCATTCCGATCTCTTTTTTTCACTTGTCTTTTCATTGGTAATAGTCGATGTTAACTTTGTTAAAAGAATAGAGTCATTTTGTATATTCCTAATGATCCTAACATTGTTTTGCTGGAGCATATTACTGATCGTCTCAAGTAAGTTGTACGGTGCTTGATGATTGGTAAGCACATTATGAAGGTATCTTAAACGGAATGTTTCGTCAATCTCTTTAATTAACTCTTCATCATCAAGCTCTTCAACGTGGTCTTTACTACTTCCTTTTGATCGAATGAATGCTCTGTGCTGTGTCTTTTGGTGAGGTGTCTTGGGATCATCTACAGTTATTGGTTAATAACATGTATTTTTGTATATATAGTACCTTACATTCTAGTATGCCCATGATTGACATGATCAATTCTTCATTCACAACATGCTCAATGACATTTTGATCATTCAAGTTTACTATAAAATGTTAGCATTAGATGCAATAGAATATAAAATATAGACTTACATATGTGTAATAATAAGTCATAAATAATGTGAATCTCATTATAGGCTTCCAAGTCTTCACACTCGTTAAATATTGGTACTAATTTTTCAATGTAATCCTATCATTGTTGAATATAAATAAATGGTATACTTTATATATAATCTCTATTACTTCATCCATAATATATTCTGCAAATCTATCTTTGTCGCGTGAATAGCGTACATCGTCTAAAGTCTCAATTATTGACTTCATATTGTTCAAAGTGGGTTCAGGTAACTTGTAATATTCATAGTTTGTTGATTTTGATACATTCACTGCAACCTCATTATTGTCAGTCACTACTTCTGCATCAAGTTCATCTTCATCCATCATCTTGTCCTTTTCATCATCATCCATTGAATCACGGTCAACCATACCGCGTTCTCCAAAACTATTCCTATCATAGGGTTTAACAATCAAACCTACATTCGCTTTGTCTGTTTTCATACCAGATGCGCTGACAAGATAAAGGATCTTGAAAACTAACAGCATATTCACGCTGATCTCTCTCAGTCCAAAGGATCAATGTATCTATGTGAAATATTAAATAACTTTGTTTTCATTCCAATCAATCCTAAACTTACCTTTTTGCTTTTGATACATGTTTGATTTTATCACAGGGGACACTAAAAGCGCAACGCCTTCATCCTCTTCAGATACAACATGAAGCTCATCTGTTTTACCTTCACTACCCTATTATTTATGATAAAAAATTTTTTAAGCCTATTAAACAAGCGCGTCTCTCTTTTTTTTATATGGGTGAATTTTACCATTTTGTAATAGCATTTTCCGGTACCCCTATCTGTCCAATTACCATCAACAAGTTCATAAAGTTTCACGCGATAGGAAGAAGTCGATTGTTGGGATTCAGTCATTGATTGCTTTCTTGTTTTGATGAGATTTTTTTTTGAATTCAGAAAAAAAAAAAAAAAAGGCGGGTACAAAAATAATTAGTGTTGAAGAATTAAGTTATTAAATATCAAATAGCAAAAGTGTTGATAAAAAAAAATAAAGCAAAAGAGTTGCTTGATTTGTTTTTGAATGTGCTTTTTTCTTCTTTTTATGTATGTGAAGAAAAAGGTGTAAACTCTATTCCTTATTGAAATAGGTACAAAATTTGTGGACATTTTTAAATAAGCGATTGTGACGTTAACATGTCGGAATTATAAGCTTTTCTTTTTTTCAAAAACAAATCTGTCAGTATATATATGGTGATTATTATGTGTAGTGTCATATACGTATAGTATACACTATCTAATTATAAGCATTAATTGTACAAGAAATGTCAATTGATCATTCACTTTCTTCTCCTTTTCTGCTAGCCAAAATAAACAATAAAAAAATTAGTTCTGTATTTTTTGAGTAACGCGTGTGACTTTAATGAATGTTCAAGCAGCATTTTTTTTTTTTTTCTTTAGTTTATCAAAATGGAGCCTTCTGCATTTGACAAAATGAAAATGGGTGCTGTCATGGGTGGCACTGTAGGTTTATGTATTGGGTTTGTTTTTGGAAGTATTAGTTTAATACGGTAAAAAAAAAAAATTACATTTGCATAAAAATGGGAGTAGAAACACAAACGGATTTATGATTGCTTAGATTTGGTCCAGGTAATAAGAGTCCTATTTCTCTGCTGAGTCAATACATGGTTGGTTCAGCTGCTTCTTTTGGCTTCTTTATGTGTTTGTATCTGTGGCCTATCATTTTACAAGTGTTTTAATTTTCTATTTTATAGCTATTGGATCAGTTGTACGTTCGGAACCTCGCTTATTAACTCCTCATATGAAACTACCAGTTTTCGTCAGGCAAAGAAATCAAGAATAAAAGCAATACTATAAAGTATATGTACATAATGTTTATCATCCATCAAATAAAGAGAAAAGCAAAACATCTTTTTTTTTTATTTTCACGTATATTTTGTAAAATCAAGCAATGCCTCAACAGGGTAACCTGTCTTTCCTGTAGCACTAGTATTATTAGGATTTGGTGTTGAATTAGGAGTTGATCCAGCACTGTTTATTTTGCCTGCCATTCTTTCTTTCACTCGCATGATTTGTCTTAATCTTTCTCGCCAGTGAGTGACATATTCACGTTTTGCACCAGCCGACTGCCAAAATACTTGAGCAAAGATATTCGCATGGATCGCTGCTTGACGTACAAAGGCAGGTAATGACTGGGCTGAGACTAATTTGGGTTCATGAAGCGGGCCAATATCAGGCATGTCCGGTCGACGTTGCATCTCTACTTTGAAAAAGGTATTTTCGGCACCGGCCAAGGCATGTGTGGGCGAGATGGCCTCCGTTGAGATGGAGTGAGGCGAGACGACGATGTTGATAAAATTAAATTGGGAAGGTAAGGTATCAAAGGCATAGTCCATACCAGAGTCATTATAGACAATCGTCACATAATCGTTACCGATATGTCGCTTTTTCGCACTGCATTGAGGATCACGGTCAAGATGAGTGGGCATCAAGGTCGCGATATGAAACACAACCTCGGTCACATCATCCTTCCAAAAGTACGCAAAGCGTCCATCAATATCAGCTTCTCGGTCCAGTCCTCCCGAATTGCCTGTGCGCCTGCGCAACCTCTCAATTGTACCAAGAGCATTCAAGAAACGAACATAATCAGGAGATCCGTATGTGTTGGCCAAGATCTCGACCTCATGCCGTTGTCCCTTGCCGACGTAAAGCACGCCGATCTTGTGGAAATCAACGACCGGGATACGATCAAAGGTGGTCAATGTACGTGCGGTAGATTCGTCATTGGGTAAAGGTGGAGAGATCTCGATGCTACGGGTTAGATCAGGGTAATTATTCAGCTGAAGGTACAAGAAGCCAGGATCTATAGATACGTCCGTTTTACGAAGATGAGAAACGCTTTGAATACTGCTACTAGATAACTGTGTTGCAGGTTCAGACAATATGTTGCCAATAGCTTCCTCTGATGACCGTCGATTATCTACCGTTTCTTCTCCTTCCTTCTCCTCATACTCTTCTTGATTCATTATTTTGTTTGCTAACAAATCAGGTTGATACTGCATCATCAGTAAAGCAGGAAGGGTTTTATAATCAATCTCATTTGATTTCATTTTGTTTTCTACATAGCACATCATGGATATCGTACCCGACGGACGACGTACCGTAGCTTCAACCCAGCCAACTGATTTAGCCGTACGCAAGGTAAGCAGAGTATGCCCATAGATCCAAGTCTTTTGACTTTGCTGCTTGAGAGAGCCACTATTACCGCTCTCATCATCTCCCATCAAAATCTTGGAAACAATTGATTTCTCGGGAGCCAGATCCACATCAGCAAAAGAGAATCGTGAGAGCATGTCGATACAGGTATAGGTTTGCTCATCAATCGCTCTGGTATTTCCACCTAATAAGCGCTGAATGATGAACGGAACGTGCTTTTGTCGTTCACGTAAGGGTATAGATGTAAACCAGACAGTAATTACCATGTAGGCCATCACAAGGACATATTGCTTAAGAGCTCCTTGACCAGGATCTGTGGCTGGGGATATGGGTGAGTTAAGGGTACTGTTGGGCCCACTGGAAAGTAAAGGAGATGCCATAGGGGAAGACTGTCCTTGTTGCTGTTGAGACCTTGAGTGCTGCAAATAATTAAGAGTGATGGCAAAGACAGGTTTGTACATGTCACCTGTAAAATTGGCATACAAGTTTGGTAGCCTTGCAAGTCCAGATAGGAATTCCAAAATGTGTACTGATACACTGCTTACTGAAATTATTTGAGACATGCGCTGCAAAATCTCGTTCAGCATCTTGGTCACAGACAGTGGCATTTCATAACAACAAACGGCCAAGGAATTAATACAAAGCCGTGTAGCCGCTGTGACTTGCATGATACCTACATAAAACGCATACACGATCTCGTCTTGGTCTTGCTTGGGGTCGGTAAAGATACGACGATAGGAGATTAGAATCGTAAGTAGATTGTAGGCGTATACAGTAAGATCATTGCGTTTGATGTTTGCAGGTAGATTGGTCACATTTTCTAGGAATTTGCGATTACTTGTCCACTTGACAAGGCATTTGCGTAATTTATTGATGGAAGGCGAGGCGCCGCAAAAGAGATGCTTGTTGCTCAGTTGCTGAGGAAGTCTCTTTAATAAGAATAAGATCACATACCAGTTAGGTGAAGCAGAAATGATATGAATGTAGGCCTTTAGCATCTCATCAATATTTAAGGCTGTTGTGTTGTCTTCTTCATTGGAGTTGTAAGAAACAAGGTTAGGGTTGGGATAAAAAACAGGCTCTTTCGGTGGTTGATCTTGTCCCTGCTGCCGTTGCAGTTGACTTCTTGGTGGACCCAACAGAAGGCTGTCTGCCTTTCGTCTTTTCTCTTTCTCTTCTTTTCTTTTTTTTATCTGTGCTCTAGAATTGTGAATTATTGTATGTTGATCTTCTACAATATCTAACATAAAAATAGAGTGACATGTTAACTATGTTTTGATTCAATAAAAATCGAAAAGCTTACTGTCTTGTATTAAATGAAGGTGATGATTCGTAGGACATCTCAGTCTTAATAATAAGTCTAAAGCAACAATTTTTGGACCGCCATAAGGACATGTCAAATCAGAGCTATCATTAGCAATGTCCGTAATCACACGAAACGTCTTTTCACACAACTTGCCATTGGATGCTAATAGCAGATTTTCAAATAACTCTGAGATACCACACATGGCAGGTACACCAATACAATAACTCTTTTCTTTGGCGTGATCAACATTAGAGCTACAGCGACACCGAGCACAGTCAGCAAGGATAGAAATTAACTGATCAAAAATGACATCGTTATGACAATCAGACAAAGAGGACACCAGCAAATCAATACCAGCTTGCTGAATCTCTGTGTTGGTTTCGGATGAAAAACCTTGCATCATATCAATCACAAGTGATTCGTAAATGACCTCAGAATAAAAGTCTTTTACAAACGTACATACATCGTTCACAATCAGCAACATCTTTAAGCGAACTGTGGGAGATACACGGCGGTGAATGAAGAATATCTTGGCCATTTCCTTGAGTAAATCTAACCAATGATCAGTCGAAGGTAGCAAACAATGTTCTGTCACATAATAGTCCATGAGGAGTAAGGCGGTGTTGTCGGAACAGTATCCACGCAGTCGATAGAGAGCTTGCATCAAACGACTTACGGGACCATTGTATGTCTTTTCTGTATACATCTTGATGATGGTGTTTGCCAGTTGGGAAAATTGAGATACAGTTTTGAGTTCAAATGATGTTGTGTCTTTTTGAAAATCAAAGAGGTGGATATCATCATTACAGTTATAATCTGTCATTTTCAATATAAAAAGTGTGCATTGATCAATTGAATCCCAAGCGAGGTCCCAATCCATGAAACTCAGCGTATTCTCTGTCGATTGAATGGCTAGCATGAGGGCTTTCAAAATGGCCGTGTTTACAGCGTCATTGTCATGAGATACTGCACGTTTAAAGTACATTAAGATGACTGAATCTACTACCATGTAAGCTTCTGATTTTCCCCCTGTTTTCCCCCAAGCTGTTTCACTTAGCAACACAGCGGCTCCCTTCATCAATGCTACAGTATGTGTGTCAAGTTGCTTTTCATCCAAGGATTTACAGAGAGTGAGTATTGCCGAGTGGGCACAATGTGATCGTAAGAGGTTTTGAAAGATGGACCAATACTTGCTTTGGTCCAATAGAGTTGCAGATACGGATATGATGTCTAAGAATAGCTTCAAACCGTCAAAGGGTACAAATCGATATCTAACTACGATATCAGCAAATTCAAGACAGGCCTCGATATCATTCGAATGAGAAGAAGCGAAAAAGGCCTTGTGAGTGGCATGAATCATAAAAGTGACTTCGTGTTCTTCAAATAATGCAAAATTAAATTTGGCAGTAACTGTTAATAAATGTAATAGATCACTCAAGTAGGGTATTGGTTGTGGTGTATCAGATATTGTAGCACCATTTTTGTCATGTCGTTCTATTGATGTGTCTAGCCAGTGTATCAATAATTTGCTGATATTTTTTTCAAAACCAGAAATATCTCTTCCACCTTTGCACAAAGCGTACAAAACTCGGTACATGTCTGAAAAGTCGTCCCAGTTTGAATAATTCTTGAGTGAAGCATAAAAAGTGACTCTGGCCATCCCTAATTCTGTATACTGACCCATAATACAGGCCAACATGAATTCAAACACTACATGTCGAGCTTCACGAGGCATGTTGGGTTCAAGAATATCTTGGACGGTAAAAAAGACATTTTCCAAGTGAGTAAATTTATAGCTTTTGCACAATTCGGAAAAAGAAAAGAGATGCTTGCAACGAGATGTTAATGACTGTGAAGCGGACAATAAGGGCAAGATAGGTCGAGCATCGAGTGGCCGTGAAGGATCGTTATTTGTTATGTTGAGACATGATTCTATTGAAACAGACGAAGCACGAGGCCTGAGTATATTGCTTAACCAACTATTGCTATTACTCGCTGAAGTTGCTGTTGAAGGTTTTTGTGAATTACTCGACATGAAGAATTATGTAAAAAAAAAATACACAACACATAAAACACACATGAAACTCAAACCGTCAGCCAAGACACAGTTATGTGACTGCAAACCATTCTTTTTTATTTTTTTATGTATAAATTAAAATTTGAATACTTGATCAGAGAGTTGACTAACAGCACGAGGTTTATCATAACCCAAATCAACCAAATGTTCTGTCATTGCTTTAATCATAGGTAAAGGACCACAAAGTAAGACCTTGACGTCATTTGCAGGAGCAGGACATTGTTCCTTGATCATGTCAGCAGTAATAAAGCCAGAACCTTGAGTCCAATTTTCGGGTGGTGTGTTCAATACGTGATAGACAGAGATGTTTTCATGCTTCTTTGCGATTTCTTCTAATTCATCACGAAGCAAAATATCTTCTTCAGTCACATTGCCGAAAATAAGGTTAACTTTGGTTTTATCTGCGGGATTCTTTACAATAGCATGGATAATCTATCGCATACCCTTAGTTATCGCACCTCTTTTTTTTTTTTTCTTTCAAAAAAAAAAACTTTTCATTACCTGAAGCATGGGAGTAATACCAGTACCACCAGCAATCATACCAATAGCTCTACACATATTGGGTGTGTAAATAAAGTTACCCTTGGGGCCACGTACAGATAATTCATCACCAATCTTTAATTCACTGAATAATCTAGAAATATTACCGGAAGGATAAGACTATAAAATGGACATTTAGTTCTATCCATCATAATTCATTGCTATGTATCTTTACCTTGACTAACAAATCAAAGTGGCCACGATCATCATTTGAACTGGTAGGTGTGTAGCTACGAGAGATTTGCTTTCCATTGATTTCAGCCATAACTGAAACGTGTTGACCGATAGGAAGTCCCAAAACGGCATCCTTACGAGGCAAAGCAAAACGATAACTAATATAAACAGAGTTAAAGTCTATCCAAGCTTATTTTTGCTTTTAATTACATTGCAGTGTTATGGGAAATGACAATCTTTTCCGCCAACTTGAATTTTTTGTATACTTTGGCATCTAACACATCACCTAGTAAAATTTTTTTGAAATGTCAAAACTATTGTTTCGTATTTTTTTTTTTTTATTTAATTCATTAACTTACTCTTCTTGTTGGCAAAGAAGTAAACAGTACCAGCCGCAATAGCAGCAGAAATGATGTAGGGTAAGAAGCCTTGTACAGTACTCATGTTGAAAAAAAAAAAGAGAAAGAGAGAGGAAGGGGCTCTAAAAAAAAAAAGGAACCAAAACAAAACCAAAATTATTGGGGGAATAGGATTAACAAATCAGCATGTGAGATTGAAACCCAAATTTTGTGTTTTTTTTACAGTATTGGGCAAATCAAATTTTAAAACATAACCACTTTGTCTTTTTCATCTTTGTTCTTTTAAAGGAAAACTCATAATATTATTTTATTCATAGAATTCATTTAAAATTTAACTAGTAAATGTAGTGAAAGAAAACTTTTTATGCAAAATTAGAACAATAAAACTAAATTTATGAGATCATTTTATCTCTTGTTTCGATCGAGAGTTTAGGTATTCAATTAGCAATCATCAGTTTGTTCTCCTAAAAAAGTCTTACCCTTTTGATTTCTATTGTACTTGATATCTTTAATACTTCTTCTCTATAGCCAATATTGTTTTATATTGCATTTTTATTTCTGCTGATAGTCGATCATCACACTTCTTCTTTGATTATGCTTTTCGTATACATTATATTTACAATTCAGTAAGCATTCTAAATAGGTCTTGACTGATCAAAACTAGCTATTTTTTAAAAGACAAGGTTTGAACAGTAACCGTTTAACCCCCCAACTTCATTCTCACGATTTTCTGCTTTAATAGCCGGGTATCGTAAAATGTTAGCTTTGATATTAAATAACTTTAAGCTTTTATGATAAACCTCTTAAGAGGTCTCTTTTTACTTGAATACATAAAGTGACTTGTATTTATTAAGAGGAAGAAATGTCTTTGTGTTGCCAATGGATCATGCACTCATCTTAGGCTTTGGATGAATCAGGGGATTTAATAGCTCCTGAAAATTATCCTTTTCTTAAAATTAGCTTTAAACATGAGCTAATAAAGGAAATCGCGAACAATTTTGTTTCTTGGATTTTAGAAATATTTTACTCGAAACAAAATGCATGAATAATGTAGCAACTTTTATAAAAAAAGTCAATAGCTCAAAAAAAAAAAAAAAAAAATCGAAAAAAACATTAGACAATTAGTTTCACATTTTATTGCTCATTTTGAAAAGCAGAAATATAAAGATTTCCTAAAGCTATTGAAGACTCCAACTGTCTCAAGAACTCCTTTATAAATATAGTTATTCTTCTTATCCTTGAAAAAAAAATTGATTCCTAATAGTTTACATTCTTTCTTTGTATTAAAATCTATTTATGATTTTAAGTGCTACCTGTTACAGTTTACCATTGAATGAAACATGTGAGTTGATATGAATATAATATGTGCCATCAAAATTCTAAAGACCGTATTGAAGTAATAGTGTTTTATAAGTTATTATGAATATCATGTACTGCATAAAAGAAAGAAGTATTTAGGGGTTGATCTTTTGACTATGATTTTACTCCATTTGTACACTCAAAAAGTACAACTAAAGTTTAACCTCAGAAGACAAACAAATAATTTTAGACATGTTACACCCTTTGAACTATTACAAGTTTCAACGCCTTTTAATTATGTAATAAAGGGTATCGCATGAGACAGGGAGAATGGTTCTGACTTGTGAATAAAACATTCTATAAAAGTAAGTAGCTCGTTCTTGTACATAAAAAGTTAAATTGCACTTTTTGCCTTATTGAAAGTTGTAGACAATTAAGTGTAATAAAGACAATGTCATGATTTCCTTATTTATTAAAGCTTTTCAAATATCCATAGTTGTTCTTTGCTATATTAAAACTTATGTTCCAACAATTGTGTTGTTCTATAAAAAACTATCCTAAAAAATGAGGCTAAAGAGAAGGTGCTTGTTGATCTTTTTTGTGCTTGATAAAGGGATTCAAGAAGCACAAAGAAAATGTTAGATAAACAATAAAAGTAATGAATCACACATTTTGAATAAATAATAAAAAATGAAATTTAGTTACTTTATAAAAGCGTTACAGTAATTTAATTTACAAAAAGATTAAATTTCATCTTCATTCTTGTTTGCTTCTTCGTCTTCTTTTATTGTTTAGTTTGTCTATAAACTGAGTTCATTCTTCATCCGGTTACACATGTCACAATAACACCTTACTTTTTCATTTTTTTGACTCCTTCTCTCTCTCTCTTACCCTTTTATTCCTCTTTCTCTCTCTTTCTATTTTTTTTAGCTCCTTACGCTTTCTTCTTCTTCTTTTTATTATGTCTAAAAATAATAAAGAAAAATCTTCTTTTTGGAAGAAACTGGGATTAGGAAAGCATAAAGCTTCAAACGTTTCTTTAAGATCTGAAGCAGGTTTGTGAAAATGAAGTAAGGAAAAGAAAAGCTAACATATTGTTCTCTTTCTTTTTTTTTTTAGCATTTCATGAAGAGAAACAAGATACTAATTCTTTGAAAAGTCAAAGAAGATTTAGGTAATAAAAAAAATAAGATTAAAAATGATGTACAAAAAAGTAATACTTGAACAATAGTAATAATTCATATTATTCACAGCATAAAAGACAACATAGTAACACTGTAGATAAACCCCCTCCAGTACCTCATGGAAATATACCAAAACAATCCAACACTGAGCAACACGTGAATCATAACGAGCCAGTGGATGACGGTTTGCCTAAAAACAACAATGACACGTTGACTCCGACCGAATCCAATGTCAAGAATGATCAAGCAACAAAGCTACAAGAAGAAATTGATCAATTAAAAGAGACACTTGAAAAAGAAAAGGTGATAATTGATACGCTAAGAAAACAAAAAGAAGGTAAATTCTTTTTTTAAATTATTAATGAGCTGAATTTTAATTCTCTCCTCTCCTATTCAAATAGCCATCACCAAAGATTTAGACTATCTTGGATCAACTGTGGATGAATTATATGCAGAAAAATCAGATTTATTGCAGCAATTGGAAGATGAAAGAGCCAAAAATCAAAGACAACTTGAAGACCTTAATGTTTTAATGGATAAAATGAAGGCAAATGCTGATAATGCAAGAGATCAATCATTTGCAGTAGATCAATACAAGGCAGAGTTTGAGGTAAATGCTATTTTGATAATTCCAATATAAAACTAATAATTTCTACAGAATCATTTGAACGAATGCCAAATAGAGAAGAAAGAACTGATGAATGATATTTCATCCAAAGACAAAGAAATAAGAAGACTAAATTTCGAGCTAAATACAACAAAAGATCAATTAGAGTCTCTAAAATTGACAATGGATCAATTAATCCAATCTCATGCTGCAGAACTGAGTCGTGTCACAGCCTCTGCCGCTGCAGCGGCAGCAGCGGCAGCAGCAGCAGCAGCAGAAAGTAAACATGCCCAAAAGTAAAAAATAAAATAAAATAATAGAATGAATATAAACTAAATATTCCAATAGTGCTTCATACCATACACCCAATGGATCACCACAATTTCAACCAAAGCAAGAAGAAGATCTGTGCTGCTCGCCTATACCAAGTAACAGCAGTTTACCTATACCTTCTGCCTCTACTTCTAGTACCCCACAGCCTATTGATAGTGATTACCGCGTAAAGAAGGATCAAGAGAAAGAGATTGATAACCAATTAATGAAACTTACAAAAGAAAAAGAAAAGGTAAAAAAAGAAGGCTTGTTTTATTATTCGTCATTTAACTCTCTTTGTAAACACAGCTTCAATCTTCTTATTCTAAAATTCCATTAAGCGGCGGTGGGCCTCAATCAAGGAGACGTAAAGAAGAACTTGAAGCCATGTTGGATCAAGTGGACTCTCAACTTAGCAAAGTCAAACAGAGAATTAGACGCTCTTAATCTATTTATTTTTTTTTCTTTTTTTTTTTTTTTACTCTCCTTTTTTTGCCAATAAGACTTTCTTTTTTTTTTTCGTATGTTATTCAATGTTATCTCTTATGGCAACCCTCTCTCTTCCCTTTTTTTTTTTTTCTTTTTTTTCGCTCTTTTTAGAATCCACACTTTCCTTTCACTTTCCTTTTTGCTTTTTCTCCTAATGCAATAATAAAAAACAAAAAGAAGTCTCAAGACTTCTATTAGGATCACTCACTCGAACTTTCTAAGAAAAAAAATAAAATTATGTTGCACCATTTCTTTTTATTTATTTTTAAAAAATGAGCCCTGAACAGACTTGGCAACAACTCTGTTTAAGAGCATTTGACAATGACACAGTAGCCAATGATTTTGTTTTATTTGTAGAAGGTTGCAAGACTTCAGTACCTGAAGGTTATGTTTGGACAACCCAACAACCCGAATACCAACAGTATCTTTGCGACATTGGCTGCACTCAATCTTCTCCTGAGAAATTCATAATTTCTTCCGAAGCATTGGTTCGTTTGTCCGAGATCAAGAAAATAGCTCGCACTGAGTGGCATGTTCATCGACAAGAGCAACTCAAAAGGCACCTGAAACAAACACTCGCAGAGATTCAACCTCTTTCTGAACTCACTCACCCTCAGCGGCTGGCACTGGTCAAGGAATTTGCAAGTACACATAAGGCCGATCTAGGTTCAGTGCCATTTATAAGTGGACTAAGAGGGTTTTTGAGATATCAACTGACTCATAAAGACTATTTAATAGAGTGGCCTATGACTGAGTACATCCTTACTCAAAACAATGAGGAGGCTTTGGAGGCTTATGTCCGGCTACTGAAGGGGGTGCTGTGTATGCAATTAGTATATCGAGATGAGACTCAAGATGTCACTATTGATATTGATGATAGTCAAGAAATACTCTTATGGCGCATGAACCCTGATCTTCAGAATAATATGATTCATGACATCCTGAATTGTTTATCAGGCAACAATAATACAACATCAACTTATCAAAAGAGTAGTATACCCCGTATACAGCACAAACAAAGTCTTCTAGACTGGATATACACGCTACTATCACACTGTTTATCATTTCTTAAACACAAATAAAGAGAATCTTTTTATTTATAATTTAGTAACCGAGGGCAGCAATGGAAGAGTTAATTTCCTTGACAGATTCAGCCTTGGCTTCAACAGCCTTCTTTTGGATGGCAGCAAGAGCAACCTTGCGTTGATAGTAAGCAGCTGACTTGGCCTTACGCTTTTCTTCGAGCTTGGCAACAATATCTTGGTACTTCCAGCCAACTTCGTGAGAGATACGACCAACGGTGGTGTACTTACGTCCGGGCTTGAGGCGAAGGACACGGAGAGCGTCGGGAACAACCATACGCTTAACACGGTCATAGGGAGCAGGGACACCTTCGAAAAGCTTGATGCGGTCCAAAGCAGCAGCACCACGAGCGGTCTTGTGGGGAATCATACCGCGGATGGCCTTGTACAAGATACGAGAAGGAGCACGGAAGTGGAAGGGACCACGGGTGGGGTTGACAAGACAGCGCTTGTTAAGGTAAGCGTGGTACTTTACTGTGATAAAAAATGTTAAAAACACATACACACATACATCAAAATTTACATACACTTGTTACGGAAGAATTCACCAGAGACATTCAATTCTTCACAACGAACAACAACGACCTTTTGACCGTTGAGGGCTTGCTTGGAAATGATGGAAGCAAGACGACCGAGAAGGTGACCCTTACCGTCAATAACAACAACCTATTTTTATACAAGGTCAGTCCACTTGCTACTCACGCGTACCCACACAACATCCCATTTGCAGTAACAGAAAAAGAGAATCAGAAAAGTTGAACAAGCGGTGCATTTAACGAGTTTTTAACTTTTTTTTTTCTAAACCAGTTCTCGACCGAAAAGTATCTTTCTGTTTTGTTTCTCTCACTGCGCTTGAGAATATATGCGAAGGAAGAGGGGGATACTGCATACCTTTTCGAAAGTTGACATCTTTGAAATGGAGATAAAAAGAGAGAAGGAACAAAAATTTTTAAAGTAATACGAATGTTTTATTTCCAGAGTTCTTTGTGGCTTATTCAATTTTTCTTGCACCGCAAGTAGTGTGTGGCTTAGATACTTGGAGTCACTTTTTTTTAATTCAAAAGAAAAGAATTTTAATTTTTTTTTTTACTCCCCAGATAATAAAATATAAAAGGATGACCAAGTATATCATTGTTTCTGGTGGTGTTATTTCTGGTATTGGTAAAGGTGTCATTGCCTCAAGTACTGGTACTCTTTTGAAGACTTTGGGTCTTCGTGTGACAGCTATCAAAATTGATCCTTATCTTAACATTGATGCTGGTTTGATGAGTCCTTTAGACCACGGTAGATAGCAATAATGAAAAGAGAAAGCTGGTTGTGATATTTAATCATATAATAATAGGTGAAGTATTTGTTTTGAATGATGGTGGTGAGGTTGATTTGGATTTAGGAAACTATGAACGTTTCCTTGACGTTGAATTAAGCCGTATCAACAACATTACTACTGGTAAAATCTACAAGGAAGTCATTGAAAAGGAACGTAAAGGAGATTATCTTGGTAAAACAGTTCAAGTGGTTCCTCATGTTACCGATGCCATTCAAAACTGGGTCGAACGTGTTGCTGAAATGCCTATTGACGAATCTGGAGAAAAGCCTGACGTTTGTATTATTGAATTGGGTGGAACAGTAGGCGATATTGAATCAGCTCCTTTTGTTGAAGCTATGCGTCAATTCCAATTCCGTGTTGGTCATGACAACTTCTGTTTGATTCACGTCTCCTTGGTTCCTGTTGTTGGCTCTGTTGGTGAACAAAAGACTAAGCCTACCCAAATGAGTGTCCGTGATCTTCGTGGTGCTGGTCTTTCTCCTGATTTGATTGCTTGTCGTTCCTCAAAGCCTCTTGATCCTAGCGTTGCTTCTAAGATTTCCATGTTCTGTCACGTTGCCCCCGAGCAAGTTTTGGCTGTTCAAGATGTTTCCTCTGTCTACCATGTTCCTATCTTAATGCGTGACAATGGCATTGTTGATTTCTTCCGCCGCCGTCTCAACTTGGATGCCATCCAAATTCCTGATGATCGTCGCTTGGTTGGTGAAGAATTATGGAAAAAATGGACTACCTTAGCTGGCAGCTACGAACACCTTCATGAAAAGGTCACCATTGCTCTTGTTGGCAAGTACACTGATCTTCATGATTCCTACATTTCTGTTTACAAAGCTCTTGAACATGCTGCCCTTGCCTGTAAGCGTAAACTTGAAATCAAATGGATTGAAGCTACTGATCTGGAATCAGAAACACTCAAGTCCGACCCTATCAAGTTCCACGAATCTTGGCAAAGCTTGTGTTCCGCTGATGGTATCCTTGTACCTGGTGGTTTTGGTAACCGTGGTATTGACGGTATGGTTATGGCTGCCAAGTGGGCTCGTGAAAATAAGATTCCTTACTTGGGTATCTGTTTGGGTATGCAAATCGCCGTTATTGAATTTGCTCGTCATGTTTGTGGTATGCCTGATGCCGAATCTGCTGAAATGAACCCTGATACTCCTACACCCGTTGTTGTCTATATGCCTGAAATCTCAAAGACACATATGGGCGGTACTATGCGTCTCGGTCTTCGTCCTACTGTCTTCCAAGAAGGTACTGAAAATTCACGTGTCCGTAAACTTTATAACAGTCAACCATCTGTGGATGAACGTCATCGTCATCGTTATGAAGTTAACCCTGAACACATCCAAAAGTTTGAATCAGCTGGTCTCAAATTTATTGGTAAGGACGAAACCGGTCAACGTATGGAAATTGTCGAAATGGAGAATCACCCTTATTTCGTTGGTTGTCAGTACCATCCTGAATACCTCACTCGTCCTTTGAAACCTTCTCCTCTTTTCCGTGGTCTCATTTTGGCTGCTACTGGCCAACTTGATGCTGCTTTGTAAATAATATTTTAGACTCTTTATTCAATTTCTCTTTACTTTTAATATGAAAAAATAACCAAAAAAAAAGAAATAGATTTTTATTAAAAAATGTACATTGTATACTTGTTACATGACTTACGCGTATTCTAAAATTGTTTTTATTTATTTGATGGGCTAATTGAATCAAGGGCACATTCAATATGTTCTTGTGTGATAGATGTTGCTTGGCTTTTTAGTGCTAGTAAACCAGCTTTTCGGATAACTGCTTTCAGGTCTGCACCAGTGTAGCCTTCTGATAACTGAGCTATTCTCTTAAGATCTACTGAAGGATCCAGCTTTGTTGACTGTTTTAATACCTGTAAGATTTGTTCTCTTTCATCTACATTAGGAGGGCCAATGTAAATTAATCGATCCAGTCGACCTGGTCTCAAGATGGAATCATCAATCGCTTCAGGATAATTGGTCGCACCCAGTATAATCACACTTGCGTTTGACTTATCCAAGTGGTCCATTTCAATCAAAAACTGGGAAATAAGCTTCTTTCCGACATCTCCGCTAGCATCTCTTGATGAAAAAATAGCTTCCAGTTCATCCAAGAATACAACACATGGACTGCAGCGAATGGATGTTTGAAAAATTCTAGAAACAGCCTTTTCTGATTCACCCACTTCTCCTTTAATAAGGTCAGGTATACTGATGGCTAAAAAATTGGCAGAGGATTCTGTGGCTACTGCCTTGGCAAGCAAAGTTTTACCAGTTCCTGGAGGTCCATGCAGGAGCAAGCCCTTAGAAGGACGAATGCCGAGACGTTCATAAGCTTCTGCATGTTTATAGATCCATACAGCTGATTCTTCAAGAAGATGTTTGGCAGTTGTAAGACCACCAATATCAGTCCAATATACTGGCTCTGGTTTTTCTGCCATAATTGTTTCTAATCCAGTCACTTTTACCCTTTGCATTGTACTTTCAAAAAACTCTACAGTAACTTTTTTTCCCACAAAGATGTTTTTAAATATACGAAAAAGGTTCACTTTATATTATCTTTACCTTTATCACTACCTTTCGATAGCGCAGCTTCTTCGGCCAATTGAAACCAATGCATCAGATCTGCTGCTACAAACCCATGAGCCCTTGAAGATAGTTGCTTAATATCATCCAGACTAATATGTGAATGGTCTTCAAAATTGTTATAATAAATATGTTGCATGATATAAGCCCGTTCTCTTGGTGTAGGTATCTGTAAATGAATTTCATCATCAAATTGTGATCTTATACCAAGTACAACTTGCTCAGGTCGTTGCGTGATAGCTACTACCATCACTTTACGTTGTTTTAAAAATTGAGAAAACATAGGTAAGAGTTCACTGTCTTGTGCTTCCGATGTGTTTCTAGAAAAAAAAAGATCAAGATCTTCAATCAACACTGAAAAACTTTTAGATTATAAAAACGAAATTGATGCTTCAGTCCTAACCTAAATCTTTCTTTTCTGATGGTTCCGTGGCCTTCCATATCAAACGTTTAAACCCTCTCGACAAATGCCCTTGGTATGTTGCCGCTAATTCCCCAATTACTGCTGAATGGACTGTGACATTGTACTCTTTTGCCAAATAATTCAAAATGTAGCTTTTTCCTAAAGCAATCCAAATTAAATAAGTCGTTACATGTAGAGATTGACTGATATACCTATGCCTGAATCACCCATCAAGAGTATATTGCAAGGTCTTTCATTATCTTCAAAAGTCAAATGAAAGGCTTGATCTAATCTTTAAATGGATCAATATAGGAACGTAACCGGATCACAAAAAGTAAGGTACCTTGCACCCTCTTCTCCATAACATCGTGAAGGATATGACATGTATACAGAAATTGAAATGAGTTAAAAAAAATAAGAAATAAAAAATAAGTGAAAAAAATACGTCTAGCGGGGTATTTTTATTAATTATGCTGCTTGAGCCTTGCTTTCGTTTTTTTTTGTTTTTGATTTAACTTTTTTCTTGATAAACTTTGGTCCGGCCTTATTTTTTAACAAAGGATTGTAGGCATAGAAACCCGCAAAAGTGTCATCCCCACCTTGTTTTGGTGCATGCTGAGAACTATATTCTTCTTCATCGTCATCATCGTCATCATCATCTTCTGAAGAAGAAGGGGCCCCAATGCTTTCCATTCTCACTTTCTTTGATTGGTTATCAATTACCATAACTTTGCGAATATTATTTTCCTGATTCAGTTTGTTCTGATCCAGCTTCATTCTATTTGGATCAAAAACATAATATTGAGAAAACAAATCTCCATTCACTCTTGACGCATAACCAACCGATTGGTTGGGAAGCTCCTCACGTTTTTGTGGTAGGTTTTGTTCAGCTCGCCTTTTTTTTGCTTCTGCAATCAAAGACGCCTCCTGCTCCTCGGATATCACAGGAGATCCGCAAAACATACAGGGACCCACACCCTCTGCTGTACAAATGATTTTACCGCAGTTCAAACAGTTTGGTGCAACAGTCAATAAAGGATGCTTTGTTGCTTGACAGGAACAAGGCTTTCTTTTTTTGGTATCGGACTGAATATTGAGTTCCTTGAGTGCTGTTTCTAATGACATTTCCTTTTTCTTTTTCCTTTCTTGTTTTGGTTTATCTGTCAATATGGCGGCTGCTCGAAGATCATTGTTACTTGTTGATTTGGTTTTCTTTTTTGCCTTTTTCAAACTACAGTATAGAAATAAATATTTCATCCAAAGTAGATGCACCGTATTTTTTATCTTTACCTTGCAATATACTCTTCCTCTTTTTATGATGAACGTTAAAGTTTGCTGGCCAAAGTGTTTCTTGATTGAATTGCGTAGATGGCAAGTCAGGGAATAATTCCTTTAAAGGCTTTGAGGACTGTGTTGACGGTAGTGAAGCCGACGTTGTGTTTTGAATTTTCTCTGGATAGAAGCGACGATTGGTAAATTCTTCGATAAATACCAAAGACTCCTCATTTGTGCCAACCATGTCCTATGAAAAGGAAAGTTTAATAACCAGAATGAGGTTTATTTTGTATATTTGCCAAACTACCATAAGGCGTTCACAAAAAGCCTCTGGCGTTTTTGTAGCCATGACATAGGGCCATACTTGAGAGCGTATAGTATTAGAATCAAATCCTAAAAATACACTTAGTTTATCTTGAGCCCAGTTTTCGAGTGTTGACATGTAAGAAAAGACGAATATTGTGCATTGGATTTAATTGGCAATTGATTTTATTGGCTAATTAAAGTAATTCAAAGTCACAAGTTAGTGCTGCGGCGGGGCAACGAGTATAGAAGGCGCAGATGTGCTTGTTTGGGGGGTGGACAGAGAGGAGCAAAAGTAAGAATCAAGTTCACAATGAATTATTCTTTCCTTTTTTATCGAATTTTATCATGGGTAAGATCATCTAAAGAACAAGAGAGAGCAGAGAAGGAAATATTGGGGATGGATGGATAGATGGATTGAAAATTATACGGATGAATGATGAAAAGACGGGAAGCGGAAGGATTTTTTTTTTTTTTTACTCATTACATGTAATTAGGTAAGGGACAACCTAGAGGTTTGAACGCTGCTCGTAAGCTCCGTATTCACCGTCGTGATCAACGTTGGGCTGATAAGCAATACAAGAAGAGAGCTCTTGGAACTGCTTTCCGCTCTTCTCCCTTTGGTGGTTCTTCTCACGCCAAGGGTATCGTCCTTGAAAAGATTGGTGTTGAAGCCAAGCAACCTAACTCTGCCATTCGTAAGTGTGTTCGTGTTCAATTGATCAAGAACGGTAAGAAGGTTACTGCTTTCGTCCCCAACGATGGTTGTTTGAACTATGTTGATGAAAACGACGAAGTCTTGATTGCCGGTTTCGGTCGTAAGGGTCGTGCTATTGGTGATATTCCTGGTGTCCGTTTCAAGATTGTCAAGGTCGCTGGTGTCTCCCTCCTTGCTTTGTACAAGGAAAAGAAGGAAAAGCCCAGATCATAAATTTTCTTTTGCAAAATCGCTTTTTTGAAAATAAAGGCTTGTTTCTCTAAACTTATATTAAAAAGAATTGTCATTGTAGCTTTGAAAGGAGAAAATCTGTCATGCATTTTATATGTAATAATAACAAAAAACTCTTTGACCACGTGTGATTGGATGTATTAAAAGTCCGTAGCAAAAGAATAAAACTCATTCTTTTTTTTCTTCTTTTTCTTTTCTTTTTTATATACAACAAAATATATTATGTCATTTAAGGCTAAACAAAGAGCTAAACATGGTCATTTGTTTGGTGATGGCAAGTAACTAAAAAACAAGATGTTTAAATGTTTTAATAATTTACATAATTCATTAGATCCTTTAAATGCAGCGTTGGTATCTACTGCTGATGACCCGCTCTTTACATCCAAAAAAAGTAGCCAAAGTACCAGGACAAACTCTCCAGTGGCAACTGACCCCTTATCACGTAATACTATAGACTCTAGTAATAGTACACCGCTTTTTACTCGTCGGGCAAAAAATGATAGTATATTTGGTGATATTGATGTCTCAAAACTTGGTAGACGCTCTCCAAATACACTAAAAACAGACAAACCGCTTGAAGAAGATGAGGATTTATTCGGAGCAATGAAAAGAGCGACCAAAAAACCTCCTATATCAGAACATCGTAATAATGATACCATGCGAAAGCAACAACCTATCAAAACTACTGTATCAAGCCCAGTATCGCCTACTCAGTCTGCATCTCTACCAGTAACGCCCCCACAAGCTAAATCTGCAATGGCTGCCTCCCCTGTACCCGTGCAACAGCAACAAAAGCAATTACATCAACAACAACAACAACAACAACAACAACAACAACAACAGCAACAACAACAACAGCAACAACAACAGCAGCAGCAGCAGCAGCAGCAGCAGCAAGAAGAACAACAGCAACGTCAGCAACCAGTGGAAGAAAAGAGAAATTCTTCATTTTTTGCCTCTGCAAGCCGGTTTTTTAAGTCTACGAGTAATATAAAACCAACTACTCCTTCAAGATCTTCCTCTTTAAGCGGTAGACAAACACAGACGGAGCCGGATTCTGTAACAACATCGCAGCCAAGACCAGAGCCACAACGTGTAGTTGTTAAAGAACAACCACCTCCTCCACTAGCTACGCCTGTTCAGCAGCAGTTAGTAAAAGAAGATAGTGAGGAAGAAGATACCAATGAAGTAGAACAAATCATCGAAGATGAAGCTACAAGAGCATTTGCCGATGAAACGATTACCTTTTCAACAAGAACCATAGATTATGCATCTAGTTTATCACCCGAGTTGTTAGCAGATAACATGGACTCATTCAAGTTGCGTACACCACTATTACCTTCTGTCAGTACACCTACTCACAGTGTAGCAGCTAATACTGTTGATGTAGACCCGTGGGCCATATCCCTTCAAATGGAACCATCTACAAGTTCACCTGTTAATAATATATTAACTCAAGATATCGAACCACAAAAGAGAAGAGTCTTTGCTGATTTGATTACGAGTTGGACCACTGGGCAGAGTAACATATTTGAGACTAGACCAGTAGAAGATCCTGAGCAATTCTTTCAACACGTAGCTGAAGAGCAAAGGGATGTTGGATTTGCTGGCATTGATGATTCACCTATTCATACAAATGCGGAAATAACGACTGTAAATATCTGGGGTGATGTAGAAAATCCTTGGAGTTGATAGAATTTGTTTATTTTGTATAAAAACAAAAAAGAAAAGCATAATATAATGATACAATAAAATAAAAAGAGTATTATAAACGCTCTTCTTGTCGTTGTTGAATATAAAACTCTTTTAAAGCATTTTCCAAGTCTTGTATTCTCTGATGGTAGCTTTGTACTTGCTGTTGTAATTGACGCATGTGTTCGACTGATTTCTTTAAAATAACACCTTTATTCGGTTTGTTATTTGGTCCTACATTGATGGTTTCTAATGCATTTTCAGGCAACAAGCTACAAAGCTCATGAATTCTGTCATTGATATTATCTCTACGCCTTCTTTCCACTATAAATCAATTTAGACAATGAATCTACTTCAAATCAACATTTCTTACCTGCATTATGTGATTCTCTTCTTCGCCTGCGTTTTTCCATTATCAATTGCATACTGTAAAAGTGAATTAGTGTTGAGTTTTAATCATAATTTAAAAATCAACTTACTTCATCTGTGCAGCGTAGTCATCCTCAAAGCTTTTGGTAATAGAGGTATTAGATGAAGAGCTGGGGATATTTCCTGTACCGGCTGTGGATGTAGGATGAAAGCCAAGATCATATCCCATATTAGCGGGCGCTGACATGGCTAATGAATGTGTTGAATCTAAACTGCTGCTAGGCATGAATATAGGCTGATGATTATTACTGCTATGGTGGTTAAATATCACGTCTTGTCTACTGTGACTTATATCTGTCAGATTAGAAGAAGATTTACGGTGGATGTTCATAGGAAAAGCCGACTATTTTTATTCACATTAGCCTTATTCTGTGTGCGCAGTATATCTCTCTCTGCTTGTGCTTACCACTGTAGGGCCAGTAGAACCAAAAGACTCGCTTCTGCCATATACTGGGTATTCACTATTATTATCCTCTTCATATTCTTGTTGATTGAATGAGTTCATTATGAATGCTTCGTGGAAATCCAGTGTTTCCGAAGTAGGAGAATCTCGGTTATTATTACTGTGTACATCAGATAACGGATGAGTTGGTGGTAATTGACCAGTGGCCATTAAATGATATGACGTAGGGTTTCTCAGCCTTAAGTTTTGTGTTTGGTGTTTCTCTAGTTGTTGTGGCATATTATGTATTAAAGAAGCAAAAGGAAGAGAAAAAGGTGCTGGGAAATTATAAAGGGGAAGTGGAGTATAAAAATATACATGAACACGGCCAATCAAAAGCAAATAAAATGCAAAAAAATTACACATAAATTATATGAATGATAATAATCCAATCCAAGTAATCTATTCTTTTTTTTAGATCCAAACTGTAACGTTCTGATTGCTACTTTTGTACCTGATGTTACATTTTCTGAGCTAAATACTCTCTAATTGTAAGCACAAATGTTACACTTTTACCAAATGATGTAAAATCATATTAAAGAAAAAAAAAAAAAGTACTACTGCTTTTTTGTATTTAAAATCTATCAATTCATTTTATTATGATAATTAGTACTTCTTTAGTATCAAAAGCATTGTTTTTATGTATGAATATGATATTAATTGAAGCTAATTCTACTCAAAAGATCACCTTTAATTTTGTCTTTCGAATAAAAAATCAATATCTCAATTCTTGTTCAACCCTGTGCCGCACCCACGCCAATTTTATCCAACACCACAATTAATCCAGTGAACTGTGAGCAACATACTGTATTACATCATTATCCCACTGATGACTCTTTCAAGTTACAGATTATTAAATACACTATTTATTATTGATTAAAACTCTTCCCAAAGAGCATCAAATTGTGCTTGGAATTCTTGGATACAAAGTGGGATGTTTGTTATCAGCACATTTTCTCTATTCTTAAAGCGGGCCCTATGATATACAGAATGAGCACATAGATTGTTTCTCGATCAATTCCTAATTTACCCCTTGGACCAATTGAAGCTTCCGTTGATTAATGTTTTATCGTCAACAATGGCAAACTTATTATGCATATAACCTTGACTACGAAACCAAAAGAGAAGAAAGGTGGACATGAGAAAAAGGACATGTGGCATGACACAATAAACTTACGTGTGATCTGTTTTGAATGGTATCCCGTACGATTCTGATAGTCTCTTTGCATCTGCTCCTTTACCGGCTGCTTGTTGATTATCTGTAATAATTCGAATGGTAACATTTCGTTTTTTGGCTGCTATAATAGCATCAGCCACATCATCATCTGTAAATGCAAATACACAAATATCGATTGTCTTTGTTGCAGAATTTAATACTGAGAGGAATGCCTAGCAAAGTATGATGTCAATTTTTGTGCTTTCTTTTGCATCCGTCTTTTTTACATTAAAACTATCTTTGGATGGGAAAAAAAATGCTTTAGCAAAGTAACCACTTGGTAATATATTATTCTTGGTTGTATCCATATCAATAAAGTACTTGTGAATAGCTTTTGTGCCTGCTCCTTCTTTTATAAGAGGTAATTGAGGTTCCTTGGAAGGGACAACTTGATCTTCCTTCTTTCTACGAGGGGATGATGATGAAGCCTTTTTCTTTGACTTTTCAGGTACAACTGAATCCTGGTCATCAAATGGCTCATAATCATCGTCCGAATCACCCAGAGCTTCTTCCTCTGAATCATCCAACCATTCGTCATCATCTTTGGGCGGAGTCTTTCTGGTTGCTTTTTTCGGTGACGCTGGCTTTTTTTTCTCAGTCACTTTTTTTTCAGTGACCTTTGGTTTTTCTGTACTTGGATAGTTCTCGTTTCGGCTCGGATCCAGGGCTAATTCAACAGCGGTCGATACACAGACTTGAAGCCACTCAATCAAGGCTCGTTCTCGATCAAAGTGGCACGTTTTAGAGGCAGATTCAAACATGGTATTAATTGTTCGAAGGGTATTACTGGGACTATTGGATTTGTTGGCAAGTAATTTTTGCATATGTTTACTAGCCTCTTGTTTCAATTCGTTATCATCAGTTATACTAGGCGCACATTGCATAGACTATGAAAAGCGTTGTGAGCTAGACAAAAAAAAAGTTTTTTTTTAGCTTTCTTTTTTCAGTTACCTTGTCTAAAAAGGGACCAAAATTATTTTCTTTAAAATCATTAAAAGACAGAGAAGGTGCTTTTGGTATACAAAATAACTGGTAAAGTTGATCCATTGTTTGACGAAAATAAAAAGAAAGAGAGAAGCGAAAAAGAGGATGAATGCAAGTAATTTTAATGAGCCTCAATTTGTGTAACTGAAATGATTTAATAATAGAGTTAAACCAACGAAACAAAAATGATGAAAGCAGTACATTTTACAGGTAACTTTAAAAAGCTCGGATCATGTTTTAAGGTCCTTTTTTCAAAGAAGGATTAAAGAACAGGCCGATATAATATACTTTACGGTTATATATGAGTACTTGTATTATTATGTTGTAAATGTACGCGTGTGCCTGGAGTTGCTTTTGTTTGACTGCTACATCAACGGCCAGACGTCTGCTTTTGGCTAAAGGTGTAATGTCCTACAAGTTGGATGCAATAATGACATCAGGTACAAATATCATCTCTTTCTTTTTCCACTAGATTGTTATACATTTATTTTAGATCACTCTTTAATTACCTTTTTACCTTTATTCTATATTCCGGTTTCAAAAGCGTTAGTTCTTTTGATAACGTAATCCAATTAAACAAGGAAAAGGTTGCAAGTATGCAAACGGCTGTGCCGATATTAAACGTGCAGTAAAGATCAATTGAAAAGATGACTTTATTAGGAGCAAATTTACTTGATTTTTAATGTTTTCCGATCTTTTCAGCTTAGATTCGTTCAAGTCTTGTCCCACCCTCATTTTTTTCTTTAGCTTCGTTTGACAATACAAGTAAATACAAATAATATCTTTGGCCCCTTGTTTGCTCTTTGTTTAATCGATACATGATTTTTGTACACCATGTGTTCTTACTGTTAAGTCAGTTGAAATCTTTTAAGAGAAAATAATGAGAATAATAATAATAATAATAAAAGGCAGACATTTATGATAAACAATGGAATTTGTATCCTTCAGTGCGAAATGTGAGTTTAGATATACGTTTCATATTCAGCTACAGAATATTTTCTATTAAAATAAGATTGTTAATTAGAGTTTTGGTTATAATTAAATGTACTATTCTTTCACTTCCTATAAAGTGTCTCTGAATTGTCATTTAGCATAACATAATATTAATTTTATATCAAGATTTATTAGTTTCAGTCTTGTATTGGACTTTTTTTTGTTTAATACTAGTTTGAGAAACAATTTTCTTTATTTTTATTACCACGTTTTATATTCTAAACCTTTTTTTAGTAGGTGAAAACATATAACACATTTAAATCACTACTCAATCATTTGAATCAGCAGCAAGCAAGATATACTAGACTATGATATTCTTTGCTTTATCAATTAAACCTTATTTAATAAAATACGAAAAATGATTATATTTTAGCAGCATCTTTTTGTTTCCAAAAAAAAAGAGAGAGAGAGAGAGAGATCAGTTGCCTTAGTATGCTGATGTCTACTCTAAATCCTATATTTTGCTAAAATAATAAGCGTTAAATAAAGGCGTACAATCATAGCATTTCATTTCTCGGACAATGCTGTGCACTAAAGGTTTTAACAATGCATATAGCATCTTTTTTTTTTTGTATGTTTTGCATAAACATAAACATAGCTTTTGCTCAAGAATTTCATGCTTCTTTGAGTGTGATAAACCTAAATAAGTATCAGTTTCTTACTTGTAAGCATTGGACTTGTTTGAGAAAGAGCAAAAATCATAATGAGTTGCTTTTGTAAGCTCAGAAATATTTGAGTACAAACAAGACATGTGTCATTCTTCTTGTATGTTTGTGTGTGTGTGTTGAAGAGATTTATGTGAACAAGCGTTGTCTATTGGTCTGAAGGACAATTAAAGAATGTTATCTTTCTAGAGATAGAAATACTCACTGAAACTTGATTTTTTTTTCTTTAAATCATGATTATCTTTCCCCTTTATGCAAAGTCTATAGTCTAGTTTTTTGTACTTTTTAATTTTCATATGAGCTTCTATTCTACCTTGAATTCCATTGGGTCAGAGTTAAACATGCGTGTTTTTTTTTTTTTTTTTTTTTTTTTAAAAAAAAAAAGTTGCATAATTCAACTCATGCAAATTAATCTTTTTTTAAAGAAAGGGCAAATGTATTTATGAAGAGAAAGGAAAAGGTGGATAGTGTTTAGGTTTCTCAGCCAACAATTGTCTTTTTGGAGGCCAATAAAAATGATATTATAGTTACACCAAAACGCTGCTTTCTCTCTTTCTTTCTTTTTTTTTAAAAAATAGTTGTATCAACATGACGAATAAGGATGCGTGAAATTACGCCGACTGCTCCGAATTCTAATAACTAAAAGTAGTAAACCAAGTATGAAATAGACAAAACACGCGTGCATACGGTAAGACTGAGATGTTTACAAATAACAATTACAGATTGAGAACAGTGTTTCTTTATGTCATTTAATTAGCTTTGATGAAAACAAGTTTTTATAACAAACAATGATAAACTTTGTAGTGAAACACTACAACTTATATCAACATTTCATTCAAGACCCTTTTTTGTTGTTTCTTTTTCCTTCTATATTCTTATCTTTATTATGATTATGCATATGCAACTCTGTTTCTTTGTAATCAGAACATGTTTACAAATGTTCTTGTACAATCACACAATTCTACTCCTTCTTTTTTTTTTTTTTTCAAGAAAAGGGTTTATTTTATTCTTTTTTTTAATTGTCTTACAAAACAATTTTTTTCTCATTCGGAAATTAAAAAGATGATCTTATTCAAAGACAGAAGCCAATGAATCTTATCCATTGCTTTTCTAGGTTTTACAAAAATTCTCAATTCATCAGTCATGTCTCACACGCGCACCCAAATACGCACAGACTGTTTGACAAAAAAAAAAAAAAAACAATCCAAAATAAGTTATATATAAAAGGTAGGCGATCTATTTGGTCTTTCTTTTTTTTTTTTTTTTTTCCTTCTTTTTTTTTCTTTTTTTTTTTACTTCTTTTTCTCAGAGTACAATTTCTTTTCTATTTAATATAAAATCATGGAAAACGAATATTATGCAACACAACAAAATTATTCTTCCGAAGAAAAAGCATTGCAAACGGATAATAGCAATGTATTATCTTGGCCTCCTGTCTTACCTGAACAAAATCAGTCATCTAATTTTCTGAATATGTTAGCGCCTTCTGAACTTGACATGTCAAATCTTGTTGATCATTCTATCTGGCCTACAGCAACAACATCAAGTACTCCCAATGCATCAAGCTACCCACTTGAACCATTAAACAATGTCTTTGCTTCTTGGATGCCTCAAGTCAAACAAGAATGGCCCGTACAAAATCTGTTAAACAGTCAACAAAAAGCACAAGATGCTATGTTTCCACCAACACCTCCAGAGAGTACACCACTTACCTTTACAAACGAATTGGATGGAACAAAGAACATGGGATTCAATCCGATTCTTTATCCTATGCCACGTAAACTTTCCAGAGAGATGACACCTCCTTCATCAGCCACCAACAGTCCACCAAAACACAGTCGATGTCAGCTATCTACTTTTGACATCAAGCGTACGATACGTCGAAAGTCAGATGAGACGATAAATAAAGCGCCCACACGTACTTATCGACGCAGAGCCTCTTCACATCCATCTGTAGCTTCTGTCGTTTCACTTTCAGCTCATGAACCCGTCACTCGATATATTGATGGCATTGAACACATTACGTTTCTTTATTCACATGAAAGACAAGTGAGAGAGTACACGGTACGTACGGATGTTCAGTCTGTCAATCTGAGTGATATATCGATTGACTTTCGTGCACAAAATGCTGTAAGTGATGATGTCATGATCATGTCATGTATGATTTATTAAATATCAAATAGATTTATCCTAGAGCCAATGTCTCTAAAGAAGAATACGATGGAAATCGTTGGGAATACGAAACGAGCTGTAATCGTTTGGGTTGGGAACTTTGCTGGTTAAATAAAAATCAACTCTGCGGTCGTCGTGGTCTCATTCAACGTGCAGTCGATTCTTATCGTAATCGTCATGCAGAGATGAGGTCGCGTCGTGTCACACGTCAAGAAAAGGTTGCAAATGGTACACTTAGAAAGCGAAGAGTCAAGAAATCAAGTGTTTCTTTATTGTAAATTCTCTATTAAATTGTATTTATTAAATCATCTTTATGCTTCAACAAATAATGTTTCATTTTCAATTGACAGCAAAACGTGTGTTCTAGACTGTAAAACACATTTTTTTATGTCATAAATGCTAACCATTCCTAATAAAGATCCAAGATGTGTGTTACATTCTTCAAATACTCAATGATGCCACTGAATGGACGAGATATGACATCACAGTGAAACTTTTTTTATTGTCAAATAAAAAGAGGCTTTGTTTCTCTTTTTAATATAAATTATGCAAAAAGATGTATTATTTTATAATGCAAATCTAACTCTCTTCTTCACCTTCTTTTCTTCAACCTACAACACACAACATGAGCATCATTTCTTTTTTTCTTTCTTATTCCTTATACCTCAACCGGTCTCTCATTTTTACTCTTCAATTTCTGCTTTCTTAATTCTATCTTCTTTTTCTTTTTCGCTTCAAGATATTCTTTTTTTACTTGTTCCTATTAAACACAGTCAATATAACCACTTGATCTCTTCTTTACTTACCAATTCATCCTTTTTCTCTTCTTTTTTCAACTCTTTTTGTTGGTCTTTTTCTTCAAGTACTTTTGCAACTTTTAACTATGCATCAATAAGTCTTGGTTGATCCTTCAACAAATTTTTTTTTTCTTTACTCTTTTAGCAAGTTTTTTTGCTTCTTTTTCATCTTCTTTTTGTGAAGCTTTTTGTATTAATTCAAACATGAGATTCTATTCTTGAGCTGAATTAATAAAAAGGAATCAAAATAATCTTGTCAATTACCTTATTTGCATATTTTGGATTATCTAATTCTGATGTTCCCTTCACACGTCTTTTGTTTTTTCCAAACTTTTTCTTGGATATTCTCTTTGTTTTGTCCTATCAATGACTGTTATTAAGTTGTATCAATATAAAAATAAAATTCAATTTACGTTGCCCATTAAAATATAAAAGAGAATTAGAGTGAAGAATAAAAAATAAATAAATAATATTAAAAAAAAAAAAAAAGGAGTGGCTTTGATCCAATGGTTTAATGTCAGATGGGTACTTTATTGATGCAAATGTACAGATAGCATAAGGATCTGGTATCATAAGAGAGAAGATATGTTTAAAAAAAGAAGAAGCTGAAAGAGGAGGAGGATAAAGAGAAAAGGAAAGGAGAGGGGAGGAGAAGGGATTTTACAGTGGGTTAGATTTAGCTAAAAATGAGTACGTTTATGAGCTATTGTTTCTTCTTTTGATTCAGGTACAAGCCTTTTTTGATTGTTATATAAATGTTTATCATTCACATATGAATAAGGCGGTGATGCATAAGCAGATGTTATATTCTGTTGATTACTTTCATTTACTAAACGAGTTGTTAATCTCATGAGATCATCTAAAGAATGGGGTTGGTTTGTAGTAGGTTTTTGAAGTGCTTCTGTTAATAATAAACGATATTTAGGTGACAAGGATCGAATGTAACGATTGAGTAAAGAAGGATCATAAAGATTCATACAAGCATTTTTTGAAAAAGTGCCAAACTTTTCATTGAATTCACTGATTGGATCAAATTCTTTCATTTGCAGTTGTAATAAATATTCAGCATATCTTTCTTGACGATAAGTCACTGGTTTTTTATCAATCTTATCTGGGAATTGATGCAAATAAGCAGCTTTGGCCTCTGACCAAATTGAATATCTGTTGACCAAGTTCTCTTTGACCCAAAGAGTATATTTTGGTGGTACAGCATGAACCAATAAGAATTTCCATACATCATTCAGTGAAAGATGATTTGATTGAGCAAAATCATTTGCCGTCTTTTCAAATTGTTCAAGAAATTGAGTAGAAGATAAATGTTTCATGTTCTTTTCAATCTTATCATTCATTGGCTGTAATCTTTCACTGTCATTCACTTGTACTCTTGAATTAAACATCATTCTTTGTTCAACTTCTGTTGTAAAGAAAGTTAAAATTAAAATTTGTGAGTTCACACTTTACCTTCTTTAATAATCGGTTTATCCAATTCAGTTTGTTTTATTTCACTAAAATTTAATCTGTTCTTTTCACTGACAGTGTCTGATAAATCAATCGTTTGAATCATTTTGATTGGATTTGTCAATTTAATGACACCAACCATCAGATTTAAACTATCAAATTGATTGACAATGTCATTCAACGCGATTTTTAATTCTTTCGCGTCAGATTGAGTGAATGCATCAAGCAAATCTTTTGTACTCTTTAAGAATTGTTCACTATTTTCTACAAGTGAACTTGTAATCTTGATTAATCTTTCTCTTGATAAATTTTGTGTTTGTAAACATGAGAAATCAATGTCTGTCATTTTACTAAATAAAGTAGGAAAAAGAAAGAAAAAAAAGAAAAAAAGAAAAAAGTTATTTAAATACAAAATAAACATCAAAGAAAAACATAGATCAACCAATCAAAAGTAAATGATATGTTCCTTATATGTAGACAGTGTTATTTCAAAGAAGAAAGATACCGTTTTTAAATGTTTTCTTTTCTCTCTCTTATCATGTAAGGATCGTACTTTTATTAACTTTTTTTGTTTTGTTATTAAACTAAATAAAGAAATCAATTTAATACACATAAAAATGTCGTATTCACCCTTTATTATTTCCTGACTGTCGTATGAATTCACTCAAAATGAATGATTTGACTGGACGTTATAGATCACACAGTTTACACCGTGTTATCTCAAACCCTAAATCATATCATTATTGGTTTGTATCGCACAGGCCTCTCTTTAATAAAGGGACTCTCATTATTTGGCTTTATTAAACAAGACCTATTTCACAGATTCTCTTAAACACGATTCATAAACATGACGAAAAAAAAAAAAGGGAGAAAGACATGTACAATTAAAAGGGAGGGGGGAAGTTCAAGAGAAGAGAATGTTTAACAAGAAAAGGTTAAATTAAAAAAAAATAGTTTGACTAATGAAAGCATAAGGATAGGATAGTATTTATCAAGTTTTTTTTTTTTATTTATGCATAAACAAAAAACTCGATTTGAATGTATGAGTTTTATGTTTTTGTTTCATTTTATCGCCTATAAAAAGTTACACAAGGGCAGCATTATCTTGTGTACGTGAATTCACGTAAGAAAGTTAAAAGGAGAATGGTATTGAATAAACATGAAATCTTTTGCAGGTTACTCCTTTGTTAATGACGAAATGACGCGTAAAAAAAAAAAAAAAAAAAAAAAAAAAGTGCTTTGTGGCTGCAAAGGCGTCTTGTTTGCCATTTTGATCAAGAAATGCATACATATTTTAAATAAAAGTTTGATTTACAAAAAAAAAACTCACAACTTTTTTTTTTATATGCTTCTTGTTTCGTTCCATGCTTTTGTGTATTTGACAAGCGATAGCAAATTCAATTTGAAGATGGAGAATAAAGAATACGTACTGACCTTGAGTTGTAAAAAAGAAAAAAAAATATTTATCCCGTTTTTTTTATTTTTTTTATTTTTTTTTAATTGACAACAAAAATGAATAGATTTCTTTCATTAGGAAATGTGGCTAGGTTAGCCAGTACCAATCTGATTACCAAAGTGCCCTGTCGAACGTATATCAGACCTCACTATTACAACAATTCACTTTCAGAAGCAGTCAGACAACAACAGAACCCGCTTAAACGAATCAGTCGTCGGCTTAACAATATGGATCCCAACAAGGTGCTTTGGACAATCATTGGCACCAATCTGGGTGTCTTTCTCGTCTGGACCTATGCCAAGAATAGTTACAGTCAGTTTGGCGACGCACGTTGGTTGAATTTCATGTATAGACACTTTACAGTCTCTGAAGCTTCGTTTGACAGTGGACGCTATTATACACTCTTGACCTCAGCCTTCTCACACAACTTACTTCCTCACTTGGGTATGAATATGTTTGTGCTCTATTCGATGGGTCAAGGTGTCCTTGAGGCCATCGGCCCCTCTCGATTTTTGCTACTCTATGCAGGTGCAGGTCTCTGTGCTTCACTGACAACACTTGCCTATAAAAAATACATTCGACCTTCTTTGGAAAGAAGCAAGTATGGATATCATCAACGTGGTCGACATGAATTTTCTTTGGGTGCATCTGGATCGATTATGGGTTTAACAAGCTTTTTTGCTTGTGCATGTAAGTCTTTTTCGTATTTCACCAAGAACGGATGGCTGTTAATCATTTATAGTTCCAAGAGCAACCTTTTTAGTATTCTTTATTATCCCAATGCCAGCGTTTGCTTGTGTGGGTCTTTTTGCTGCGTATGATATTTACTTGGCGAGTAGTTTGAATGTGAGTTGTCATGATATGTGATGAACAAGTGTACTTATATTATACAGTCTGGTATTATTGACAGTGCAGCACATGTTGGTGGAGCTGCTTATGGTTTAGGCTATTGGTTTTTGAGAGTGAGACCGTTATTGAAGGCAGGTAGATGGAGAGTGTGAAATGTGAAATAAAATCGGATGATATGGTTCCGTTGGGAATGTGGATAAAGATTCATAATCCATCCGATTTAAGGGCACGGATAAAATTGCGCTACTTGAATCTCATTTATAACCAAAATTTTAAACTCAAAATATCTCTGTGTGAGAATCGAATTTTTTATTTTCTCTTCCAAATCGCAATCTTTTCTTTACCAATTCTGGATGGATGACCTTGAGCATCTTTGATAAAAAGCAAGTCAAAGTTGGAAGATAATAGGTCCTTGTATCTAAAAAAAAATCAGAAAGGAATAAGATTAAATCATTTTTTTTTCTATAAGCATTACAATGATTCATTCACAGCAAAAGGGGGTCCACCTTCATGAGTGTCAATTGGGAACATGAGTGTGATCAATACACCGTCTTTTTTAATAATCTGGGCATATCTTGAGGCCCAAGCAGGTCTAAAGTCAGGTGGTAATGCACAAAGAAATCTATCGTCATGTAAGTCATGTTCTACGTACAAGTTATTTCTTTACGTGTAATCATAAGCAAGATCATATCCTTCATTAGGAACATCAAACTTGAAAAAATCAGCACATATAAATTGATAATTGTGATCAGTTGCATTTGGATGATTCTATTATTTTGTTTTTAAATTGAATTCATCTGCTAAATTTCTATTTAATTTCTACTTTACCTTGTGAAGTAAGTCAACACAAGTAGGACTTAAATCCATACCAGTGACATGTCTATTCTCATTTGCTAAAAACACAACATCATAACCTATCCTAACATGAGAACAGAAATACACGTACAGAATTGATTATGTACCCGAACCACATCCAGGTACGAGGGCTTGTCCATGCTTTGGAATGAGAGAACAAGCATCTGGATTGTCAAACAAGTCAACTAAAGCAGGACTAGGTTTACCAGCATCCCAAACAGTGTCCCCTGTTTCCCATAAGCCATCCCAATTTGTATTATCTAACACTTGTTGAGCACATAACTATAATTATTATTATCGTATTCTACCCTTCATTCTGTTCAATAAAGAAAAAAAAAGTAGTCAAGCTCCTTTAATTCACGGTATTTATAAGTTTTTGAATTAAAATTTGAGTCATCCAATTTAAACCCATCTAAAAATGCAAGACATTTCTATTGTGTCGAAGTTTTAACTTTAATTTTGAAACGCAAAATTATTCTCAAAAAACAATATATACATTGGCCAGCAAAACCGTTCGCACAAAACGTATTTTTTTCTTTTTGCATCTTTTGCGACATATTACGCTTATTAAGCGCTACCTATAATACATATTGTCTAAAAGTACAAGCTTTCGGCTTTCTGATGACATATAATACATCACCCTAAGCGTACCCTAACCCGTAATACAGACAATCAAAACTCAAAGGTACATTCGAACGGTTTTGTGGCCTCGCTTGAGAAGTTTGTCGGTTGCGGTAAACGCAGTCACTGTACCCTCCAATTCTTCCGAAACTTCCGATGCTTACTAATTCACCACTGCGCATTATTTTTCTACTTTTTTCTTTTGTCATTCATACATCCTCATTTCGACATCTCGACATCTAGCAAGTAATTACCCAACATGCCCAACCATCGACAGAAGATCACAAGAACACCACTGAGTTTTACCTTCGTCAAGGCTTTTCTTATCATAAAATTGCAAAGATAGTCAAAGTATCATCTACTGTTCGCTTAGAATTAGATTTGCCTGCTCGAAATGACAAAGGCGGCAGACCAAAAGCGCTTGATAAACGGGAGCAGCAGCATCTCGTTCGTGCTGTAACAACAAATGGACTCGAAAACGCTGTACAAGCACAGCAGTCGTTGGAGCAGAACTTGGGCAAGTCAGTTTCTGTAGATACTGTACGTAGGGCATTAAAGATGCTGGTTTGGTTCCATTTGTCAAGCCAAAGAAACCTTTAATTAATGAAAGAAATAGAAAGAGGAGGCTCCAATGGGCTCGTCAGCACATTCACTGGACAGTAAGCGATTGGATGAACGTCATATGATCTGACGAAACCAAAGTCAATCATTTTGGGTCCGACGGAAAGTCTTATGCATGGAAAGTACCAGATAAACCGTTAAAAAAGCACCAGGTTCGTGAGACAGTGAAGCATGGGGGAGGTTCTATAATGGTATGGAGCTGTATTAGCTGGTATGGCCCAGGCTATATTGTGGATGTGGGCAAGTGCATGATAAAGGACGTCTATTTGGAGGTTTTACAAGGTGATTTGATGAAGTCTTTGGCTTGGTATATGGAAAAAAGCGGAAAATCTACAGATGGATTCATCTTTATGCAGGACGACGACCCCAAACATATAGCTAAAGTCGTATCAAAAGGGCTAAATGAGCAAGAATTTCATGTAATGAAATGGCCACCAGACTTAAACCCAATCGAAAACATGTGGCAATTGCTTAAAAGACGGTTGTTTAGAAACTATGCCTGTCCTCCATGTGGTATACATGAGCTATGGGACCGTATAGGACACTTGGTACCAAATCACAGCTGAAGAATGCCAAAAGTTTATTAAAAGTATGCCAGATCGATGCCGTGCAGTTATTGAGGCTGATGGGTTTTATATTGGATATTAAATAAACTTATTTTAACACATTTTGATTTCAAAACATATGGCCACAAAACCGTTCGAATGTACCTTTGAGTTTTGATTGTCTGTATTACGGGTTAGGGTACGCTTAGGGTGATGTATTATATGTCATCAGAAAGCCGAAAGCTTGTACTTTTAGACAATATGTATTATAGGTAGCGCTTAATAAGCGTAATATGTCGCAAAAGATGCAAAAAGAAAAAAATACGTTTTGTGCGAACGGTTTTGCTGGCCACTGTAACTGTCTGACTTTTATTTATCGTCTTTCTATCCAACTCCTAAGCAAATACCGTACTGCCTATCACATTACAATATCGGATGTCGGTAATATAAAAATAGGTACTCACATGAGACGGGGTGTGTGTGAAACGATTTAAAGTTTTTCAGAGAGAAAAAACGTTCCTTTTAACCCTCTTTGGTTCTTTCGTATTCCCATCTCCCACGTTTCTTTCTCCTACTTATTTCTTTCTCTCTTCCTTTTCTTCTCCTCTTCTTTCATTTCTTCTTTCTCTCTCTTTCTCTCTCTCTCCTTTTTTATAACTATATCATCTCCTTTCCTTTATAAATATCATGAATAATAACATTAATGTACCTTTGGAAAATGTGGCTGTCAAGTTGAATACGGATAAAACAAGACGTAAGAGACTCAAGGTGATTAGTGCCTGTTGTGAATGTAGAAGGAAAAAGACAAAATGCAATGGTGAAAAGCCTTGTATTGGTTGTATAAAGACAAATGTTGAATGTAAATACGCCAATAGCAATCACACTCAACAGCAACAGCACCAGCACCAGCACCAGCACCAGCAACAACAACAACAACAACAACAACAACAACACCAGCAACAACAGCATATCATCAAGACCACCACCTCACAAACATCTACAAAAAATGTTGATATAAGTAAACTTACACTTCAATCGATCGAACAACGTCTTGGAGCTATTGAAGATATTCTTCAGTTATTATTACAACAACAATCGGAATCCCGTAACTCCGGTTATCTTTATCATTCCGGTATTTATGACGGAGGAAAAAGGAAACACGAAGAAATGGATGATTACTATGTTCGGTTACCTCCTCCTTTAAACTATCCCGAATCTTCTTCTTCTTCTTCCGTCTCTTCTTCCCCAAAATTAAATACAATTCAAAATTTATTGAATGAAGAGAAAAGGCCTCCTTCTGCTTTTTATAGATTAACTGCCGGATCAGATTTACGTTCTTCTAATAATTCTTTTTATTATTAAATACTTTTTCATAAAATAAACCCCTCTTCTATCTTTGTATTTCTCTGTCTATTCAAAATCACTTTTTGACTGAAAATAAAAAATAAAAAAAAAAAATCTCTTTCTCTTTTTCCCTGTCCTTTTTTTTTTTTTTTTTTTCTCAGTTAAAATATGAGTGAGAAATACAAGCAGTTAAAAGTAAAAGATCTTCAAGGTAAATTTAAACAACATTTAAGAATGTTAATAATATGGGATCATAGGTTTATTAGAAAAAAATGGTCTTTCTCAAACTGGTAAAAAGGATGAACTGATTGAAAGATTAGTTCATTTTGATAAACGTAAAGAGTTGGAAAAGCTGGAAAAAGAACTTGATTTAGAAGAATTTGGTGATTCGAGACTGTAAGTGTTTCTTGTTTTTACAATAAAAAAAATGTTTATATTTCTTTTCTAGTCAAGAAAGTTATAAATCACTCGACATTTTAAAAGAAAGTGTTCTTTCTGATGACGAGGACTTGTTGATTGAAAAACCCAGCAGCCCATCGAAACCGACACCTATACCAGCAGCAGCAGTACTGCCCACACAAGAAGAGAGACCGGTGAATCAGAACGTCTTCAAGTTTACACCCATCACGTTTGACAAGCCTCAGGGCACGACCGACAAAACGTTCACAGCAGACCAAATCAAATCAGACGCTCAACGTCGACTGGAAAGAATGAAACGATTTGGTGTCAAGGCCAGTGAGGAAGAGATGAAACAGCTGCGTGCTGCGCGATTTGGTACGACGACAGGCACTCCCAAGACGACAGAAAAATCAAAGACGACACCAGTGACAAAAAAAGAGACGGTAGCCAAGAAGCTGATCAAGAAGGATGCCAAACCCAATCATCTCACCCTGCCCAAACATTCCCTCAACTCAAAGTCCGTAGTGACCAAAAAGAAGAACAGGACCGGTCCCTTGCTGAAAAACACCAATCTGAATCAAATCGTCACACAGATCCATCAAAAGAAGAATAAACTGATTCCGACCGTGAACAGAAAGAGACTGTTCCTTAATAACAAGGTGGATCATCAGTGGATTGTGAAAAACAAAGAAAAGAAGCGTGTGGTGGCTGCAGAAAAGAATACGGTTATAGGAAATGGTCGAATCATTACGTTCGAAACCAATCAACAGAAACCATCAACAACACAAAGAAATATGAATAACCATAAAAGAACAATTCAAGTCAACAATAACAACAAGAGAAAGGTCCATGTTCAAGAAAATAATCATAACATGAACTTGGTAAGTTGTATCCTGTTTGTAAAAGAAAAACTAACGATAGATTGTAGAATTCAAGATTCAAGAAAAGAAGAACCTGATTATTTTGCCAAAAAGAACAATAAAAATTATTTGCTTTATTTTTTTTTAAAAAAAAAAAAAAAGGAGAGAGGGGGAACGAGTATAAAAGGAAAGAATATGCTTTTTTGTTACAAGGTAAAAAGAAAAAAAGAAGAGTACAAAACTTGTGAATGACATTGATTAGGCAATAACACAATCTTCGGATTGTTTTCTGCTGCTTCTTTTTTTTGTATTATTTGACGGTTTATGTTGCTTGAATGATTCAGCCTTATTCATTCTCTGCAAAGACAACGCATGAGATAGTAAGGCTTGATTTGCAGTTAGTGCTTGCTGCTCTTGTGGTGTCAATCCTAATGTTAATACATATTGGCGTATGCTTTCTGCATCTTCTGGTTTTAGTTGATGGAAAAGCGAATTGTTCATCATGTTGTTTTTTGAATCCAAGGAGAATTTACGACGTCCGTTGTATATCTTTGCAGAGGACTACAGAGGTTAAGTATGACACGGATGAAACTAAATTACTTACATCGTAGGAAGGTTGTTGATCATTTACTTTGGGTGGGCAAGAAAACGCAGACTTTTTACAATCCTCATGGCAAATCAGTGAACATACTTGACAGCACAACGATTGACCTCTTGTGATATCACCACATACTTTACACTCCATTTCTATAAATAAGATTAACATCTTGCTGTGATACTAGTGTGATTTCAATATACCAAAGGATGTGTGAATAAAACGATGTGTCACATAATCTTCTTCTATTAAAGAAGATGACTTCAAATGATCTACGGTAGCTGTTTCATCGAATAAAGTGACTTGACTTTCACTTGTATAACTTTTATGTTCGTCATCAGCAGAATAAGATTGCAGATAATTTGTCAATTCATGTGAATACGTCTCTGATGTCCTGATACGCTGCTGACTTTTCACAATCCATTTATGTGCCCTGAGTTGAGTAGCCGAGGGACGTGATTGTGGGTCCTTTTGAAAGCAGGCCAAGAGAAAGTCGGCCATGTCCTTGGATATATTGTCTGGCAAAGGCGGATTTTTATCTTCTACAATGTGAAACATGGCAGACATGGAGATCAGGTCTGAGTAAGGTGGTTTGCCAGTGACGAGCTCGATCAAGGTACAGCCAAGAGACCAAATATCTGATTTTGTAGAAGCTCCTTTTAATTCAATGACCTCGGGTGCCACTGTGAGATATATTTAGCATGTGAAAGCAAGGTTGAAATAGACTTACTCCAGTTGGGTGTCCCTGACACACTACTAGCATCAGCACTTTTCATTTTCAAATTTAGAGAAATGCCAAAATCAGTTAGTTTGACATCACCCGTCTTTGTTGTCAAGATATTGGCCGCTTTGAGATCACAGTGAACGACTTGATTGGAATGAAGGTATTCTAAGCCGTTTAATATTTTGATACAAAAGGAAGCGACAAGCTTCTCTGGAAATGCTCCAAATGCTTTTAATGTTGAACTTAATGATCCATTCTCTGCATATCTAATGAAACGTAAGAAAATAGTAAAGTTGATTTCTTTCTTAAAAAAGGCTTACTCTAATATGATGTTTATACTATTTTGGTTTTGAATAAATCCAAGATATCGAATAACATTTGAATGAGACAAGGTTTTTAATAAAGCAACTTCTTTCTACAGAATATTTCAGTTGTCTTTTTTCTTCTTCTTCTTCTTCTTTAGTTACCAGTATTTCATGATCTAATTCACCATTCTCCAAATATAATTTTTTTACGGCTACTATTTCTCCTGTTGCTAGATCAAGAGCTCTAGAGTGATTGTTTATTATTCACAGCATTCCTTTCTCTTCTTTTTATTACCTATAGACAGATCCAAATTGACCTTTGCCAATACAATTACCTAGTTGCTAGATTCATAAAGATGAGTAAACTATTTAAAAAGGGTTTAGATGCAATTTACATAATGTGTATTCACTCCATCTTTGTTATAAGTCAACATCTTTTCCTCTTTATCCTCATCATTTTCTTTTTCCATTGCTAATATATCATGACTGGATTCATTTCTTTTCTTATCCTTGTGTCTGTTGGGAAACGTATGATTCTCGGTTGGTGAAGAAAATCTTCTGTTCTGCAGTTTGGTCGCTTCATCTTCATCAAAATGAGCTGTATGTCTTCGAAAGGCGTACATGTCGGCCACGGAGGATCTCAAAGGTGATTTGGGTGGGCGTGCAAATTTATCTCGTCGAATGGATCTCTTTCTCTGTGCTGATAATATTTGCTGTGGTGTTAATTTTGAGATGGCTAATATTGTATGAATCACCTAAGAAAACAAATGAATACGATAATAGCAAATCAATTGACTATTTACAGCTTCCATATTTTTTGCTTCAAATAAATCCATTGTATCAAATAATTCTGATTTTTTTAAACCAAACTATGTCACCTTATTTAATCAATCCATTCCCTTTCTCCTATTATTAATATATAAATACCTGACGGGCTCCTTGTAAAAATCGAGTAATGTTATCCACCTGTGGAATTATATTAGCATAGACATCTTATGATCCATTTGCTTACCTTAATGAATGATAAGTCTTTATATCCCACTTGTTTTACAGTTCCTGGTTTTAGCTTATTTATTAAACTGTGTAAACAATTAGTACCTTTCATCCTTCCCCTTTATTCTCCCTTTCTCTCTTTCTGTCCATAATGCAGCCACACACACAAATAACTCACTTGCATAATAAAACACCATCTTTTAAATCGTCATGAAGTTCGATAATGTTTGCGTTTAACATTGAATTTAGGTAATCAATGGCTTCTTTTTCATTTTGTTTATATTGTTCTTGTCTTAATAACGTATCTGCTCCTCCACTTTTGGATCTCGATAGATAGGTTTCCATTCTCAATTTAAATATAAGAAAGAAAGAGAGAAAAGAGAAAGAGAGAGAGAAAGAGAGAGAGAGAGAGAGAAAAGAAAGAATATGGATTTTCTTTATGCAATGTAAATAATTATCTTCCAAAAATGTTTCTCCTTAACCTGTCAACTCTCTCACTCACTCACTCTCTCTTTTTTTTTTTTTTTTTGTGAAAGTGAGGATCTGATGAATAGACTAAAGTAAAGAAAAAGAGCGGACATATAAGATGCATATGAATTATGTATAAATATCATTGGGTTTTCTTTCAAATTATAAACACTGAAAAAAAAAAAATACAAAGCTCACTTCAAAAAGTAAGGAGGATAATCTAAAAAGGAGACACTCATTAATAAGGAGAAGAAGATGGATTGCTATGTTGTTTTTGGTCTATAAACAACCCACATATAGCTTTCTTTTTGTTAAAACTTATCTGTCAAATCATTGACTGTTTACTTTTCTTTTAAAGTGGTTCTTGTAGAAATATGCAATATCTTCTCCTTTCTCTCCGTTATTTACTTTATTTTTCCAAGGGGGAAGAGAGAAAGAGAGAGAGAGAGTGTGTGTGTGTGTGTGTGTCAAAGAAAGAAAGAGAAAAATAAGCTATTGATACTTGGCTTTCTTTACTGAATCAATTAAATTAGTAAAATATATTAAACTATTTACGTATGAAAACTAAAATTATTTACCGAAAATGAAATCTGTATGTTCCAAGTATTAGAAGGTAAATAAAGAAAAAGAGAAAGAGAGAAAAAGAAGAAGAAAACGGTAATTTTGTATTTGAAATAAACTGCACTGTTTTTAGCCTTTTTTTTTTTTTTTTTTTTTTTTTTTCCTTCTTGCGCATACCTGTTTTATGCATATTCTACAAATTTGGAAAATTAAGGAAAGCATACAGTAATTGATACATACTTCTCTTTCATCGACTTATGCGTCAGTGTCGTTCTTTTTCATTCTATTTGATTAAAAAGTGACATCATGTTTTAAAGGAGCTTTGTAAAGAAGAGATGCCATTTATGAATAATCAAGATATAACCAGTAATAGTAAAATGCATTGGTCTACAGCTTATTTTACAAGTTTCTAATTCTTTATAATACAGCCTTTACGCTTTAAAAGGCTATTGTAAAAACCAAAGAAGAATTATAACAAGGAAATCCTTATATTCTTTTTAAAGTGTATTTTTAATACAAATAACATCACCACAAACAGACAAAGAGAAGGTGGAGAGAGAAGCAGAAAGATGTGCTAGGGCAAGAAGCTGGATTTTTAAAAATAAAAATAAAAACGTGAAAAGCAGTACGTTTCGATCGGCAAGCGTTTCCCTCCTCACTTTTTTTTTTTAAAAAAAAAAAAAAAAAAAAAAAAAAAAAAGAATGAAGCATGCACAAGTACGTCAAAAAGTAGTTTTTGTACCCCCTCTGACAACACTTGCTTGATTTGTGGATATTTAAACAGCTTTTAATTTATTTAAAGCAACAAGTATATGCGCGCTCTTTTTATACAATAGTTTAATATATTATTGATCTACAAACAAAATCTAAAACGTTAATTGCCACTGTTCTCTGATTGAATTCACGTCTCCCCTTTTAGATTATTATTATTATTATTATTATTTTTTTTTTTTTTTTTTTTTTTTTTTTTTTTTTTTTTTTTTTTTTTTTTTTTTTTTTGGGAGCATTCTTCTGTGCGATTTATTAATGTTATCTCCCGTACAAACCTCCCAACTTTTTTTTGTATTGTTATCTTGATTTAAAAAAAAACATCAAGTAAATTATATACATCATACTTTAGACTTGTTTTATTGTTTTTATTCAACATTATCTTGATGGGCTACTATTCTCTCCTTCAATACAATACTACATGTTTTTCTTCTTGATCCATTCGCCTCCCCCTCCCTCTCCCTCTCTCACTTACTCACTACCTCTTTCACATTGTGTTTCCCCTAATTTATAGTTAAGGACATGTCATCCCCCTTATTCAGTAGTTGAATTATCTTTAAATATCAAAGGAAGCATTCTTTTTCTTTTTCTTTTTTTTGTATAAACACACTTTAACCACTTTTTTTTTATTTTTTATTTTATTTTATGTCTTCTGCAACTATGAATCATAGTGTATGCCAATTTTCAGAGAGTTCATTTTATGTATCAACAAAGTCACCCGAAAAAAATATGGTTTTTTTCTGAATCAACTGTCAATGACAGCCAATTCAAAACGTCATTTTACAACCCATTCGAAATCAAGCGTCGCAAGAGAACCAGTCGAGCTCAATTCAAAGTACTCGAAAAGACATTTATGGAAAACCCTAAACCAAATGCTTCTATGCGTCGATGGCTTGCACAGCAACTTGATATGACTCCTCGAGGAGTCCAAGTCTGGTTTCAGAACAGAAGAGCAAAAGAAAAGGTTTCTTCCACCAAGAGAACTGCTGAACCCATGGTTCGCACAGCATCTTATCCTACCGAAGACGAGTTACTCATGACACCCGTCACACCTATTGTTGATCTGAATTCAGTGATCGATACTTCCTTTTATGGTCATTGGAATCTTTCTGTGGAAGATAAAATCCCACCTCACGTCTCATACTTTACTCAACAGGTCGTACCTGATGCCTTTACAGAGCCTCGTCTTTTTGACCCTATCTTTGATTCAAACTTGTCTTTTTTTAATCAATATGATTTGTTAGAAAGACGACATACTTGTTAACATCCTTTATTTCCCACTCTTTCCCTCTTTCTCTCTTATTTTATGTTATGACCTTTTTATTTAATTTATGATTTTCTAATTTCTTTTATATGTTTATGTATCTTCATTATCAACCTATGCTTTATTTTTATTTTTCCTGGATCGGCCGGCCCTATTTTCATTTATTAAAAAATATGAATGTCATTTTTTTTTTTTAATTTAAATTTTATTTTCCCTCCTTTTTTTTAGACAAGGCACCTTTTTTTATCTATCAACTTTTCACCCCCTTTATAATATAAAAAGCACATTTCCATATACACAATAATAATAAAAAAAAAAAAAAGAAAAAAGAAACTCCCCAATAAAATAAAACAATGATTTATTTGCATTTATATCAAAAAAACAAATCGGGTGGAATAAATATAGGTTTTGGTTGAGCTTTCTTGATTCTCACATTGATTTCGGTTGCTTCCATTTCTGAAATTTTCTTAATCTTCTTTTTCAGTGGTTGTTGCTTCTTTCTTATTTTCTCTACATGCTTAAATGGCTTAGCCTCAATATTGACAGATTGGTACTTTTTTAATGAATCTTGTTCTTCCGCTGATAATTCTTTTATATATTCACTATAACTCACTTTATCTAATATTGCCATATTAACTCACCATATTAAAAAGTTACCCAATTGGATTGTTTACCTGGAAGTGGTCGGATCTGTATCTTTCGTTCTTCAAGTACATTTAAAAAAGTGACATCTTCCGGTCCAATGAGATTGACAGCTATCCCAGACGTTCCTTAAAAGTATGTAAATCATGCTATTCTCCTGATTTAACACTCCCCCTCCCCCTCTCATCTCCTTACCATATCTGCCTGTACGACCCACCCGATGTAAATAAGTCTCGACCTCCCAAGGCATATCAAGGTTGATGACTAGATTCACTCGATCAATATCAATACCACGAGCAACCTAAGTTAGATTTAGCAAACAAAAAAAAAGGGGGGAAGGAGGGAAGGGAGAATCATGACTATCTTACTAAATCACTGCAAACAAGCACACGTAATTTAAATTGTCGCATTTGTTCCATCACCGATAATCGTTTATCTTGGGTCAGGCTAGAGCTAATATGACCCGATTTCCATCCAATTTCATTTAGCCAATCCGTTAGTTCAATGGACCTTGGTAAATTGTTGACAAATATCATGCATTGGTAAAAGGGTATCTTGCTTAATAATTTGGCTGCTTCTTCAAATTTTAATCGATATACGGCTAAATTAGATGATGCTTCTTGAATGTTGACATAATATTGCTGAACCTCTACATACAAGTCAATACGCAACATTATTTGTTATCTATCGTTTCGGTACCTTTGAGTGTAGGTACACCTTCTGTCAATCGAATCTGTTGTGGTGACTTCATAAACATGGATAAATCAGCTACCAATTCTTCTGTAAAAGTTGCGGAAAACGCAATACACTGAATCGTCTTGGGCAATCTGTTAAAAACGGCTTGCACTTGAGACTGAAGCTTGTCGGACATCAATTTATCTGCTTCGTCCATCACCCAAAGCTTGAGTTGAGAAGTATTGATCTTTTTATCCTCCAAAAGAGCCAGTAGACGACCTGGTGTGCCCACAATAATCTGACATCCTGCCAGTTTTTGAGCATCGGCCTGGACAGACAGTCCACCAATGATGGCTTCACATTTTAAAGGCATCAGCTGAGCCAAGGATCGCACTACATCTCTGATTTGAACGGCTATTTCACGTGTAGGTGCTACCATGATCACCTGAGGTAATTGAATAGAAATGTTGACATTTTCAATCGCAATCACGCCAAACACGACGGTTTTGCCAGTACCTGACTTGGCTTGAGCGATCAAATCAATACCTAATCTTCCTATAGGTATTGCCTTCAACTGAATGGGTGAGGGTCGTTCATAACCTGATAGTGATAGTCCTTGTAAAAGCTGTTCGTTTTGCAGTAGAGTATTGAAATCAACTTGTTCATCAATCTCTACGTCTTTGGAAAGTTTCATTCAGGCAGTAAAAAAAAGGTTGCATTAAAGATATGACTCAGCCACATACACATTCTCTCTTTCCTTTGTCTTTTTTTTTTTTTTTTTTTTTTTTTAAAAAAAAAAAAACTAGACTACTTGACTTTTTTGTATTTTTTTTTTATAAATTAAAACATGGGAAGGTATAAAGTTGTATTTTATATATAAAAAAGGTTCCTCATTATCCTATTAGACTTCGTCGCAAGAGAACACATCACGGTATTAGAGACAATTATCGTAAGCAACGTACTCGTGCTTATACTAGAGATCTTGATCAGATCCACGGTGATTTAAAGCCTGAAAATTATGACAAGATGAAGAACCAAGAGGTTGATACTGATTTGCCAGGCCTTGGTCAACACTATTGTGTTGAGTGTGCGTAAGTTTTGCTGTTCTCTATTGTATTGTAGCCATTTCTTATGTGTATTTTTATAGACGTCACTTTATCTCTGATACACATTATCAAGAACACTTGAAGAGTAAATTACACAAGAGACGACTCAAGAAATTAGAAGATGAGCCTTACACTCAAGAAGAGGTAAAGCACAATATCAATTGAGTTGAATTTTGTATATTAAAGCTATTCGTTTTAGGCTGACCGAGCAGCAGGTCTTGGTAAACCAGATAACGGTAAAAGAGGAGGCAAATTAAGTAGAGAAATCGATGTAGAAATGGAAGATTAATCTGTTTGTGTGTATTTTTATGTGTAATCTATTGCTTTTTTATTGTTGAGTGGACAATTGACCACCTTCTTTAATATATTCATTTATATAACTTTTAACACTTTTAAAGACTTCTTCTGATGTTGTATCTCTCGAATAACAATCAATAAATTTCCCTTGAGGATCCATTAAATACAAGAAAATTGAGTGATCCACCAAATAATCATCTTCTGGTTTTACGTTGGGTGGTGTATATGAATAGACCCTAAAGGACCTTGCTACTTGTTTCAGTTCATCTTTATCCCCTGTAAATCCTACAAGGTCAGGATGGAAATCTGTTACATAATCTTTGACAACTTGAGCTGTGTCTCGAAGTGGATCACATGTAATAAAGACGGGTACAAATACATTTTGACCAAATTCATTCTTGACTTGATCTGTCACTTCAGCCATTTTATCCAATTCCTCAGGGCAGATGTCTGGGCAGTGCGTAAATCCAAAATAAACCATGTAATAACGTCCCTTCAAGTCCTCTGAGCTTGTGATCTTGCCTTCATTCACATTAAATAGTTTGAAAGGCATTCCAATGTTGGGCCTACCAAAACTTTTGATTTTCTCTCGTTCTTTTTGTTCATCTTTTTTTATAGTGTAAGCTCTCTTGTTGCTTTATAATAAATCAACTTACGCAAAAGCCTTAGTCTTTCTTTTTCTTGCTTAAAATAAAAGGCAAGTCCAACAGCTGTGATGCCTAATAAAGCTGTAGATTTCCAAGTAAAAACCTGTCGTGTTGGTAGTGGCTGTGTTACATAAAGACGTTTATTATTTATAATGTTGCGCGTAGATCGTAATGTAGTAGTCGTCTTAAACAAAACAAAGATTAATAAAAGAATATATTTACTCGTATTGAATTTACTTTTGTTAATCTTGATATAAATGACATTTTTGAAATGAGTGAAAGTTGTAAAAAAAAGGAACCCTGTCATTGTACATGCACAAAATTGCGGAGTCTCTCACTTTCTCCTCCGGTAACAATAAAAAAAATACATGTTTGTATTTTGAATAGTATGATATTCCTGAGCTTTATAATACAAAGAGGAGCATACGAGTGAGTTAGAATGAGAAAAAGGGGTGATTAAGAATAGAGAAAAAAAAAAAGCAAACTATTAAATAAAAATTTGAAAAGTGGAAAGAATAAAGAAATTGAATAATAAAAAGTTTATTTTACAATTTTTTGTAACCGCTCCTTTTTTTTTTTTTTTTTCTTTTAATTCTTTTTCGTCAAAAAAAAATTAATCAAAATAGAAGGGGAAGACGGGTTTCTTTAAGCAATAAAATAAAATGAATTCAGAATCGAGTAATCAACTAAAGGGTTCAGAAAACAAGAAGCAAATTACTCGGCCTCGTCTAAGTTACTTGCGAACAGCCTGGACTTCCTCAGACATTTATAAAGCTACATTATTAACACCTGAACCTGATTTACAACAACAACACGAATTAACATCTGAAGAAGATGTCAGCTTTCACATACAATTACCACCTATCTCAATACAAGATGATAAAGATGATGAAATTATGAATCAAGTACAGCAAATGATTCTTGTTGCCAATCTACTTTCTTGGCTAGGGTCAATTTGTACTACGCTCTTTGTCTTCTTTTACACAAATGAAGATATGTGGAGATACGCTATATTACCAATTTACATTGTTTGGTGGAGTTATATGTTGATACAACAGAGAAATAACACAGAGTATTACGTACAAAAATATTTGAATTGGATTCAGTCAAGTTTAGTTATCCAAGCTGCTACTCAACACATGGTACTTGGCTATGACTGTGGTTTAGTAGTCCTGCCTTGGGTATCATTTCTTCTTCAGCTCTTTGCTAGACGTATCACATTAGCATGTAAATCAAAATCTACAAGAATAAAAAATCAAATTAAATCAGAACAAGAAAAACTACAATCCAAGCTGAATGAGGTTACAGAAGAGTACAAGGATCATCAATTGGCCTTCATGTCTACTGTATCCCAAGAGATACAGGATGTTGCTTTAATGGTCATCACTACCTTGGAACAATTTTCACCCACTTCCATTCTTTACAACACACATGAATTATTATCTGCGTGCTCTTTGGCAATACCTACCGCAAGTGTCTTTGCCATCAATACGACCATACGTCAAGTTTGCCATGTTAGTTCCCATCTACAATTACTATCTCGTCTTGTTTGGCAAGCTTGGCCGCATGTGACTAGTAACTTGATTGATAACAAGTTGCCTAAACTAAACATGAATGAGTTTGATATCGGTGAGCTGTTACAGAATTTGGGTGACGCAGTGGCCGGTGTAGCGGCGAAATTAGATGTTGATTTTGTGATTTATCATTGCGATAATACACTACATCATACAATGGTTATTGGTGATGAAGGTGCTATTCGTCATGCTTTATTGAATGTAAGTCCTTTTTTGTATGTATGTGTATGTGTATTGGCGTAACCCTATATTTTATCTATCCTAGCACCTACGTAATATACTTGAATGCTGTACTCCTGGCGCCTGTATTGAAGTTGGATTAAACGTGAAACCCATTAATGATTCAAATCATCTTCATATTATTTTCCAAATAATACATACAACCTCACCTGCTATTCGTAATGCCAGTACAGCTTTATTACCCAACGCTAATTTGACTGCACAACTCTTATCTTACATTCGTGCTACATCAACAGTAGAGACACGAGCGAATCAAACAAAATTTAAATTCTCATTTGATCTTGAAAGTGGACGTGAAGAGAATAGAAAGTTGTTTATCAGCAAAGACACTATGTTAACAAAGAACCACTATGCCAACATCAAATTTTCCAATGAACCTAGCCTCAAGGAATTGACTAAATTTATTGATAATCTCAAAGGCCTCAAGATGGTCCTACATGCACCTGAACAAAGTACCTTTGCCAAGCACTTGACAGGATGTCTTGCAAGTTGGAATACAGACATCAGCCATGTGCCTGTTGTTCCACGTCCTCAATTTCAACAAGAAGATACTACAGGATCTGAAACAGATGCATCTTCATCCACTACAACCACAATACCTCCTACACCTTCTCGTGGTATTCCTACTGGGCCAACAACGCCACCTGTCCCATCACCTGCTATTGAAGAAGAACATATCCACTCGATTCCACCAGCCTTTATCTTGATTGACGATGATATTGTTACATTGGAAGGGAAACTAAACGAGTTTCGCGCCCAACCACCTGCATCTGCCAACATGTTGCACGGTAAAAGACATCATCAACACAAGAAATCAAACCTTCATCAAAACTTTTTTCATCAGGGCACAACAGCCATCATTCATTTCACCTCACTTTCAAATTATAAAGCGGTTCGAGATACCATCCAGTGCTTTACTTTCTTACCTAATCGAGATCCTTTTTCAATGCCTCGAGTAGTTGTGGTTCCCAAACCAGCTGGTCCACGCCGTTTTTTGACAGCACTTCATACGATCTGGAACAATGCCGTGGTCGAGCCTCATTTCTCGGCCATTGCCACCTCCCCTTCCAGCCCAGTGCCGCCAATTGTATCACTCTTGGTTCAAAGAGAGTTGGCAGCGAGCTCCTCCAATTCTGCCGCTACATCTCCCGGTCAAGACATCCGCATGTCACCTGGAAATAACAATAATGTCAATAACACGAATGAATCATCTCCAGGACGTCGTAGGCCTCTGAGTGGTATCTTTAGTCCACCTGTGGATGGAAATCAATATTTTGGTACATCCGGACAAGCCAATGTGCCTCGACGCAAGTCCAATACAGAACAACCCATTGATTATTTGACTGCCAAATCGGCAGGCGTTGCCTCTACCAACCCTACCTTATCACCTCGTGAATTGGCTGCGGAAGCCAATACATCATCTGATGCAATAACACAAGAACAGACGGTACCTGTTGAAAGTGAACCCAAAGAGATAAAGAAAATGAGCAAGACAATGTCAAACTTCAAATTACACAAGAAAAAGAAGAAGGAAAAGGGAACACCTTTTGGTAATGTTGTGAGTCCACCGATCAATGTATTGATTGTGGAAGGTAAATCCCGTTGGCTGCATGTTTTTTTTTTCTTTATTAATAATCTTTTTTATGGAAATAGATAATATTATTAATCAAGCTATTTTATCCGCTTGGATGAAGAAACATCAAATTAAGTTTTCAGTAGCTAGTAATGGATTAGAAGCAGTAAATAAATGGAAGAGTGGCAAATTTCATTTAATATTGGTAATAAAAAAGAAGAATAGAATGAGAGATAAATAAAGCTAATTTGTGAATAGATGGATATTCAACTTCCAGTAATGAATGGTATTGATGCCACAAAAACAATTCGATCTATTGAAAAGGAACAAAAGATCGGTGTCTTACCCATGTCATCCTCCTTTTTACAACAACAGCAAGCGATTGCAGCAGCAGCAGCCAACACGATTATGGCCGAAGAAGAGACACCGCTGCTACCACCGATGTTGACCGAGGAAGACAAGAACGTGACCCCCTCCATCTTCCGATCCCCCGTGATCATTGTGGCCCTGACAGCCTCCTCTTTAGAATCCGATCGGCATGCGGCCCTTGCGGCAGGTTGTAACGATTTCTTGACAAAGCCACTGAGCTTGGAGTGGTTGGAAAAGAAAATAATCGAATGGGGTTGTATGCAAGCCCTGATTGATTTTGAGGGTTGGAGACGATGGAAGAAGGCGGCTGAACCCAAGCGAACAGTTAGTACACCCAAATCTATCCCGGCCCTTTCGGAAGAAGCTGAGGCTGAGAGAAAACGTATTGAAGAGCTCAGCAAGTCACCGAATCGAACGGGTATCATGTTACCTGGTGTTGGAAACTTGGTTAAGACACGAAAAATGTCAACAAGTGATCGCCAGTTGCTAAAGACATCTAAAAGTGATTCAGATACACAACCTCAAAGTCAAATATCATTAAGACCCTCATCATCTACATCAACCTCAACATCAACAAATAAGGACAATGGATTAAAAGCAATGTCTACTAAATTGAAAGGGAAAATATTATAATATTTGTACATAGTCTTTTATAAGAAAAGAAGAAAAAAAAAAAAGAAAAAAAAAAAAAACGCCATACGATTTTGCATTATTTTGTAATACTTCCCTCTTCCCTTTTTTTTACTACTTGTCTCTCTTTTCCATTCTATTTGCTAGAATGGTTGATGAAAGAGAAAAGAAAAAAAAATTAGAAAGCAAATGTACGCCCTCTGTTCTTCTTGAAAAAGAAAAAAGAGAAGGAAAGTTTATACAATAATATAATAATAAAAAGAGCTTGAATGAATTTTTACAGTGATTGAATGCTTTGTCTTTTGGCATCAATTGCATGCATATCGGGTACACCAAGTTCTGCCTGTTTATTTTATTTTAGTTTATACTTTTATTTCGCGTTTGTGTTTATTACCTTATTTTCATCTTCCTTTAATAAAACATCTTCTTTACTTTCTCCGCATTGATAAAATCCACATTTTTGCTATTTCAAACAAGTTGGATAGGCTTTTCTAAATGGATTGATCGATCAACTTACCTGAGTCCATGCAGATCCACATCTCCAGCAAAATCGATATCCGCATTGTAAACAATCTACTTTATTGCAGCCTTCATCCCTGTTGATCATGACAGAGCAATTGGGACAAGGTCGACTGATAGGATGTTAGCTTTGGTATTACTTTTTTTATCCAAGTTAGAGTCTTACGTGTGATTTAATTTCCACTGAATAGTAGAAGTATATTCTGTATTTGTTGACTGCATTAATTCGGACTTCAAATGTTCTAAACAACTCAGTCCAAAATGAGCCACTTGTCCGCATTGAAGACACAACTTGTCTCCACAATTCATGCTGACAGAAAAAAATTAATTTTCAATTTCCGACCAACAAGCAATGCTTACCAAGTCTCCATTGGAAAATAGGAAATGTGTCGAAACTGTGTTTGTTTCCAGATTTCAGGTATAATTTCAAGAGCAACTAATTGCTTTGATATGTTGGATGCGAGATCATACAAATCTTTTTGATGTGATACCACCTTACGCAGCACAGGTATGATTTGATGATAAAGTTCTTGTATTCGGCCAATGCGAAATGTAGAACCTTTTTGACATGTGGTCAAAAAGTGCCTGAGTACTTCATCCACAAGTGAGGAAAGCGAGTGATCATTTGTTGACTTTGAGAAAAGGTCCAGATCATTTGCAATATTTCCAAGACGACTTTTTTATTGAATAAAATGTTATTCGTCTGCACAAATAGTAATTTAACTAACCTTTCGCGAGATAATTCTTGTGCGAGTGGAGATTGACAAGGAGCGACAGAGTGTTGGCAACTGAGACAATATCGAGAATAAGGTCTGTAAGGTTGATTGAACTTGTTATACTTTGCTACAATCTCTGATGATACATATCGGCACCATTCTCCTTGAGAGATTATCTCTTGACAAACTATTATTAAATAATGTAAATACAAGTAATAAAATGATTCATTTATAAAAATAAATAAATAAATACCTGGACATTTAATACGAGTTACGCCTAATCCCCACGATTGATTCACAGTTTCTTCAATGTATCTAATGTGTTTTTAATATAAAAAAAATGCTATTTTTTTTTCTATATCATTTTTACCTTGAAAAGCAATCTTTACAAAATTGATCACGACAATTTTCCAAACATAAATTATAAGTCTGGTCAAGACAGATAGAGCATCTTTGTAACCAAAAGTACATGTTACTCATTTCATCCTCTTGATTATGTGTTGTTTTAGTTGCTTTTTTAGGTGTCAGTGGATGATGGTGGTGGTGGGAAGATATGAATTGATATATCCAACCAATGATAAACGATACAGTACGTAAAAGTATAGCCGGCATCAGTAAAGTGGGGTAAAATATATAAAAGAATGGTAGACAATAGCAAAATAATATATTTGCTATGTTGAATTTACGAAATATTTCTTTTGTTTGCTGCCAATAACTCAACTCTTTCGTTTCCATGGTTTTTTTTTTGTTCTTTTTTTTTTTTCCTCTTTAAAAAAGAAAGAAAATAAAAAGGAAAAAAGGGAGCTGTTTTTCAAGGGAAAAAATATGCGATATTTAAATGACCGCCTTTCAATAAACCAAGCCAATAAAGCATGATGTAATAATATATAGATTTTTTTATTTTTATTTTTGTAAACAGAAAAAAAAATATTATGTACATACGGGAAGAGGGAAGAAGATTTTTTTTAAATAAGTCCATTTTTTAATAAAAGCCATTGACAGATAATGAACCTGGCGGTATAGTTAAAAAAGTATGATTGGTTGATTGTTGTGGTGAAGAGGATGAATTATATTGTTGATTTATCATTTCTTGTTTTATCATTTCTTGTTCACTGGCCTTTTTCTGTATTTCTCGTTCTTTCTTTTGTCTGCGCCATTCTTTTCTCATTTCTTTAAATTCAGCAGGATTTCGTTTAGGTCCCTATAACAAAAAATGAATATACATGTTGCTGAGTGTAAACAGTTGATAGATTACATGTTTTTGCATGCTAACATGAGCATTTAAATGATTCAATGTACCATATGCCTTTGTACATCCTGGCCAATTACAGTGGTATAATCGTTCGATCTCGTCATATCTTCTTCGTGGTCTCTTTTTCTGATTTGTGCCGGGAATTTCTACAAAAGAATAAACCTTTTCTACTGAAGAGTTGCTTGCATTAGATGATTGCCGCGTTCTTTGATTTATAGTTTGATTGTTGAATTCAATTGGATTTATAATTGTTACTGGATCGGTTGTCAGCCCGGGTTGAGTAGGCATGGCATACATGGGATCAAAGGACATCATACTTGCGGCCGCGGCGGCTGCTGCTACCATGTCGGCTGTGGTGGAAGGGTTATTGTTTACCAAGATGGGATTGGAAGAAGGATTTAATTGGAATTGCCCAGGATGAATGGTGGTGGTTTGCTGTGGCATGGTATAATCGTAAATCATCTCGGGCTGTGGTGCAAATGTATTTGTACTTGCAGGTATCATTCCGGCCACTGAGGCAGCAGCAGCGGCGGCTGCAGCAGCTGCAGCCTCAACGGCAGCATTATTTGTACTATCCGTCTTTGTTTTGCTGCTATCTTTATCATTATTGTTGCTATTGTTTGTTGGTAATAATTGAGAAAGTGGAGGTAAAGAAGGAAGCTCGAGTGGTTGTAAATAGCCTGCCTGCTGCTGTCTTCTATTCAATAAACCACTTTTAATTGGTTTTTGTTGCGTTAGAGTAAAATAATTTTTTTGTGATTGAGACATTTTATTATGAAAAAAAAGAAGGGGAAGGGGAAAAAGAAAAGGTCTCTTTTTGGGGGTGAGAAGGGAGAATATATAGGTTTATATACTAAGGTACATGAAAAAGAAATTTTTGCACTTCTTTTCGTTTTTTCTGTGCAATCGGGGATATATAACGTCATAGAGCGATGAATTTCTATATGAAGTTAGCTCGATAAACTGCCTCATTTTTAAAAGAGAAAAAGGGATGAAAGTTTGATTTACCCAATAGAATAATAGCTATGACGACAGAACAAACAGATGACAAGCAATATCCTTACCTCGTTTCAGAATACTTTATGTTCCCGATTGTAAATTGCTCAAACACTTCAAGTTGAAAAAAAAGTGGTCCGTGAACATTTCTCCTCTTTATTAGCAAACAGACTAATTATTGGGAACTTGCAAAGATGACCTGATTTTTTCTTTGATTGTTTCTTTGATTTGTTTTTATTATTATTATTTGTAGTAGAAAAAAAAATTTTTTTTTTCCAAAGGTTACAATCATCTTGCAAAAATAATAAAGTTTCCGAAATGAATATGTTACATAATACAACCTAACGTATCAAAAGATCGACACCGTCATACACATAATTCAAGCTATTAAAATAAAAGTAAAAAAAGGGAGAGAACAAAAGGTGATTTATTCATTGAAAACATTATTTTTTAATACTAAATCCTTGAGATAAAAGAAAGGAAAGAAAGATCTACTTTTTAAAGTCATACTACATCAGTTATTATCCAGAAAACCATTAAAAGAGAGAGAGAGAAAAGAAGAAAGAAAGCTTTACTTTTGTGTTGTATTGTAATCGTTAAACTAAAATTAAGATTTGTCTGTGTAATTTACCAAAGGTTATTTTTTTTTGCGTTCGTACAACATCAATAGATTCTATAATGAAACAAAATGACATAATTGCATTGAATTACATGTGCATAAAAAAATATTCATACTTGTCATATGCTTGAGATTCTATCATCAGAGGTAAGCAGAGAAGGGAAAGAGTGACAAAGTATTGTTGTACGTATGTGTTCAATAAATAAAGAATGTTGTAAACATGAGCAGATCAGTCGTTTTTTTTTTTTTTTTTTTTTTTTTTTTTGCATAGATGTCATTATTAAATAATATTTCAAAGGTTTTCTTTTATTAAACAGTAATTTCATTATTACATCAACACAAAATAACACGTCTTCCTCTCTTTTTCTTAAAGCAAGAAAGAGGTAAGTTTTTCATTTGAAATGTGTTGGATCGTCATTGTATATTAAATAAACCTTGATTGTTTTATGTAATTGCCATATTATTTGGGGTGTCTCGAGTTTATACTGTCTTCATATTCCACTTCTTTGTATAAAAAAAAAAGGATTATTCATTGCAAATTATTACATCTTCTTTTATCAAAGCCCTATTTATTTTAATAAAAAGATGATTTGTTCCATGAACACATTTATAATTTAGAATGTAAGAATTCATTGTTTCATTATTTTCTACTTTTAGAATTATTTTCATTTTACACATCTTATTGCTTTACAGTGCTTAACACTTTAAACTAGATTGAGTCTTTTTAGTTGAATAATTTGCCTAAAGTGTTTCATTGTCCATCACTTTCTTATTACAAAAGTGTTTTTATTATTCCCTTTTTCTTTTTCTTTTTTTTTTCCTTGATGCAAATACACAATTTCTTTAAAATGATTGTAGATGACTTATAATTAAAATAAAGAGCTCTAATGTTTTACAATGGTATTTATGGTGGCATTAAACACTAAAAAAGATAGAGCAATATTAACAATGCTAATAATCACAATAAACAATAACGTTACTCATAACAATAGGTCGGTAACACATACGTCCTGAGGATGGGCTGCAGAATTTTGTACTTTTTGTACAAATGGGTTTTTCTACCCTTTTTTTTTTTTTAGCATGTCTCGGGAATATTCCGTATATAGCAAGTCCTTCCACATTTGTACTTTATAAAAATGTTTTTTTTAGGGATCATTATTTGGATTCATTTTACGAATGTTTATTGCAAAATAGAACAAGTTGAATTGTACTACATAATTTCAAAAATAGACACTGCCATTTTGATGAACCAACTCTCATTAGCAAAAGGAAAGGAATCTATACACTGTTTTAAGAAATAAAAGGAATATTCAGTTTTGTAAGATCAAAAGTATACAAACAAATCTTTATGGATTATTTTAATATAAAGTCTTACAGTGTATAAATAACATTCTTTTATATCATTTTGTTATGTTCATTTTTATTTTATATATTTTTTGGTACAAATATGAAAAGAGAGAAAAGGAAAGCAAAAGTTATATTAAAACTTTGAAGGAGTCCCCCAAATTCCTCCACCGGGAGTCAATCCCTGATATCCTGGAACAACTGGGTCTTCTAAAGGAAGGGAATTGAAAATAGATCTAATGTTGTTGTTATCTGGCATAGAAGAAGCACTGTTTGTAGAAGACTGTGCAGAGGTAGATTTAGAAGGTATTGGGCCATCATCTTGAGTGACTGGAGTCCAGGGTAGAGGATTGAGATTATTGTTGTCACTAGTATAAGTATTATGATTAAGTATATTAGTAGTAGAAAGGATATGAGACATATAGGAAATCGGATCAAGAGAGGATAAATGGTAAGGTCTATTGGCTTCTTCTTCATGAAGTGAAATATTTTCACTTTTCAAATAGTCTACCAGAGTATTGAGGACGTTGGGTAAGTCAGTCTCTATTTGGCTCATTTTCAAATGAAGACGTATCAAACTATCTTGATTCTTGTTGTAGATGGTCTCTACCTTAATTTGGTATGTTTGGAGGAAACGACAGATAATTTTTTCTTGGAATGCATCAGAGGAAATCAAGCTTGGGAAGGTATCCGAGTGGGGTACATAAAGGTTGTATGTTTCGGGTACAATGGTTTCCAGCATACTGGAGGCAGTGGGAATATGGGCTTCAGGTCCAAGAAGAATAACATAATTACAACCAAGCTCACTGTCCGGCCAGAGTACGCGAGTATTTGTCTTTTTGGCAATCTCTTCGGCTATAAAATCAGCCTGGTATTTTTGAATCAACTCACGATGAAGAATAAATGGTACTTTGATATGCTTTGTAATATAGCTGCGATCTCTTGGTTGCACAAGTTCCATGACTGCATGACGAAGATTGTCTAGATTGATCTGGTTCTTCATGGGTGTTCTAGCAACAACATTGTCTTCATTATTGTAGTAACCACCAAGTGAGGCGAACTCTTCGGTGTTTGAAAATTTGACAAATACTCCATAACGTTTCATGATTCGCTGAATGTTCTTTCCACCCACACCAATGATTCGTTTATGATAAGATTCTGGGACATAAAATGAAATCTCGGCAGGAAGTTCTTCCTGAAGTAAAGTAAGACCATCAAGTGCTTTTGTAAAACTTTGACTTTCGACTTCAATAATAAAGTTGTAATCATTTATAAAAGGTTGAAACTTGATTTTAGCTCCAGAAGTACGCATGATTTTGTTGATCTTGCCATTCTTTTTACCAGAAATAAAGTCGCGATGATCATTTGATGATTCAACTCGAAATACTGTTTGACGGTGAAATACTTGAAGAAGCTGCATTTCTTGAAGACGTTGGTAAACGTTGCGTATCGCTCTTTCAGAACCGAGTACTTCAACACTACCAAGTTCTGGTTTATAAAGTACTTCTGAACCAGAGACATGAGATAGGTCAGATACAAAAGTGGCAAGATGAGGTGGAGAATTGAATAGGGTTGCACCAGATGAAAATACTTCTGAATTTTCTTGATGGTTGAAATAGAAAAAGGCTTCATAAATGTTACATGTTTGCAAATTCAATGCACGTAAAGTACGCTCAGCATTGACGCGGTTTTCTGCATAAACAGTAACACGACTTTTACCAGAGCCAATGACAGGAAACATGATATAGGCACCTATGTATTGAGTGTTACTTGCTGTTATTAATAGAACTATTTCCATTTACCATTGTCATGCATGATTTTACGTAATTCATCACGACGATATAACAATAGCCAGTCTATTTTTCTTGCAGACAGCTCCGTGTCTTTGTGATACATTGATTTTGCCTGCGTGTCATGAAAGAATTATATTCAATTTTTTTTTTTTTTTGCAACAATTTCTTTTGTTTACCTTTTGAACTGCGAGCTTGTTCAGCATGTCTTTCACTCGCGTTACCTGAGTTTGTTCTCCAGTGATATAAATATCAGCTTTTAAATCTTGTTGATTTTCATCTTGACAAAAAGGAGAAGGAAAATAAATGTTGGTCGTAGTTTCTTCAATAATCGGCAGCAAACCACACCTTTTTCTTCCACAAATCAAATAGTGTAGTTTCAGTGGTAATTCAACTGTTTCTGTTTTTAAGTTTCGCTAAAGGAAATTTTTTTTGTTATTGTCGGAACTTTAATGATAGGGTATTTTTTTTTTTTTATTGTTTACCTTTTCATCTAATAAAACAAGTACACGAACGCGACACTCTTCTACTTGATTAGGAGGACCTATTAATTCGATATGTGTTGGGTTATCCGAGACAAGTGAGGAATATTGTTTTTTAGGTTGTATAACATTGATCTTGACATTAAAAAACTTTTCTTTGAGATCTGTAAAGAGATCGTTTGTAATGTCAGGCATAAGTGAGATCTGAAGTGTCAGCTTTATCTACGTCATACAAGTGAGCAACCTGTGTGTTATTTCAATTGAATATCTTTTTCAAGTACTCACCTTCAATAGACAACTTTGAAGTAAATCGCCTCGAGCTTTAATTAAAGACTCTTCTGCGGCACCTGTCATTGTTAGGTTGTAACCAATAGGTGTATCGATGAGTGGAACAGAAGAGGTTTTTGTTTGGCCAGTCACTAGATTGATCTGACATCCTCGGGAGATACTAACTTTATTACAATCATCTCTTAATCTGGATATAGTGGATGGTTCATCTTGGTCATAATAAATGTATTGCCCAGATATTGGTGGTGAGTAACAAAAGGACAGTGCAGACATCATTGAGTAATATGAATATTTTTTTTAATAAAAAAAAAAATAAGAAATAAAAAAGATTGAAAAAATAAATTTATGAAAAAAAAAATTAATACATGCAAAAAAAAAGAGAAGCCGAAAAAAATAAAGGAAAAAAAAAAAATATCTCTCAGTTAAGGTGAGAAACATGATGAATAGGGAAGCATACAAATCTAAAGTTTCTTAACGACGTTCTTTAAAAATTATGGCACATATCCAATCATCATAAATTGTTCAGCTCGATTCTTCCCCGATGAGACACCGAAGCATTCTTTTTTTTATGTAATCCATGATTCGATTCTTTCCTTTATGAGGATGTTCCCCCGATGTATTTTTCATTCAAATGTAACCCTAGTCTCTAGGCAACGTCATTTTATAATGTCATTTGTCTTTTTTTACACCGAAATTTGTTTTCCTTATTAGAGAAACAATAAACATTTTAGCTTTTGTTCATTCACTGCTTTATAATAGCCTGCACTTTAGTTGTGAATAGGCATAGTAACAGTTGATCACATAATGACAGTTGATGATTCCTCAGCCAGTAACAGAATAACATAAAAATCCTCGGCTAAAGTTAATAGTTATTTCTAAAAAATTAAGGAAAATCTCTTGTGTGTATTTACATGCGTGTAACTGCTTTGGCATTGTTTTGTACAACCAACTTATTTTACTCTATTTAGTAATCGGTAATCAGCCAATCAAAAGTAAAGAGAATAATCAGGAAACTTGTGGAATGAAAAATTTTACTGTGCACACGCAATAATAAATGAATTTTTTTTTACATACTTTTTCTTAGTTTTCTCTTCATTTTTTTTTTTCTTACTCTCTTTTTTATACATACACACAACAGAAAAATGGTCAAGGACACAAAATTTTATGATCTCTTGGGCGTTAGTCCCTCTGCTACAGAAAACGAACTTAAAAAGAGCTACAGAAAATTGGCTTTGAAATATCATCCGGATAAGGTACGCAGCTTTTTTTTTCTACATCTTGAAGCCTTTTAACAATTTTTTTGTTGTCATTGCAGAATCCTGAAGCAGGCGACAAATTTAAAGAAATCTCTCATGCTTATGAAATTCTTTCTGATCCTGAAAAGCGCCAATTGTACGATCAGTTTGGTGAAGAAGGATTAAACGGTGGTCCTGGTATGGGAGGTATGGATGCTGAAGACCTCTTTTCTCAATTCTTTGGTGGAGGATTTGGTGGAGGCCGTCGTGGTCCATCTGGTCCTCGCCGTGGTAAAGATATGATGCATGCTTTGAAAGTAAGCCTTGAAGATCTTTATAATGGAAAGACCAGTAAACTGGCACTTCAAAAACATATCTTATGTAAAAAATGTGAAGGAAAAGGTGGTAAAGAAGGCTCTGTTCGTAAATGTAAGACTTGTAATGGACAAGGTATTCGTGTCATCACTCGTCAAATGGGGCCTATGATCCAACAAATGCAGCAGCCTTGTGGCGACTGTCAAGCAACCGGTGAGGTTATTGACGAGAAGGATCGTTGTACTGAATGTCGTGGTAAGAAGGTGGTTGGTGAAAAGAAGATTCTTGAAGTCCACATTGATAAAGGTATGCGTGATGGACAAAAGATTACATTCTCTGGTGAAGGTGATCAAGCACCAGACATTATTCCCGGTGATATTATTATTGCAATTGACGAAAAGCCTCACCCTCACTTTAAGCGCTCAGGAGATGACTTGATCTATGAAGCCAAGATTGATCTTTTGACTGCTCTCGCTGGTGGTAAATTTGCTATTCCTCACCTTGATGATCGTGTGCTCATGGTGACCATTCTTCCTGGTGAAGCAATCAAGCCTAATGAAACTAAAGTGATCCCTAATGAAGGTATGCCCGCTTTCCGTACTCACTCTCACGGTCATCTCTTTGTCAAATTTAATATTGAGTTCCCTCAACCCAATTGGACATCACCTGAAAAGATTGTTGCCCTTGAGCAGGTCTTACCTCCCCGTCCTGCTCTTCCTACAACTGGAAATAAGCATGTTGATGATGTCGTCATGGCTGATGCTGAAGGATATCAAACAAGTAGCTCTAGACATGGAGGTGCACACGACTATGATGATGATGAAGATGATCACCACGGTTCTGGTCCTGGTGTGCAGTGTGCTCAACAGTAAAAGAAAAAAAAAATCTTAGACTTTATTATATCAAAAGATGTGTGATGTTTTTTTTGTTCTCATTCCTTTCCTCTATTTCCCTTTTATCCATATCTTGTTGTGTATGTATGTACCCCCTTTTGCAATGTTCTTTTTCATAAAAAAAAAGCAGAAAACAAGTGTTTTATTGTTTGTATAAATGTGTTTATATTACATGTACACTTTTAAGAAAGCTTGGCAGCCTTTTGATATAAACTAGAAACGACCTTATCAACTTGTTTCAATGTTTCAACAGCACTTTCATAAGTTTTATCTTGTTCAGATTCATCAAATACAATCAAACAACCTGCTCCTTGATCGAGAATACCGTGAAACTTTTTATCTAAAATCATTTGAGATAATTTAGCTTCTACTTGCTGTGTAGGTAATTTGACCATGTCAGCAATATGGCTGATTTCTACACGAGAAAATGGTTCAATAATACGAACCAAGTTTTGTTCTAACAAAGTATCATATAAAGCTGCAAGTTGATTACGAATAATAGGATCATCATTTAATTCTATTTACAAATTGTTAATATCTTATCTCTTTTACGACATCCTTTTTACCTCTTGTGTATGTGGCTAAAGCTGTTTCAAATTCTTGAAGATTTCTATTTTTATGAGCTTGAGCAACAGCCTTCATGGCATCAATTTCTACACCAGCATATTTTAATGCAATCTTTCCTCCAATGATCGAATGAACATCCTCTGTCTAAATTATATATAAAAAAAGCCCATAAGTGGATGTATCTCTCTCTTCCTCTTTATCTCTATGCCTTACCATATTAAGCATGATTTTACATAGCAGCATGTATTTCAAGGCCAGAACAGCTTTTGGATCTTCTTGACTAGAAAATCCTTCAAATGTTTCGAAAAAGTATGAATAAGCTGTTTTGTAGTCTTTATCTTCAGCATGAAGAATGCCTGATTGCATATCCAAAGAGGCTTGTAACAATGGAGGACAATAAATAGAATTGGCCGATGTACGAGCAGAAGTCAAGGCTGCTTTGGCCTTGGGAAGATTTCTTAACGCATGGCAAACACGACTTTCAAGTAATTGAACTTCGACAAGTACCATTTTGTCATCTAAGCGCTTTAATTCCTTTAAAAGTTGTGCAATCAAATTTAATGATTCGTGATACATTTTGTTGTCCAAATAGAGTGCTACCAGACGGGTTTCTAATGCTTGCTTCAAAAAAAGTCGCTTTTCTTGAATGCACCATTCAATGTTTGCCTTACAAACCTCAATTTGAAGTGGTAGACAATTTGGAATGTCGCTAAAGTAATCAACAAGTGTACGAACTACCAACGTTTTAATTTACATTTGCAGCTTTTTTCTATTTTCCTTTCTCTTACTTAATTTTGCTGTCTTTGCTTTGGCAATAGTGAGCATGAAGGGGCGTGAAGAACGAATTAATTCAGCGAGTTCTTGAGGAAGGCTATACAAAAGAATGTTTAGAATCTATCATACTGTTGTTCGATTCACTCATTACTGAAGTTCACGGTAGACTTCGCCCAACTGAAAAAGAGCATATTCTTGTTCCTTTATTGTTTCTTCATCGGTGGATGGTTGAGCCAAAATGTTTTTATAAGTTAATATAGCTTCTTCAAACTTCTTTGCCTCTTTTGAAAAATCTGCCTGTTGTAATCGCTCGCTTGGTGCAATCTTTGCAGTAGTGCTAACCATATTTTAACAAGAAAAAAAAAAAAAGAAACAAAAAGATGGTCTAGTTTTACACATAGCAAAAAAGGCATACAGTGGAGATTACGCGTTCACAGTCACTTGCTCGAAAAATGACGCTCTCTGCTCAAGTAAAACTAAACTTCATATTACACGTCCCTTTTTATTTTCAGTTCTTTTTCATAAAATAACTTAACAAAATGTCCAACGTAGCTGATGAGAATCAAATTCCAAAGATTCCTGACCTTTATCTTGCTGTAAGGCTTGTTATTGTTTTTTAAAACATTCTCTAACTTTTCTTTGTATGTAGCATTACCGTTTCTTAATTAACCAAGGTCCTTCAGAATTGAAAGAGGATGCCAAAGCCAAGTTATTCGAGGCAATTAAAGAAAACAGTAAATAAGATATTTCTTTATGCTTATATGATTGGCGCTAAAGTAAACCATTATAGACATGGCACCTTTCTACAAGGCCATGACTGAAGAATTACAATTGCCTTTGGATCAAGCTTTATACGACAGCATGGTTGCAAACAATGAAGAGGAATTAAAAAAGTTTGATGAAAAAGCGGCAAATGCTGAACAAAACGAGGGCGAAACAGAAGTGAACGAAGCCTTATTAGCAAAAGCAGATTATTATGCCAAGATTGCGGATAAAGTAATAAGTTGGTATATACAATATAAGCGAAATACTTACATGTTACTTAATAGGAAAATGCGCTAGCTGCCTACGAAAATCTGTTGAAAAGGTCTATTACAACAGGTACACGCATTGATATCATCTTCACCTATGTCCGCATCGGCTTTTTCTTTAATGACAACAACCTGGTTCGCACCAACATTGAAAAGCTCAGAGAGTTGATTGAGCAGGGTGGTGATTGGGATCGTCGTAACAGATTAAAGGTATATGAAGGTGTTTATCTCATGTCAATCCGTGACTTTAAGGGAGCCGCTACCTTGTTTTTGGATACTTTAAGTACATTTACTAGTACCGAAATCATGTCTTATAAGGAGTTTGTTAAATATGCTGTCTTGACAAGTCTGATCAGCATGAAGCGTGTGGATATTAAAAAGAGAGTAAGGACTGGTGTGTATCTTATTGCATAATTTTAATCTGTGTGTTATGTAGGTATTGGATGCTCCAGAAGTTTTGGAAGTTATTTCTGATATTCCTCATCTTGAAGACTACATGAATAGCTTATACAACTGCCAATACACACAATTCTTCCGCTCGTTGGCAGCCATTGAACAAGCACACTTGCGCTCATCTCGTTATCTTTTGCCTCATATGCGTTATTACATTCGTGAAATGCGTATCTTGGCCTATGCTCAATTGTTAGAAAGTTACAGATCTTTGACTGTGACAAGCATGGCACAAGCATTTGGTGTTAGCGAAGATTATATTGACAGGTAAATAGTTTATAAATCGACAAGTATGTGCACCTTCTCACAATACAAATGGTTACCAGGGACCTTTATAAATTCATTGCAGCTGGTCGTCTTAACTGTGTCATTGATAAGGTGAATGGTATCATTGAAACAAACAGACCTGATGCAAAGAATGCTCAATATCAATCAGTTATTAAACATGGTGATGTCCTGTTGAATAGAATTCAAAAATTAAGTCGAGTCATTGATGTTTAAAGAAAATAGTTTGATTTTTTTTGTTGAAATTAATAAAAAAAAGAAATTTTATTAACCAATACATCCAAAGAACAAGTATTGAAATAAAAGAGAGGGCTCCTTTTAAAGAAGGAATTCATACGATTTAGATTAGGCAATTGAAATATCATTTTGAAATAGAAAAATTACATTGCTATGAACATTTTATATTATTTATTATTTTTTGATAAAATCAGTAAAGAGAATAGCGCCCATCTGCTGTTAACTTGAGGACTTTGCTTTTAGTCCAAATATTTAAACATTCAATTATAACCACTTTTGTAAAACCCAGTTTGTCTGCCATTTCATCTTTCGTAAGTGCAGTATCTATATGAATTGAAAATTATGTTAGATTGTTAAATTGCAATAATAAAGAAAATACAAACCATTGCCTTCGAATAACTTGATGATAGCCGCAGCTTCTGGACGGACATCAAACGATTGACTATGGGTTTCAAAATCCAACTCCAACGAGACTGTACCTGAGGTTGGAATAAATTTCAATTTTCTAGAAGCCTTGACTTTTGTGTACTCTTTCATATAATTCTCTATGTTTCTAATAATAATAATAAAAATTAAAGCGAGTTAAATAGGAATTGATTAATTTACTGTTGACGGGTTGGCCACTGCTGAAATGCGATATCAAAGTGATCATCATCACCAGTATCATCATCATCATCATCATCTTTTCCACCAGGCCAATATTTTCGAGACAAGATGATAGTATGAAAAGAATGATCAATGTTTTTGCTTTCATGAACAGCCTTATCAATCCGTTTACTATCTGCGACATCCTTTAACATAATATCACAGCGAATAAATGTATTTGGAGGAAAATTGAGTTTCAAGGTCTCTAGACGAAGAATTTCTGCGTCTATATCATAGTCCTTTGTGGACAAAAGCATCTTTCCTAATTGATTACTGTAAGCTGTCACAAAGCCCTTTACCGGGTTGCACATGCTGATCAACATGGCTGTGATATCTGTTGATTTTGTTTGTAATCTTCGTAATTTGGCTACGTAGATAAAGGTTTACAATACAGTACTTGATATACATCCTATTTTACCTAGCATGTCCTCTTTTATAAATTCAGATTCAACTTGTGTTTGTTCATTATTTAATTCGAGTGCTGTAAACACATAAGGATTATCATCATCGCTTCGACATACGTGACTGTAAGTATCAGAATCCCTAATCATCTCAACCACCCCTTTAGCAACATCGTTACGATATCCACTAAGAAAATTACATCTTCTTTAAAGCTTCCGAGCAGAAAGTGAAAGGGATAAAGGTTGTAATGTCTCCTTACCTCATATAAGCTTGTATTATTTCAGTCACTGCCATCAATATTTTGCATGAAGGATCAATTCTTCTTAAACAGCGAATACACGAAGCATAATAGTCCAAGATGTCTATGGTAAAAACACCCTGTTGGAGAAGTCGCTCTCTTATTCTTTTTTTTTTTGTAAAACATAAAAATGAATGGTTGCTTCAATATAAAAAAAGTATATAGGCTTACTCTTGAATTAATTTTTGTTGTAAATGGTTTAATAATCCACGCTTATTAGCAGTGATCTAATCAAAGCATGTTCACTATTATGTAATATTTTTCTTTTTGTATTTACTTGAAGATCCAGAATGGCCTCGTCTGTTTCAGGAATATCCCATATTATATCCAGTATAGCCGGGATTCTAAAAAGAAAAAAGAAAAAAGAAAAAAGAAAAAAAAAGAGAGAAGGATTGTTTATGAAGTGACATGTAAGGTAATGTGAAGGAGTGACATACCTAAATTGATAGATGGCTTCATAAAGGATATGCTCTGCTTTGATCTTTTGTCTCAAAAATTCAAACCAATCATCCTCTAATCATCATATTTATCACTCAATTGCTTATATTTCAACTCTCCTAAAACACATACCCTTTTTGCCTGACTTTGGCATGAGATAAGAAATCCACGGCAAGATGAGGACATGTAACCACTTTAGTTGGATGTGAACCAACGATACATAATGCTCCTCTTCCCATTCTTTACTATTCAATCTTTCTTTTATGATTCCTTTCAAAATCTTTACCCAATCAGGCTCAAGACACAATGCATTTAACTTGCTGCATATATCAAGGAATTGCTGAAGCTTTGATTTAATGTCATCAATATCAATAGTATTGTCTTCTTCATCTAGAAGCCATGAATTCACATCTTCTATCGTCAAGTCATCATCAAGCTCTAATAAGGCCTTTCTGCTGGATCGTTCAAGAAACTCAGCACTCAAATTGAACAGATCTGCCAGGTTGGGTAATTCAATATCGAGCTCAAGACGAGACTGACGTTCTAGTTCTTTGCCCTGATATTTCATATCGGGTACAAAAAGAGATGCAAATGATAATGTTTCTGGTGAATGTGATTGATTTTGCTTAAAGATTTGTTCAATGTGTTTTAAGGCTATCTTGCAGTATGTTTCTTGTGCATCATTGAACGTGAAGGATACCTTTTTTTGTATCAAGTCTATGCAGGCTTTCTTCAAACTGTTCTTCAACTCAACAGAAGCTAGCGCACTGCCTCTAATGATAACCATCAGTTTTGGATCCTTTGTACAAAATCAACTTACTCTGAAAAACTCATGTGTAGTGCTAATTCCGTATGTTCAAAGCATTCATAGATATCATTCACCAATTGAATAAATAATGTTGCTATTTGATCAGAATCATGTCTTTTTTTCTAATATTCACACACGTAAGAAAAGAAATAATCAATCTCTTTACTGTCTATACTCTTTAAAAAAAAATAAACCTTGTATGTTTTATCCCACTGATCTAAAAGAACAAAAAGAGAACCTTCGAGATAATCCAAAGAGATTCCAATATACCAATCTTGTACCATGTTGTAAGGTATATTTGGATCGTGCAAAGCTCTAAGTGGTGAATCACGTACTATAGCCATAAAAAGACGAGTTGATTGCAGTTTCTTTTTTTTTTTTTTTATGCATCTTACAGGTTAAAAGTCGAGGATGCTTTAAACAGTAGTCAACAATCTTTGTCATGGTGGGCAGTGACTAAATAAAGTTTTAGATTAAGAAAAGGTCTTTAACAAGTAGAAAATACTTCGTTTGTATTGTTTCCTTGAAATTCAAAGTAAGTTGTTAGTCTCTTTATTGCATGAAGCGCTCTTGTTTGTTTGGGAAATTGGGAATAAAAGGTTGACATTGTAAAAGATCAAAAGGAAGAAAAAAAAAAAAAAAAAAAAAAAAAAAAAAAAAAAAAAGTACGCGAATGGATGATGATTTATTATGATGACTTTTTACATTGTTACAGGTCTGTCTTTTGAGTGAGTTCAAGAACACTTTCTTTCCAACTTTCTTCCAAATCAACTTGATGATTAATTTCAGGTAATTCAGTTGATAGGCACTCTATTGAAAACCTTTCTTTACTCGAGTAAGAATCCAGAGAGAAATGTTCGTCTTCTTCATTGTTATCATGATTGATTTCCTCATCGAAATCTTCCTTTGTTGACAGATTGCTTGAACGATCATCCTGTTGCCATCTTGATTTAGGTAGAGGTGGAGGTGATGAAGGAGTAGGTTGGGAAGGCAAGAAGGATTTTGAAGAGTCACTTAGACTTGAACCGATCAAATTAGACAAGGTCGACCGATCGATTTCTATAGAGAAATCTGCAGGTAACCACCTCTTTGATAAATCTTGCTGTATCATGGCTTCCGATCGAGCGCGTGCTTCCTTGATCATCCGGTCGCGTTCGAATTCTGTCCACTTTTTCATTGTTATCTTTGACGAATCGAATTCACCTTCCTTTTCTCCGTGACTGTCCTTGGCCTCCCCTTGAACCTTACGCGTCTCTCCCCAGGTGAAATCATCAAAGTGCCAGTAGGCATAAGTTGGCAGGACAAAATTCCAGATGGGTAAGCTCAAGAGATAGATAAACATCCAGCCTACGTAGACCAACTTTCGACTTGTCATCACGATCAGGACCGCAGGGAGACCGAGGATAAGTGCCAGCAAGATGAGTGACAGGACAGCAGGTTGACCGAGGATGGCCAAGATGATCAAGTAGATTGTGAATGAGATGGCTGCTGGTAAGGCTAGTGTGCCTACTAATTCCATAAAGACGACAAATTGCATCGAGAAACAAAATGTGCCACAAAGATCTCGAACAAAGACGAGTTCCATCAGGTTATGAATCGTCGAATTGATCCACCTTCTTCTTTGTGACAAGAGAACCATGAATGAATCCGGAACGACCGTTTTGCAGACCGCTTGGGGTACAAACAGCATCTTTCGTCTAGGAAAGGTCTTGAGCATGAGTGTGGACAGATATCTATCCTCTCCAAGCAGTAATAAATTCTTTTTGTGAAGTGTATCGACCACGTTTTCTGAATAATGTTCAATGATGTCTGGATTGGCCAAGATAGGAACCCAATGTCCGTTTGTGCCCTTGGGCGCCTTGATACGATACATACAAAAGCAACCGGGTAAACAGGTAACGTTACCAAAGATGGATTCAAATGCTTTACTTTGGTGATGTGAAATATAATATTCAAATACTTTATAATTTTAGTCTTTTCTCTCTTTTCTCTTGTATTTTTTTTTTTTTTTACCTTGAATCATCGAGACCCAACTGTCTGCTTTATTACCAATCTTTGTTTCACCACAGAGACCCATGACTTCAGGATCATGCACCATACAACTCACCAGTCGAGAGAGTGCATCCGGATAGACCTTTGTGTCCGCATCGACCATCAACACAATCTCATAATGATCCGGTGTGATGCCGGTGATACGCCAGAGGTTTGAAAAGAACTCATATTCCAACTCGGTCATGCGTTCATTAAACATGACCTTTTGCAAAAAGGACATCAAGATGACTTGTGAGTCCCGTTTACCTCTGTTTCCCGGCTTGGCTTCCTTGGCCTGTTCTTCTGCCGTACCACATTTGACGATGGTGATCATCGGCACACGCTGCTGTAAACCTGTGCTCACCGTACGATCATCGTATCTGTAATAGCCCGCGTACACCTTGGCCATATTGTGACGTTTGGTACCATCCGCAATGGCCACATACGAATTACTTTCTACTTGTTCGGGTTCAATCAAGAAATCTTGCATCATCGAGATGCAAATGTCTGGTGTCGAGAGAGTATTGCCGTGACCGGTGATCATCCCGTCTGCGACGACCAAGATCAGTTTATGTGAGTTTGGGTAATCGGTGGTCGCGATCGAATCGAGCGTTGTCCGCAGACCGTCCTCGCCTTCAGAGTAACAGGTGACGAGACAGATGGTGTGTGCCAAAGAAAATCCAAAAGGCATGAATTCTGGTGAAGGTTGACGGATGGCATGAGGCGAGAGTTCGTGTGGACAACTGCCGGGTGTTTTGGATGAGTTGGAGGTGATGGAGGATCGATGGGAGAGGGGAGCGGTCAAGCTCTGACTGTTTTCTGAGAAGGATCCATTGAGTTTAGCGTAGGATCGCTCGTGTGCGTTTGAATGAAACATGCGTGAACTAGGGGGGATGGTTAGTCAAGAGAGAAGTGAGATGATGGTGTCTTACCCCAATGATTGTTTCCAGATCAGACTGGCAGATTTCTCATGAGGGTTGAAATGCATCGAACCAGCATCTGGTTGCGTAAATCTTGATTTTCTTGGGATGAGTGATGACTTTTTGGTAGGGTTTGAATGTTCTTGAAGTGCTTTGGCAGGTATATGAATACCCTCTGTCCAATGTTCAATTTCTCGATCACGACGCATGCGATCCTTGTACGATTTGCCTTCTTTAAAATTACCTAATTTCCAAGACAGAAACCAGCCAAAGATAACGGCCAAGATGAATTTGACAAGGATGACACCCAAGATGACGATGAGGGAAGCATAGAGGACAACATCCGAAGTCACACAACCCACACTCTTTGTGTCTATTTCACCCACTTTGATAATGTCGAGCAAACATTGAGCTTCGGATTGCCAAGGGACAGTATGAGATCGATGGGTGACGACAGTGTGAGTAATGTCTTGTCCAGCAAAGGATGAGGTGTTTTGTAGGATGGATTGGATGAGACCATTGAGTGGAAGGTTGAATAGGTCTTGAGGTAAAGATTTCAAAAGGTTTAGGTTGAGTACATAGCTAGAAGGGGAAGGGCAATCAATAAAAGTTTTTATTGTTATAGATGAAATGATAATATACCCATTATAGACAGCCAAATGTGACGTACGATTCACCTCTTCCCAACCATAATAAATCCTTCCAGCCTTTTCATAGACACCCTCTGAATTTCGAACACCGATTTCTCTCATCCTTTTGAGACTGTCGATGGATGAAGGGGATGAGTGACAGGCGGTATGATTTGAATAAAGAGAAGGAAGAGGTGGTAGATAGGAAGTATGATCGATAAGTTGACAAGGAAAATAAGAAGGTAAGTTGCCTTGACCGACGACAGCACCAGGTTGTTTGGGAGTGATGATGAGAGAACAGTGATGATTTATATTTTGAAACAAGAAGGATGCGTCTTTTCCACCTGCGTTGATGGGTTGATAGATGACATTGGTGGATGAATTTGAGATACCTTGGATAGGTGGATGAGCATTCCAATTGGCCAAAAGATAAGACCAACCGTGAATGATCACATAACCCTCATTCACAGAGTCCAATCGAAAACTCAAGGGTGGTCTTGGACAGACAACCTGAGTGAATCCAAAAGTAAGGAAACCGACAAAGGACATGATGAGCAAGATGATGACCACCAACCCTATTTTCTCTCTAAAGGCCATCTGAGCACTTTTATCCTTCTTGCCAATCATAGTTAGCAGAGGAGGTGGACAACAACAGGTGACAGAATAACAAAAGACCTGCCAGGCATTCACCCTCTTCTTTCCTTTCACTCTTTTCTCACCCTTTCTCTTTTCATCCAGAGTTGTCTTTAGATTGCCTTTTTCATCTAATATTCCTCTACGAATAACAGATCGTCGAGTGGTTAAGGTTGTGATGTCAGATTGATTTTCTGTGTTTGATTGAATATTAAAATCAGTAGATATTGAAATGTCTTTAAATGAAAATTCCATTATTTGATTCAAAAAGAGATTGAAGAGTGAAAGAGAAGGGAAGGAGAGAGGGAGAGAGGGAGATGATGTTATTAACTAATTGATTGTCATTTAACAATCAGTGATAACTGTTATGAAACTATTAAAAACCTTTTTTTTTTTTAAAAGAAAAAAAAGTAATGCAACTTGTTTACTTACAAATCTATATTAAAAAGAAGAAGAAAAAATATAAAGAAAAAGAGAGAGAGTTGATCTCTATTTTATTTTGTTCAAAAAGGAGACAAAGTAAGGGACATTAACTCACATAGTATAATAACTATGACCACTCCTTAAACCTATAGAATGATGAATCAAAAGGAGATGAATAACTAAATGATTTCAAGACTGATTGAGCTTAAAGTTTAAAAGGAAATCTCACTCAATAATGCATTACAATTGAAAACAGATAAAAGCTGATTCAGTTTGACAAGTTCTAAAGACTATACACTTTTATATCTTCTTTGCTCTCTCTCTCTCTCTCTTTCTCTCTCTTTCTCTCTTTTGTCATCTCGTACAATCCTATAAAAAGAAAGAAAAAAAAAAAAAAACGGCCATATCGGATCTCATACCGTAATATGTTACACAAGAAATGAAATCGGAACACAAAATTTCCTTTTTTTTTTTTTTATTATTTTTTTTTATTATTTTCTTTTGCACCCTTTCCGTGATTTTATTCCGTTTAATGATAATAAAAACATGCCACATGTTAAGAAGAAATGAAATAAAAAAAAAATAAAAAAATAAAAAAAAAGGAAAAAAAGGAAAAAAAAAAAAAAAGAAAGTGAAGGATGCATAGATGAATTTATACTTTACTAAAACGAAAATCAGGGAGAAAAAAGATAGTTTCTCCTGAACATGTCCTTTTCTTCTCCCCTTTTGTTTATGTAGTGTGATGTGAACATCCTATTCTATTCATTCATGTGATTTATACAATCCATGTATGAGAGACTATCTGCTGATGTACAAATATGAAACTGACATTATTCATCAACACTTTCTTGTACCTTAAAAATTCCCAAAACAATGATGCACTCAGTCTAAACCTTCCCCCCCTCCTCCTCCTTCTTCTTCTCTTTCTCCCCTTGTTTCCCCTTCTTATTCTCTCTCCCCTTCTTTTTCTTATTCGTTCCTCTATAAACACACGTGAATAGGTTTTTTTTTTCTTACTTGCCACCTTCTTTCTTTTTAATGTTGAAACGTAAATCTTCTTTTAATTCATACAAGAATAACCCATCTCAACCGGCCATCTCTTCACTGAACGGAAGAGAATTGATTGAGGGTTTAAAAGAAAATAGAAAAGTAGAGTAGGAGGGATTGTAAGGGTTTATTTCTAATAGGGTTGATAGAATGCACTTGGGTTACTAGGAAACAAGAGAATATCGTTGGGTAACCTAAGAGAATCGAAATCGTTGACGACAGCAGATGACGGAATAAGACAAGTTGAATTATTGAAATCACTGAATATGAAAAGAAGATCGACAGGTTGTCTACGTCGATCTTCAGTCATCTCAAGTACATCAGCAGCCACAACGACTGTATTAACCACAAAAGTATGGAGATCTCCTGGTCACTATGAAATACCCAATGTATTCGGTATCGATTGTTTTCTTAAACCTGAACCAAATCTGATACCTCAAGTTGCCATGCTAAGAACAGTCAATGTTCAAAAACATATTTCAAAGCATCCTTGGCGTCCTGCAGGTCTTTGCTCAGAGATACCTCAATTACCTCCTTTGGTGAGAACAGGCAATCGATTTGAAAAGAAGATTAGGAAATCTTTACCTTCTTCTGTACAAGTATCTTCACTTGATCCACGTAATAAATATGATGGATTTCAAGAGATAGGAACAGGGTAAGTCTATTGATTTCTTTGATTGATCTAATATTATCTAGTGTCAATGGTTCTGTTGTAAGAGCACGTCATAAATATAAAAAGAATGTTTATTTAGCCATCAAGAGATGTAGACTTGATTCTGATAAAGAATATAAAGCGTCTATTATCAGAGAACTCTTTATCATGTCAACTGGTCACATAAACCTTATTCGTCTAAAAGAAGTCTCTTTGTGGAAACAAGAAGTCTGGATGGCAATGGACCTTCAGAGATGTTCTGTATTTGCTGTCTTGTGTCAGCGTGGTATACCTGAACAATATGTTGTTTATATTGTTTGTGAGACATTAAGAGGTCTTTCTTATTTACATTCTAAATCATTTATTCATCGTGATATTAAATGTGAAAACCTCTTGATCGGTTGGAATGGTGAAGTCAAATTAGGTACAAACCCTCAAAACGATACACAACCACTTGATCTCTTATTCTTTCTTTTAGCTGATTTTGGTCTGGCAACCAAATCCAATCGACGTAATCGAGACAGGTTAGGTACGAGTAAGTGGATGGCACCTGAAGTGATTCGAGAACAATTTTATGATGAAAAGATTGACATGTGGTCACTGGGAATCACAATTATCGAAATGATGGATCGAGTACCACCTCACTATTTGATAAGAGATGAAGTGGAATTATTCAAGACAATCTTGATCGAATCAAGTCCTACTTTTACTTATAGTTTCCCAAGTATGTACATGAGAGGTCTCGTCGCCTGGCTTTTGGATGAACAACCATCGACAAGGCCAAGTGCAGTTGATGTATTACAGGTAATCATCCCCCCTTCTTTATTCCTCATTCTCATTCTCTCACAGGAAATTGAAGCTCATGTCGAAAGTAAGTTATTACAACGTTCTACTACCTCAGAATTATCTCGATTCGTCAATCATGTCTTGTCTCAATAAAACATCTCTTCATTTTATACATTCTATTTTATTAAGCAGTAGGTATCACATTAAAGAAATGATAGACTTCATCTTGATCCATCATTCCAACATGTACTCCACATTGATCACACACTACCTTTTGATAGTATTCATCTTCTTTACCATCTTTTGGTTGATATCTTTCATTCTTTATCACATGACAATTGTGTACAAACATGGCTCGATATTGATTAGAGTATGCTTCATGTCTAACATATTTAGTTTTCTAGTACACTTTTCTCTCTCTTTTCTTTACCTTTGACAACTGTAAGAGAGTGTAATGAAACACATTGGACAGGTCAAGATCGCATCCGTTTTTTCTTTTTTATTGTCATCTAAAAATTATCTAAGAAATCCCATCATTTATCATTTATCAACTACCTTCAATCTGTTTATTCACCCACTTTTCATCTTCATCGTCAAGTTCTGGATCATACAATAACTCGTCATTACTCAACACCTTTCTATTCACTACAATCATTAATCACTTCTTTTTCTCTTTTATTCTTTACTTTTTTTATTCTTTGGTAATCCAAGCCCTATTGATTCATCTTCTTCGTCTGTATCAAAATAAATATCTTCATAAAATCCTTCTTCTTCCATAATCAAATAAAATAAAAAAAAAAAAAATTTAAAACATCACACACACACACTAGAATATGTCATTCAAACAAATTCAATTGGCGCTAAACGTTCAATCTTTCTTTTCTGAAACTCTCCCTTTTTTTTTTCTTTTCCCTTTTTTTTTTTTTCTCTTCTTTTTTACTGCTATTATTACAAGATGTCAGGAGGAGGAGTAGCAGCACTTCAAAAGGATCGTAATTTTATTGCTGTTATCGGTGATGAAGTAAGCGTTTTAGTATAACTCGAGTTTTTGTTATTAATCCCACAAGGACTCTGTCACTGGTCTTTTACTTGCTGGTATTGGCAATGTAAACCAACAACAAAAGAGAAATTTTCTGGTGGTTGACTCTAGTAAGTCTGTAACATGATGCTTGGATAGAGACTAACATGTTGATAGAAACACCTTTAAATATTATTGAAGATACTTTTATAGAGTACACAAAACGTAAAGATATTGCTATCATCTTGATTAACCAACATGTAAGGCTCATCTATATATCATATACACGCGTCACTCACTCTTCATCAGGTTGCTGAGGATATTCGAGAGTTGGTAGATGGTCATAATCAAGCATTTCCTGCTGTACTTGAAATACCTTCTAAAGATCATCCTTATGGTAATCATAAACAGCCCTATTCACTATACTCATCACTCTTAAAATTATAGATCCTGAAAAAGACAGTATCCTTAAGCGTGTCAAAAGATTATTTGGAGAATAATAATAAAACTTTCTTTATTTGTTATGACATACGTTGAATAGACCTAATAACATAAGTACTTTGTTGTAGTCTATCAAAACTTACTTTGATACATTATCAAACAATCGATGAATGTCGGGTGAACATCTAATAAAATCGTTTTCTTTAAAATGTGATTCTTTGATTAACTGAACAAAAGTAGTTAATAAACCCCAAGGATGAGGTCTATTCACTATTAATCTTTCTAATAGTATTCTATACACAATCCATCAGTATACACACACACATATATATATATATACACAACAGTACCTCGTAATCTGCTCCTTGACTTCATCAGGTTGTGAATTAAACAAGTGAAGGATCGTGAGACTGAAAAAATAGGTGTGGCTATTTGGATACCGTAAATGATCCACAATAGAATTCAGCAGTACGTATTGTCCAAAACTATCCTGGCTTGATAAAAAGTGTCCAAGTAGATATTTGTAAATCTGAATCGCTGCATTTTCTGACAGTGGCTTCTTTGTGTCTAATGTTGTATGACTACCTACATAAAACACCAACCTCTGTATCCTCTCTATACTATCAATTGAAATGTATTGCACAAGTAGACTGCCGATCGACATCTTTGTATGTCCTCCACCATCTGATAAATACGCTCTAAATTCATTCAGCACACTCTCTTCATCTTCCTTTACTTCTTCCAGCAGTAGCTTTGGCTTGGTTGCATTATTGGCCATATAACCCAAAGTGATCGTGAATGGATCGGGTAGGATCATCGTACGAGGAAATGCGCTCAGGATGATGTTTCGAAGCTGAATACAGCTCAGTGGTAATAAATGAATAAATGACAAGTAATGTTTACAAAGGAACTCTGGATAGTCATGAAGCATCACTACCAAAAACCGTAAAGTGCCTTGATAAAATGTTTTGGTTGATCTCGACAGCTTGCTTCTTTCTTCATTCATCGGTGACAACAGTAGTCTCAAGAAGGACAAGAGGGCAACTGTCAGCTTGTAACAAACAGTCCAACCGTCATTTTCTTGCTTGAGTAGCAAAGGTAAAAATAAGCGGTGGGAAAATAACTGTAACCAAGAATAAGAAAACCCAGGAAAATGAAGCGGTTGAAGCGTGTAAAGCACATCCCTATTGACGTATCAGTACCTCATTATTTTCTATTTTTATACAAGTACCCATAGACACTAACAAAGCTTTCTTTATCATCATTCACGTTATTGAGTTCAATAAACAGTGAACTCAATAACTTTAAGAACGGCTTCTGGTTGAATTGTGTTCCTAGCTTCTCTTGCTTTTGTGCAATAACCAAGACCACAATCGATAATACTTGAGAGGTCATCTTGATTGATCCATGACTTTTATAAATGATTGTACCAACAAGTTTACTGTAAGCATCCACATACTGACTTTTACTCGGTTGATATAATTCCACGCAAACTTCCGTACAAAGTCTAAAAAAGAAACACAGTCTATCAGAATCATTTGTTACCGTATCTAATATCTAAAATAAAAAAAGGTTATTGAAATTAAAACTATTTTGGGTGTCGTCCATACTTTGTTGGCAAATTGATCATAAACACTCTTTGACGTCAAGGCATGTTTATATAATCGAATCCATTCAGACAATAATAATCTTAAAGTAAATGTATCGTTCTTAGGGTTGACATCCTTATATCTCACTGTCCACTGGTTGCTCAAATCCTCTATTAACTCTTTTACCCTATAACAACAAATTAAATTCTATACAAATCATGTCCTTTGCTTTTTATTTTACCCCTCATGATTTGACTTCATCAAGGCTTTAATGGTCAACAAATGATCTTCTATCGAAGTAATAGGCTGCGCAACGAATAAGCAATATCTCAACAACTCAACGCTAAATTCAACAAGCTGCATCTCCACTGTCTTTTCCAATCTTTTTGATAGTTGAACATCGTATTCATCAATAGGAATCAATCCAGATTTCAAAAGCGATGCCATCACTTTTGCATTATACTTTCTCTAGTTCAAAAAAGTTATTATCCGCCTTTGCCAATTGAATGCTCTTACTGTGTCATCAGAATAAAGTATCCAAGAAAGAGTGTCTTTAGCAACACTCACAGATAATTCCAACAAGATTTGAAGAAATCGACAATATACTTCAATGGCCAAATTGGTCGTTGATTGGTAGAGTTGACAGATCACTTTTTCAACAATTGAATAAAGTAGTAAAGGCGTAGAACTCTGGTTGATCAATAAAGGAATTTGTCGTATCACTAATATAATATCATGTTGTGGTGGTAATAAAGAAAAAGGAATGTTGCCTGACTGATTCACGAGTCGATCTAATTCAACCAACATTTGCTATTTTTTCTCTCTTAATTAGCATACAATAGAAAAGACAAAACAAACAAAAAAAGAGTTTACCTCTATTTTTGTTGTAAACATGTCATTTTGAAAAGTGGTTTGTATATTAAACAAATCTAAAATATGGAATTAACAAATATGAATTAGATTTAAAATACACACTACTTGAATTTCCTGCAGTACTAGAGGATAGTGATAAATTAGGTGGAGGAGTTATTTGCTTTTGTGTAAACATGTCATACAACTTCATTCTAAAAGAGATATAAAAAACAAAACAAAAAAAAAGTTTTCTGCGTCTGTTTATGATAAAAATAAATAAAATAAAATAAAAAACTCAGTTCGTATTTATTATAAGCCAACTCTTAACAGTACTTTATTTTTTCTACCCTTTTTCTTTTTATCTGTCGATAAAAGATCTGTTTCTTCTTCTACAATATCTTGTCCTTCTTGTTGATCTGATGAACTGCCCCAGGCATTCAATCTTGGTTGACTTGTATTACGACGCATATTCAAAACCTCCTTGTGCTTGGGTGCTGCTGTTGGTAATGATGGAAATGCTTTGGATTCTAAAGAGGGAAAATTACTGTTCTTATTATTATTTGCCTTGCTTGGTATACTGGGCGTTGCAGACGGGGAGGCTCTCTGGATACGACCGACACTTGATTCGCTACCACTACTATTGGGTGACGGTACGGTGGGTTTATCCCAGGGAGTTTTTGTAACTTTACTAGCTTTGGCAGGCTTTGTATTCTTTATCACTAATACACGTGAGGTTTTAGTCGAATTAGACGGTGTCCGACTTTTGACTTCAAGTGCAGGAAATTGAGTCATCTACAAAGCAAACATATCAATCACTTTTCCCTTAATCAACAAATCAACCTACAGCCGTATGTTTATTTCTCCAGGCCCGCACCAATTCCAACTTTTTATCTTCTAGATCCAACAAATTCTCTACGCCCTTGAATATCTTGCTTGACTTTTCAATATTATCACCTGCTAGTTGAACTATCTGGCTCACATATGCATCTGCACCCATTGTGCCTTTTCTAAAGGCGCCTGTCAATCTTCGAAATTCTGTGACTTTTTGCTTACTCTGCAGCATGCTTTCGAGTTTAATTAAAAATACCGCGTGAGATGTCACAACAGAGGATTCCTCTTGAGCTGTATCGGGTGTTGCTGTCCCTGAGGAAGAAGTTGATCCTTGGCCGGAAAGACCACCAAAGCCAGAAGGTTTCTGTACAGCCTTTTGCTTGCCCTTCTTTCGAGATGATGCTCCAGGGATGAGCCGTGATTGGTTGCTACTGCCAGCAGCAGATGAAGAAGAAGCTGCGGCCTTTTGAATACTAGGAAAATCATTGGCTGAAAGCGAGGTAGTACTTCCATTGCTACTACTGTTGCTGTTACTCTTATTAATTTTGTCACTATTTCTATTGTTCTTTCTACCATCCGTCATTCGTGATGGTCTAAACGAATCATATTGAAAATTCAATTCCACTCGACGTGCTTCTGTTTGCATACATCTCTGTAAACCAGACGTGCTTTCTCCATGTACTTCGACTTCATGACCTATCAAGTCAATAGAAGATCCAAAGACAACAAACTTCTTTTCAAGACATTGAGGATACAGACACATGTAATGGTCCTTTTTAAAATGTTCTTCCAAACTTCCATAATTAATGTAATACTCGTGTCGAATGCCTTCTCGTACACAAAGAAAACACTGCTCGTGATTGTCTCGACAATGAACATACAGCTCATCATTACCAAAAAACCGAGTTTTACAAAATTGACATTCTGGATGGCCAGAGAATCCTGTTTCGTCGTCCTCAATAAACCCTTTATCGCCTTTTTGATGATGTTCCATAAGTTGTGCTGAGGTATAGAGAGTATGCTCAAAGGGGAAAACTTTTTTGTGCTTTATACATAAATCACTATATATTAAAGATTAAGAAAATTCGATATACTCATCTTTTCTCTTTCCCTGTTTCTTTGCCTACCAAAGATTTAAATTATGTTCTTTTCTGATGTGCAATTTCAAATCTCCCCAGTCCTTGCAACATACAGTACAATCCTTTTGTGAGCAATTGTATTTCATCATATTCATCGCATCTTTATACATGTCTTGTGTTTCAAACTTGATATTTAATTTTTTGTCCGCATAAGGCGTATCACTTTCTGCGTATTCAGCAAATGGTTTTTCGATTTCTTTTGTAAAAATGGCTGCTGTTTCTTCTGCCTATACACAGATACATAAGATTCCTCTCGTCTTATTACAAAATAGATCATTATATCTACTTACTTTACAATAAGCACAGCTTCGAGTTTCATATAAAGCTCTCAGACGAAGTGCACATTTGTGACAAGTTCGATGATCACAATCAGCAACTGCAAATGTTGTAATGGGCTCAGTACAAATAAAGCATAGCTCCTCGGCATCCGACTCTTCGTCATTTATTACTGCCGGTTTCTTGTTTTGCTTCTTGTTTTGCTTGCTTTTCTTGTCCTGAGCTGACATGGTTTTTTTAAAAAAAAAAAAAAAAAAAAAAGAATAAAAAACTTTTTTGGTTAATTATGTTAGTCAGATTGAGTCTCCGTCATCGTTGTCTATCAAGAGACAGATAAAGAACTACTCTTTTTCCCTCGTTAATTTTATGGCTCAATTTCAAAATCAAACGCCACATCCAGTTCGACCACCTATTGGTCAACATTCTCAAATGGCACCAAACAGACCACCTTATATACCACAACCCGGCTCATTGCCTGCTAGAGCTTTACCTAATCAACAAAGTAGAAAAATGATCGAGGGAGTATTCTCTATTAACTAAACCTTTTTTTTTTTTTAACAAAAAAGTAAGGCAACCTGTCACTCAGTCTACTTCGATTCAAGGGCCAATGACAGACCAAAATGTTCCACAGTTGACAAATGACTTAAACACTATGAATCTTGGTTCTCAAGTAAGTTCTTGTAAAAGATGAGGAAGTCATTTACATTGTCTTTCTCAGAAAAGTGGACGTTCAAGACGAGCTTATGCAGCAACTACACCCGTACAACAACAGTCAGGGCAACCTGCCCAAACAAGCGCACTATCAAATGTCCATACACCTCTCGGTCTTCCTCCTCGACAGACCAAAAAGGCTCGCATTGATCCAAACATGATACCTTCACCTATCGAATCACAAATGCAGGACATGAGACGATGTGAACGATCTGAGTACTACTACGGTACATGTTCAAGCGACACAATGCCACTTTCAACAACAGACTTCAAATGCATCGATCAAGGCAGCTGTAATCCACGATTTATGAGAGCCACAGTGAAAGAGGTACCCAATGATATCAACTTCATACGCGATACAGGACTTCCGTTTGGCTTAGTGATTCAGCCACTAAGTCGACTTCACCCTGAAGATGCCATCATTCCTGTTGTCGGACAACCAACCGACACAGATGGACCTGTACGTTGTCACAGGTGTAAAGGGTACCTCAATCCTTGGTGTCAATACACAGACGCTGGGAAAAAGTTCATTTGCAATCTCTGTGAATACCCAAATGCAGTTCCCGAGCATCAGTTTTGCCCGGTGGATTCGATTACAGGAAGAAGAATGGATATTGAAAGTCATCCGGAATTGACCTATGGCTCTGTTGATTTCCAAGTACCGCAGGAATACTGGTTAGGTGTTGAGCCTCGTCCGATGCATTATTTACTTGCGATCGATGTCTCAAGACATGCAAACAGCATGCTCAAACCTTTTTGTGATATGTTGAAAGATATGGTAAACTCTGGTAGTTTCCAGCATGGTACTAAGATTGGTATCATCACATTTGATGATAATGTTCATTTTTATAATTTACAGGTAAAAAAAAAAATTGTTATTGTGTCTCCTTTTATCTGAATTTGTTGTTAGTCAACACAAGATTCAGCAACTATGATGGTTGTATCAGATGTGGATGATATATTTGTACCCATTTCAGAAGGCATGTTTGTTGATCCCTCAGAGTCAAGGTGAGGCTTTTTAACGTGTTCATAATATAACCTAATGCCTTTTATATAGAGTTGTGATCAATAAATTACTGGATCAAATACCAGTCATGTTCCAAGTCAATACAGCATCTGGTTCCGTCTTTGGATCTGCAACCAAAGCTATAAAATTGGCAATGGTAAATAGTTTAGCATGGTTAAAGACCTGCACTAACTTTGTAAAAATCAGAAAGACTACGGTGGTAAAGTAATCTTGACCCAAACATCTTTACCAACCTTTGGACCTGGTACACTAAAGAACCGTGACGATCCTACGCTGTACGCATGTGAGCGTGAAAAGAGTCTGTTTACTCCTCAAATCAATTATTACACGGAATTAGCCAACGATTTTGTTCAGACAGGGATCTCTGTTGATCTTTGGTTCTTTCCTCCTGCTAATACTTATATTGATATAGCAACAATTGGAGTCTTGTCTGCTCTTACAGGCGGTGATACCCATTATTTTCCTAATTTTGGGGAGACGTATCCACTAGAGGAAGTATATCATGATTTGAAAAAGAGTATACAAAGAGAACATGGTTATAGGGCTACAATGCGTATACGCTGCTCAAATGGTAAATCTACGTTTGTAAAGACTTTAAACTTATTTTTTTTATAAAGGCATCAGTGTAGCAAATCATTACGGCAATTTTTCCATGAGTAATGCAACTGATATCGATTTGGCGGGTATTAGCGAGGATACTTCGATTGGTGTTGAACTTAAACTTGATGGCAACAGTATGACGGACAATACATATGTTCAGTGTGCTGTACTGTATACCACACCTACTGGAGAACGTCGCCTTCGAGTTCACAATCTGAAACTTGGAGTGGCAAAAACAGTTGCCTCTTTATTCAAGGGAGCTGATTTGGATGCATCCATCTGTCTTTTAACAAAGCAATTTGTTGCATTGTCTGCAAAAAAATCTCTTGGGGATTTATCTAAAGAGTTGGATGAACTTTGCGTAAAAATACTTCTTAGCTACCGAAAATACGTTACGCCACAAGCTTCTCCTGCTCAGCTAGTTTTGCCAGAGACAGTGAAGACTTTACCACTTTTATTGTCTTCATTCAAAAAGTCTTTGGTGTTGAGAAAAGGTTTGGTTATCAAACTTTATTTATTTTAGCTGACTTTTTCTTTCTAGACTCTTCAGTCAATCCCGACATACGGGTGTATAGTATGCGACGTATGAAATCAGCCAGTGTTAAGGAAACGATGAGATGGCTTTATCCTCAAATGATTAAAATACACGAATGGCTTTCTCAAGAGGATAAATCACAACTGCCATTAGAAAGACTATCCTATGATAGATTAGACCCTTTGGGTATTTACTGGATTGGTAAAACAAAAGGATTACAATATAAAATTAAACAAAGCTAACTCTTCTACAGAAACTCATAATAGAATATTTTTATGGTTGGGAAAAGATGTTTCTTCTGAACTATTAAAACACGTAACGGGGAATCTGGATCTTGACAAGATTAATCCTCAAATGAAATGCTTACCAAAAATTGAAGAATCCGTCTTGAAGAATCCTTTATGGATTTTGTACAACAATATGGCTTTAAATTCCGCCTCCTTGCCGAAGTTTCAACTGATTAGGCATAGTCTTGATTTGGAAGTTGAACTATCTTCAGTGATGGTAGAGGACGAAGTTTACTCTCAAATGGATTATTCAGATTATTTATGTGAAATTCATAAACAAATTAAACAAGAGGTAATAATAATAATAATAAAAACACGTATTATAACAAGTTTATTGATCCCCTTTTCTTTAGCTTGAAAGAGAAACACAACAGACAGCTATCTCTGCAGCTTCATATTGGGCGTATAGATATTAGTAATAAGGTTATTAATGCATTATATTGGGTAATAGTAGAAAATAGCCTTGTGGAAAATAAAGAAAAAAATGATTAACATTGCACAAATAGCTTAATGTTTGTCGTTCAAACCTTACTGTCTTGAATGCATGCTTTCGGCTCGGCTCCGAGACTTTTTGAGTATACTTTTTTTTTTTTTTTTTTTTTTTAGTGGAAAACCTTATGTGCGGTAATTTTTCCTTCTCTTAAATTACCATATTTAGAGGAACGCGATTTATTTTTACAAATGCAAGTCTTTCTATATTTTAAATAGACATTCATATTTTATTGTAGTAATAAAAGAAAAAGACATTATGTATTAAATGTATGCTCTATCCATAGCATTCAATACAGCAGCTTGAGTAGACATTGCCCAATCAGAATATAGGTCTTGTTTTGCCATAAAGAGATTATCAGGTTGTAAAGCTGTTGATTGTACCACTACAGTTGTTGTAGGTGGTTCATCTTTATTATGAGTTTTCTCATGCTTGCGCAATGATCTTAAATGGTAATACGCCTTATCACAATTTGGATGTTTACAAAGGTAAGGTCTAATGTTTGAATGAATTTTTACATGTGTTGTTAATGAATCAGGTCTAGAAAATCTTTTTCCACAATCTGTTTAAACTGTGTAAGAAAAAAAAAAAAAAGACCACTTTTCTTTCTTTTTTTTCACCTGGTTCGGTACAAACAAATGGTCTTTCGCCAGTATGTGTACGTAAATGATTATGCATTTTATGTCTTTTAGTAAAAGGCTTTTGTTGACGAGCACAATCTTTCCAGCAACAGTAATATTGAGTCTTATGTAAAAATTAGCTCTTTTTTTTCCCGTATTGTGTGAATGTATTTTTACCTTTCCACTTCCGATATGATCATCTTTTACATGGTTTATTAATTCTTCTATTGTAATAAATTCTTCTATACAATTTTCCCACTGACACGTTTGCATCTCTTCATCCTCATCATCTTCCACATCATCCTCTACCTCTTCCTTGCTATTATCTACCGGTGAGGACGATCTAACTTTATCCGGCATTTTATGTAGTGCAGTTGTATTCCCTTGTATTAATACTCCGTCATCTGTAAAACCAAAGAAAAAAAAAAACGTTATTCAACAAATTCCTTCTTCAAAGCCCCCTTTTGTGTTCTAACCTTTTAATATGGAATTTTGTGCAACTGACATTGCAACCTCTTTTTCCTTTTCCAATTCAATGACTCTTTGTAATAATTCTTCGTGAGACCAAAGTGAAAGCTCCTTCATGTCTGGTATAGGTGGGGGTGTTGAAGAGGAGTCTCTTTGGGAATAAATATCTATTTTTCCCATAGATCTGTGTCTTTTTGCCTTCAAAGAGGATTTACGTGTTTTGGTCGTTGCTGGTTGTTCTATTGGCTTTTCAGCCATTTCTTTACCCTTTTCAACCATATTTGTGTTGTAAGGAGTTGAAACAGTATGTCTTCTGGGTAAAGACCTTTTGGCTTTTCTATCAAAGGATTGTTGTTCATTTTGTAGAATAGGTTGTTGAAATAAGTTATTGTTATTATTAGCGGCCATCATGTAAGACGTATTAATAGGTGCTACGAAGGTATCCTAACAACCAAAAAAAAAATGCTTGTTTTAGTTATAAAAAGATAAGAAAGAAATTTATGAATGATTTACCATAGGGCTATTGAGATTCATTATGTGGGAAGTAGGACTCATGAGGTTAATTGGGGAAACTGGTGAAAGGGCTGTATCGATCATCATGGCTGAAGAGTTTGTTGTAACAGAGTTTATAGATGGGGAATAAATGTTACTGTTCTTATGATTAAACACAGATGTATCCATAGCAGCAATACCGTGATTGGCATTATTAGGAGGAGCAGTTACATGATCAAAATAATCAAAATCCATTGTTAAATTATTACTTTCAATGAAATTATAATTCGTATCTTGTTGCTGATAATGATGAGGACTATAGATTATACTATGGCTTTTAACAACAGGAGTAGTTGTAATATGAGGTATATAAGATTGTCCATAAGACATGTTATATTCTTGTGGGTTTGTCATTGCCTAAATTATGTAAAATAAGAAGAAAAAAAGAAAAAGAATAGACAATAAAAATATTGAGAAATTTATTTTAAATCTTTTAAATCTAAACTTACAAAGGACATTTGAGTTGGTAACTGTGCTACGAGTGATATTTCTAATGAAGCACTTTGATTTTTGTCATCATTGTTAAACATGAAGTTATTTTCCATTTTATAATAAAAAAAAAGGAGAAAAAAAAATTAACTTGTCAAGAATTTAAAGTTGAAACAAATATTAAAAAAAAAGGTTTGATTTTAATAAATTTATATAAAAAAAAAAGATATAAAGCGTGTGTGGTTGTGTATATAAACAAAAGATTTAAACGCAGACGTTCGCAATTCTTTTTAATTCTCGAAATAAACGATTTTTAGGTAATCCAACCTAGATTATATATAAATGAGATACAAAAGCGTGCAAATAATAATAATAAAAAGACAACTTACGACATTCCAATAATCACCTTCAATAGATTCAATCAATAAAGATGCTTCACCTTGAATTCCATAACCACCTGCTTTATCGAATGGTTCTCCTGAATTGATGTCTTTATATTAAAATAAATGTATCACAATTAATAAAAGGTTATTATTATTATGTATTTCATACAAGCATTAATAATTTCGTCATCTAACTTTGAAAATGTAACATTTGTCTTTTCAACAAATCCAGTTTTTTCTATTTTTCCATCTTTTTGTTTATAAACAATCTGTACACTTGTCAAAACATAATGAGTAGATCCATTTAATTGATTCAACATATATTGTGCGTGTTCTTTATCGCGTGGTTTTTCTAATATTTGCTCATCTTTTACCACAATTGTATCTGCACCAATAACAATATCTGCATTAGGTAAGTCTGGATCAATCTTTTACAATTATTATTAGCGATTTAAAAATAGGACAAAAATAAATTTTAGTTTATTTTACCTCACATCTTTCAAAAATTTCTTTTGCTTTCATATAAGCTGTGTCAGCCACATAATCAGCTTGTGTTTTATAAGCTGCAGGATTATTCTCATCTGGCTTTAAAGTAGTAACAACTTTAAATTCTATTCCCTTTAAACTTTTGATTATTTATTTATTATACTTGTTGTTGTTGTTGTTTTTACCATGTCACCTAATATTTCTTTTCTTCTAGGTGATGCTGATGCTAATATAATTGATTTACAATTAAGTTGTTTTATAACAGGTAATTTTAATGGCATTTCTTTTTATTTTGAATAAAGAGGGGAAAAAAGAAAAAAGAAAAAAAAAAATCAGGAAAAAAAAAAAATTGCTGTGATGAAAAACAAGGATTTGCGGAAAATTAAAAACACTGTTTATATCTGTAATGCTTTTAGCATAAGAGAAGTAAGAATAGAATAAACAAATAAAAATTTTGTGTATTTTTAGATTAAAACCAACACATTAAATACTTGTGACATATTAAACAACACTCCTCTTCGGATTAATCAAATAAATAAAAACTAGAACGCCATTTGACGTGTCCTACTAGAGTAATATCTTTTTGCTTTGCAAATGATAATTTATGTCCAATAACACAATTGAATCATTTTTATTTAAATTGAAAGCTTAGCTTAAACTAAATTGCCTCATTTGCCTTAATATTCCTAAAGCATATCACAAAGTGAACTTTATTTTTCACGTTTAATTGCTATCAAGCGAAGCAAAATCAAGGTGAAACACATTTTAGTGGTTGCTAAACGGATATTATTTAAACCGAAATAGCCTTTCATCCGAAAGATAAGATTATGCTTTATTGTTTCGGTTGTGGAGCCATTTTGAATAATAATAATAGCTCAATAAAAAGTAGTGGCTTATTATCAAGACTAACTTTATATTTATTAATGCGCTTTCACACAGTATTCTTCATGTAAAAAGATAGTTATGGGAAAACTGTTTAGATCCACTGGCTTTTTTTCCCCTCTTAAATTATAGAAATTGACTTCAAGTAGCAAATGTGCTTGACATTAGGTGAGGCACAAAAATAATGATTAGTTTAAGATTTACTCTTCTAAAAAGCCATAAGTTTGTATGTTCTTTTTTTATCGCTTTTACTTGGTTTGCTATCTCGGGAAGAAAGCGTCAACAACTGAATATGTGAGATTACATTTTAGTGAAAGTAAATGATGAAGACGATTGGTAATCCTGTGCCAGTTTTTTTTTTTTTTTTTTTTTTTTTTTTTTTTTTTTTTTTTTTTTTTTTTTTTTTTTACTTCTTGTGTCTGTTTGTCTTGAAATGATCATCTAATAAAAACATTAGAATTTGCTCTATTTAGACATGAATTCTAAAACAGTCTTTATCTTGACTCCATAGAGAATATGTAGGTCATACATAAAAGCCATGCTTATTTTAGCATCCTTTTTTTTTGTAAATAGCATTAAGCTTATTTTACAATGTTTGTCATAGTAAATATTTTAGGTACTTTTTATTTTAGAAAAAGATGATTTTTTTTTATATATAAAAAATCATCAATAAACAATTTCTTTTTTATACCTTTTTTGTGGCGCATTACAAAATATATTATCGATGTTACTTAATTATTGACTTGAGTGGTCTTACAGGCTTTGCTTTATTTATTTATTTTTACTCTTATTTCAATTGATGAACTAGACATAGTTTGATTGTTAAAGGATAGTCATTAAATTGGTAGCTTAATCATTTCTTCTTTGATTGTTGGTTGTGTTATTAAATAAGATAACAACCATATTGTGAACCATAATGCCTCAAAACACTTGGTATTATTTTATGAATTTGTCAATGCAAATATTCAATTTAGCCCAGGTAAAATCTTGTATGAAGCAAATTTACAAATTTGCATAATTTCAAGTAGAACGTGTCATCTACATTGATTTTCAATCTTTTTAGTCATCTTTCATATATACCACATCAAAAGAGAGAAAGATCAAGCGAATTATCACTCAAACATGAAAACTACATATTTAGCCTTTTTTTCGTGATTTGACTTACCCTAATTGATGATGAATTGTAACAAAAATACTATATTTGACGAGCAAAGCTTGTACTGGTACTACATCTACTGCTTCTAATTAAATTACAAGATTTGTGCATTCAGAACATTATACATTTGTTGATTATAAAAATAACCCGCAAAAGACAATGCATTGATATAGATAAGGAAATGCTAATATTTCAATGGTAAAAATAATCGTTTCATTGCTGAACACAATAAATGTGGATACTTGGAATAAAGTATGAAATTAGCAAAGAATATTTACCATTATTTCTAAATACCTATTCTTAAAATAAAAGAGCAAACATACCATCGTCAGTATCTCAAGCAGTTCTTATATTAGTAATCTCACCTCTCTACTGAGTATATCTAGTAAAAAGCTCAAATTCATAAACTGTAATAATGAGGTAAAGAAAAGAAAAAATTATTTCTTCTGCTTCAGTATCTAAATCAAGAACTGAACTGTCCAAAATCTACACAATGTATATTGAAAGTGTAGCAAATATCATCATCTCTTGATGGATAGTTTAAAGAAGTATAACATTACTGCTACTATTGCTAAATTGGCATGACGTTCAGCAAACAAAATTTTACAGAGAAAAGACATAAGAATTCAATTAGATCAATTAATTAAAAGCATTGAATATAAGCAGAGATAATTAAAGCAACATTACTACGTCGCTTGTAGTCATTGTGAATCTTTAACATGCAGTCTTTGGCTTTCGCTATCATCAAATGAATGATACTATGTTCAGAGTATAATTTGATCAAGTAATGATACACATAATGAATTAAGAAAAGTCAATGGTGCAAAACTATCGCGTAATGTGAAGCAGTTGAAAAGGATTTCCCAAAAACTAAAAGAGGTAAAAAAAAAAAAGGGCAAGAAGTTAAAGCAGGAAGAATACAAGAGAACGAACAAGTAAAGTGCCACTAGTTGAGAATTATAAAGACAGTATCATTATATGTTTATTATGAGACTTTTACTTAAAAGAATATTAAATACATGCTGAATCTATTATTCATTGACATAGATGCGATAACAATTTTAAGAAGTGACAATCCAATAACGTTTTGCTTCTGTACACGTCATTATTTTCGGGGCGAAATCAAAATCACATTTTAAACTCAAAGCAATTTTTTTTAAAACATCCCTTTCCTCCCTTTCCCCTGGGTTATATCTCCTTCCCTAGAAAAAAAATATAAAAATGGTTAACAGTGCTGTTGCAAACGTAAGTGCTAATATAAATGAAAAAGAGGGATATTAAAGGAGAAAAATAGGTTGGACGTTGGTCCGCTTTAGCTTATGGTCTCTTTTATGGCTACACTCACAACATTAGTTTGCAAAAGCAAGCTGAACAAAAAAAGATTGAAGCTGAATACCATCGTAAAGAACTTTTGATTGAACAAGCTAGACTTGCTTATGCTAAACAAAACGCTGCTTCAACCACTGCTGCTACTACCACTTCAGGTAATGAATTAGAAACAAGTAAAAAAAAAAAATTTTTTTTTCTGATAAAACCTGTTTCCTAGTTGATGTTGATAGCCCTGAATTTGATTTGGAAAAGTTTATTAGTCAACTTGAAAAAGAAAACTAAAAAAAAGATTGGGAAATAAAATAAGTTTGTACAAAAATAATTGACAACAATGAAGTTTGTTATTGTTTAGTGTGGGGTTCATTATATTTTTATTTAAAGCTTTTTTCTTATTATTCTCTTTTCTTTTACACATACACACAATGGAAATGATTCATGAGGACAATTGGGAAGTGGATATCAATTTCTCTGATACAAAAGTATTTCAGCGTAAAGGCGTTTATGCAATGGAGCCTGATAAAGAATTAAGTCTTGCTTGTGAAAGATATCAATTCCGAACTCATTCTCCTCAAGAATACCTTGAAGATGATGAAAGCGAAACAAGCAGTAGCATTTTATCTACTAGTAATTACTCAGAAGTCACTAGTCATAGTACACTCATTCGTGGTTTGGACGGCTTCATGTATGCAGGACAAGGTACAATACAAAGATTGGGAAACTCTAAACAAGTACATGCGTATGATGATTGGGATCAAGATATCGAGATTACACCTTCAAAATTCAAGCAGCAACCCAAGAAAAATCTCTATGACTCTCAAATGCCAATTGAACCACTCCCATTGGAATTGTCTTCACCTAATGCAAATGTTTACTTTTGTGAACCAGAGCATGATAACGATAACAATTTTGATGGACTTGAATTTCCTCAGGATATGGCTTTACTCTCAAAAAGACTTGATGAAAAGAAGAAGGGCATTGAAGTCTACAACCATTCAGTACCACAGCAACAAATGATGGAAAAGCAAAAACCTAATCATATTTTAGCCTCTATTCAAAGAGAGAAAGAGGAGGATGATTTCTGTGAAGGATTGAATATCAAAGAATTTAATATTGGAAAACAAAAGAAAATCATTACCACTAAACAACAACGGTCTAGGTTGCCACAGCCAAAGCCCATTCGAATTCAACAACAACAACAACAACAACAACAACAACAACCAAAGCCACCTATACAGCGACTATATCGGTTTACATTGGACACAGTTGCTTCACGTAGAAGAGCAGAAGAGATTCGAGCTCAATCACAGAAATCATTAAAACTAGATAACAAGAAAAAAAATGATAATAAGTCGAGTCCTTCAGAAAAAAAAGGAGCAAACGGTATGACATTGATCGCCAAGCCAAAAAAGACAAGTTATATGGTCACTGTTCTCAATTGGATGAACTGGATAACTTGAATACATTGAAGGCCAAGAAAAAGTATGTTTTGTCTACAAAACATACAAAGGGCGAAAATAAAACAGACTCTCAAAGACCTTGGCGTACGAATATGGCGAAAGCTCCTAAACAGAGTACAGTTAAATTGATAAAGCCAAACGATCTAAATATCAAGAAAGGTAAGGTGACGAACTGACTCTCCTCTCTGTTATTAACGCGTAAAACAGAGTTCAATGGGATGAAGTTTGATGAAAATAGTCAAAGTTGGAAGGGCAACGAGAATGCATTGTTGGCATTTCAAGAGAAAACCAGTATACGTCGACCTTTACTTATTAATAGTAGACAGCCAATAAGTAAATATACTTCAGCCATTGTGAACAATATGATATATGATGCAGAAAATTTTCGGTGGGTATCAATATTTGGACCAGAGGCTGAACATAATGAACTAGATGCTATTGAGGATTTAAAAGACAATACTATTTGTAAAAAAGATTATAGAGAATTCAAGCTGACAGTTGAAGTCAAACGAGAGATGATGCTTGAACAAGAAAGGTATGAAAGCTGGATACAGCATTGGCCTTTATAGCACACAAACATTTTTGGTGGTTTGCATTTTTAAGTTCAAATAAGGAAATTCCATTGTATAACAAAACAAAGCAACCTTCTCCTATTCTTTTATATTTAGTCCTTTTTTCACTTTTCTTTCTTCTTCTTCTTTATACTTTATAAATAAATGATGACAATCGATACAATTGAAAATCAATTTAATGATCTTATTTTACAAATGGCCGAGTTGGAAGTAAACATCAATAAAGAGTATGTTGGGTGGGTACATAATGAATTAATATAATAGGGTGGCTTACAAGCACTATTGGAAAAAGTAAAGAACAATACACAAATGACAAGGGTAAATAATAGTTCACACAAATTTACAAGTTTACTTACTATGGTTATAGGATATCGCTGCTTTCTTAAAAAAGAGAGCATTTTTAGAAGAAAGTTATGGCCGTGATATGGTTAAAATTGCTCAAACGAGCGCTGAAACATTTGATAAATCACATCCAAAGTCAGGGTACGTATAGTAATAAGAGAATGTATCTTTAAATAACAATTAGTAAAGCACTTTTGGTGATGTTTGGATATCCATATTAAAAGTGCATGAAAATATTGGCAGTCAACGTATTCGATTTGCTAATTCAATTACTGAATCAGCAGAAGATTTATTGACACTATCAAAGCATATTGAAAAAGATAGAAAAAAGATTAAAGATGCTGGTTTACATTATGAAAAGCAAGTTCAAGAAGCAGATTTACAATTAGAAAAAAGTAAACAAAAGTTTGAATCGACTAATGAAGAGTGGGGGAAAGCTGTGTCGCAAAAGAATCAAGAACCAAGTCAAAATACCAAAAAGAATTTATTTAGATCAAGCAGAACGGCCGCACAGGTACACTATTAAACGAATTTTTATTTTTGCAATATTGAATGCAATGAGTAGCTAGATAGAAATGAAAATGATTGTAGACATAAAATGGATGCTGCAGATAGTCAATATAAATTACAGCAGAAAAAGACTGTACAAGCACACGCTGAATATTATGAAACTCATCTACCCAAAGTACTATCAGTAAGTTAATATGTTTCACACTTGTTATTAAGATATATAACAGTATAACTTGTAGGAATTGAAAGCAGTAGATGATGAATGTAGTGTCGCACTTCGATATCAATTAGCAAGTTATGCCTATACTTTTGAGCAAGCTTTAACTGAAGATGGTCTTGCTTTGGATAATGATCAAGGTACATTGTATTTAAGATCAGAAAGCATGCACTAACCATATTATGCTAATAGGAAAGGGATTACGAAGTCTAATAAACAAGATTGATAAAGATTCAGATTGGATAGAGTTCGTAAGATTATGCTCAGATCGTAGCGGTCGCATACAAAAGAATGATTATTTAGCACAAGATCACAACAGTGTAAGTGTTGAATCATATTTTTTTTAGTATAATAATTAAATTCCAAAAGAAGATGTCAGTTAGTAATAGTTATACAAACCCTCGGGTATTTGGCGTGTCTTTAGAGAAACTAGCCGAAACTTCACCTGACATGGTGCCTGACATCTTAAAGAGATGCGCTACTGTTGTGGAAGAATACGCACTTAATTCAGTAGGCATTTATCGAATATCAGGTATTGGTAGCAAAATACAAAAGATAAAAATGAAGTTTGAAAATGGAGATCCCAATCCTATATCAGAAGAAGATTTATCGGATATTAATAATGTCACTGGGGTGTTAAAACTTTGGTTTAGAGAATTACCTAATCCATTGTTCCCTAGAAGCTCATATCAACAGTTTCTTGATGCAGCAAGTAAAGTATTTATTGTTTGCTTGATATTTGCGTTTATTCATATCATATAGAATTACCTGATGATAGAGCAAGATTAATTGCATTACACACAGCTATTAATGATTTATCGGATGCACATTATGCTACTTTGAAATATTTAATGTGCCATCTTTACAAGTAAATTTATCAAATTATATGTTATTACTTTGTTATTTATGTAGCTTATAACATAGAGTGCAATCTTATCAAAGATTTAATAAAATGGGCGCTGCCAATTTAGCAACTATCTTTGGCTTGACTTTAATGAGTAACGAAGCAGGCTCTCAAACACAAATAGCTGAATCTCAGTTACAAGCCAAGGTAGTGCAATCTATCTTAGAAAGTTACAAAGAAATTTTTGAAGACGAAGAATAAAAAAAACCATATTTTTCTTTTTCACAGATAAAATGCTTGCGTTCGAGATTTTATCACAAATAGTTTCTAATCTAAAAGATGACCAAGAGACGCTTGCTATATTAGCTACTCTTTCACATACACTACGCAACATAACACAACCTTTCTTGTATTATTCCCCTCAATTTAAAACATTCAAAAAGTTTGAATTATTCACATCACAATTGACTGAACAAACTGGTTCACTTGTTAGACAATTAGATTTACACATGTTGCCTCATCGATGGGAAGCAAAGATGAACAAATCACTGATACGATTAGCACCCAAAATACCTAATCTCCAATTACTCAATCTGGATCTCTGTTCCCAATTGTAAGTTTTCTTTTTTAAAATTGTGCTTCACCGCTCATGTAACATACATTTAGAACTAACAAGTCACTTATTCAACTGACAAAGCACTTGTATGACCTACGAATACTCTGTATTGATCAATGCACCTTGATCAATGACGAAGCCATCGAAGCACTCATACATTGCTGCCCACACATTCAAGAAATATATTTGGGTTCAACACATATTACAGATACATCACTCATTTTGATGGCTAGACACCTTAAATCACTTACCAGAGTACATATGCCTGGATGCGAGAAAATATCGGAAGTGGGATTAAGAGCTTTGACAGAAGAATGCAAAACATTGAAACATTTTGACATAAAAGATTGTTATAATATAGTGGGAGATTTTAGACAATTAATAAGTGATAATGAATACGAAGATGAGTATGAATTTGATGAATATGAAAGCGTATACGAAAGTGAAGAAGATTGAAATTGTACATATTTAATAAAAAGCTCAAAAGCGTCATTGTTCCTCTGCTTCTTTGGTCGGGATCTGAAAAAAAGAATAAAAGCCTCCAGATAACTTTTCTTTTTTTTAAAAGTAAAAAAAAAAAAAAAACACGATGTCAGATCACCAAGAATTACTCGATGATATTATCTACTTTGCTCGTGCAGGAGATCTGGAAGAACTCCAATCAAGTAAGCCTGAACCCGAACTGCTGATTGAAAAAGACGAAACTGGAAAAACTGCACTTCATATGGCAAGTGCTAATAATCACTTGGGTAATAAAAGGCAACTGATGCACACATACAACATGTACTAATATACATACTATAGACATTGTAAAATATATAATTGAACAAATTTCAACTTTAAAAGATGCAAAGCAACTGATTAACGTACAAAACGCAGAAGGAAATACGCCACTTCATTGGGCAGCTTTAAACGGTCACTATGAAGTAGTTGAAGCTTTAGTGAAAGGAGGCGCTGATTGCACGGTAAATGAAATAATCAATAACAATCATAATAAGTATTAATAAGGAAAGATAGATTAAAAATTTAATGAACCATTCAGCTATTTATGAAGCGCAACAAAGAAACCATGAGAAAGTGGCTGAATTCTTTATGAGCATAATGGTTGAGCAAGAACCAGAGCAACCACTTGAAGAAGACCAACAATATGTAGAAACGGGTGTTCAACCATTAAAGAAAGCCGTAGAAGAAGATAAATAAAGTTGTTTGTTGACTGTTACCATTTAAGGAATGTTTTTGACATCTAAAAAATAAGGAAAGCCTCCTTCCCCCTTTTTAATTAAAGTATTTATTTTCATTACTCTTTTTCTACTTTCTTTTTATTTATTTTTATATTTATTTTTTTTCTTTATTAACAATATGGGCTTTTGTCATCGTTGTGGAGAAATAACTCGAGGAAAATGTAGTAAATGTGGTGGAAGATCTGTTGAGTCTACTATAAGCTGTCTTGTTTCCGAAGTAGGTGGAGTGTCAATTGTGGATAAATGGCAGTCTCAGTAAGTATTGTTTTTATTTATATGAAACAAACAAAATAATAATTTATTATACAAAAGGTATGCGGGTACAATACTTGCACCAGAAGAAATGATTAAAAAATCAAATCAGAATGCTAAACGAATACCAACTGCTCAATCTGCTTTCTACACTAATAAAAAGGTGTGTAGTTGTTGTAGCAAAGCATTATATCATACAACTATTTTAGAAGATGATGTACCTTATTGCAAAGAATGTCATTTAAAGCTATATAATAAGGGCCATTGGTAAATAATAACAAAGAAGCGTATACAAAGTAACTAAAATTAATACGTATTATAGCCCTTCCTGTAACCAACCGATATCTGAAAATGATGCTTGGATCGAGCATATCGACAAGAAATGGCATAAAGAATGTTTTGTTTGCTTTAATTGTAAAAAATCTTTAGAGTCAAATCCTCTAATAGACCTTCAAAACCGTCCTTGTTGTGAGCCTTGCTTCATGGTGCAGGCTGGTACAAAAAATAACAGCATAAGAAGACCATCTTATAATGACGATTCTATTTCCTCGCAATCAAGCCTTTCTTCCCTTGGCTCTACAAGATCATCTATTTTATTATCAAAGTACAATAGCTCAAGGCCTCGTCTTGATGGTGACTTATTTCAGCCTTCTCTTAGCACACCGCCTTTGTCACGTACACCCTCGCCTGAAGATTCTCCAGACTTACTTTCAAAAAGAAAATCTTCTCATCGTCCAAGATTAGCTATACCTAAAGAACAAATGTCTACCCCTCTTGTAAATACGCCCTCTGTCTCTTCTCCTGTTATCAAGTCCATCTCTCAAAAACCTTGTCAATACTGCCGTGAGCCTTTAGGTGATACCGGTAAAAAACTCAAACTGGCATTGTCCTCTGGACAATATGCATGGTTTCATAAGGCCTGCTTTCTTTGTAGTCGGTGTCACCTCCCATTTGATAATAATGAATGTGCAACTGATGGCAAAGCAGTGTATCATTTAAATTGCAGTGCACAAAACTGCTTTGAATGTAAAAAATCTATCTCTGAAGATTCCTATAGATTCCAAGATAAAGTCTATCACTTTGAGTGTTTTACATGTAAAGGAGGATGCAGTCAAGTTATATCCCTTGGAGAGCCCTTTTTCGAAGTCAATCGCCTACCTTACTGCCAGTCTTGTCATGATCTACACTCACAACCCAAGATTCGTTCAAGAGTACTGCCAAGATTAGGAGGGTCAAAGACATGTCCAAGATGTCGGCAGACGATAGCCATTATGGATGATACACCTGGTCCGTTTGCAAGTCGCTGGCATAAAAAATGTTTACGGTGTGCTAAATGCTCTAAACAACTGGATTCTGGTGCAAAGGTTTATAGCGGAAGCCAAGGCGAGTCATTAGTTTACTGTAGAACTTGTTTGTAGTACTGTTTGAAATAAATAAAAAAGAATCCTTTTTTAATGTACAGTAATTGGGATTAACGTGTATTGCACATTTTAAACCATTCATTAAGGATATAACTTATTTGAAAAATAAAATAAAAAATTAGGCTCCTTCATTTACAGTTTACTCAAATTCTTTAATGATTTCATCGTTTCGAACAGAATAATCTAACCAATTCATATATCGGGTAGAAGATGCGGTGACCATTGTATCTTGACCAGGTATGAACATTGATACTAAGATCTTCGGTGTTTTAGGAACATCCACACTAAACGAAACTCTGCTCGATACACCACAGTATCTCAAATCCCAAAAATTAACTTTTGCCGTTTCTTGCCCTCCGCAAGCAACCATATATCCGTTTTTATGCATATCTGCCTTTACATATCTTGACAAATTATCCTTTTCATTTTGACCAAACTTCAATTTTATAGCCTTATCATCAGATTCTCGTAAATCGTAAATTTGAAATTGATCGTTTTGTAATGAACGCCTATCATTAAAATATTTCTTAGTTTTAGAGAAAAAAAGAAGTGGTTTGTGATAAATACGTGGTGAGTATAATGTTTGGATTCAAATTGCTTTGAATGATTTGGCAAATCTTTCCTGTAGAACGATTTGTTCTAATGACAGTGCCTTTTTGTATATCAAATACAGAAATTCTTTCATCTTGTCCTCCCATAACCATCAGATCATTATATGAGTCATGACAGAAAGCTGTCAAGGCTGAGGTATGCTTCAATGGTAACATTTCTACGCTCTGCCTTTCAAAAGGGTCACTTGGGTTATTTCTCTTTAGGGACCATAAATACTAAACAAATAGACAATCAGATTGATATTAAGTAGTAATATGTCTGCTTACTGCACATCTATCAAAGCCACCTGTAACAATTTTACAACTATCACTATATTCACTTTCTCTTAAGGCACCAATTACACTAATACCACTATCATGTGGAGAACTGCCTACTATATGGACACGTCCTTTTACGTCTGCCTAAAGTACAAAGTAAGCTACTGTCAATAACGATACTTTTTCTTCTTACATTATCAACATCGTTAATATAGATCATTTTCACTGGTTCTGTAGACTTTTGAGCGGGGCAAAGAGCTAATGCTTTTGGTGTTACCCAGCATATATCTTCAATCCAAGAGTCATAAAGATGATCACTTCCTATTGTCTTCAACATTCTTTACAAAAAATTAGCGTTTTTTTTTAATGAATTTGTAACAAAACCTTTTCTCTTTAGCATTCCTTCATTTGGCATACATACAAATTAAAATCCTAAATATCATTTCTTTCTTTTTCCACTTACCAGAACTGTACATCACCTGCCAAGGAAGTGGCGATCATTAAATTAGACAAGTGTTTGTTTGAACTATCTTCTGCAATATTATACATTATTGATCGTGGCTTCTTTACAAATACCATATCACTTTCTTTTGCGCGTATTGTGTAAATATCCATTGTTCTTTTTGTAGCATAAGGAATATCAACTATATTTTTATGTGTTTTTACTGGCAATGAATTGTTGGAAGACTTTTACAAAGAGTAGAGTAAGTAAAAAGAAAAACATCCCCTTTCGCCCTCTTTCTCAGCCTCCACTGCATTTTTCTTACGTTTGAACTATCTATTTTATGTTTCTTGAGAGTTTTATTAATGTTTTCAAGTGGTGGAAGTGGCTTTGATCTTTTTCCCATTTGTAACCTTTCAGAAGGTACAGTTTCAGCTGGTCTAGGATATTTAGCTGTTTTGGGTATTGACGATTGTCCAGATAAAAGGTTGGCATAATGTGCAATCTGTTCACTTGTCGATTTTATAGCTTGGTTCACGCTGTTCAGTTTTTCTTGGTATTTGCTTTGTTCTACATATTGTTCTTCAAGCTGGATACGCGTGAAATAGATTATTTGTTAAATTCCTGTTTTAGCTCTTTTTTCTTTTTCTTTTTATTTTACACACCTTTGTTTTCAATTGTTCAATCATTTGAAGAATGTTCAGGCTATTATTACTTTCTGTTTTATAAAGAAGCTGTTCTTCATTCTCACTGTCATCACTGTTATTATCATAGTTTTTACTAGTATTACTGCTTTGTGCCTCATATTTACTGTTGATAGCAGTTCTACTCAAGTCTGTACCAAATTCACTAAAGGATCGAATTTTAAACCCACTGTGACCCGCTGGCATTGATGAATTTTCCATAGTAGGTATATTAGATGGATTTCCTGCATCTTTTTTTTTTTTTTGAAAAAAAAAAAATAAAAATAAAGTTGAACAATTTGTACTTGCTTCATTTGTTTACTAAATACCTAAATTATTGCCTTTACTGTCAACTTTAAATGTTGAAGCAGAAAATAAAGAACGCGGTAACATTATCTTAAAAGAGGAAATTACGGCAAAAAAAGTAAAGGACAGTGGTCCCACTGTCAATTGGAAAATAGAGCTCGAATTTTTAAAAAAAAAAAAAATTATTCGTTTTCCCAGATTACAGTCATTCCAAAAAGCAAAGTCGCAGTTTCAATAAGTGATGCCGTTCATCTAAAAATGAAGTCGCCATAAGGCTCTTGCTACAATGAACTTGCTGTCATCCATCGTTGTAAGCCCCTATGGCTTCTCCAAGGCTCTCTCAACTAGATGCTACGTGCATATTGTATGTCTACAGCTCGAATACGGTTTGGCCATTAATTGCTTCATAAGTTTTCAACTTCATGCTCTTGAAGAAGCGCAGGTCACCTGTATCAAACGGGTTTGCGACGCTCGAAGAAATGCATCCACTAAATTGCTGCTCCACCTATCCAAACTAACTTGCATGTCAGAACAGGTCAGTATTCTACAAACACGGCTCCTCTTTCGCTCCCAACATCTACCCAAAGACACACTGATCAATCGCCTAATATCATACATTCGATGTACTAGAGACCATTAATAATATCTCCTGACTAGGGTCACACTTTAGAAAATGGTGTCATTCACCACCAATGACTTCGATATTTGTATATTTAAGACTACTAAATAGCATTTCCTGCAAAAAAAAATCTGAAAAAACGCCAGCAGAACCAAAACTCTAAACTACTTTATAGCTACTGTCTATCTATGCCACTGGATCTCATTACTTGGCTACCTATGCTCAATGCAGAGCGCAGTCGCTGTATACGTTGGAGATTAGGGTGACTACCTGGTAGCAAGCCTAGACCATGTCCCAAGCATCCTACACAACATCTCTCAAAGAATCATGCTATTGACTGCCTTACTATGTACCGACACCTATTTATGTCTGAAACTATAAAATATACATTGTTATTCCTTATGAATATGCCCCCACTATGTCCTTCGGTTTCTTCTGGGGCTGCCCTCTCCTAGTCACAGTGATGGCCGATTATATGTTCAATGCTGCACGAATTAGACCAGCTACACCATGGCAAATTGATCCCTATCAAGCACTCACATGATCAGAAGCTTCTTATCCGTCCAAGTCAATTCCTCTAACTTTCCTTTAATGGCTCCACTCATTTCTTTCTCTTTACATTTTTTTACCCTTAATCTCAAAGAGTTTTTTTCAACCTTGAATAAAAAATTATGTTTAAACAAAAACACAAGCACATTTTTTTATATACTTTTTTCAATTTCGGCACAGATGATATTCGAGAATTAGTACAGTTTTAGAACCTTCTTTCTTCTGTATTCAAAAGCAAGTTATAACTGAGCTTTCAAATTCACTAAGGGTAGAGTTTTTGATGAGCTCGTTGATGATACTGTCCATAAGGACGTTAATAAAGAACAATTTTCTCTTGACATCACAAATTTTGATGAGTACTTACAACTCAAGCCTCCTGAATCCGAGCAGAAAAAGAACACAGAGAGACAGGCAGACAGTTTGCTCTCGGATAAGAATGTACAAAAAGGGATGTATAAAAAGTACAATACATGATTTTTTTTTTTGATACAGTCATCCGATTCATATGGAAAGCCCACTGACAACAATTCTTTGAATAAACTCCTGTATTGGATGAGATTGTCATCAATTAAATCCAGAAGAAACTATTTGCTTACAATTCTCTATGCTAATCTCTTTTGTATTTTTAAAGTCACTGTTTCATACACTTGCATCACTCTTCATCCTTATACTCTTTGATAAGTTTTAATAAACATTAAAATATTCATCCATAAAAAAGCTGTCGAATTGACAGTGAAACCACTAAAATAGAATAGCGAACCCATCTAAAGTTTAGTAATAAAGCTGCCACAGTGATATTACCACACATGCAATATCCTTCCTTTCATAATGATTGCTAAAAAGTAGGACTTGCTATAAAAAAGAGAGAGAGAGAGCTTTATTAAGTATTTTTTTGTTAAATGCTATAAAAAGATAAAGTTCTGCTTGCAACTATACTTGAAGTTTTATTTTTTCACAGCATGTACAATGGTAAACTCTACTTACACCAACATAAAAAAAGTAAATGCATTATAAAAAAAAGAGGGGGGGGGGGATGATTAACAGTAACGGTTGATCTTTTATAGAAAAAAAGACACGTTTTTATTTATATAAAAGTAGTGTCAAACATATCTTTTAATGTAAAATAGGTGAGATATAACATGTAAAAATAGTAACAAAAAAAAAAGTAAAAATTTATGAATCTGAGCCAATTTCGAATCCACAATAACAAATACCATTCTGACATACAGTACGAAGACTTTTTCTACTAGCGACTGGAGATTTGGCGCATCTCTGTGGACAGTTTGCAAGGTTATCAGTACAAGAGATATCACATTCCTCTCTTCTTTCTAATGGAGATCGACGGTGATAACTACCAGCTTCAGATAATGCAATCAAAGCAAATAAAGCGAGCAAGTAAAATAAAGTGTATTTAAACATTGTTGTAAATAAACAAAGAAGAAAAAAATAGGGACAGGCCCATTATATAACTTTTGCCCAAAAAAGGAGGATCTAAAGTCTATAAAAAAAAAGGAGTCGAATGGTTTGAAGGAGAGATTGCTTAATATAATATAAAGCCTTTCTGTTTATTTAAAATCTCCTAAAACTATATTTTAGTAAAAGGAGAAGTAATAGAGAAATTTAAGATTAAGAAAATATAATATACATAAAAAGGGAGAAGATGAAGGGTATAATAAAGTACAAAAAGCAAAAAGAAATAAAAAAAGAAATAAAAAAAGAGATATTAAGGTCCAAGCGAATGTCTCCTTGGCATCTCATTTCTTAAAACCTCTGTGTCTATAGCATAATGTGGTGGTGCGCTTGGAGTATATGCTGGTGGTGGTCCCTCTGGTTGAGGCATCACATATCTAGAACAAGACCCTGCTTCTTCATCATCCACTACAGCATCTAGTTCCTTGGCTGTAGGTGCTGAAGGACAAGCAGTTGTTTGTGAGATCATTGAAATAACATGCCTTCTTCGAGGAGCAGCATCGATTGCCATTAAAGCAGGTGGTGCAGAAGGAACAATTTCTTCTTCTTCAGAGTCAGGATGAGGATATAAGCGGTTGTCACTATTGTTTGAGGAGGATGAAGAATCAGCGGCCGTCATTACTGCCTCAGTCGCCTCTTCTCTTTTCCTCTTATTTTTCGCTTTGATTCTTGTAAATATGACGGCAGTGGCCACAATAGCAATCACGCCTAATCCTCCCACTAATGATAAAATCATAATCATTCTTTTAATAGCACTCTGGTCTTGGTTGGTTTCGTTTTTTAATTGTTCGGTCGTGTTGTTTGAACTTGAACTTGTAGTCAATGGTTGTTGTTGAAGTGGGGCGTCTGAACCAGAATCAGAGACATTGTGGATTACAACAGGTGAAGGTGTTTCAATTACTGTTGTATACACTGTCTCTGTTGCCACAACTACAGAATGCTTCTTGTCGTTTTGATCAGAATATTTTTTGTTATTGTTTTCATCTACAGTTATGATTGTTGTCACTACTTCTCTAGTCGTTAAAGTTGGTGAAATGTCATTACAATATACAAGTTGCTTTAGAATATAAAAAAAGAATATAAATGACAAGATGACCTTCATTGAAGAAGTTTAAAAGAAAGAAAGGACTAATTCTTTTTTCTTCACTTTTCCATGTGACCTGGGATATATTATAAAGGCACCAGCCAATCATATCTTTAGATTATCTTTCAAGTTACTCAACAGCTTATTGTCATTCTCAGCTTAAATCTTGAACAGCAGGGGGTTTTATGAAATGCATCTTTTTTGGGTGGAACAAAAAAAAATTTATGGGAGGCTTATCTCAAAGTTATTCGCACGGTTCTCAATTGATGGAGGATCTGAATCACTCCAGAAGTTATTCAAGTCGACAGAGATTGTGATTTTATATTTAATAGACAAAAAAAAATTTTTTTTTGTCTATTAAAATTAAGGGTTCGTTCTCATCTCACCCTTATATTTATTACAAAAGCAAATTAAAAAAAAACTTATTCTTCTTCTTCTTCGTTTTCATCATTGGCAATGTTGAAGTAACGAAGTTCGAAGGTTTGCTTGTCAGTAGCGATAACACGGAGCCAGTCACGGATTTGGTTCTTCTTCAAGAACTTCTTGGTGAGGTACTTGAGGTAACGCTTGGAGAAGGCAATGTTAGCAACAACAGTGATCTTGTTGTCAGCAGAGCGAGAGATAGCAATAGCTTCACCGAGGTTGTTGGTACGACCATCAACCTTGATACGGTCGTGGAGGTACTTTTCGAAAGAGGCAGCGTCAAAGATCTTGTCGTTGGCAGGACCGGAACAGTCAATGATGAACTTGGACTTCTTAGCAACAGCGGGGGAGGTCTTGACGGGAGCCATGTTTACTATAATGGAGAAAGAGGGAGAACAAAAGAAAAAGAAGGTTATTTTGGATTTTATATTTTTAAAAAAAAAAAAAAAAATTTTTTACTGCTGTGACAAGCTTCGAATTAAAACAGTGGCTTGGTAAAGTAATTCGATATTACTCCTGAATCAAAATTCCAAGTAACTCTAGTAACCCGGCTAAGAGAGTACGATATGCATGAGTTGTTTCCCAATAATATGTTGAGTTACAAGCATGCGATAGAATTACGTAATAAAAACCAATGATACATTTAGTTTAACCAACCTTTTTATCCTTTTTTTTTCTTTCTTTCTTTTTATGAAATATGAAGACTCTTTTAATAATTATTATTTATTGTTTTTCACTACTCTTTATTATATTTAATTGGAAAATAACTAAACCTTTCTTTATACAAAATGGGTTAACAATCTTTCAGATACCGGGTTCTATGTGGTTTATTACTATTCCAGGGCAATCAAAAATTGAAAGGAAACGATATGGTTACTTTCTTCATATTACAGATATGCATGTAAAATACAATGTTTTTTATTATCTTTTCTTATTATTAACAATACAAAACAGATAGACGAAGATTATAAAGAAAACAGTACGTTTAAATCAGCCTGTCATAAGGTAACCACACATTCTTCCTCCGCTCCTTCTGCGGGTAAATGGGGTTCACCTGGAGAGGCATGCGACGCACCTATCGCTTTAGCTGAGCAAACACTTGAATGGATATCGAAAGAATGGGTTGATAAACTAGATTTTGTTTTATGGACAGGCGATAATGCAAAGTAAATAAAAGGAAACAAAAAAAAAATTCGATTCATAAAATCTGAAACAATCATTTTTTAACTGTAGACATGATTGGGATAAAAAAAATCATAAAAGAAAGAGAAAGCATATTTATAGATTGAATCAGCGTGTGACAGATATGATGGTTGATAGATTTAAAGATATACCAGTGATACCTAGTTTTGGAAATAACGATGTATTTCCTCATAATCAAATAGGTGGACCCGGTAATGATGGTGGTTTACTCGATTTTTATTCTAAGCTCTGGAATCGATGGATACCTTATGAACAACGCTCTGTATTTCGACAAGGCGGTTATTTTATGACTCAAATCACACCAAATTTGTATATTATTTCTTTAAACACAATGTACTTTTATAAAAAAATAATGCTGTCCACAATTGTCAGCATCTGAACAGCCCTGGATTTACTCAGCTTGTATGGTTTGAAAAACAGCTCAAAATGGCTCGGATCAGCCATGCAAAAATATATGTGATCGGTCATGTCCCTCCGTCCCCCCGTGATTACAAAGGCAGTTGTTTATCAGAATTCATGCAACTCGTATCAAGTTATACAGACGTCATCTCTGGCCATTTCTTTGCTCATCTCAACATGGATCATTTTTTAATTTTTGATGGAAAGCGACAAGAATTTTCTACAAACAGAGATATTGAAGCCTATACTGACTGGCTATACGACATGTATCAAAGTATTAATGCAAATTTCATAACAAATTCACCTCTCGTAGTCATACAAGTCGCACCTTCTGTCTTACCCGTTTATTACCCTACCTTTCGTATTTATCAATATGAAGTGAACCAGACCGACAGCTTTGGTCACTTGTTGAGTTATTCCCAATTTTATTCCAACCTAACCAAATGGAACCAACATGACCACTTGGAGTACGAACTTGAATATACCACAAAAGATGACTATGAAATGGATGACTTGTCAGTAGAATCTTACTTTAAACTGGCTAAAACCATGGTTACAGATAGTCCCCAAGGGGATAAACTTTGGTCTCTTTACCGTAAACATATGGTAATCAAGACTTTAAACTTCACGGATCATGATGAAGATAGTAACGATTCACTTTATTAATAAAAAATCACTTTAAATATGTGTCTTGTTTAATTTTTCAACCAACTCATCTTGTTCGTCTTTATCTGCAGCAGGAGTTTGTGCTTCTGCCTCTTCTGCTTTCTTTACCACCTCATCTTCCTCTTCCTCTTCTTCCTCCTCCTCTTCTTCACTATCAATCTCTTCCATATCATCCAACTCATCCAAAGCATCTTCATGATCCCATTCTGCAAGAGCTTCCTTTAACGTTTCTACTACAGGGTCTGATTCATCAAATCGGTTTCCGTTCAATTCAACTTTTTCGAGCAACTTCAAGTGTCCCTTGACAGCTCCAGCCAAGATATCAACTGCATCAGCTTGGATTTCATTGTATTGTGCCATAAGTTCACGTAATTTTTTGTTTTGGTGAAGCGCGCTAAACACACTGGCACTGCCCTTCTTTGAAAGTAAACAATCTGAAACGTTCAAAATTTCAAGTTCTGGCCAGTCCCCAAGAGCATCTGCCAAAGCCTTGGACCCCTTTGCTGTAAAAGTATTGTCTTGAAGATCTAAATGTTGAAGGTTTTTGCACTCTTTTAATCCTTCAATGATCGTACGAATACCATCAGGACGAATACCATTTTGAGGCATGCGAACAACTTGCAAGGTACCGTGAGAGGCAAAGGCTTGGGCAAGGGCTTTTGAGGATCCATCCTCAAGACGGTTACGACCACAGATGATGGTACGAAGAGAGGAAATTCGGTTTTCAGCCTTGGCTTGATCTGCGTTGGCTTGAAGGGCTTTGGCTACCATGGTACCTCCTCCAATACCAAGACCATTGTTGTTAAGACGCAACGTTTGAAGTGTTTTGGTATTTGTTAAAAAGTCAATCAAGGGTCGTGCGCCAGCTGGTCCGAACGCATTGTCAGATAAATCTAATTCTAAAAGGTCTACTTGCTCAAAAGCATCACACAAAGCTTTAAGGGCAAGAGGAATTTCTGATAACAAACGGCCTGTGAAGATGTCAGACAACAAGGCTTGCTAAATACACATTAATGAATAGTCATTTCTTTACATATAAAAAAGGGACAAGAAACGAACCTTTAATTTGGTCTTTGTTTTTAATGCTTCAGCCAAAGCTTGGCCTGCTTCAACACCAATAGTGTTTCCACTTAATTTGATAACTTCAAGATCATCCATTTGGTTGATTGTGTCAACAAACTCTTGCACATCTTCAGCTGTATTCAACTTTAAGCCTTTTCCAACAATGGAGAAAACAGTATTGTTTTCTGAGGTATATTCATTGATAGGCGCAACCATTTTTTTTATTTTACAACTCAAAGAGAGAGAGAAAAATATTTTTTTTTTGTTCTGCGCACTTTTAATTTTTTTTTTTACGCATACTAACACAAATAAGCCAAGCACATAGAGAATAGGAAGACATGCATTTTTTATTTGCCACTAAAAGAAAGAGTATATTTTTGTATATGTTCTGTTAAGTCTGGCTTTCTTTATTATTTACTGGTCATATAAACATAATTCCTCTTTACTCTTTCTATTGTCTCAAAGCCCTTAATCTTTCAGTCAACATTTTATCTTCATCTTTTTCTTTTTGTTTACTAGCACTTCCATCGGCTAATGTTTTACTTGGCTCTAATTCATTCAGGGTATCATTTAACTCTAAACCATGCTCATCAGCCACTTGATGCATAAGTGATTCAACTTCATCTTGAGGTGTATTTAATGTTGTTGTACCAGCCATGGCACCTTCCATGTAACCTGTTTGAACGTCCAAATCTTCAAATTGTGATTCAAACTTATCCATAACCATAGAAATCTACATGTAAAAATGGTCTTTGTAAACAAATGTTGTTTAATATGTATACTCTCCTACCTGTTCCAAGTTCATTGTTTCCATAGCTCTTCCCATTCCTTTAACAACACTTGCCATTGAATTAGAGACCTTTCGCATAGTAATAGCTGTTTGAACACGACTTGCAACGGCATCAATACGAGAAGATAACTTAAGTAGATTAAGTGCCTCATTCTTTTTTCGAATGGCATTAGAAGCATAAATACGAGCTCCTTCCATATTCCCATCTTGTATAGATTTTTTCAATTTATTTTTTTCTGTTTGTTCATCTTTTTGACACCGCTTGGATTGTTTGTTTAATTGCTTGGCTGTAAACTAAAAAGAAGAAAGAGAAGTTTATATCTTAAAGAGTACAAAAAAGGCTTTCTAACCTTCAATTGAAAGAGCTGGTCTAACAATAACAAAAAAAAAAAGAAAGAAATAGATAAGCAACATACAATCTTGAGAAATACAAGTTATTATTCTAATTTACTTTCTAAGCCATTCATTATGAATAATACTAAAAAAAAATAATAATAATGGATAAAAAAAAAAAAAAAAAGAGAGAGAGAGAAAGAAATGGTGTGTGTATGTGTCTGTGTACGTCATGGCGGACATTAAGCACTGTGTAACAGATCAATATCAAGTGTGCATTGAAACAATTTGTTTATTTACCAAGTCTAATCTATGCATTTTTGTGTATAAATAACGCATGTACTCTTGTTTTTTATTATCCCTTTTTTCTTCACTTTCTATTTCATCAACTCTCTTTCTTCTATAATACTAAAAATGACTGACAGATCCATGGACAAAATAATTGATCATTTACCTTTATCTTGGTTGCCCCTGCCAACAACACAAAGCGCATTGTCTGATGTTGCACAGATGTATGTTTCAAAATCATTATTTGAGCAAGAATTCAAAGATTTAAGATATATGCCTTGGAAGTTCAATTATTTGGATTATTCACAACTTCAGCAGTACATCGATACTATTTCATCCTCTAAGGTTGTAGCGAAACGTATTGAATTGGAATGGATAAAGGTAAGATGATCATAGTTGATGCAAAATGAATTCTGTACAAACCTATTGTTTTAGGTTCACGAATTTTTTACACTAAAAAAGGGCGAAATTGAAAGGCGTATCGCGGCATGTCATTTATTGAACAAAGAAGACAATCATCAGTTACCCGAGCAAGTTAAAATTGTGCAATCCGATATCTATCGCTTGTACCACTTTGCAAAATTAAACTATTCAGGTTTTCTCAGATTGTTTATGCGCTATGATCAATTATTCGAATCTAGTTTGACTGACTTGCTACTGCATCGAATGCTTACAAATAAGACTTTTTGGGATCCATCTACTGTGCTATTTGAACTTGCCCATCAAATTAACTGTTTAATACCCTCTCCATCCAATCTTGTAGTAAACATCAAAAAGGAAACAATTAAAAAGCAAACAATCAAAAAGTACTGGGTTCATCCTGATAATATATTAGAGATCATGCTTTATTTATCTTCACAGGCAGTCATTCAAAGTAATCGTCCTTTGGATCTTTACCCAGCAGTGAGCGAAGTCGATCTTTCCTTTCCTTCTGAGGCAGAAGACGAGAAGCAAGACTACATGACGAACCTTGATGATGCTAGTAAAACTCAAATTACAACTATTCATTTTGATACACCCACTTTCACAAGTTACTCAGATAGGATCGCTAACAAAGGCTCAAAGGATTCAATGATTCGCATGAGATGCTTTAATGATTCTAGTAAAGATCATGAAGCACCTAATTCAGTAGCCATCGAAGAAAAAATCTATGGACATGGTATATCTGATGTAGATGAACAGTTACAGTTTTATACTCATAAAAGCTTGGGTAAAGTACCTCAATATGTTCAAGAACCAATGTTCTCGATTGTTTCAGAAGAACAATTGAACTGCAGCCATATAAAGCAAAGGCTTTGGTTAAAGAAAAATCAAGCTTCTTCTTGGGTCCAAGAAAACTATTCTTTTCAGAATGTACTTTCTGAAACATCCTCTCACAATTGTACAAGAGAAAACAAAGACAAACTGAAAGATATTTGTTTACAATTTGAAAATAAGATTTGTACAAAACTCAAATCTCCAGGTTAGCTTTTTTTTTTTTTTTTTTTTTTTTTTTTTTTTTTCCTTTTTTGACATTGCATTCAATCCTAATCTTTTTTTTTCCTTTTAGTATTAAAAACAACGCAAACACGTACTGTATTCCAAACATATGACTTGGAAACAACAATCTATATTGATACTGATATTGTAATGATGCATCAAGATGCTACAAAAGATTTGTTTGCAAGATCCTCAAGCTATCCACATCTAAATTTATCTAGTAATGATGCAGTTCGTTTTCCTTATTGTCTTGTTCAGGTCATCGGTAAAGATTTACCTGAATTACACTCTTGCTGCCTTTTGGAACCTGTACATGATTTCTCCATCTACTTACATGGTGTGGGTACATTGTTCCCAGATAAAGTACATGTCTATCCAAGATGGCTTCAATCTCCACTCGATGATGACCTACGCCGTCTTCCTTTTCGAGGGGATTTACTATTTTCTGGAGAGAAAAGACAACAACAGAATAATAATCAAGGCTCACTTGTGATCAATGCAAATACTGGAGGAAGCAACAGTACACAGAGTAGTACAATTCACACACCTTGGAGTTCAACGACAATTGCTACTATTGTTACATGTTATGATGATGTAGAGGACCAAGAGAATCAATATGTTCACCCTCAGGACGATAATAAACTTTCAGTTCATCCTCATCACTCACTTAGTAATGCCAACAGTAGACGACCTTCACTGGAAGTGATAATAAATTCACCACTGTTATCACCGTCATCACGCCTTTCATTTGATACAACTTCCCCTTTACTTTCACCTGCCAGACGTTCATTTGACTCCTATTGTACCTTTGATCACCCTACGTCATCTCGCTCAGATCCTGCTAATTGTAGAAATTGCATAGAGCGAAGGTATTCATTTGAACCAGAAAGCTACTTTTTCAATTCAGCAAGACAATTACTATTACATTCACCGCCAGAAGGAAAGAAAAAGGAATTTAAATCAAACAAGTTTCTGTCTAGCATCAACGCATTATGTCAAAACCTTAAACTCCACAACCACTTTTCTGGTAATCAAAGTAACCAACGTATGAATTACAACACATTTCATCATGATAACCTAGTCACTCGTAAAAAAGGTCCTACTTTTCTAGCGATATCATGTCTTGTTATCTCATTTGCTATTTCATATTTACTTTATGTGTTACTCATGGTTTTATAGTAACAATAAACACACACATTTATTTATTTACATTTTCATCAATTAACTTTTTCACTAAACCTTCTAATTCAAACACATGATCATCCCTGACTCCTGGAGAAATCTCACGTAGTGCCTTTGCAAGATTAAGCAAATATTCCGCATTCCATCCAGATGGACCATATGTTTCATGAATTTGCTTTGCAATTTGGTCTAAAGGTGCAGGTCCAACATAGGCTTCATTGTCTGTTGTTCCAATGTATACCAATGCCTAAGTAAAAAAATGAGCACTTTCTTCTAGTTTATGCTTTTTTATTACATTCTTAACAGCAGGAGTAACGTCATCCTCTAAACTATATACATCTACTGTATGAGCAGTGTATCCATTCTTTTTTTAAATGATGAATAACATCTTTCATATAAAGTATCCTATTTACCTTTTCTCTATGATCTAAATAGGCACGAGTAGCTTCTGCATCGTCTGAAGGTATCTTGAATGCTACGCCCCAGGTTACTTTATCATGTCCTTCCTTTCATAAAACATTTAGTTTTCTTTTTTCTTTTCCCCTTTTTCTTTTTCCTACCACACTCTCGATATTCTTCCATTCATCATAAGGTATTAAGGTAACAACCCTGCCTGGTTTCTCAGGTGTACCTCTGTGATCTTCACTATGCTATTCATTATTAAACCAACTACATCTGAAAAAATAAGTTTAGAAATCTACCTGCCAAAAACGTCGAACATAACCCTTAATGTAACCAATTTGTCTTTTTTAAAAGATGAGTTTAGAAATGTTCAAAGAAAGGAGAATATACATACTTTGATTCATAATGAATCGGAGGCTTCCAAATGAGTGAACCATAGCCAAATACCCAAATGCCTTCTTCATTTTCAGGTTCCTTGGCTGGCTTCTTTTCTTTGAGTAAGGTTTCAACAATATTTTGTTGTGGCGAAGTAGCTGTTACCATGAAAATAATAATTTAGTTAAAAAGAAACAAAAAAAAAAAAAAAAGGAACTCAGAACTCATTTTCTGTATCAAGAAAATAATTAAATTTGAAGTTTGAAATCTATCCTGTAAGAAAGACTCTTAATCCTCTTTGTATTTGAAATTGAAAATGTGAACCATTTTTTTTTTCTTTGCAAGTACATTTTTCAAATGCATTCAAATGACCATACAAGCTCTTGTGAATTCATGTACAAGTGAAAATTTAAGATTAATTAAAAGCGGCTAAATAAAGATTGGCATGAATAAAGATAGTTTGATACCCATTGTACTCATGTTTGTCACAATAATCTTTTTTGATAGAATTCCGGGTAGTTTGTAAATAAATATTAGGTTGAACACTTAAAATAGGAAAAAGAAAACAAAATTGTTACACAACTATGCAGTGAACATTTATCGTTGTGTGGTGACACATTTTTGTTTGATAAAAGAAAAGTTGAACGGGAAAATTATAAACTGATTGGCAGGTGAGCAAAAACAGATGCATTTAGAATAACGATGAATAAACAAATAAGACAATGATGAAAACAAAGATAACGAAAAAGAAAGATATAAGAAATGTTATTAGTGTTTCAGGTTAAAATAATTAATTCTTTTTTGAACTGGACATGTTGTAATCAAAAAGAGAAAAGATACAAATATTAAACAAGTATAATTCACGTAATAATCAAATCTTTGTTGCCTAAAGCATACAAAGCGGGTTTTTTTTTTTTTTTTTTTTTTTTTTTTTTGAATTCAAACAATGGAGTGTACTTAGGATGAAAGTATACAAGATCACTATAAATATGTACGACTGCAGATGTCAATTTATATTAAATAAAGATACTTTTGACCGTGAATTACATGCGTTAATATGCACAGCAATCCTTTTTCTGCGTGAGAGAATCTAATCATAAAAACACCCAGGGCAAATGCTAGTTTAAAAAAAGATTCTATTTCCATCATCCAACCAAGATCTTTCTTTGCCAATAGCATCATCCATCGTTCTAATTTGAAGCTTCCTGAAACAAACATGAAACAGAAAAAAAAAGAAAGGAATTTAACAACTAAAAGAAAAAAGTAAATATGCATTGTTTAAACTATAGTTGCTTATGAGAATAAAAAAAAAAAAAAAAAAAAAAAAAGAAAAAAAAAAAAAAAAACGTATGCTTTTTTCATTCTCTCTAAATTATATTTTATAAAATGTTGGCTCTTCGATTAAGAAAAGAATAGTAAATTTAACTCTATCTTCCAGTTAAAATCATAATTGAATATTCAACTACTATGTTTGATTGAATTTATCACTTTGAAATCAAGAAGCAATAATCATATTTAATTGACAGCACAAGTTGCTGATAGACAAAGAGGTACCTTTGAGGTAACAAGGTGACTTGTTAAAAAATTTCTGCAGAAATTTTTTTATTTAATTGGATATAATATTTTCTGATTTTGAAAGAACAACTATTCGGGTACACATTTTTGGAAATCAATCAAGGGATTAATTTGTCATTTAACTAAGGTTTCTATTAAATTAAGCTTCTTTCTTTCTTTTCCCTTGCAATAAAATATATCAATGTTTAACATATTGAAATTATGCTTACTTGTCTTTTCTTTAAATATTGTATATGGACAGGCAGAAGGTTATTACTTTATATAATTTTACACGAGTTGATACTAACAATCAGTTCTCTATAGATCCATCTTCCCCAGAAACTACTACGAATGAATGTGTACAAGAGGATCTATCAAACTATAATTTAGGACTGAGAATTGGTGCTCTATTCATTATATTGGCAACAAGCGCAATTGGTATGAATAAGAAAATAAAAAAAAAAGGAATAAACTAAATCATTATAATAGGTATCTTTACACCAATTGCATTGCATAAAGTATCCCCTTATACCAAAGGAAGTAGTAGAGACTGGATATTAACCATGGGAAAATTTTGTAAGCAGTGAATGTGCTGTATACATTCAATTGATTCATGTTAAACATGTTTTATAGTTGGCACAGGTGTCATTTTGGCAACTGCCTTTGTTCACATGCTTCCAGAAGCTTTAGAAAATTTCTCTAGCCCCTGCTTAAGTGCTGGTTGGCAGTCTTATTCTGCATTTGCAGGTGTTTTTTGTATGCTGGCTTCCTTTGTTCTTCAGCTAATAGAACTCGCAGCTGTTTCTAACATCGAGAGGCTACGTACCAAAAGAGAATCAAGACAATTATCAGACGATACCGAAAAACAATTAAGTCAGTGCTCACATGATTACAATTTGACAAGCAGTACAGTGAGAACAACAGAAAACCATGAAGGGCATGTTCACAGCGCTGGTTTGTTTGAAGAACCAGAAGCATTCAAACACGTTAGTACCATTATTTTGGAACTTGGTATTGTCATGCATTCAATCATTATCGGCATCACTTTGTCTAATGCAGGCAACGATGAATTTGTTACTCTCTTAATCGCCCTTGTCTTTCACCAAGTAATCATTTATACATCCTTACAACTTTGTTCAAACTTTAATGGATATTTTTATAGTTTTTTGAAGGCGTTGCATTAGGAACGCGAATTAATGACATGGAAATCAAAGGATGGAAAAAGCCTTTGCTGATGGGTGCTCTGTATATCGTTATGACACCAATTGGATGTGCTATTGGTATAGGTATTCACTCCTCCTTCAATCCAAACTCTTCTTCTGCTATTCTAGCTAGTGCAATCCTTGATTCTCTTTCAGCAGGCATCTTACTCTATAATGCCTACATCTCATTAATGAGTCAAGAAATGAACCAAAATGAAGAGTTCCGTAAAGCGTCCTTTAGCAGAAAGCTTGTTTGCTTTATGTCGATGTATTGCGGTGCTGGTCTCATGGCTTTACTAGGAAAGTGGGCATAGATATCACTGTGGAACATTGTTCCTTCCTCTTTCTCATTCTATGTGTTTAGTATATGTATATTTATTAAGTACACAAATTCGTGTATGGCATACCTTTTACCATTAGAAATAACGGCATTTGTAATATTTATTTATCATTTATCATATATTCTAGTAATAAATAACAAAGGAATTACTCTTTTGTTTATTTCAATGCAAGTCTATTTGATAGCAGGTCCCTTAAACAATAAACTCTCAACAAAAAAAAAAAAAAAATCTATATTTGAATTGATCTGCAATGTCTCAGTTAGATTTATAACATGCCTATAAAGCATACCTCTCTGGATCATATTAAGCTTTTTGTTTCAAGTTTCATAATTACGATTGCCATTCGAGTTATTACTATTTGAAAAAAAAAAAAAAAAAAAAAAAGCAACACATAACATATTAAAATAATAAATAAAACAGTGCACATGTTCTTTGTTGATCGCCAACGCTCTTTTTTAAGTATAATAATTATAGATAATATAAAAATGAAAACAAAGTCAACTTAGAAAAAAAATAATGTATGCCTTGAATATATGAAAAGCAAGAGTAAACCTAGGCCCTTATTGAACAATTCATATTTGTGCCTTTATTATAACAAAATGATGAATTCATTCATATTAAAAGAATATGGAAAATTCAGATTTCAGGAATTGCTTATTCAACCCATGAAATTCAAATGACTACAATTGGTTCTAAAGAATGCAGAGAACAAACTACATGCAAATTATAAAATAATTTTTAAGAATCATGCCTGTGAAAACTATAAATATGATTAATTTGGACTCTGGTTCAAGAAATACAAGGTAATTTAAAGAATCTCTTGTTTTTCGTATTCTTTGAATTATAGTTGTATAAATTAAAAACAAGTTTTTGATAAGCAAATCTAGTATTGTATTGTCATGTAGTAAGATGCCATTATATATATATTTTTATTATTATAAACAAGTAATATCTTCAAATAATCAATTCAATAAAATACAAGAATTTTTTAGCTATAATTTTATTCGTCTTCCCTAAGGAACCATACGTATTCCTGTATTGAACATGTGAGCATCGAATAAAAAATATATTTATGCAAATGTACCTTGCTATTGCCTCTAACTTCTTGAACTGCAACATCATGAACAATGGCTTGCAATTGGGCTGGTGTGTAATCACAAAGAATTTTTTTTGATCTGATAGCATTCATAATACCCATTAATGTTTTTGATTTATTCTCCAAAATGACCTGAATTAATTGGGAACGATCCACGTTAGACAGCTTATCAACTTCCTTTTCGTAGAGCAAAGGTTTAGCCTTATCAGCCTCATAAATAGCAACCAGTGGCAGTGAGCTAGTCATATCCTTTGTATCTTCATTTTCTTTAGTTTCAACAAACACATGGTCTTCAAAAATGGGACAACCTTGGGTTGGTTGACCTATTTATGTTGTATTAGCACATAAATAGCACAAATTGATCATTTAATAAACGTACCATCGAGCATGTGAAGTCTAAAATCACTTAGTGGGTGGTTTGCAGGTTCGTTGGTTGACTCAAAAGAGGGCCCAAGGATGATAGGCTTCATTGGGAAATGTTTATTGGTTAAAACTGGCCATTTTGCGGGACGACTGACAACATGCCGCTTTTTTGATGGTGCTGTTTCTATACGAACTCCTTCATTATCTGTAATATATCCATCTGGCACAATCCATCTATCCATAATTGTATCCTCATCTCCTCTTGTTTCCTCCATATGAACTATCTGTTCCTCTAAACCACTTTCCCATCCACTTAAATCCTCGTCTGATGACAATAAGCCGTATATATCATTGGGAGAAGACACCAGGTCATAAACATCATCAGCATCTACATCATGATCCCATTCAGGCTCACTATCAACCTCATAGTTTAACAGGAGCCTGTCCTTTGCAAATGGTCTTCTGCCAGTAACAAGATTACTAGTTTTTGAACAAGTTCCATAATAAGCTGGCCTTACATCTTCATGGAAAGAAAGAAGCTTCATCCTCAATAAATCGAGTTGGTCGGGTCTGTTTTCTTTCAACGACTTTTGTATATCCACATCGAGTTTATACCCTCTTTTCTTTTTAAACTGTGTTGATAGACTATTAAAAAATCGTTGTTTTAAATCAATTGAGTCATCCAAACCGCTATGTAAGAGAGTAGTGAAATTTGTAGCGATAGGTTCGCGTTTTACGCTAACAATAGGTGCCATTGTCATGTAACCTGTCTTCTCAAAGGGGGTAAACAACTCTGGTACCTCAGGTACAAATATCTCACTAGTCATTCTATGTATTGGCTTCAGTCTAGTTTCCCGATTGGTATGTAGTAGTTCTAGTTGCTTCTGATTATCTAAGCTTTGAAAAGTTTTTGTCACATTACTAGAAAACTTGTAATAATATATTAGTTCTCGTTCAAACAACCATACTTTATACTCCCACACACCTGTTTCCTACTATCTCTTTTCTTTGCAGCTGCTTGCTGCAGATCAAAAGGAAAAGTTGTTGTGTCATGCGCTTGCCACCGATAAAAAGAAAACCTCTAGAAAAACCTTTTGAATATACATTCTATCATTAGTTGTCTATGCTTTACTTCTGGTATTGTTGGAGGAGCATCTTCTATTAACAATACAACATCTCCTAAACCGTATCTTTCTTGATAAGCGGTTGCTTTGATTATTTCTTTTATTGACTCTTTAAATGATTCAATGGCTATTTTTTATATATAAGTAATCGTGTCTTTTCTTATGTATTCTGTTTTAACCTTTGTCGTTTTTTTCAAAAGGTGTCAAAATGTCGTTGATTCGAGTTGCAAGCGTTTCTAAAGATTCGTCACTTTTTGAAAATGAGATCATGATAATACCGTTTTTATATCCATTTACCTCTCATGTGCCAATACAGCAATTAGATCAAAGTATTCATGTGGTATATCTTGTGTGGTTACAGTGGAGTTTTGACTTTCAAAATAAGCTCTCCATTTTCTAAATTTCATTATAGCTTGAAATTAAGCACAGTAAGCAATAAGAGAATACTTGTATAACTTTAATTACCTTGAGTTACTGAAAGGTGGTTCTCTGTCTTTATTCTCTCTTGTTGAAACGTTATGTTTTCAGTTTTAAGTGTAAAGATTTCCTTTTTAAGCCGCTGTTGAGATTTCTCATCAAATGTGCCTTCTCTCTTTTTTTTTTAATACCTCGATCGCGTCAAGTGGTTTAACCATGTTGTAATAATTGAAGAGAGAATATTTATTTGAATTAGTGTGGAAAGCTAAATAACAGTTCTATTTTCAAGCTCGCTTTATAATCTTGGTAACGGCAAGTCACACAAAGCCCTCAAAGAATAAATAGAAAGCTTATCTCTATGCATCTGGTAAATTTTGTCTGTTCTGAAAAAATAAATGACGATTACCTAAGAATGAATGGCTCTATCTGAGAAATACTTGGTTGTTTACTAGCAGATAATTGTCGCTTTTGAAGATTTTACTTTGTCTTTTTGGGCCAAGTCAAATTGGTGTTGTTGAGGGATTATTGTCGGCTATGATGTAAAAGTTTTATTTCTTTCCTTTCGCTCTAACAATTGAATAACATGACAAAATATACATTTTTTTTATGAAAACGGACACAATAATGTCTACAATAAGGATGGAGAGAGAAACTTCGATCCGATGGAAGGTGTGTTAACCGAAATCAGTGATCCAAACGTAGTACTTGAAATCATAACGAGCCAAAAGTCCTATTTGAGTCTCAAACCAGCAGAGAAAGAAACTATTGCAAAATATTCAACAAAAAAGGCTATAGAAGTGGTCAAGAAAGCAGCGTCTACAAAAACTACAACGATTAAGCCAGGGAGATATTTATTAATCGAATAATCGAGGGTCCTACGGAAAGAGGAAAAGTGATATTGCATGCAAAGGACCTTGGAATTAATCCCCGTACTGCTATGCGCTGGTGGAAACACCATCAAGAAACTGGGAAGGTAGTTTATAAAAAGCTGCAAAGAAATCCCGGCCGACTCAGCTCACTGACTCCTGAGCATGAGCAGCACATTCAACAAATAGTAGAAAAAGACTCACAACTTTGTGCTGATGATATTATTGTTTCTCGAAATCGCAGTTTGAGGACTCGAAGATTTCAAAGTCTCAAATGAACCACCACTTGAGAAACAACATGCTCATTTCAATAAAGAAGCCAACCTTCGATCCTATAATAAGAAACTCTGACAATAACCTGCAAACGAAATACGAGTGATTCATGAAGTAGAAAAACTCGGATTTGGGTTACGCTAAGAACTGCGTTTTTATTGATGAGGCTACATTAAAACAAGAGCATCAGTAGTTATAAAATGTAATAGGAGTCACACGTCTAAGAGCGGAGTGAACCAAAAGAAACAGAGTGTAAACGATCGAGCATGCTATTCGAGATCGAGTCTGTCCTTTTTAAAGGTGTCAAACTGTGACATAGCACTAGTTGCAACTGCGATTTGTGATGGATATTGTTTCGCAAGCAAGGACATGAGCTGTATGGGCGATTCAAATATGCTGATCATGTCCAGAAGGACATTGTCTACTCTCCGCACTTTAGAATAAGTAACTTTGTTTTGTTGGCTGCTTTGAATGTTGTATTCGAAAGTGGCATGCATGAGCGATGGTCGTTTCCTGGCCACTACTTGGGAACAGGGCATGTTTATTAATTTAGTAGGAGTCTCTGGTTCCTGTGGTCGATGCGTAACAACGTTGAATGACTGGTTAGATATTTTATCGGAAAGAGCCATGATCCATTAAAAAAGAAAAGAAAGAAAAAGGAGAAGCGACGTGCCAGTATCTTTTTGTAACTCGCGATTGCTCAAAATCGCTGGACAAACAATTCGCCGATTCGTACGTCTATCTCAAGCTGCAAACTTACAGTTCTTTTAATTGACTTCCAAATTGTGTCACTTAATTTGAAAAAAGATTTCAGGTGCTTTTAAAGAAAATTATTTATTGTGAACCACTTTCAGGCGAACTAATTACTGATTGCCTTGCGAAGCCTTTTCCATGCCTGTTATATGTCAAGCGGAAGACTTTTGGACAAATTATATCAGAAAGCAAAGTTTGTTGGCTGTTGCTGTCTATATTTTGTTCGTGTTGATGCTTGAGTTGTTGCAATAAACCACAAGTCTTTGCCAAAGAAGTCTATGTGATTTTTTGGGATCAGTATCATTAGTTGTAATTGATTGACAAAAACAATACCTTCACAAGGTAAAAAAAATCTAATAAAGAAGGCAACATTTGTTCGACATGGCTTCTATCTTCCACAACTACTATTTTATCTTCTCTATTAAATTTATATGTGCCATTGCTAACATACTGAATTGACCACAAGCGAAGATACTCGTCTGTATTCAAAGATTAGTTTCTTTCGTTTTTCTTCTTTTACAGAGTGCATCTGCTTACCGCTAGCTTGTACAAAGTATAGCTTAAGCTTTTTAAACAATTCAACTGAGGCATAGTCGAACCTGTCAGCGACAGTTTTCATCATCGCGAGCAGGGCAAACATTCCTTTGATATTATCGAAAGAAATCTTCCTCTCGTCTTTGCTTTGGAAGCTGCCAGCTGTTTCCAACAATAATACTTCTAGATCATACAACTCGTGAAGTCGAATGACTCCGTCAGCATTGTACGTTTTTCTCTTATCAACTTTTGAGTCCATGATTGTCAGTTGTTCAATCATGGCTTGCAATGGCTCTTCGCCAGGGATAAAGTATGGCCCCAATGGTGTTGCTTCTTGAAGAAATGTGGCTGTAGCCAGAAGACATGGATGTGCTAAGCTATGATTGAATACAGCCTCGGAGTAAGTCATGGGAGGTAGTTTTTTATTGACGTTGAGCCTAGTAGCTTGATATAAGTATTAATTTTGGAGATAAGGGATTGTCTTACGTACATAGCCGTAAATATCTTCTTGATGAACCTGCATTCAGGCTTATGCTCCTTCAAGTTAATTGTGTCTTCTATATTTTCTTCCAAGCTTGTGGATGCCTACAAAATCAAGTGTTCAGTTTTAAATTTTCTAAGTTTCGCTTGATAATGGTTCTGTACGTTTATTGTTAAGGAGTCAATAAAACCCTTCAGTTCGTTGTTGATATTGCTCATGGAGGGCCTTGTTTGCAACTTATGGGCAAAACGTAGTACCCCGTTTTTCTCTGGACTGTAAAGTTACATGTCAGTGTTGAAAGCAATCTTGGATTCTTGCTTTAATTTACCTATACTTGTGCAGGTTCCTGTTTGACTCTGCATCGTCAAGGAACGACTTCCAAGTCTGATAAAAAGATGAATCGCATTCTTCTTCAATATCACGAGTCTGCAGCATCACATTATTAGAGTGGATAAATAATGTCTATACAAATTTTCTTACTTTTTGCTTTTTTTTGGCAGGTTCTTGATTATTATTTATTATAAAATCACCTTGCACCGTGTTTACATTGTAGTAACTTGCTACTTTGTTTATCTATCGTACGCTCCACAACAAGTTGCCTTGTCGATCCAACTTGTATACGCCTTCCAAAATCTGTCTCATTTGCTCTGGACATGAAGAAACACCTTCACACTTTCTCTTTGAATGTTGTCAAAAGCTTGCTGTTTGGTCTTCTCTTTGGGACTCACAGTTTGAATTGCCTTTCTCGACGTATTCCTTACGCCGTGCAATTTTTCTTCTTGAAATTCCCAAATGTCGTTCCAGTGCTTCCACCGTACCCTCTATTTTCTTCGGAACTCTCTTATTGACTTTATGGCGTAATCAATGGTCCTTCATTTTTGATGGCCGTCCTTTTCTGTCTATTGTAGTCATTGCGTCAGCTAAACAGTTACTGTTTATTTCTCTTCAAGAATCTTTGCTTTCCAACAAAGTCTCTCCTTTGCCTCTTCCTCACGTACAACTGCCGTAACTTTCGCCTCAGGGATCTTTGCCATGGTGTTCGTGTTTCTCACATTACTTACAACAAAAGCAAACATAAAACACAAAACCCCACAAAATTTAAAATTTTATAAAAAGCCAAAAATATTTTCCGTGTATTTTATTGGCCACTTAATAAAACCCGAGCTTCTGCTGCATATGTAAAAAAACTTTCTGAATGTCCGGTCAGACGCTGGATTTTCGCAAAAATATCAGGTATTTATTTTTTAGTGATTTAAAACTGGCTTTATGATTGAAACATTCAGACATTGTGTTATATCGTAAAAATAAAGAAGACTATGTAGTTCAACGAGACTTAAAAAAGTTATATTTTTATTTAATATTATTGTATCTGGTATTTATATTATTTTCATGAAGATTCAATTAAGTCCTTTTCAAGATACTTTAATTAATTATAGCTGTAGATCTAGTAAGAATAAATTTTAGTATGAAGATCTGTTCCTGGTTATGCAAGTGAACTGTTCACAATTATTTAAGTAGATCTATTTTCATTTATATCCCATTGCATCAGGAGCTATATTAAAACAAATTGTATTGAGTTAAAGGAGTGGAATTGGTTATTACTAAACAATAGAGAAAAGAAGGAAATAACTTTTTGTAAAGCATTCCCTACTCTGATTTCTTATAAATTGAATATGAATCATGTTCAAAATATGTCGAGATACGACAGACATGTTAGAAAAATTGAAAAATAAACTTGTTTAATGCAAACATGTATGAAAGAAAAGGTAGGCTCGACAGCTTTTATATTCTAGCTACGCGCAGCAAATAATCACGCAAATTCGTTACAACAGGTACTGCTGTTTTTACTACATGTACTCAATATCTAATGATCATTATAGATTGGTACTGCTTCTTTTTTACTTGTTGGCATAAGCTTAGCTAGTTTTTTTTCCTGGTCTATTTAAAGCAAGGTATCATTAATTTTACTATATATACACGATAGCTAATAGTTATTATAGATGAATGCTACTTTGATTTGACCTCTTTCTAGCTCTTTCCTGTCTTTACTTTGGTTCTTGAGTACTGATGACTTTTCTCTTGCTTTGAATGCCTAAGTCCTTGAGTCCTTGAGTCCTTGTGTCTTCGCATCCTTGAATCTTTGAGCTTAGCTTTTTTATTCTTTTTTTTCTTTTTTTTTTTTGAAAGCTTTTTGAGTTCCACAAGATTAATTGGTGTGTTTTCAGACTAGATGCTGCTACTTTGGTGACACTAGGTAAGTCAATCACACTTTTATAACGCTGCAAGCAAAGAAATACTATATTTTGTTATTATTATTTTTTTAAATAAAAAAAAGGTGTTATTTTTTATAAAACAAATCCCAATTTTTTTGTATATATAAAGCAGTATGGGTGGTCGATAAGGAAGTATATAAAGCCATATGAATGGTCAATAAAAACAGTATATAAGGAATATGAGTGATTTATAAAAGAGCGAAAAGACGAATAAAGCGACGTTTTAAAAAGTATGATTGATTACCAAATTATTCCTGGCGTAGAATAGACTATGAAAAGTAGCTAACAAGAGAGATATCTTCGCACAATGACAACTAGGTCTGTTTAAATCTGCCTAGAACTGGGAATCGTCTCTTTCGTCAATGTCGATACCCTATAGAAACTCAGAATTTATGATAAAATTTCAGGTCCGGAAAGGATGCCGATATTGACGTAGGCCAAAATACCCATTCTACCCCAGATTTTAACATAGCTGAACATAAGAGCACATAGCTAAATAGTAATGGTATGCAGAGTTTGCAGTGATACATAGAGGAAACCTATAAATCGGCAAATTATATACCCTCCGATTTTGGGCATTTTCCGAGTTACAAAAACGTTCTGACACGTAATTTCTTTTCCTACTTTTCTTTTATCTTTTTAATGAATTGCTGTAATGACTGGCTATCTTGTCTATATTTCTCTCAACAGAATATATGATGACTACCGCCGGCGTGTTGTTCTATAGAGGCTTTATATTTTCCTTGTAAAGTATGGATGAAGGAGCAACATTAAGGTGCCAGACCGCTCGACTAACCTTGCATTCCCTTGTCTCATGGGTTTGGACAATGTTTGAGTACTATAATGGCCTTTTCAACCAAGGTCTGTGCCGGCAGGTTGGCTAGACGGAATTACCCCATAGTAGCAAGCCTTCAAGTCTTGAAAAGGTATTCAAAAGGGGAGAATATATAACATAACTAATCAAATTGTGATTGATTGCGAGACCAAAAAAAGGATTAAGCAAGCAAATTGATAGTAGGTTAAATTTGGAATCATGAAATTATTTTACTACAGTAAAATAAAACCAGCTTGCCATTTCAAGAGATAAATAAGCAATATTTGGCTTTGGAGTCTGATACAAGAGGATCCTTATCAAATGCAAGAACTTTTGTAAATTGGATGATACGAATTGTAAGCCAATAAAAAGATTTATCTATAGCAACGGGCTTGTTACTTCTGGTGTTAAGTGAAGTTAATGGACGAAATGAATGTAGATGTCCCCATTCAGGATCTTCTTTGAGTCTTTTTGCTCACTTCTGTGCTGTACGCTCAGCAATTCCAGCGTGTCTAGCATATGATGCAGCACTCATGAGCTTCATTCGAAGACAATAGAGATTTTTGATCGTTTAAATAAGCATTGTATTTTCTGGAAAACTCCTTACACTTTACAGTAACGTTTTTTTATATATATATATATATCTTTCATTACCGTATCGAGTTGCGGTCCTACAGAGCCAAGATCGTACGTTATCCGTGTCTTGGTATCGTGTTAAAGTTATGAACACTTCAATATTAAATGGATCGCATCTTTCTTTCCAATCTATAACCTCAGCTCCACTTTCAACTAAAATCTCGCCTTGACAATCTTTATAAAAGAATTTATTACTCATTTCGTGTTTTCAAAATGGTTTAAAGAGCAAACAACAAATGATCCACCACTTAAAAGCAACTTACTCCCTCAATTGAGTATCATAAAACTGTCCATTGGATAGACAAATTTCTGCCCTTTGGGAATATCAAAAATTGTCAATTGGGATTTCAAAACCGCCCCACAGTTCAAAAAAGCGTCATTTATTCTACAAAAAAAAAAAAAAGAAACGGGGGCAAAGTCCCCTAGCGAAGTAGTCAAGTTCTTTCTGCTGGATTAGTCTTTCGTCTGGTAGTGCTAGTTCCAATCTCCATGGTCGTTTTCTCTTTGTTTGTTCGTGGGTTTAAGCCCTGTTATTAAAAAATGTACCGTACCAAAATAAAAAAAAAGCGTTTCTTATGATGACCAGCTAAAATGCAGCAGCCGAATAAAATCCTCATACGCAAGAAAAAAAGGGTTGGAGGTACTGTACTATATTATGTGTCGTCTTATATTTTCCGCTTTCATGTAACTACAGTTTGTAAACACAGTTCTGACATTAATGCTATTCATACAAATACAAAATTTGCAATGTAGTATAAGCCTGTCATAAATTTGTCACTGCGTATGTTAATATTCATATTTTACTTATAAGCTTCTTTTGCGAGCTTCAAGTTTAAAATGAGACTATGCTTTAGTATTTGTATTGACAGTTTAGGGCTGCTTTGAGTTTTCCTCTTTTTTCTTTTTTTTTGTGTTCGACAGAGTTTAGAAAATATCTGGCAAAATAGCAGTAATACCTTTATCCAGGAGCCAGTATATTTGACTATGTAAAAATATCTTCATCAAAATTTTTAAAAAAAAACAGAGCATTTTTATTGATTTTTTAATAGAAAAAGGTAGGCGTCAGTCAACGGAAGTACTTTTATGATCGGCAAATGCTTACTTAAACCAATGGACCTCATTAAAATATAGCTCGTTCCTTGTGTCACGGATGAAGCGAGTATAAACATGAGCCAATAGAAACTGTCACTGCGCTTTAATTTTATGTCTTTGTTACACGTTCAAATCCTTTTCATTCGAATAAAAGGTAATTAGCCTATAAAAGCAAAAGGCCTGACATTTAATTTACACCTTTTCTTTTATTATTTCTTGGCTTGTTATTAAATGTCACCATACCCTTTAAATTTTACTTCTAATATAACGATCAATGAAATATGTTTTACTGATACCTGTATCGAGACCGCCTCTAGTATTCTATCGTCTATCAATATGAATATTGATCCATGTTCAGATTTTTATCAATATGCTTGTAATACCAACATAAATATGCCAAAATGATTGTGCTAACCGAATTTCTTTTTTGAATTAAAAAAGGTGGGAGTTGGATACAAAATGCCATTATACCAGAGGATTTAATAGGTAAATATATAAATAATTGGTGGTCTTCCTTCATAGAAACTGTATTCATTGTTGATAGAATATGGAGTCTTGGATGCTGAAGCTTATAAAAATAAAGAAAAGCTACGGGCAATTTTTGATGGAAGCTATGAAGATTTACTAAGTGCAACAATATCACCAAAAAGCTATCAAGTAGATGATAAAAATAATAGAAAAATTGACAAGAAAAACTTTAATCTTTTAAAAGACTATTACACAGCTTGCGTAGATGTGCAGACATATGAAAGCGACATATTATTACCATTTTTGATGGATCTGAAAGTTTTACAAGACGAAACTAAGAATCAGATCAAGCGGAAAGACACTTTTCAAATAACGCCTATTTTGATGGATATTCTAAGCTCCCCTCAATATTCCTTAGATGGGATGGTTGTTGATGTTGGCGGCTTGTTTTCTCTTGAGATATATTCTAATAATATAGACACCAGCAGGAAATTTTTTCTACTCACTCCGCCTAAAGATAATAAAGAATATGAGTACAAGACAATGATGGATTTAGCATCATCAGTCCTTGGCTCAAAAAATTATACCGAAAGAGACCAAAATAGAATCAAATTGATGGAAGAAATAGGCATGGAAACTCTTTCAAATCCAGAACTATATGCTATGGTGGACAGCACAGTTTCTTTACAAGAGAGACTAGTAGAATTGGCTGGATCCATGTAATATAAATGCCCTTTTCTGGCCCAGTAAATAAACACTCAGCTAACCATTTCTATAGTTCTGATTATGATAGGCACACTTATACAGTCAGTGAAGCTAAGGACGAATTCGCATTTGTAGATTGGACAAGTATCCTTGCTTCTAGTATACCTCAAATCAAAGATACATCCAACATATCAATTCAAGTATACAATATTGAATATTTTAAAGAGCTTAGTTACTATGCAACTATTGATGATCCCACGAGGCCAATACATAAAGATGCCATTGCAAATCACTTCATGATTTACAAGATTGCTACAGAAGCATCAAAACTTGACTCTGAGCTTCGCCAGATTATACCAGACTCTACTTTTCAAACAAGATCTAGTATATGTATAGAAAAAGTCTTGGAGCGATTTGGCTTAGCTGCCGGTAGGTTTTATTCCATGGTCACGTTTGGTGGTGAGTCAGATAAAGCAAGATTGGAAGCTATGGCAACAAATATAAAACGTGCATTGATTAAGCGAATTCAAAACGCAGATTGGTTGGATGTTTCAACTAAAAATTCGGCTACTAAGAAGGTTAGTTAGCATTGATTTTAACACAGTACTTTTTTTTTCCCTTAAAGGTCTAAATTAAGCATTTAGTTGCGTATGATGCAAACATCAATTGGTTATAGTACGTTTTCTCCTGACGAACGTTCTCCTCAAGATATTCGTCAGTTTATGCATGGGCTAGAAACAGATTTTGATACCTTTTACGAAACTGACCGGGCTACAACGCGATGGAGACTACAAACTTATTGGGATACTTTAGGTGAACGATTGAATTCAACGTCGTGGATGGGTATCATAACACCGCAAACAGTTAACGCATTTAACTTACTCTCTAAAAACAGCGTGAGTATAGATATCTTGCAATCATTTGTTCTTTTTTGAAACAACTTTTTTTAGATATTTGTTAGTGCTAGCTTTGTTCAAAAACCAAACTATGACAGAAATTACCCAGACTACTTTAATTATGCTGGAATTGGTCAGAGTATAGGCCATGAATATTCTGTAAGTTACCAACAAAAAATGTTGCTTGCTGCATTTTCTCTTATTGCTCTTAATACATGAAAAGCATGGTTTTGATGATTTAGGATCACAGTATGATGAACATGGGGAGAAAAGGGATTGGTGGTCTATTGATACCAAAGCCAAATATGCCAAAAAAGCAAAGTGCTTTGTTGATGAATACTCTAAAGCTTCTATTACTGATAAACGAGGAAAAAGTTATTTTGTAGATGGAAAGGTAAAAAGTGAAACAAAAAGGGTTAAAGAAAAAAAAAGCTAATATCTTTCAAGTTAACACTTGGTGAAAGTATTGCTGACCATGAAGGTTTGACCGCTGCTTATTATGCGTATCTTACTTCAAAGACAAAAGGAAAAGGCTACAACCCTATTTTGCCAGGATTACATAATTTTTCTGCAGAATCATTATTCTTTATTAACGCTGCTCGTTCTTTTTGTTCAAAGACAACCGCCGAGGCAGAAAATGACTCGGTAATGTTTTTTAGTCTTTCAAAAAACATTTCTAATTGCATTTATTTTGTAGCTTTATGACGAACATGCTCCTGATGCTATTCGAGTAAACGTATTATTTCGAAATAGTATAGAGTTTGCAAAAGTATTTAATTGCCCCATTGGCAGTAAAATGCATCCCAGTGAAGAAAAGTGTCAAATATGGTAAGAATAAAGATCAATTTTTTTTTTCTTGCTCGAATTAAGATCGCCTTGATTTTTCTATCAAAAACCGAAAATTTCTTATTTAATGCTCCCATTTTATCTTCATTATCAAAGTTAATTTCAATATACTAATGAGATCTACTGATTATTCTTTCTTTGTGGCTGATGTCTTTATAGAACTAGTCTCTGAGGATAAGGAAAAAACTAATATTTTTAAAATTTAGACTCTTCAGTTTTGGAGCAACTATAACAATGGAGTGTATATCAATAGCTTGGATAAAAATTACTTGATACCCTGTGGTAACATGATTGTTATTATCTAGCTTGTTGATAAATGAGACACTCCATTTTTTATTTTAGTTATTTATTCTCGTACTCCTCATGAAAAGAATGAGCAATTAAAGCTTTTGATGACATAGTTATTCAAGAAATATGAAAGTATATTGGAAATAGAACTCCATCACATAGTGGCTGCTGAATAGTTTAATTTCTGAGGATATGTTATTTTTATTAGGGGAAAATTAAAAAATACAAAGCTCTTACCCTTCAAATCCTAACTTGCAAGCAAGGTCACTACTTGCGTCTTGTTTAGAGTAATATAAAACCCATTTGTAATCACTACCATGTTTATGGTTATACAAGAGTATATTATATAGTTTTGTATCAGAGAAGAAAAACTTGCTTTATTTATAAAAGTACTGAACACTTGAAAGCCCAATGTCCTGATGTCCTTTGGAATCGTAAGAGGAAATAAGCTGCAAGTTATCGCTCTAGAGAGGTGAGGATTAATATGGAGCATATGAATACTGAATAAGAAGTAATCATATTTAATAGTCCTCATAAAATGGATATGGGGGTATTAGAAAAGATATTAACGAATTACACAATGCATCTACAGTAGAAGGTAAAAATGAATTCAGGAGTCTATTTCTACTTTATACTAAGTAGATGAAGAGAATAGAACCAGTAGTAATTTACCTACATAAAACGATGAAAATTTAAGTAAAAAAAAAAACGTTGACAGAAAAAAATATATATAAACGATTACTATATTCAATTGTCCCCTTTAATAGTCTTTCTATCAATATACAAAAACATAATATCTCAGAGGCATTTATATTTACTTCGGCTGTGGCAAGATGCAAGAAAAAGCAAGCCTTTTCCGACAACAGAGAAGCAGAAGAAAATGCAGCGCTTAATGACGAGTATGATAAATAAAATCTGAGCTAGGAAGACCATCGCAGCCTTCCATTGACCTCAATTCATAATTACTATGACCAATCGATATAATAATGTAATAAATATGAAGGTAGGCTCAGCTAATTGCAAAATAGTTTGCAAAAGCAATAATATAAAACAAATTGATAAACTTATTCAATGACTAAGGCAACAAAATCTAATTATATTACTATACCAAGAAGCAAACATATTTATTCATTCGATAAAATAACTCGATCACTAAACATAAAATTTCAAGCTGAACAGATACTATGGATCATGTACTGTGGAATCATTGCAACATGGAACTGATGTAACAATCTGGCAATTAAAGGTTTCTACTTGTAAAGTTCATTAGGTCAGACAAGTTTATACAACCAATTTTATATTTAATTTCTATGCTTCAGCTGACAGAAACTTCTTTTTTCGAACGTCATCCATAATTTGAGCTCCATGGATAGTTCAGATATGGAAGAATACTCTCGAATCCTTCTAGCTAAGTCCAGTCTATGCTCATTAGCTCTACCTTATGATGCTCTCTTGTCTAGTTCTCTTCCGCTTCTTCAATCTTGCTACACATTCCAATAATTTAAGTTGTCCACCACCCCTCTATTTTGCAGCTTGCCCTCTCCTCTCAAGTCGATGGTCTCTGCCGAACTTCGCAGGTACAAATCGGCCTATCTGTATAGTAAACCTACATCAATTCTAACTGGTCAATACCCTCATCTTCTCTCTTTTACCATTCTACCTTGAGGATTGACTTCATCCTCTGGCTTTCTATGTCCCAGTCTAAATGTAGCAGATGAATCGGCTGGAGATTTGGTTGGCTATCTGGTGACAAACCAAAATCTTGTTCTAAGTATCTTTATTACTCTCCTATCTAGCAGCACGTCGTTCAATATCTTGATATACACAATCGAATACCAATCTTATTTTCTGTTGATCCCCTTATTATTCCTTCTGAATTTGCTACTCATCAGCAAGTAGCATTCTTTCAATTCAATTCCCCTTGATTTCTCCATCGCTCTCTATATGCTTGATCCTTTCGAATTCGACGTCCTACATCACTAAACGCTGTCCCTGTCCCATCCATTTCCCCCCAGAAAACGATTCTTAAATTGGTTGCCTCAAAACTGAAGCTGAAGCCTACAATCTGTCTTCTCCTCTTTATGCATTCTTTTTCTTTTTCTTCTTTTACCCTTGATCCTGATGGGTGTTTTTGATTCCCTTGTGCTCCTTTTGATATGGCTCGGACGTTTAAGGTGTATTGAAGGCACCGCTTATTAAATTCTTTTTTATTATAATTTAAATTTATCTTTAATCGTATATATAAGATACATGTATATACATATGTATATGTGTATATACGAAAGGAGTATAAGAGAGGATATGTGTATGTGTATAATATAGTTTCGATTAGGAAGGTAAGTCAGCTTCTTTTAGGCAATTATTAATTCAATGACTTCACTTGCCAACTTAGCGTTTTGCAGTACATTGGTTGATGATGCCCCAAAGGTAGGGTCTGCCAAAGCTGAGAAGCCAGCCTTATCCAACAAAGATTTTTGACTAGGAAGCTGTTTTCTGGACGTATCACTAAAGCTTGGGTCTGAACATGCTGTCAAAAGTATGGATTTAACTGATTCAATAACTAGTTGATTTGTACAGTTTAGTACTGCCTGATTCATTTTGGGAAGAAGTGAATCATATCTAATACATAAAGTTCAATACTATAGTTATCTAAGCTATAATAGATCTTACACAGTAGAAAATATAACAGGCATTGAGCTAGCAGCCTCAGCCAAGAGTCCGTACAGGAAAGCCTTCTCATTCACGTTATCAGTCGTATGCATTTGGGTGACGAGCATGGATACAAATAACAATGCAGTCGTTTCGTCTGTAACATCCAGTTTTTCAAAGATACACATACATCTATTTGCGTAATTGTCAAAATTATCATCATCATCATCATCGTCTAGGTCTAAATCAGAATTGAGCAAGCCAGAAAGTCTCAAGATTTCCTTCAGTTTTTCGTTTTTAATCGCAAGCGGTAGTATTCCAGCAAGATATCCTAACTGATGCGAACTGACCATGCTTATGTCATCTGTATGTTTGCATTCAATATCCAAGAATGTAGTTAATCCTTGAAAGATAATCTCTTTTCCATTGTTGTAACGCAATCCTTTGAGGAAAATACTTGCAATTGCAAATGAAAAATGTGCATCAAAATTGACACCACACAAATGGTCGAGTTGTCTAGCTACATTTGCCATTGGTTCACGAGCTGCAAGCAGGATATCAACAATAGATTCACCAGTAAAATAGCCTGCGGAATCAATGGCACGCAACACAGAAAGTAAGAGCTCTATAGCCATAGAAAATATAGGCCCATTATTTATCTCGACAAGAGCAACAGCAACCCAAAACAAAGAAAGTAAGTATCTTGAGTCTGGTGGCAGACTTTCAACAATATTCTTGAGACACATCATTATACTAAGAACTAGATTTGGATCTGATTCATTAAAGATGGCCAAAGCTCCTCGCAGGGCTACTAGAATTTGGTATAATAGGTCATCATCCATTTCCTCTCGTCCTAAACAGCCCAGCACAACAAAAGCCTGCGGTTGAATAGCTGGATTAAATTGGAAAGCGGTACTTGCTACCAAACTCATCCATCGTGCACGCCAAGCATTAGCCATATCTATTTTTTTTATAAATGCAAAGTTAAAACTCGATTATTATTTTTTTACCAAATTAACTTACCAGCAGAGGGAGCACTGTACGATAAAACTTCGAATAGGGTGTTGACGATAGTTTCCAGTGCATGAAGCGATATAGGCTCAGCTATATCTGTTAGTGTTTCCTGTGTAATCGTGAATGCGCTTACGTGAGGCTTAAATAAGCCAAACAAAAGTCTAAATTTGGTATCAGAAACTTCACTAAGAACAAGCTGAAGCTTCTTTAAGTTTGCTTCTTGAAGGGGCATGCATGTACATAATGACTGAATAATATTTACAACAAGTCCATGAACAGAAGCCCTGATGAGGGTTGGGCCAGCACCAACAACTAAAGATACAATGTGAAATATTTCGGGTACATAGCTTTTGACGGGTCCACGATTATTGAATGAAAGCATCAAAACTAATCGAAGAAGGGCAGCTATCTCATTCCATGTCCAATGGTCTGTCAATGTTCTTGTTGGTTTGAATGACGTTTTTTGCAAAACTTTTCGTAATCTAGAAACCACTTTTCCTCGGACGGCAATGTTTGAAAGCGTCACGAACGTATCAGCCATTGCTTCAGCTTGCTGTGAACCAACCCCGTGCTCAATTGAAAATTGGATAAATGATTCAAGCACTAAATTGAGTATATCATCAATTTGTCCTATCGTCTTCCATATCTTAGCTTGAATAAGCTTATACATCTATTAGGTAACAGGTAGCATGTTAAAAATTTGTAATAAGTAAAATAGAATAATACTTACATCAGTGCGAGCTATAGTTAAATCAATTAAATTACGGAGCACTTCTTTTGTTTTAGAATTTTCTTGGTCATTATCTGCTTTGCTACTATGGCAAAATTTTGATAGGTTAGGCAACCAAGGCATCATATAATCCAGACATAAATATCTTAAAGGTTCGCTTGATTTTTGGAAGCCAATAAAACATTCACTTAAGAACTCCAGTGTCAAATTAGGTTGGCTTTTCGCAACTTTCTCACTAATAGCTACAACAAATGCCGTGCTATTTGCAGGTAAGCAAAGATCTAGAATAACAATTAGATTTCTTACTGTCTTTCTTTTGTGTGTCATTTGTGCCATAATACCTTTTGCATCCAGTAATTGATTACTGAGATCAAAATGAAATGTAATACTCAAAGCATATAATAAATTATATGCAGTAAGTCTTAGATTTGGATCATCACTACCAACATTCAATAGTGCCATATTTAGCAATCTTCCTGGTACATCATTTGGTCGAATGCTTCTTTCGGATATATTGTTGGGTCTCGTCATCTCCAATCGTCTTTTATTGTGACGAATATGCTATATGAAAAAGAGCGTTGGTATTAATTATTTTATAAGCTTTAACTCGATTATGCTTACATTCACAATGGCATCTCGTTTCATCGATGTAAATACATGCTGAGTTTTACCTTTATACTTGAAATGAAACTCGTTTACAATTTCTTGATTCCTAGTATTCGGTACAATGGTAATATCTTCAATATCCGAAATCATGTAGACATCGTTGAGAATAGTAGTAACATTATAGAGAAATTCTTGCTTGCGAACAGTCATGACTTGCATATATTCGGCGCTCACTTTGATTGTAACAGGAACGTTAACCTTATTTTGCGCTACTCTACCAGCAGGATGAAAAACGTGGCTTTGATCTGTATCCAAGGAAGCTAAAATGAAAGAGGTTTGCCAATGCTTTTTATCATAATTTTTTCGCCTTACTTGTTGATTTTGGTAAACGAAGTTCATTTGGATTAATGTATTCATACATTTCAGCCAATGTAACAGCAAAACTAAAGCGTTTGGCCAGCTTGTGTGTAATAGGCCGAGGGAACTTCTTTACAGCTTTTCGCATGTCAGAGTTGGGATTATATATGATAATGTTTGCTATATTATCATATACATCAAAAGGCAACAGTTGAACGAGCTGGATAATATACTGATTAGAAATCTCGTTTGCTTGAGTAAACAGGGTCATATCAAAAACTATTTCAATGCTTCGATTAGATGCACGTTCCAGTGTCTATTGCCAAAAAAAAAAAAGATAAGCTTTAGCATATTTGCTGATAAAAAAAGACATACAAGTTCATCGTAATAATTACCTGTAATACATGATAAACTAGCAGTTCAAAGTCGATAGAATCAGCGATCACATTACGAGCAATATAATAAAATACAGGTCGATTCAATTTGGAAACTCCACCTTCATAGAAAATGTTTTTAGAAATAATTAAATCCACACTTCTATGACTATTGCGACGCATGAAATCAGCATAGAGTTGATTGGCTGCTGCAAATGCATAGCTTTTGAGTCCACCAAACTCTGATTTGGATATCTCTGTTGGTCGTCCTAACTGGGCTATAAGATTTGACATTTTATCAAATTGTTGTTTAATCTTAGTAGCTGTTTCTGGGTCAACGTGCTGACGCATACGTCGGGTTGCAAGCTCTCTTGAAACTCGTTCCATATTATCAAACAAGACCCGGTGAAGACAATTGTAATCTTTCTGTTCCATTGGTCGAATTTCTGGTCGTACATCTTCTACTATCTTACTTCCATTCTCTAATACGGTTGTGGTTGGTGGTGGGACTTCTGATATTTCTCTTAAAAAGCTTGTGACCTTGTAGATATTGCTCGTCAAAAAGTCATTGAGAACAATCATATATGTTTCCTTTGCGCCAAACAGGACATTATTAGCCAAATTTTGAATAACCTTTGTTGCAATCAGATGACCACGCTTCATTTCCCGAGATACTACAGTATTTGGTTTTATTAGACCTTCTGATTCAGGAGAAACAATTGCAGGACAAAAGAAGCGCAAGAAGATGAATGCACCAACAGCAGTATATTTCGCTTCAGGATAACGTTCTCGTACAGACGTAAGAATACAATGGCAAACTTCACGAAAAGCTCTGGATTTATAAATGCGTTAGCTACAAATAATTCGTCGTCCTCCCCTCCACTCCTTTTTTTTTATATACCTTGGTGCCTCATCTGCAGAATCACATATGGCATTTAAAAACATTTCTGTAGCACTTACAACGTTCTGTTTGTTCCTTGCTACATCTTCCCCACTACCTACTTTAGATTGATCCAGTTCAAATGTTCTTTCTTCTGGAGACTTTTCTGCCAATTTTATAAAAACAGGTTGAAGAACGGATTTGACATAGTCAGCGCCGTTTTGCTTGGCAAAGACGGATAAAATTCGAGTAGCAATACTTGTTCGTCTCAAGAGTTCTGTTTCAGTGTCTGCGGATGAAGAAAAAGAAAACTTTTAAACAATTGGATTTTTAATTAAGTTAGTTCTTATTACCTGTATTTTGAACTTCTTTATGAATAACAGCCTTCAATAGATCTAATGTTTTTCCTCTAGAAGCAAAGCACGCCAGAAGGGCATTAGCGGCGTCTTCAATATCAGAAGCTGGACAAACTTCACACAGAGACAAAGAAATATGAAGGTCTTCTCCAGCAAGCATCTAGAACAAACAAGTAAATATGAAAAGATATACAAGTGGTAAATCAACTTACATCAATTACTTTTTCATAGCGGTCTGTCATAACCGTTTCAGCCAAAGTCTCAAACTCAGTACCCTGATTTAAAATGTTTGTCAAGACTTTCATGAATGCAGTACGCATTTGTGGATCGTCATGATAGCCCATAGACAAGGAGTATTTTAAACCGGCGTCCACATTAGCACTTAAAAGGTTTGACATAGCCAAAATTGTACTTTCTTTAAGTGGAGCCAAATAAGTTGATATATTTCCCTTATGTTTCACATTTGTGTGATCAGAATAAAGATGACGCTTCATCATATCATTTTTGTTTGTCGCTTCAGAGTCTCTGCATCGGTTGAGCAGCTTGAGGAAGAATGTAAAATACTTGAAAAAGATTCTGCTCTTAATAGGCGTCGAGTCAACTTCATGTACAGGATCTGGTGATTGAAGAGGGAGCTGATGAAGTAAGCCAACAATTGTGTTCAAACATGCCAAGTCCAATTCTCTATGTAACTTTTCTCCCTGGGTTGATTCAAAAGTAGAATATTGAGAGGCTAAATCGGGTTTCTATAAGCAAAAACAAGTAAGAAAGAGATGCTTGCATTTTGTTTTATTTTTACCAGAGAGAAGTCGCTTGTCCATTCTACTATAATTTCTAGTAATTTGTTACGTAACCTAAACTCTTGTCGTAAAGTAACTTTATCTTTCTTCATCATTAAAACTTCAGTGAGTTGACAGAACTTGATCTTGATCTTTAATGCAGACTGCCCATTTCCAAGTTTATTTAAATATTTTGCATATTGGTCAATCAAGCTACTAAAGTCCACGGTTAATAGATTTTCAAACGACCCTTCCATGCGGTCCAATATAAGTTTCAAAACACTAATGGCTTGTTCAACAAACAAGGTATTACTTGCATTACAGATTGGATCGCCATCAGGGCCAAAATATTTTGCCAGTACTGTTTCCATATATCTAAACAGCATTGAGTATAGAGCTGGAGATAGATCAGTTCCTAAAATCTCTTTGACCCATTCACGAATAATAATGTTGTCACATAATAATAAATCAACCATGTCCACAACAAATCTGTTGACCATAGCTACAGATTCATTAGGGGCTGAAACGCGTCTTAATGCTGTGCCATCAGCAAATCCTGTTCTAGTACCAGAAGGTGAAGTAGGGGCTGTATGGCCTGCATCGACCATTAAGCAAATTCCTCCTAAGGCGGCCAAAAAACCAGCATAATTTTGCCACTCTGAAAACCTGTCTTCATCCAAGACAGTGGCTGACATGCTTGTAGTGTGTGTTTCTGCTTTGTTTATGGAGGTATTGCTGTTTGCTTGTCTATTCAGAGCTGCAGGATTTCTTAATTTATCATGCCAAGTAGGTCCAGCGCGTCTATTTGGTGTATTGGATGACGATGTTTCTTGGACCTCATCTTTAGACTCTTCATGTGGCTTAATCATAGAAGGTATCATATACTTCCATCTTTTATAAACTTCCTCCCACGCAGCAAGATTACCAGGTGCATAATGAGTCATCATACGTAATAAACGACGAATTTGCTTTTGTTGGGACTTACGTCCAGTAACGATGACATTATTAGAAGAAAGTTCTCGATAGATAGGTAGATTTTCTACAGCCATTGTAAGCGTCTGGTGGGTATCATCCATACTGTCCACTAATTGAGCTTCAATACAGACAAGTCCAAAACAATCGATAGCAGAAGAACAAATTTCAATATCTGAAGAACAAAGCAAAACTAAAAGCGCAACTTCTATAGCTATAGCACATTGTAAATGCTCCTTTGCATCAGATCCTTGGGTGGCAACATCCTGTTGATAGATGTTAATCATTTTATTACTTTCTCTCTTTTTTTTTTTTTTGAGTATCTTACTTGATTTGCTTTAAGAAATTCATTTCTGGCCTCAAATAACCTTTTTAATAAATCCAATAAACGTTTTAGGCTATCATCTCTTTCTCTCATATCCAGTAGTTGCTTAGCTAAGGTGAATATGACTTGAGAACCGACTTTCCAAAAGGATTCCATAAAGATAGGGGTTGGACCCCACTCTAAGATGTAGTCCGGTGAGTGTAGTTTGAACAAGCACATTGCTGCCGCATCTCTAACATATTGATCTGGCTCACGAAGGCAATTGGTAATGGCAACCATGGCCATTGCATTTTGTTCGAGTCGTTCATTGTCATTTCCCTAAAATACATGTGTTGGATATGTAGGTTATTAATATTTTCTTTTTTTTTTTTTTTACTCGAATTGCAAGTTTTGGATCTGTCTGATATAGCCGCAACATATCCAAAATCAATTCCAATCTTTCACTGTTTTGATCCACTCGAACAATGTTTTCTCTTCTTGATCTTTTATCGGTTGTTGAGCTAATGATGTTTTGTTTTCTAGCATTAGACACAGAGCTTGTGCCGTTCATATCTAATTTTGAAAAGTCTTTGTTTGCAAACTCAACAAAGAGTTTTCTTAATGGGCCAGCTAATGAATCATATAAAGTAACAATAGATGGGTTCCAAGGGAGTCTGTTTTCCTCTGATGCTATAGCCAAACATGCTTTGACTAAACTGATTTTAAATAAAGTAGGAGCACGGCTATCCAAACAAGAAGAGAATATGTTGCGTAAAGCATGTCGCGGGTTCAATCGAAACATGGCTACCATACAATCTGCCAAAAGAGTTCGATGATCAATGATGATCCCAAGACCGTTCATCAAACTATCAGCAATCAAAGGCTTCTCTGAATCAAATAATTGTCCTCTTAGCTCGTTTTCTACTTCAGGTACGATACGTCGAAGAGCTGAAGAATCTGTCTTTGATACATAAGTTGCAGCTTTACAAATATCCACATAACAAATAGTCGCCAGTTCTGCCATTCTACCTCCTTTTAAAGATGTCCTTAATGTGTTTAAGAACATGGCCTTTTTATACAAAAATGAAAGGCATATATTACTAAATAATGTTTAGCATGTATAAAGTGAGATTTTTACCTTTTTAGAGTTTACTGATCTTGCAACATCGGGAGAGTCTAAGGAATAAAGGATATCTGGACAAAGAACTAATAACATGGTCTGTAATGGCCATAAGATTGCCTTCTTTCTTGTTGTATCAGCTAAAGATAAACAGATTTCGAATAATATATCTGGTCCACCATCTAGTTTTTTTTGGCTTTGACACAGTTGCATAAATTCACCAGGATATGTCTCAATCCAGCCCCAAATAGATCTGCGTAAAGTAGCTGCTACGATTAATTGTGTCGCTTTTTTCAAGTGCATAAAGCTGTTACAAAATTCTATAATAGGAAAGTGTGTTAAAAATACGCAAAATAAAAACAATGCATCCTTACCTGTCAAGACGGTTGCCAAACGTTTAGAATTTAATGAGCAACATTCAAGTAATCTCATATCGGATGTTTCAGGATTTTCATCACTTGTGGTTGATAAGTACAGTATACGCGCTTTGATCTTTGTAAAGACTATATTCCAATTACTTGCACTTAGATATGTTATTACTCTGCTGGATGCCTTATAAATGTCCAATACAATATCTGCTGATGTCCTTGAAATATTGCTAGGTGTATAGTATTCAGATCGAGTGATTTGGGTTACATGGTTGGTAGCTTGGCCGTATTCTCTTTCTTCCATAACAGTTGTTTGATGCATTATACGGGACATAACATTCATGATTGACTTTGCTAATGAGTCCTCAAAAGGTGGTGGATCATCCATTTCTAAAGGCAATGGTCCATCATTAAATGACCATCTACTTTGATGATTGGAACTATCGAAGCTGTGTATTGATCCTTCATAGCTATTCTTTGCTGTAGAAGGATTATCACCCTTTGAATCACGCATACACTGCCAATGGTATTGCATACAGGCTGATAATAAACGTAAAACGAATAATTGTGATTGCAGGTTTTCAAGTGGAAAATTCTCTTCATTAGAAGGCATCTAAATAAATAAAAAAGGATAAGAATAACTCTTTATAATCTTAACTCTCTTATTTACTTTAATACTGTCTAATAAATTCAGTAAGGTAATTGTAATTGTCGGTAATCTAAACTTTGATAATTCAATCAAAGCAGTAACTATTTTTTTTAAAAAAGTTTAATTCCCCGCAGTTGGTATTTCTTTCTTTTTTTTTTGGTTACCTCTAAAAAAATGGTGTTGAAAAAAAAAAAAAAAGAAAAAGAGAAAAAAAGAAAACTTTAAATGAGAGAATAGTAATGTGTTTATATCAACTCACGTTTGATTGACTAAAGGATCATTTTGTAATGCATCTAATTTCTTTCCACTATTGCTAGGTAGCTGTAACCAAGCTTTCATTATTTTTCTGCTTTTATATAAATTTTAATTTTTTAAACGTTTACCCTAACAAGTATACGATTCACTAAACTCGCAATAAGTTTTGTGTCTGGACTCATCTATAGCATTCAAAAAGAGAAGGTTATGTGATTTGCAATTAGATCTTGTCGGGAAAGAAAAAAAGAGGGAAGAAAATTGATTTTTTCAAAAAAAGGGAATAAAAAAGGAACGGTTAAATAAAACTCTTACTGCTGCCTTTCTTTCTATCTATGCGGACAATAAAATAAATTTGTTTGCTCCCCTCCCCCCATTTTTTCTCCCCTCTGATTTACTAATTTGACTGACGCACAAAAAAATATTTTCGATACGCGTTCATTCTAATACAAATTCTTTAAATACTTTGCGTTCAAAGATAAAAGCTTTTTAACGAGTGGACTGTAATTTTTTTAACTTTGTATTTTAATATTTTTATTTCAAAATAGGTTCAAGTGGTTAAATGCGCGTCAAAATGATCTTGATTATTCTTTTTTTATAGTTATTTCATACAACCTATTGTTCACGCCAAAAAAATAAATAACAGATATAATAGTCTTGTCTTTATAATAATTTTATTGTTTTATTTTAATTAGGATTGTCTATCTATCTTTCTGTTACTGTTTAGTAATATTAGCCTTTTATCTTTTAAGGAGCAATGTAATTAGGATAGCCCTTTTTATAGAAGTTGTCAAGGTAACTGAGTTATATCAGTTTGCAAAATAATAATACGTGCTATTAATGAAGTCTTGTTTTTGACTATCATTTTTTGCATATTCTTCCCTTTTTTTTTTTTTTTTTTTTTTTTTAATACTTAAACAATGATCGTCTTTGCATTTTTTTTTGGTTGTGTAGCCTATTTGATCAAATTTTTATTATCTGACAATTGCTATTGAATTGGTGACAAGTATTAGTTTGTATTAATACATTATGTTTCAAGTTCACATTCAGATTTCAATACTTGTTCTTAATTAAAGTTTTATTCTTTAAATAAAATCAAACTTTTTATTTGTTTGTTTGGAACCAGCTCCCCTTATTTTAAAATCTGTATAATGCAGGTCAAACTATGTATGGTAATGATACTTTACTAACCTCACCATTCTCAGAATCACCCTTTTATTTACATGCAAAACATGATGCCATGTTGACTTATCTTTTTTTCTAAACAAGTAAGGTTAACCATCCTTAATTTATTCTATTTACCCTTTAAATATATTTATTGTTTTATCTTATTTCAATGTTATTATTATATAAAGCATATATTTAAAGATAACATATATTTTGGTTTAATAAAATCTCAAACTTTTTCTTTAGCAAAAATAGATTTGTCAATCAAATTTTTAAAAATATAGAATAGTTTTAATTCATTACTTACACGTTATAAGACATTTAAATCAATTATTTTTTATCATCAAGATTTAATTTTTTTTTATATGAGAAAGTAATAGGATCTTTTTTAATAATGAATGTACGTTGTTAGGTTAGCAATTTCTTGAACCAAAAAGCCAAAATCGTTTGACTAAAACAGTAAAAAATAATGCAGCTCACTTTCTGGATTTAAATTTCGTATAATGGTTTTCGTATGAAACAAAAGAAAGTATACTCGGAATTCAATGCTTATTTGATCCAAGTTAGGAGAAATAAATCAAATTACAAGAAATAAAAACACGAATGAAGCAATTTGCAATAGTAAACATACTTGCAAAATGAATTACAAACAAGACAAATAATTTGGATTTATTAACTTGTCAAATCCTTTAATACTTTTCTTTTTATATGTAATGAAAGATAGTCCTACCTTCTCAATATTAACAATACAAACAGTTCTAATCAATCAAAGGAATACTAGAGACCTCTAGGATTTGTTTGATTGATTTTTTTTATAGTAGATGTTTTATTAAAGCAAAAATAATCATTACTGAGAGTATTCATTTTTATTTACAACCTTTGAACCGTCATCCTATATCTTTACATACCTCTCGATACATGTAGATGCTTTTCTTCAATTACTGTATGTTCTCCAGAATTGATATATACATTATTTCCAGAAAGCATTATCGCTTTTTTTTTTTTTTTTTTTTGTGAGGATTTTATTCTAGTACCGTCTCCAGACGAGCACTGTTACAAAAAAGTGAAAATTACAACAATCAATATAATAAATTGTAATATTTCTACATTTCTTGACGATGTAAATTTTCACTGTGGATTCGTCTGAGTAGTGCTGTAGCTCTTGCTGTTGCTTCATTTGGCCAGAAAGGTGTATCTTCAAAAATATATTTCCAGTGTAGCATCCATAAGCTCAAGGCTCCACAGAAAGCATTATCACGTTTCTACAAATTTTATAATGCGATGCACATAAAAGCAATAGGCACGACGTTTATTCTTGAAAACAATGTGCCATTGGCTGAAAAATGGGGGGAGCGAATAAAATTGTTCATTGTCCGCAGTCATCGGTTGGAGATGCTGCAAGGGTATTACTTCAAATAGAATTAACCATTCTATGCTTATTCCAGAGATTTTAAATTTCCCCTAAATATAATTTTTATTTTCTTTCGTTAAAAAAAAAGTAGTAAATTTTATTTACATGCTCATCTAAAAGGAAACTGAACGGTTATATATTTTAGTCGTTCCCAGCATTGATATCGCGATTTGTCACACCAGCAATCAAATGAAATGATTTTAATTTAAATAGTAAAAACAAAGTAAAATATATAAGCTCTTTTGCTATTCTATCACTCGAAATCTGACTTGGAGTAATTGTGCTTGTACATTATGTCAATTCGTTTTACTTGATAGTATTTATTACATATAATTTAATTACATTACATAAGGAGCTTACCCATTTAAGGTATGGAAAAGCGTATTTCAAATTTATTCTACTTATTTACAGAGCACATCCAACCTTTCTTATAGTAACAAATTACTCAAAAGCATCAGTATTTCTCAAACCATGCATCAAACTTGAGTAATCTAGTTCTAGTCCAACTTTTAATACTGAAAAGGAGTAGATCTTATTGAAGTGTCATCAATTATATGCTTAAAACTTGTATCAAAAGCACATGTTTAAACAAAATTTGAACTTGGAACAAAAGTTACTTAACCAAGATTAAGGTGTTTATGCTTTCTAAAAACATAATCACAGCAAGCTTGAAGCATACAATTGATTTTTCGCATCACTCCTATCTAAAAACACTACAAGATCACAAAAGAAAAAAAAAACTCCCATTCAGCAAAAGGTTTGAAACTGAGATGCTATCTACTTTTGTGCTTACAAAGCAGGTTTTACTCTGCCTTTATAAAAAGTAGAACTGGCTCTAATAATTTCAAGGGATCATAAAAAATGTTTGATATACAAATGATAGTCCTTTTATTCACCCTTTTACTTGTTTTCTTATTTTATTAAATAACTACTTCAAATCACTAACGATACTGTCTTCATAAATGGTTCATAAAGAGATAGCCTTTTATAAAATACTACTCACTCATTTAAACGAAATCAGTGTACAATACTTTTTCTTTTGTTTTCTAACATGTGCTTTGCTTTATGTTAAGTGTATCCTATCGCGTAAACAAATGACTTTTTTTTTTTAATTAATTAAAATAAACTATGTCTACTTGATGAGAAAAAACATGAAATTAAAAAAAAAAAAAAAAAAAAAAAAAAGTGATTAAATAATATTTTGTATAGAAACAATAGTAATATAAAAAAAATAATAGCCGATTTGTGCTATTATGATAATAAATTTCATGATTTTGAAACAAACGATTTGATCAATGATAAGTAACTGATCAATTCTTTTGATTGTAGATCGGCGTGTAAACAAAGACCTAAATAAAGTATTCATGTTTGTATTTTTATTGCTTTAATTCTGTTTGTGATATATCAAATTGCTCAATCAAAGAGATATAAGTAAGAGTCTGATTTAATAGGATAAAAGAATGTATTTGTTATAAATGCATAAAGTTATAGATTTAAACACTACTAAAACAACTGAAAATAGACAATAAGAAATCACTATGAAGACTCTTTTATTCCTAAAAATCAGTTCAAAGTTAAAAAGGTACACATTAAGAAAGTTACCATCCATTTACTGTAAAATCGAATCAACCCTCCAAATACCTGAACAAAAGTCAAAGAAGAAATACAGCGCCTTAATGCTAAACTCGAAGCCTAACAACGTCAACTAATCGGCATGACAAACCAAATCGTTCAACATGGTACAGAATTTTCTCCTTTAACCCAAGTTACTGTCAACATCCAAGTTCCTTCCGCACTTTGGCATAATACCTCACAGCCCCAAGCCCCTAGTTATTCCACTATTTCAAAACAACAGTCACGCCGTTAACAACAGCAAGCATCCGCTGCTCGGTTACTCCAACCATCTTCCCAGAATCAGCGATTTCAGTACTTATTCATTCCAACTAAAGCCTAGGTTCCCGTTGATCAACCTTGTGCTCGCTTTCGTAAATTGGGTATCAATAATGCCCGGATATTAGACATCCACTATCCCGACCGTAATGTTACTGCTTTTTTGTTTCACAATGACTATGCTACGGACTTCACAGAACAACTAAGATGATTCAATATTGAACTCAAGCATGATTTTAACCCTTGTGACGGCGAGGTATTTAAGGGTCCCAAACTCTTCTGTTTGCCTAAAAACATGAAAAAGATGCGAAAGCTATGGAATTTCACCAAGTACGCATGAAAAAAGCTCTTGAACATATTCGTACGCCAATCAAAATATGCTGTAACGAAATACGTTTATGAACAGAACTGGATCTCTGAGACCACCTTAGATCAAATTAACCAACGCCGTTTCTTGGAACCTGCTGCAATTTTCAGGAGAAACTCCTCATATCCACCTCCCAGTCGAGAAGGATGACGGCATGGGAAGATATATCATTCTTTATTAGACAAAGCATCCAAAAGTGTCATTTAATCATGATTGCTTCAAATATTTCATTATTTAATGCCGGCGGTCTTCCTAAACAAGCAATTCAACCTATCCTTACTATTGCTACTAACCTATCTCTATTATTGTTATCGAAACATGGACACTATCACCTAATCGCTACAACACTTCTTGGAAATAATTTCATACATATGAATAATTTGTCAATTCATTCAACGTACACCAAGGCCAAATTGGGATTGCATTCATTCTCCTTTACATGCATTTTTATATTGATTTTCTATTACTTTTGCCTATCCTTTTTTATCTTTTATCTTAAGGGCTTTTAGCTTCTTTTCTCCACTTGAGATGCCCAGGGCAATTTAGCTATCAAGTAGCTACGTGTTCATTGTTGGTCTTTTTTTTTTTATTTTGTTACAATTAACAAAATTTGTTTATTTAACCGTATTTGTTGGTTCATGCTGAAAAAGGAAATCTCGAAATGGATCGAAATTCGGTTTCTAGTTTCCAATTATCATGCAGCCAGCTTATGTAGAATTTGGGTTAAGCTAAACTCGAAAAAGCAACAGATTCTTTCTAAAGCTCGACAGCTGTTTTCAAAAAATCGACTAATTGACTATGGAACCACTATAAAAGATCATTTAAACCGAATACAATTAGGATAAATGATTACATGAAGTTTTTCCTCTGCTCTCTTGCCTATTTTATGATTTATTTCATAATGCATTAACAGAAAGATCCTACTTCACTGGTCATGGGTCAAATTCCTTTCGCAAAAAAATCCACGATAACATGTGTAGATATTTTGTCTTAGAACAAAAAGCTTTATCACTTTTTGATGGGAGGGTTGACTGTATTATGGCTCTGGTTGTTTATCTTGCATACTATAATGGAACTTTTTTGTCCAGGTTTCTGAATCCTCGCATTACTAAAGGCTACGTACACTTACTCAATGTTGCACTAAATAAAGCTTTGCATGTGCTTCTTTACTTTTTTTTTGCACAATTCGTATGTACACTGAAAAAGTTAGTTACATTTTTTTATTATTGTATGAAAAAATACTAGAAACACAGATGTTTAGGAATAAAATGATTTATGTAAATTAAAAATGTTTATCGCAAAATTTAAAAGAAGTAAGCAGCAGCAACGAAAGCAGCGAATACTAAGCTGTTAGGGTTAACTTGAATACCGGCAGAGGCGATTTGAGCCTTATTAGCAGCAAGGGGGATAACAGTGGTACCAGGTTCATCTGAAGTGGCAGCGGCAGAAGCACTAGCAGAAGAAGCAGTGGCGTCAGTGGAAGTAGCAGTGGATTCGTCGGCAGCGCTACCAAAAGGAGCGAAGCTGACATTGTGTTCTTGGTAGGGGTAAGTGATGTTCATACAGGTGGCAACATCAACAACGTTCTTGTAGGCAGCCTTGATCTTGGGCAAGTATTCCATAGCAAGAGACATGGTGGTGTTGTCAATTTCGTGAGTCAAGACAATTTGGCCGCTATTAGCAAAAGTACCGTTGGAACCCATTTCAACGTAGCTATCGTAGGTAGCCTTAACTTCATCAAGAGTCTTGCTAGAACCAGCAGCCCAGTCATCAGTATCAAGGTTCCAGAGAACAGTAGTCAAGTTAAGTTGGGTGGCAATCCAACGGACACGGTCATCGACATCACCGAAAGCCTAAACATGAAAGGTTAGAAAAAGTTGTTCTTAATTTGTATTTCTTAAACTTACGGGACGCCAGTAAAGGGGAGTGACACCAGTAACCATCTTGATGGCCTTTTGAGTGTAATAAAGTTCAGCCAAAACTTCATCGTTAGTAAGAGTAGTCATCAATTGGTGAGACCAGGTATGATCAGCGATATGGTGACCAGCCTTAACACCACGTTGAGCACCATAGGGCCAGTTAACAACGTTAGAACCAATGTAGAACATACTGGCCTTGATCTTGTTTTGCTCAAGATAGTCATAGAAAGCATTGTGAGAACAGTTAGGTCCATCATCGTAAGTAAGACCCCAGGTTTCAGGTTCAGGACAAGCGTAGATGTCTTCATTGATATCTTCGTGCTTGGGCTTGGTACAAGTGGAAGAAGACCACCAACAGTCGGGATCACTGTCAGAGTACTTGGTCATGTCAAGACTACCATCAGAGCCAGCCTTACGGACAGGAATCTTGGGGATCTTGGACCATTCAATAGACTTGTTAAGGGCTTGGAATTCAGAGGTCTTTGTCATACCGTTGGAAGTGGCAATTTCCCAAAGGTTGGGCCATTCTTTGGTGTCGTAGACAAAGTTGCTAGGGGGTTCGTACCATTTACATTCATCGCTGGGGTTGGTAGATGTAGTTTGAGGGATATCAGCAATAGTGATATTGTTAGGATCAACCAAAGATTTGAAGCTCTTCCAGTAATCTTGAGGTTTGTCAAGTTTGGAAGACTTGCTGCTCTTTGAAGTCTTCTTAGCAGCTTCAGCGAAACAAGCTACTTGTAAAAGGGCAATTGCAATGGCAGAAGTTTTAATGTACATCTTGTCTATAAAGAAGGAGTGTCAAGGGGTAAAGAAAGTGTAGAAGATAAAAAGAAAAGAATACAGAAAAGAACTTTGAGTTTATTGAGCTTTTTATTCTGTTGGGCAATTTATAGCCGAAAAGCGGAACTGAATTTGATCTTGTACACTATAAGTTTATTTTCCATTTACTTACAATTTATAAGGTGATACAATATAAATGATCCATTAACGGTGCTTCCTTTTTGTGATAATCTGTCTAAAGTGGGAAAAAAAAACGAGAATTTTCAGAAGTTTGTGCAGTCTAAACTTTTAAATTACCTACATTTGTATGTATTCTCAGACAGAGTTCCTATTCCGGGAATAAATTTAATTTTTTTGTATATTCACCATCGTGGAATAAGAACTTTGTTGGCAATCGTCTGACACACAAGCAACTGGCTGTATTAAAGTCCTACTATTTCATTTATCTTCAGTTTGGATTCATTCCCTAAACAAGAAATGAATGTCAAGTATGGATCAATAGAAGATCGACCGTGATTATTCTGACAATAAACGATCCGTTTAAGAGAAATTTGAATGTAGTGTTTTGTAGAAAAGGTGAACAACGTTTTCCCCCTTTGAGTTACGTCACAAAACAATTGTTCTAATTCTCTCAAACATGAACATGTAAAAAGATAAATGAAATCAATATTTGTTTTCGCATTTAAACAAATGCTCATTTCTTCTTCCTGTTTTGTTTTTCTATTGTACTCTTTTGAACTTCCACTAGGTTGTTTTCAGCTGTCTTTTTTTTTTTTTTTTTTTTCATAGTACACATTTGTGTAACGATGCATTTTATTCTGGAACTACTATTTTAATATTCTACAGCTCGAGTGTTTTTATTTCTAAACACAGTCGCGTTTTGCTAGATTTGATTTCTTTGTGAGTCTATTCATATTCTGATTTCACAAGTGAATAGGCCTGTAGAATACATTATCTGCTTTACATAAATACAAGTTCTTTGGTATAATCGCACCATTAAAATACCGGGAACAAACAGCTGCAATCTATTTTTAATTTAAAAACTCAACTCTAATTAAACACAAGTAATACTATATAGTCTGTCCGTGCATATTCAACTCCTTATGTAAAGATCTAATTTTTACTGCTTGATTAAATACAACCTTGTGATAAATGAAACAGCAATTAATTTAGCAGCCTTTTTGACTTCATATTTAACGTAAAAATAGCCATTTTATAAAACTTTTCTGACTTATATTAAAATTTGAATGGAGTATAAAACCATCATACTAATCTTGTCCAATAAACAGCATTTTTCACAATAGTAAACAAATCTCTGTTGTCAATTTGCGTTGTATTTAAGGCACGTGCAATCGCTAAAATGGCTGTCAAGATCATTAGTAAATAATTTGATATCATATCCATTGGTTTAATACTAAAAGAAGAGAAGTAAAAAAGCGAAGGTAGAGTGAAGTTGAACCAGTCCATTGTTTAACATTAAACATATACTAATCACACTGTGATAGTTTACCGTGAAACATTTTGAAAATTGGCATTCAGATTTGCAATCACCAGTTACGATAAAACTATTTCAAATCATAAAGGTACTGCAAAAAAATAATCAAGACACCATTCCTTTTGATTGAAAAATACGATAAATATAATGCAGAGTATGGTTTCTTATTAAGAGACATTATTTTTTCTTTCAAAGCATCTGATATTATGAAGATTAGCATAACCATCATTTGAACAATGATTCCCAGAATCATCAATGCTATTGCTTTATGAGCCCTTTAACCATTTGCTTAGACTCCTTTAAATGAATGTTGTTTATCTTTAAAGAATCATGCTTTTTACCAAGCAGCTTAATGAACCATCGTATATTGCATTAGAATTTCAACATTGAGCTTATTACATAAAATCTCAATGTAGCAACAGTTATAGTGGTTCCGGTATATACAACTAGGAAAAATAATATAAATGAAAACTATAGTGTGCAACTCACTCTTTTTTTGTTCCTCTCTTTTTCTCTTGATGGAATGCTTCCTGTCGTAAATTCCTTCATTGAATAGCCATCTTAATACATCATAAGAAACTCCCCTACCAAGGCAAAGATCCAAATAAGTTACTGATATTATCTTTTACAAATAAGATAAATCAATGTATGATGATCAAGAGTAAAAACAAAACCCATGTTTCTTCGAGTGTCAGAAGCAACTAAAAGTAAAAGAAATACTCCAACATGGCAAACCCCCCCCACTTTATATATCTCTTTAAATAGCTTCAGTATCTGAGCATACCTGTTTTCACCCCATAACATTATTTTAAACAACTGTCTTTTTCAGGAGTACTCACTCAAGATGTGTATTTATATTTTTTATGAAGCAAAATTGTCTATAACTCTAGAAAGGGAAAACCTGTCTATTATTGGTCTGAAACACATTCAATGGTTTCTTGAGCATGGAGCAACATTTATGCTTAGTTATTAATGTGTAAAATTTATGCTTAAACTTCAAACTTACTTCAAGTATACATTCATTTGTACGTATTTACATGTATACAACATTCGGATTCGGCAGAAAAGGATGATTTTGAAAGCTGGTCTTTAAATTAATATTACTGAAGGTAACATCTTACTTTTTAATCAACATTTCATTAGATCCATTTAATAATTATGTGCTTTGCCTACAGAAAGTAATAAAGGTAACCAGATCGGTTTGAAATGATTGCAGGATTGCCTCTGAAATACTATGTTTCATTCACTTCATCAAAAATATGTCAAAAAAACCAGTTGACGTATTTTCTGATTTACCCTAATAAGGAACTAAACCCCCTCCCAAGGAACATATAAAATTTGATCGATTTTTGTTGTTTTGTCGTTTGCTTCACTAGACCTTACCATCTAAGCAGATCGAACGGATCACTATTACAAAAAATTTCAAATTACGCCCAAAATGACAAAAAATTCCCTTGAAAATGAATTAGACAACACAATGGAAGCGCCTTCCTTTAATAATCATGAACACTCGGAAAATAAGCCTATAAACAACACATCTAAATCATCTAGTCGCCGCCGCTCAGGCCCTAAAGTGTTTCGATGTACCGGTTATGGTGACTGTAATATGGTATTCACTCGACAGGAACATTTGAATAGACATGAAAGAAAGCACACAGGAGAAGTAGGTTAAGTTAAGAAATTTTGGTACAAGCAAAATGCTTACTTCTTTTTTTTATCTTTCTGTCAGAAACCCTATCAATGCTTTGTTGAAGGCTGCAATCGGATGTTTACTCGAAATGACAATATGAGACAACATGCCGAAAGGTGTCCATATAAAAATCCAGGCGGCTTTACAAACAAGCGAGGGAAGGATTCAAAGAGCGGACATGAACGTCTTTCTAGTAAACGAAGCAGCACAACAAGAACCAACCCAGAGCGTGCCACAAAGCGACACAAGTATTACTCAGAAGAGGATAGTGAGTCCTCTGAAACTGCAGCTGATGAAACATTCTCCTTAGTTGATAATCGTAGATCTCTCTCTCCTTTACCCTATAAGCCGCATTTGCAGTCCTCTCGCTCTCGCGTAGCGCCTCGGGTCATATTTACCTCCCATAAACGCAGTTATAATAAGCAGGTTGATGCCAAAGCAGTAGATTCAGATTTTAGTACATTTTTACCTAATGCTTGCAAGCCGCGAAGGAGGCTATCTGCTCAAGACTTATTTAGCTCAATTGACCGTCTAGAAGACATTAGCAACTCGAGTAATTCAGATGAAGATGATGTGGTTGATTTAACAGAAGATGAATTTGAAGCATTGATTGGATTTAGGGAATTTCATAAAGCCGCTGTAACAATGTGATATGTAAATATTTTAATAAATATTTCTTTGAGTGATTTTGCTTTATACAATCCTTTTTCTAAGGCATTAGGATCTGTGCTTTTTTGCTTTATTTTATTTTATTTTTGGAATATGTCATATAAGATTAATGATCATTTAGTACATTAACTGTCAAATATTTCTATTTTTGAAAAAATTATAAATACGACTCGGATAATTTGACTAAATGTATTCTAGATATATTCTAAGCTTAATGCTTTACTTTAGAAGCATATCAATTTGTTAATGAAGAAAATAGACAATTGGGTGTCCGTAGTCAATGTTGTAAATTTGTACAAAAATAATATCCGAAGCAAATCTAATGCTATAGACGACATACTACTTATTTCTACGCAAAGTTTAGCGAAATTTACAAAAAGGCCTCAACTTGCTTTTTTTTTTTTTTTTTTTGTTCATTAGAAGGTTATGAAATTAAGTAATGGAAACGGAAAGAATAGTTTACGATAACAAAAGGGTAGCACTGTTTAGATGGTTTAACATCTTTTTTAAATCAGTTACTATCGCTCGGTTTATACTCGCCTTCCTCTTCTTTGAGAAAGAAAGAATATATGATATAAATGAATTAATATGCAATTTCTATTCATTTTTTTAAAGCAGTAGAATTAACATTATGTCTCCTTTTTTGAATAATTTACTATAAAGAGGCCCTGCCTTAACATCTCTAGTGCTACAAGGTTATAAACAATACTGCAGGCATACTACCTTTCTTAGACAACTAATCGAAGACGATGCATGCAATCGTTCATAATTTTGTGACAGTATTAAACAGCTTTTTCATGCACTGCATTTTTAAAAAAAGCATTAATTCAATCCATAAATTATCAATAAATAAAACAGACATTTTATTCTTAAAAATGGTCTCGTTATTTTTATATTATGATATCTTCCTCAAAAACAGAATATTAAAAAACAAATAAAATGATGCAAATATAGGGGATCCAATGTCAAATTGACTCAAAAATAGCAGCAAAAACCGGGTAACCCTATAAAAACTATATAAACAAAGCAATTACATGTCAAATTTGTTTAATTTTTCTTTTGCATATAATGAAGTTCTTGCTTTTTGTTAATCTCATGCTTTTTACCTTTCTTCCAATCCAAATTCTAGCCGCTTGCTCTTGTGACCCAAAGGATACGGACTGTCTTGCTGACTGTGGTAGGCTAAGCATCATAACAAAATACATATTTATCATTTTTACTTAAAAACTCTAGTCGGAAATACACAGGATTGTATTCTATCATGCGGCGACAATACACAGTGTTACAATAACTGTATAGGTAGTAACTGGCCAAGTACTGAAAGAACATTAGCATCAATTACTCGTACTACGACTACGTTTGTAAGCAGTATGTCGAATGCTTTGACAAGCACTTTTAGCAGTGCACCGATCACTAGTGTCCCTATTTCAAGTTTCATCGGCTCTACGATAGGTTTTACTTCGTCACTAACATGTAAGTTACTGATATTCTTACGCTTACATTTAAGTTTAACTCTCCTTTTTTTCTCAATTATAGCTGTCACAAGTGTTGAAAGCTCCCCGTCTGCATCAGCAACTTCAAGCGGTGTGACATATAATAAGGTTTATGTTTATAATACCCTTTTAATAACTTTTGTGGGATTTTTATGTTCATACTTTTATTAAAGATATTCAACTAAAGATGCGTTTATTTGGGCTTAATAATAAAAATATATCTCAGTTTTCTTTTTTTCCTTATAATTGCTTGAAACATGTTAGGGGAGAAGTCCGTGAAATCTGTTTACCAATCAGTGAAGTATCTCGATAATTTGTCATACGTGCCAATCATATTTGTTATTAAACAAATCAGATACTAATCAACCCATTTTATATCATTCAAATTTTGTATGTGAAGTCTATTCCATAGACCAAACCCTTATTACGGTTTTATTATTTCCATAGCAACAAAAATAATTATTGATACAAAAAAAGATTCTATGTAAACAAAATGAAAGGGTGATTATCTGATTACGATATAATACATTTGCTTCTTTTTGATCTTGGCTTATAAGTTTCAATATATCTTAACTGTTTTTTGTTGATAGCACCTCTACGACGTTCTCGGATATACGCAACCGCATCTAATGATTGCATACCATCTTCAATTAAAGCAATTGTAACAAGAACAGGTGCTCTGTTTGTATATAAAAATTAAGCTTATTTCTTTATACCAAAAATGAGCTCTCTCACCTTCCTAATCCTGCAACGCAATGAATTGCAATACAAGGCAATAATGCGTTATCGTCGGCTAGTGTTTGTTCATCAGTCAAAAATCTATCATTTATAAGTTGTAACCATGCATCAACGATAGCTGCAGGTGGTGCTTCACCATCTGCAAATACAAAATCGTGCACTTGAATATTATTTTCATTTAGTGGTTCTTTTGGATAAGTTGCCTCGCAACATCTTACAACATCTGTCACGTTCCAGCGCTTAAATTCCTGTTATGAGTTGAGAATATAGTTCTAATTAATTATTCAAGTGATCTATGTTATAATGTAGGAGCTTACCTTTAAATAAAGTGGTAAATTATTAGAAGAAGGTGCGTCTACTATCAAAAAACGCAATCCATTATGTTCAATATATGTAGGAGGATTAATTAAGGGTCTGTTAGTAGTAGTGTTGAAGGGAGAATGTGCACGAGTATACATTGTGGATGGAATTAATAAAAAAAAAAAGATGAAAGAAAAGGATATCTATAATAGTAAGAGTATAATGTAGTAGGTTTTTTCAAAGTGAGATGAAAGTAGTTAATGTAGCTTTTGTTGTAAATGAATCAATATAAATTCTAATAAAAAGAAAAGTTTTAGTAATCAAAGAACATAGAATATAAAAGTAAAAATAGAATTCATTACTTGAAAATCGGTTAGGAACACAACATAGACTTTGCAAATTAGCCTGGATCAAGCATAAGTTGAAAGAAGAAAAAAATAATGAAATCGAACTCCCCTTTTTATTTTCTTCATTGTTTGAGTTGAAATTGAACCAGGTCAGGTGATCCTCGCTGCTTTAAAAATATTTCCGGAAATGGTTCTTTTTCCCTAACTTTCTTTTTTTTAATACAATTATGAATAAAGATTCAGCTCAAGTAACTGATCTTGGCCATAGCGAATTTGACGAAAGAAAGGAACACAAAAGAGTTTTGACTGCATACAAGTTCTTTTCTCAAGAAAACCAAGCTTATGTTAGAAAAGAAGCGCCAGAAGCAAGTGCTGAAGAAGTTGATAAAATTTTAGGTCAAAAATGGGATAGTTTGACTGAAGGCGAAAAGAAACCTTACATTAAATTAGCCGACTCTGACAAAACGCACTATAATACTTCTTTGACAAAGGGGCTCGCAGCGGAAAATGACACCAGCAAAACAAAAAATATAGTCCCTACCGTCTTTATAGCTTTGCTCATTGACTTGTTTGCCTTCACTCTCATTCTTCCACTGTTTCCTAGATTATTAAACTATTACCGACTCAATGGGCAACAGGTACAAAGTTGCAAGGTTACTGCTGCATAAAAATTGAGAATAATTCTTTTTAAAAGGGAATTATTTTAAGCTATGCATCGCAACTGCTAGAACAATTTAAGCAACTCACCAATAAACATACGGGTACTGATAAATGGGATACTGTCTTACTAGGAGGAATGGTAGGCTCATTATTTTCTTTACTTCAATTTATCGTATCACCTATTATCGGACGTGCAAGTGATAGGCTGGGCCGTCGCACGGTTTTGTTATACACAATGGTAAAAAAGAAGAAAAAATGAAAAATGAAAATGCTAACAAAAGAGAATAGATTGGGAATTTACTTTCTACTCTCATTTGGCTTTTTGCCCATTCATTCAACCTGTTCTTATTGGCTCGTGTCGTTGCTGGTTTAAGTGAAGGAAACGTTCAATTAAGTACAGCAATTATTTCTGATGTTACAACAACAGAAAAAAGATCCAAGAGTTTGGTAAGAGCTAAAGATATCATATAAATTAGTACATGATTTATTTATATACAAAGAAAGGCACTTGTGGGTATCGCATTTGCCATTGCTTTTACATTAGGGCCTCCTATTGGTGCATGGTTTGCTTCTATCGACTTATCATCCCTATCTCCTTCCCTTGTTAAATTCGGTATCTATCCTTACTCAATGGCAGCATTTGTAGGACTGGCTCTTTTGTTAATTGAGACAGTTTATATTTATATTAAATTACCAGAAACGGCCAATCAGCGTCTAAATCAAACATCTATTGACACAGACATACAGAAACTCAATTTACGCGATATACAGCAACGATTATTAACCTTGATGTCACTCAATCGTATCATGGGTGTATTTTCTTTTATTTTCTCAGGCATGGAGTTCACCTTGGTTTTCTTAACATTTGACGTATTGGATTTCAGTCATATGCAGCAGGGAAAATTATTAAGCTACATGGGTATCATTTCTGCTTTAATTCAGGGTGGTTACGTAAGAAGAAATATACAAAAATTTGGAGAGAGAGCAATTGTCATTCAAGGCATGATTATGTGTATAACAGGTTTTTATTGTCTTGCAGAAACCGCTGATGCTACACATCCTGTTGCTTGGTTGTACGCTGGTGTAACATGCCTTGCATTTACGTCTGGAACTGTTGTAAGTGGCTTGACGGGTTTAGCTAGTATTCAATGCCATGAGACATGCAGTGAGTCTTTGTCAAAAGGAAGAGCCTTAGGTAAATTCCGTAGTTATGGTCAATTGGGTAGATCGCTTGGTCCTATTTCTGCTTGTACTCTCTATTGGATGTTTGGTCCGGGAAAGTGTTATGCTGTAGGATCACTGACTATGATGGCCATCACTTGGCTTACCGTACTTGGTATACCAAATAAGAAAATAACAAAAGCTCAGACTGGAAAGTCTCAGTGATAAATAAAAAAAACTTTTTTAAGTGATTAATTTTTTATTCAAAATAAAAAAGTTTATTAGAATACAGAAACATAGTTATTTTATTCAAACTATAAAGATTTTATAAGAAAAATGAAAAACGATATCAATTTGAAAAACTTACATAGTTACTGGGAACAATGCCTGTAGTACCATCTTGTTTACGAGCATGCCACCAATTTCCGCGCTTATCCAGAATTTCAAGGGATTCACCTTTATCAAAGGAAAGTTCTGTAGGATCATCGGGGCTACCCTGATCTATTATATATGAAGTTTTTTTAAAAAAAATATCGATCGATTCAATTCATGCAAATCTTACATCCATGCAAAGCAGTAGCTGGCTCAAATTCACCACGAGGTGAAGTGGCTTCACCAATATCTGCTTCATCATCATTGGTATAATGACGAGGCAAATCTTTCTCGCGCATACCATTACCGCCAGCAGCACCGCCGGACGTAGGTTTGTTAGTAGAACGAACTCTGTTAACAAATCTATGAGAAAGATCACCACCATAGCTCACCGATCTTGTGCCAAAAGAGTGGAACCATGAGCCTTCGGGTGAGGTTAACAAGAAAGCTAAAAGAAACTATGTACACCAAAGGAATGAATTCAAAAGAAGTAACCTACAAACAATTCTCGCTTACTTGCATAATGATTAAAATAATAGCACCAGCAGCAGCAGCTCGGTTGCCACCACTGGCATTGACGTCGTTCAAGACTGCTTGGCAGAGATAGGTCAAGTAAACGATACTAATTGCCATGAAAAGATAAATCTAGCAAACATTAGTAAGATCACAGGTTATTTAACAATTAATAAGTATATAAATTGTACCATGTTATGAAAAGAAGGAAGCAAACCTAATCCAAGAACAACCATAACACCAACAACAAAAAACAACTCATAGATGATAATCCACCAGATGACACCGTGGAATGCAGCAACGCAGCCACCGATGAATAAAATTAACCAACCAGCCTAAAATACATGAAGCAAAAATATAAAATCTTATAAACTATGCCTTTGCAAAGAAACCAGCTTTTGAACTTACGGCAGAAAGTGCACCAGTTAAAAGCACAAAAGGGTTAGACAAGGATAAATGGTAATCTTCCATCGTTGTTGAAAATAATATTAATGAAAAAAAGAAGAAAGCACGTAAATCAATGCAGAAGCAATAAAATGGTTTTCAATAACTGGGGGTTCACTTCAAGGACAAAAATCATATCAAATCAAGTTCTTTTGTTAAATTTTTGTCTTTATTAAAGTTTTTTTTTTGTTTACGCCCCATGTCTTTTAATACAAAAGTGATGTTATGCGCATCAAATAACAGAAACAAAAATGTTTAGCGGAACTATGAAAATATCTGTATTAGTTTTTTGTGTATTTATCTCTTCCTTGTTCATTTTACCTTGTTGAAACCAATATCGCTGGCGTATTCACGGAAACATTGACGGCAGATGTTCAAGTTGTACTTGCGAATCAAACCAGCACGGTGGGCACAGACACGACTAAACATGGTGTTAGAAATGGTTGCTCATGACATAAGCCACATTCCACAATGCTTCTTTCTTTTTGACTTGTATTTTATAAAAAGGCACTTACCATTGACGAGATCCCTTGCCGAAGGTCTTGGGGTGAGAGTTCCAAACGTTAGCGTGAGCCATGATAATGTATTACGAACAAAAAAGAAGAAGAGAGAAAGATTAAAAAAAGTATTGAGGTACACTTAATGTAACTGATCTCCTCGCAAAAAAATTTTTATCCTGAATAATGATAAGCCACAACTCCTAAATACACCCCAATTATTTTATTCATCACTTCTACTATTGACAAACTATTTAAAAAAATAAAAAATAAAAAAAAAAAAAAAAAACAATAGCAAAAAGTAATGTATGTCAATTTGAATTCCTATAGTTGTATAGCTTATACTATTTTCTTATAAAATATACAAAAAACAACTTAATATTAAGTATTAAACGAGATATAAAAGTGCAGATGATGTATAAGCTAACTACAAAAGCAAAACGACATATTTCATATTTTAATGTTACTTGTGCATGTATAGCTCTTTTAGTCTAGTAGATTAAATCAATAAAGATGAAGAAAAAAGGATAACAGAGCTGCGCTTGTAGCATACAAAAAGTGATATGGAAGACGTTGCTCAAATAAATATTGCCTTAAGATATCAAAAGATATTAAAAGGGCTCAAACAATAAAACGATCTTACAAACTCCTAATTTAAAAGCGAGAGCTTAGATCCTGTACACAATACGTTGCCACAGCATTTTAGCACGCGCTATGATGATTTAAAAAAACATAAATAGGAAATACAAGTACCTAATCATTAGACATAATAAAAATACAAGATTCAGCAAAGACACTCTTCGCTATAAATTTGCTTGTCTTTTTCTTTTTAGGGCTATTTTACGAAAAGACTGATTAATGAACATTGATCAGCTCACTATCATGCCGCTTCTTGAATTTGTCCTGTTTGGATGGCGGAACTTCAACAATTTGACTTGCGTCATCGATCTGTCGAAAAAGGTGTGCCATTTTGGGCGTGAATTTTTAATTGCCTACTGGTCAAAGTATAGAAAAGGAGCCCCTAGCTTTTTTGTTGTCATTTTTTCTCCACATTTTCACACCCCACTCTTGTCTTTTACAATAATGTTGGCTACTCGTTCCGTATTGAAGACAGTTGCTCAAAGTAAAATATTAACGAAGCTCAATGAAAAGTAAATATTTACTAATTATTCATGTTTAGACCCTGCTATTTTCAGAAATACTATTGCTGCTCCTGCTTTCGGTGCAAGGTAAAAATAAAAAAGTGAATGCATACAAAACATACATTAACCATTTTTAATAGATACTTCAATGCTACACGCAAGACTCAGGAGCAATGTGCTGCTGCCGAATCAGAACTTTTGCGTCAACAACGTAAAGTTCGTCCCGTTTCCCCTCACTTGTCCATTTATCAACCACAAATTACTTGGTACTTGTCTGGAGCTCACAGAGTTACAGGTGCCGCTGTTGGTGGTGGTAAAACTAAAAAAAAAGATTTGATGTGAATTGCATGTTTTAAAAGTTGTTAATTAGCTTTCTATTTGAGTGCTCTTGCTTACTTGGCTGCTCCCGCTTTGGGTGCCCCTATTGATTCTGCCAGTATTATTTCTGCTGCTGCTGCTGCTCCTGTTGCTGCTAAGGTCATTGCCAAGACAACCGTTGCTGCTCCCTTCGTATTCCATAGCCTTAATGGCATCAGACACTTGGTAAGTTCAGTAAATTAAAAAAAAAATACTTATTAATAATTTTTGAAAACAAAATAGGTTTGGGATATCGGAAAGTGTCTCGACATTAAGAGTGTTTACACCACTGGTTATGCTGTTTTAGCAGGAACTGCTGTTGGCTCATTGTACTTGGGCTTCATGTAAATTGATTAAAATAAAGAGATTTGCCGGAATACTGTCACGTGAAAATGAAAACGTGCAAATATCAAAAATATAAATTCACTTTTGTATTTTTATTTTGCACTATCTTTCATATACAAAAATAATCTTGGAACTTCTTTTGCCGACACAGTTTATTGCTCTTAATTGAATAAGAATATGGAAATTGCTGATGATAAGGATAGCATAAGAGGATAAATGCGGAACATCCCTTAGCCGATACTTTCCGAATCATTGATTAAATTTTTTACCGAGCTTTCTGTAACAAGAGAAAATGTTAAATGTGTATAAGTATTTACATAATATATAATAAGACATTGTGTACGTTTGATAATAGGGAATGAGAAAAGGATTTGAAATTATTGAATTTCGTAAGATTGATAAACGTTGTTACACATATTTCCCCACTTTGTAAATCTAAACTACACCCAATACCGTACGTAAAGGCTATGCGTTTGATAAATTCGATTGAACTCTTTAGAAACAAAGTGTCAAAGCATAAAAAATCCGACATGAAAAGTAGGTTTTAAAGCGCAAGAGCATTGCACTGATTTATAGTTTTGAAAACATCCGTTATTTATGCATACATGACAGCTTCTGGAACGGATACATTGATTTTGTAACAAATTCAATCTTTTACTGAAATTGATATAACTTATAAAACCACCACTCTTAAAAAAAATTGAATAGCAAAAAGCAATTTTACACAAAGAATATGTGTTTAATACAAATGTTCTACATACTTTTTTAATTGTTCTTTTTCAAAGTTTCCTCAACACCGGGCTATAATAGAAAAAAAGGTTAGATCATGCTTCTATATGGTGTTTATTAGTCTTACGTTAGATCTTGTTGAATACATGCTTTCTACGTTCTTTTTAACTTCTTCAAATTTACCCTTTGCCTCAGTACTGGTAGAACCAACAGCACTGTTAACTTGATTCTTTACCAATTGAGTGTTTTGTTCAATTTGTTCTCTTAACTTGGTGGCATTTTCATCGACAGCACCACGCAATTGTACTACAGTATTGTCGATTTGTTTGTAGACATCGTCAACTGAGTCCTTGACACTTTGATGAGCTGCTTGAAGTTGAGGATATCTTTTTTCCAATCTTTCAAGATGCTGGAAAACATTAGAGGTAGTTTTGGGAAGTAAGTAGTATGACGTTCCAACGGCCAATGTAGTTGAAGTTAAGAAACGAAGAACAATATTTCCTAATCAAAATAAGAATATGTCGGCTTTCTTTATATTTTTAAATATAGTTTACTTACTATTACGGGCAATAATGGTACCAGCTAATGCAGCAACACCAACATACAAAGCATTGGGATAAAGCTCTTCATCTTTGTCAATTGTGTTTTTAATATTTGCTAAGATAAACAAATGTCAAGTCAGCAAATGATAAAAAAAATCAATCTATTATTGTTTTACTGGTAACTTCGTTTTCTAATTGTTGATATTTTTGAACCCATCCGTTAACATGGCCCTGTTTAAGTATAAAGATATATTAGACTGTTGAAAATTTTATCTTAAAGACTATTTTCTGACCTTTCCTTCCTTTAAAGTTTCATTAGCATATTTTTGAGCGATATAAACATGTTCTTCGAGTTTTGTAGGTGCTTCAACAATGACTACTTGTGGCTCGGGCTCATCATAGATACTAGGCTATTTAAAAGCGAGAAAACAAAAGGATGAGATTACAGGTAAAATTACATAAATGAATACCTTTGTTCTCTTTTCTTCGGCAAAAGCAACAGTTGCGGTAGAAGCCCAAGCAGCACCGGCAGCAGCAACAGAAAACTATAATTAGGTTTTAAAAATCTTGGTTTGAAACTGAAAATAATGAACCTTACGCTCTTCTTTATAGCAGGTGAAAACATTGAGAAGGTGTTATTTTAGAGCAAAAAGATTAAAAAAAGTTTTGATATCCCTGATGTTGGGCAGTATACATCCAATCAAAATGTACGATATACAAGTGACGTCACGAAATATTATCCCTTATTTCACCAAAGAATAATATGAATTAAATTTATTAGGAAAGATTGCAGTCTGTTATATACCTAAAGAAAGCTTCAGGACAATCATGTTAAGTTTTCAAGTTATATATACCTTATAAATGCTTTTAAATACTGTTCAGGAGAAGCAGCAGGTATATACGCTTTCTCAATTCGTCTATTGCATATATAACCTGCCATCGTATTGTTGGTAATAAAGATGCAATCCTTGATATTTAAACTTGGCTATGTAAATAATGTCTTTCTATTTCTCATGCGGTCTCACGTCATTTTCAATAATATTTCTATTTATCGTATGCAAGATTCATCTTTTTGTTTCTTTTGCTTTGGCTGGACCTATGCGAACCACATTTAGGACCACACGATTTACGTTTTGGATAAGGCCAAGACCTATGCCATCTACTTGGAACCGATAAGAGAACTATAGTGGCATGTTATAATGTGTCACTTCTTTTATATTTCAAAGGGTGATCTTCAGCTTCTTATAATGAAATACGTGTTAGCTCACGCATTCGTTTCTTTTCTTTTAAAAATAAGAATTCTGAGATCTTTAGCGAGGAGGTTACTTGCCACAGTGACTGATGAAATCAAAGCATATATCATGTGCAATCACTGTTAATATAAGATGAATATTCACCAGCAAGATTTAAGAAGCTGCGATTGATATATCCATCATTTATAACTCGATATGAAAACAGTATTATTAAGCTACATGTAAAATATATCCAATAGATAGGCCACAGGTTAATTCGGATAATGTTCATTAAGGATAAGATGCTGTGTAATTGCACGGTTAAATTATATTAAATCCAGGGACTAAATCACAGTCAATCGCAGTCAATCATATACGAGTATTCTATGGACAAATGCTTATGATAACAAATATAACAATAGAAGAACACGTAAACCTTATCTATTTGTCATCAGTTATATCATACTCATTAACTATTAATCCATAACATGAAATATTATCCGTATATGAAAAGTATTAAATAAAACAATCTCTTCATCGAGTCTCATCCTCTCTTGTTCCTTTTATTCTCTTGGATAAATCAGCGATTATAGGTTTACATCGATATACACTGATAGGGTATATGAAGCGTCAGTCTCAATCATCAAGACATAAACAACATAAGAATAAAAGTACTTACCTCCGAAAAGTAAAGCAATCATCGATTGCAGCCTAGTTCTGCTTCCTTTTCAGAAGAGAACGGCGAGAGTTTTGTTGACAATGTGGAAGTGACCGTTGTTTAGAAAGGCTTAATAAAGCCGGGAGTATGGCCATGTCCGTAAATGAAAGAGCAGATAGTGAAAGAAGAGGAGAAGATTTCGCATGCCATGAAGTTTTTGATAAAACAATTCAAATATGAAAAGAAACTTGAAACAAGATTTACCTTTTTGAGTTTGATATTGAACAAAAAAAAGCTTTATGTAGTGTACTTCATATCTCTTTCTATTCTTTAATATCGTCTTAGTGTTCTTCTTTCCCAGCCCTCTCTCAGTTTTAACGTTAATATTGTTGATATTGTTGGCACAAGATGAAGTTTTAGATTTTACTTATATAGATGAATCAATTTATTTTCCCAAAAAAAATCCAGAACAAAGTAGAATGATACGGACTAGTAAACTTCGGCTATATCATAATTGGTGTGATAGATCAAAAGGCTATTGTAGCGTGAAAAATCTACTACAACAAGTAGAGAAAAATAAAGAAAGAGACACTGAGATAACTCTTTCTTATTTGATCCTATGAATTTCAATAAAGCTATGGTACGCATTATGTAAACATCTATTAAACCACATGTTATGAAGAGGGGTAACTAAGAGTCTTCAGTAGAAAAGAAAAATCAATGCGTGCAGATATAAAAGAAACTGGTGTCTATTCCAAAAAGAGAACGGTCGAAGTGAATGCGTCATTTATTTGAGCTCTGTATTAATGAGAACCCGCAGAATATGTAGATAGTGAGATAGTGTATAGATAGATGATAAATTTGATAGGAAGTTTGTTCGTTTTTGCTTTCTATAGAACGCAGCATACTTTGTTTTGATATTTGTACAACAGATTTAAAGAAATATACCAACATAGAATAAGTGGGTAGTAGTGGTTACAGAAGGATTGAAAATTTCCAGGATAGTGTCACTAGCAAGTCTTGAAGCTTCTGATATTCCTATAGCAAGTGTTGTAGAACAGTATCTGATCATAACGGACATTGAATAATCACAACTAAAAGAAGTATATTAAAATTGATAAAAGATAATAATTTAAATCTTTATCAAATAAAATATAATCTTCTTCATTTTATATAAAACTATCACTATTAGATTCATTCTATAAAGTAAACATGAACAATAAATAATTCATGATCTTTACTATTCATCATTTCTCTAAATGGATAATAATGGATCAGGTACCTAGTCAACTTTGATCTGACTGGAGGCATTTCATATAAATATATCTTTCCTCTCAATGAAGACGGGAAAAATCTCCCAGATCAGTTAAAGAACAATAAGATCTATAAAAACAATGAATTAAAATTTTTCATAATCGATTCAGTGATCATTCTTCGATCAAACATGTCAATTATTGGATCTACGCTCAGAACTACTCATTTACCTGCCAGCTGATAGAAGAATGCAAATAGCAGAATTTGTAATGATTTCTTTTTAACAATTAAAATTGTCTTAAATAAATTCCAGTCTCAAAAAGTACTCTTTTGGTTTTTGTTGTTACCTTGATAATTGCCTTACCAGAACATAACGCTTGGATCATCTTTCTCGGGTACTGTGCCAAATTAGGAAATGGTTTGATGAGAAATTGTAAGAGGAATTTCTTTATTGAATAAACACAAATACTCATGAAGTTGAGTCTGAGAGGGTAAAATATTAGGTATTTTTAAAGGTATTTCTAAAGTTTTCGGCGGAAGACTCAAAAATACTTTTTAAAAAAAGATCACTGCTAAATTTTAATCACAGCTAAAAATACCTTAAGTCTGACTGAGTCTGACGAGCCATATACTGCAAAATGGTCTAAATGATTAACCGTATTTTTTTTTCTTTTTCATTGCTTGGATTTAAAAAGATTGCAATTTCCCAAATCAAAAGTCATTAAAGAAATCCTTTGATAATGAAGATATGTTCTTATTTAGAACATTCGGGTGCAAGAGTCGAACTTTTGTTCACAAATGATCGTTTAGCTTCGAAACGTTTCAGTTTGTAGTTCATTTTTTACAAAAGAATATCCACTTATAGCATATTTACTTCAGCTTTTCAATGAGTGTTCAGTGAATAAATCCAATAAAATGGTAATTATATACATTCCATCTTTGAATTCTAGATATAGAAAAGAGATATCAATGCAATAATCACTATATAAAGCATAATAATCAATTGTATACGTTCTAGTTATAGCTTTTTGTCAAGATATATGTCTCTCTCTGGCAAGAAGTGCCAGAAAATGAATACAGTTAATAAGACACCATAATGTTGCTTCGTTCGACTCCAAGCATTCGTATGCACAATGCAAAATAAATGTATGCGATGTTCAATTTAACATCCGCCTTATTCTGCAGTAACATAAGAGCTTTGCTTCTTAGCATTGCTAATAAATCTACTTTTAGCTGATGATAAGAGTAGCAAAATCTAAGGAATTAAAAGCATTTATAAGAACAAATGAAACTATGTAGAGATAGAGAGAAAATTTTAGATTGATAATATATCATAAGGATATATCCAATACGTGCGTATACCTGATTATCACTTTTTTTCATGCAGCTTTAGTCGAATGAATTAGAGTAGTACAAGGCTTCAAATAGCAAAGGCTGTAGGTTGTACTTTAGAATTTTGCTTAGTATTCTAAAATAAGGTTTGTTTCCCATGAAAGGCATTCAATACTGAAGGTTTATCTATAAAAAAATACTAGCAGTAGTATCCGGGTCATCATGCTCGATTTTTGGGTAGTAAGCTTTAAAATATCAATTCTTGATTATGTATTTTCACATTGCACCTGAGGCTGTTGGTGGCCATTTCAAATGCTTTGATTATTACCTTTCTGTCTCTAGTATAAAAATTACATTACAAAAACGACATAATATGATGTATATTTAAACATATCTCAATATTTAGCTGTATGGTTTCTTTGTACTGCTTTGTCATATTACGATTCTGTATAGAACAGAGAAATTTGCAATATTAAATGCATCTTGACTGAGGTACAAGGTCAGGGGCACTGCATGCATTTGCATAAGGCTTTATAAATGTTGACTATAAAAATAAATGCTGAAATCTAGAAACCAAACCTAGAAATCTGTTGATAAATTCATTTTGACATACCCTGGTTGTTGTTATTGTAACATGTAGCTTACTATTTAAAAGAAAATGCATATTTCACCTTATTATTTACAAATGAAAATTACCCTCAGCATCTTTCTTCAACAGTCTCAGCAATTTTGACAGTGTCTGGGCAATGTAAGCTATCAAAAGATTTGAAAACATTATGCAGTTAGCACTTTATCTACTAGAAATATATCCAACTGTTAAGAAAAGCTTGGACAGTTAGCTATATAGTTATTGTGATAATCACAATATACGCATTATATGGTACTCTAATTTTGTGCCTTAACTTTTTTCCCTCTTGCTATTTAACTTTCAGCAGGTTCTCAAGGTAACAAAACAGTCAATCCGTTCTTTAATAACCTATTGAACACTTTCCTTAGAGGGGGATGTTCTTTTAAAAGATGGATCTACATCTCGATTACTGTACCTTCTTCTGCACAAGAATTGACTAAACTTATTGTTCTTCATCGCAATAGTATCTAACTGTCAGTCATTGATATAGTTCCTGTTGAAATTGTTTAATCTGAAAAAGTTAATAGTTTGCCAAAAAAAAAAAAAAAATAAAGGACATAAATTCATTATTTTATTGTCCCAAATAACTCCAAAATCCACGAGCTGTTGTCCCACCTTTTAGTGTATCATGAAGAACAACCATATTACGTACTATTTCACGGAAGCTCCAGACCCCAATTTGTTTTAAACGTCTATTTCTTTCTTGATGGTCTTTGACCAGATCTATAAATCCTTTTGATATGCATTCATTGAATTTTTGACCAAGAGCTGCATCATTGATGGTATAGGCTCCATTAAAGTTTTCAAGGTCCATGATAATACGACCTTTGATGGGCACAAGAGTTCGGTTGTGATTAATATAAGCTACTACAGGGCGTATCATTGTACTACTTAAATAGTTAAATTTAGGAATCTTGCGCGGCACAGATCCCTTGACATCTTTGAACCGAACGTCAACATCCATAATGAACTTTTTATCTAAATTAGGGTCTTTGTATGGTTTCACAGGCTCACCCAAGCCGATCTGCTTGCCATTGCCCAATCCCAAAATGATGGAATGTGGTAAAATACTATTGATGGTCTCTAGTACAGCTTTCCAAATACTTGGTGGGCCTTTCTGTAATGATTCATCTGGCGCGTAAATATCCGCACAAAAATCCATAGTTCCTGAAGCAATCCATTGAGGTGGCCCCTCTCCAAAACGATGTGCATGATCTAGACTAAGATTGGTAATTCTTATCCGTGATTTTCGTTGATACCCATGTTCTTTCATGCCTTTGTCTGTCAACAAACCAAACTCCTTGTTTTCTCCACCAACAAGTACACCTTGAGGGTCAAATTTTTTGTATGGATAATAGTTTGTCAGATCAGGTGCAGCGCCCTTAGCCTCCAAATCTGAATATTCGAATACACTTTTCTCTATTTGCGGTGTATGTATACTCAAGATGCTTGTGTCTATAGACCCAACAATAAAATCTGCGCATAATATGTCAAAAAGTAACCTGTTATAAACATGTTATCGGCAACTATTTACACAATCGCGAAATTGTTTATCAACTTACCACTGCTTTCTGAATTGGCTAAACTGAGCTTGAATGATTGAAATAGGAAACGGTCTAAATCCACCTGGCATATAGACCGTAACTGACGCATCATCCATTGACAGTCGTTCCATCTCAAAATGACTGGGTATACGACCCTTTCTAACCAGCTCTGGATTCCATGGCAAATGTTTATTCCACCCTCCTCTTCGGTTGTCTAATATTCCTCGAATCCCTTTGACAGCTGCATTCTTTATTACACCTTTACCCTCCATCCACCTCAATAAACTTAATTCCACTTCAACTGTATCGGCTGTAAGATCAAACCAAGGCATTCTCTTTAATCTCTTTTCATTCTTCATCTCGTCTTGGTCTAATTCAATTCCTGAAAATAAATCCCCTGGAACAATAACCGGGTTCTTTTCTTGAGTGCCCTGCTGAAATTTGACTTGTTCTGATCGTGGCATACAAGACACATGAACTCTATAAAACCTGATTTTTCCATCCTTCCAATTAGGCGTAGCTGATTCAAAAGACATGGTTGTTCCAGTGGTAAGCGAAAGAAATTGACCTGTCTTTTTCATCATCCATTCTAAGATGAGGATACTTGATTAAACAAGAGAGAGAAAAATAGATAATAAACCCATTCACCTTGAAATTGAAAGGAGTTTCCTGTCCAGATTACTAGACTAATAAAACTTGTTGTGCCAACAATGAGCCAAATCGTGTGACCGACAAAAACCCAAGAAAAAAGAGCTGTGATATCATTGAGATTGAAAGGCCTCATTTGTTTCATAAGCGGGTACTTTATTCGAATTTTCATTCTCTGTATAGCTCCTCGAGCCTGCACTAATAGCTCGTACTTACTAGGTGGTTTAGGTATTGGTGGTAAACGAACATGTCGACGCAAAGAAGGTTGCATAAAATGACCGTAACACGACTGGCGCTGTATCAATGGTGATTTGTTTGGTCGTACTAGTAGGGCATAATTCTTTCGAATTGATGTGTGAAGATTAAATTTTTTGGTTTTTTGGAATTGACAAAAGAACATCAAAAATAGTAAAAAAAAAAAAAAAAAAGAAAAAAAAAATGAATAAAAAAGAAAAAGAAAATGGCAATTTCCACATTTGGAAATGCTCTAATTTGCAAACCCGACCCTTACTTTTAACATTATCCTTTTCGCAAACGCATAAGATACTGTAGACATTTCCAACCATAACGTTTAATTTATAACAAGTAAAGAAAATTGGCCAGATTTATAAAGAATATGCTTAAAACTTGCAAAACTTTATTTTAAAATATATATAAGAAAAAGCGTTATTGGTGCTTTAAGTAAACGGAATACACAATAAATTTGGATACAGTCTTTTTGAAATCCTTTTTTTTTTCCTTCTGAATTCTAATATTGTATACAAGTAGAAGGACATTGCAACAAAAGCAAATATTCATGCAATTTTTATATATTACCTTATTTGCAAAAGTGCATATAGCCGAAAGGATTTCAAAAGAACTATGATAACACAGCCTCTTTGCACAGCTTTAATCAGACAAGATACAAAGTTACGGAGTTTATGCTTCTTAAAAGAAGATTATTGATTACTATACAGAAAACGAAAGAGAAAGGGACATATGATATAGTCTAGAAGTTATTCTGTTTTCCTATTTTTATTTACACCCAAAAAGAAAAAAATTACTGTCATCTGTTTTTTTTTTTTTTTTTTTTTTTCAGGTTTAAAGCAAGTGTTACACACTGATTCAGTAAGATACAAATTTTGTTTATTTACTTTCAAAGCCAGACATGATTAATAGCAATCTGGAAACTTTTTTTTCTTTATTTTACCCCTTTCTTTCTTTCTTTCTTTTTTGTAACTATAGCAACAGTCCAAGCATAATACTTTAACAAAAATGAGTGGAGGAGGAAATATACAAGTTGTTGTACGTTGTCGACCTATGAACTCAAGAGGTTTTTATATACAATTTTTTATTTAATAAATTATAAAAAGTAATACTTTTATTATAAAATGGATATTGAATAGAAATTGCAAGAGGAGCAGTTGGGTTGATTCGTATGGATGGCGATCAAACGATTATTACAAGACCACCTGAACTAAAAACTGGAAAGGATTCTGAAGATGTAAAAGCATTTACATTTGATAAATCTTATTGGTCTGCAGATAAAAATGACCCACGTTATGCAGACCAACAAACAGTTTACAATGATTTGGGTGTGGATTTATTAGATCATGCATTTGATGGATATAATTGTTGTATCTTTGCATGTGCGTTCTTTACACATCATCCTTTTCTTCTTGCTTTTGTCTTGTTATTAATGTTTATATTGTAGATGGTCAAACTGGTGCTGGTAAATCATACTCAATGATGGGTTATGGTGAAGATAAAGGTATCATACCTCGTACCTGTTCTGCATTATTCGATAGAATTCATGGAAATCAAGATCCAAACTTAACGCATCGAGTTGAAGTATCCTATATCGAAATTTATAATGAAAAAGTACGCGATCTGCTAAATCCAAAAAATAAAGGAAATCTCAAAGTACGTGAACATCCTTCCTTGGGTCCCTATGTCGAAGATCTTTCAAAGTCAGTCGTCTCTTCATTTGAAGACATTGAAAATTTGATGGATGAAGGAAACAAGGTACTAAAAAAAAATGTAGATGGTGTAGCAAGGATTTAATCAAATATTTAGGCACGTACAGTAGCAGCAACTCAAATGAATGAAACGTCTTCTCGATCTCATGCTGTATTTACCCTTATTTTGACCCAAAAGAGATTAGACGAACTTACAAAGCTAGAGACCGAAAAAGTAGCACGTATCAGTCTTGTTGATTTAGCAGGAAGTGAAAGAGCAAACAGTACAGGTGCTACAGGTGCAAGACTTAAAGAAGGAGCCAATATCAATCGATCCTTGACTACGCTTGGTAAAGTTATTGCTGGTTTAGCCGAACAATCTACACAAGGGGAAGGCAAGAAAGGAAAGAAAAAGGAAGTGTTTATTCCTTACAGAGATTCGGTATATAGAAATATACGTGTGGCATTTGGGGTTATCTGGCTAAACAGTGTTATGTAGGTTCTAACTTGGTTATTAAAAGACTCATTGGGAGGAAATTCAAAAACAACAATGATTGCAGCTATTTCTCAGTGTGACTATGATGAAACACTAAGTACGCTTCGATATGCTGATCAGGCAAAGAAGATTAAGAACAAAGCGGTTGTTAATGAAGATCCAAATGCTAAATTGATTCGAGATCTCAAAGATGAGTTGGAGGTACTACGTGACAGATTGAGGACCTATGCACCAGAAGAGGTAGAACAGCTAACAGCATCAAGTGCTTATAAAGCTAGTGGAACTGCAAGTACTACAAGTCGATCATTAAGTGCCCCCGCTGCACCTAAGCAAAGTATATCAGAAATTGAAATTAAAGACAGTTCTGGGAAAGTAAAGAAGATGACGAAAGAAGAGATAATTGAACAACTACAAAGTTCAGAGAAACTGTTGGCCAATTTGAATGAAAGTTGGGAAGAGAAACTAAAAAAGACAGAGCAAATTCATCTGGAAAGAGAAAAGACCTTAAAAGAGCTTGGTATTACTATAGAAAAGAACGAAACAGGAGTTTATGCACCCAAGACAATACCATTCATTGTTAATTTGAACGAAGACCCACTTATGTCAGAATGCTTAATGTATCAAATCAAACCAGGCATGACTAAACTGGGTAGGATGCACAGCGATGTGTTTGCAGATATTCGTTTAAGCGGGCCTAATATTCAAGATGAACACTGTACATTTGAAAATAACAATGGAGCTGTCACTTTACATCCGGGTGTTGATTCGCTCATTTTGGTGAATGGTATGCGAATCACTGAACCAAAGCAATTAAAAAGCGGATATCGTATTATTCTTGGCTTCTTTCACATATTTAGATTTAATAACCCAGAAGAAGTTAGAAAGGCAAGAGATTTGCAAAAAGTAGCAATAGATAATAATATACCACCAGAATCACCTGTAACGGATACAGCAATGCTTGGGTCAGAGATCATTGATTGGAACTATGCTAGAAGAGAAGCAGTATTAAACTATTATTCAGCAGAATCTAATTTGAGCGATTTAAACGATGAAGAGCTAGAGAAATTGTACGATGGCATAGGAAAAATCAGAAATTCTAGACGTACGAGATGTGAAAGTAGAACGGAAAACAATGATGATAATGAGTCAACTACAACAAGAGATTCCTATAGAAACTCATCCTTAGCAAATGCATTAATGATGGATGATGGAGGAGAGAGTGTATATACAGATATTACAATGGCAAACTCAGAACTTTTATTGGAAGAAAAGTTAAAACAAGAGCAAGAAAAGAACAAGAAGAGACTTGATGATCAAAGGATAATATATGAAGCAGAGATAAACCGGATGTCAAGACAATTTTCTCAGCAACATCAGTCAGAAGATATGGTTGGATTAGAACCACCATTTACTGAAAGAGAGATTGAGTTGATACGCAAGGTGCTATACAAATGGAAAAAGTTGCGTATAGTTGACATGGCAGAGGTTATTCTTACAAACGCAGTCATGTTAAAAGAGGCTAATATCATTGCAAGGGAATTAAATAAGCAAATCATCTATCAATTTGCAATTATTGAGAATGAGCCAAGTTTATCTTATTGGGAACATCAATTTGAAGCAGACGAAGACATCATGCTGATATCGATGCCAAAACCATGCATTGGTATACGGGTTATCGACAAGAAGAATGGAGTCATTTACCTGTGGTCCATTGAAAAATTGAAGCAAAGGCTACACAAAATGCGAAATCTGTATAATTTTATGGATAAGCCTTCTTACAGAAAACATTTCAATTGGGAGGATCCTTTCTTTGAAATGCCTAGTCCAAAATATACTCTGATCGGTGTCACTTATATTCCAATGGCCAATTTAGTTTATCAAAAGCCCTATGAATCCTCCTATGACATCGTCTGTCAGTTCACTGGTCAACTTAAAGGAAAGCTAAAGGTACTCATATCACCACTAGCAAGAGCTGTTGTCGCCGTACGAGATCATGAATCAAGGCATCCTTTACTGTCATCTTCTCCCCAACCATTATTCCCAGAAAATGAGCAGGATACTGATGATGATAGTGATGACGACAGCAATAATAAGCATAGCCAAAAAAACATGGAAGACCATACAACTCTCTCTGTTGGTCAAAACCTGTTGTTTGAAATCAAGCTTATCGAGTTTAGTGGCATCAATGAATCAGAGTACACAGACGTTCATGTTCAATTCAGACTTTCTTCTTTCGGGGGCATTCCCTCTTATTCTCCTGCTGAAAAATTCTTTACAACCGAACCCGTCAGCTTTTTCGAAAACAACCCTGTCCAATTGGATTTCACGCAAACCATCTCTCTTGTGGTCACTCAAAATGTACTGAATGTTCTTATGCATGGCTTTGTCACATTTGAAGTCTTTGGTCAGGCACAACCTCGTGTACTTTTGCAGCATGAACGATGGGACGATCAACGCGAAAAACCCTCTCGTATTCCCTCTAGCGAGAACTCTGCCGAATCGATTCATTCATCTTCGGGAAGCAGTATAGCTGACTCTGCTACCCTTGGCTCTTTAGAACGTATCTCTGAAGAGGAATTGCTGACGGCAGAGAGACATGATGTAGTAGCATGGATTGAGGTACGAGAGTTGTCTCCCTCGGGTGAATATACACCTGTTCAAATCACATCCAAGAATGCTTTGGACAAGGGCTATTTTACACTTCGACAAGGTTTACAGAGACGTATTTGCTTTACGTTATCTCATACCTCTGGCCATCAATTTGAGTGGACTCGTATCAAGAAAGCTTCTATTGGTCATGTCCGTCTTTTGGATGGAAAGGGTCGTATACTGGAAACACCGGCACAAGAAAACATACCGATCAAACTCTTGACTCGGCAGCAGGTTATTTATCACTCGGACGGTATCAGTCAACTGACAGCGCAGGCTGCCTGGGACAGCTCTCAGCATGACTGTATCTTTTTGAACAGATTAACAGATCTCAACAGCCGTGTTATCCTAAACATCCGATGGGAAGTAGAGGCAGAACGATGCGAAAAACCAATCTTGTTTAATATGGACATTGCCCTTCAGATCCAAAGCAGGGATCGTTCACCCCGAACTGGTAAGCTGAGTAGCTTTAAAAGGCTTTGGTATCCTACTGTTGAGAAGATCCTGACGAAATACAGCGGTGTGTTCTCTGTACACCTCAAGCCTCCCATGACAAGAAGAACAAGCCAACTCTGGCGTTTGAATACCGCTACCAAATACGTTCACGGCGAAGAATTCTTGGGTTCTTGGAAACCTCGTGGTGTGTCGCTCGTACAAGATTATAATCAGATGCAAGACAAGATTCGTCGTAAAAACCAAGCTAATTTTACTAGACAAATCTTGAGTCTTAGGGATACAGAAAGTACATCAAAAGAGATGGATGAAGAAAGAAAACAAGCTTTATTAAAGCTTGTGATTGATTTATGGCAACTCAAGCTTGGCACAGACAAGGAAATAGTTATCAGTCAAGATCCACCTATTCAAATGGAGACACCCATTATTCAAAGAGAAGAATTACAGAATGCTTCAAAGCTTTTGGCAGAAGTGGAATTTGTAAATCAACCGTAAGTAGACTCTTTCTTTATTCTACAGAGATACTAATAAACTTAAAAGCAGTGCTAATATTTCAAAGAGAGGGTATATATTATACCAGCAAGATGCAGCAAAGGATTTGTGGATAAAACGTTGGTTTGTGATTCGTAGACCTTATATTTACATTTATTCAAATGATACGGAATCAGATGAACAAGGCGTTATTAACGTTGCTTCTGTTCGTATTGACTATAATGAAGCACTTGAGCAGATGATACAAGTAAGTGTTGAATGAGAACATGATGAAAGAAAATTAAGTAGTTTATATAAAAGCGTTCCAATGTTTTTGCTGTTTATACCAATAATAATGCTTATACCTTACAAGCAGAAACAAGACAAGAAATGGTTCAATGGATTCAAATGATTGATCAAAAGTTTCCTTTGGATACCATCACAATCTAATCACATACTTAATCCTTTTGCCCCTAAAATAAAGTTTTGCTTGAATAATATTACACGATACAAGTATGGAAGTATGATGAGCATAAAGAAAGTTTCGCATTCCTTTATGAACAGAATGTCATCTGCAAACAAAATCAGACGCCCTTTCTCACTCTTTGTCAATAGTATCGGCGTTTTAGTAAATAAAGTACAGAACGACTCAATTTGGCCACTGTTGATGTATCTCTCATCCTCTAACAGTCTTCGTTTTCAGTATACGAACAGACTTTATTTGACTGTGGTTGATGGGATAGAGTAAGATGTGACTGTTCTCTTAGGGTGGATTGGGCTCAAGACGGTGCATTTTGTTGGCGTTGACAGTGTATTTAGGACATGACGTATTGATACAAAGCTCTAGTGTTTTCATTTATAAAGTTTCACAAACCCTGATTATTTTCAATTGCAATGACCTTTGGGAACACAGAAAGAGAGGAAGAGCGGGAATAGACCATCAGAGCTTACATAATCTGTGAGTTCTCTGATGTCCTTATTTAGTTTGTACCTGTCAGGGAAGGGGAGCATAAAATGTGGGGGGAAAAAAAAAGGGGGGGAAAGCTGGTTGCACTTGATAGATTGTGTTATTTTTTCATATTGTCCATCATCATATTTTATGATGAATAGTTTACAATACATATTTACAAAACAGTATGTGTTATCAACCCTCTGATTGCTTAAAGTTCAAAAACATGTAAAAATATTCATCAGAGACTGATAAAGAGGATTAATTTAGAATTTGAAATCAAGCAAATTTGTGTAATTTATAAAATGCAGGATTTGAATGGTGATTGAAACTCATCAAAGAGTATAAAAGTGATACAAGTATTTTAAACAGTAAATCTTTAAATGTATTAAACAGCGAATGCATATTTTTACCTTTGATTTTATTAGGGAGGTTTTAGTTTTTACTCATTTCTTGATCTGATCAAAAACGATAAACATCATGCGTTCATTTGATTTTTTTATTTTTGGATAAAATACATGTTGAAACGTATTGAACAGTAAGTTGGTAGGAAAGATATCGAGAAGTCATCATCCAATAGTGGGTAGTGCTATCTATTTTCTTTATTTACAGTATTCCTCAAGAGAGACTATTGGAAATGGACGGATAAAGTAGGTTTAATTCAAGAGATAGAATATGTCTTAGACCAATCTTTATTCATGCATCTTTATCAGAAAGCTATAGATTGTCTGATCTAACTATAACAATAACTATAGGATAGAGCCCAAAAACAAGTCTTTTCTAACAAATTTCTTTTGGTACTTGATTTAATCTTGGACCAATCACTTTTAATAGAGTTCAAACAAGATGGTAAAATAAAGGCTTATGTCATCTTTTATAACATCCACAATAAAAGAAGAGAGGGTGAATTCTACAGTTGTTTATAAAAATAAGAAAGTCCCTTTTTTGTTGTGCTTATCAAAGACAATCTGAATTTGATAGTGAGATAGGCTGTGGTTTCTTGAAAGATTGGGTCACTGAATCGTTTGATTGTTGGTTCTTTTGAGGTATGCACATAAAGAAAGCCTTTCAACATTCTCTGCATCGCTTTTTGTCAAAGGGCAGAACTTTTGAGAACTTGGTGATCCCAAAAGACAATCGAGAATGCAAACATTCAAACCTCTTTTTTTTGTGTATACTTTTATACTGACTAGATTTCTAATCTTCTTTTGATAACCAAAGCATAGACCAAAGATTGCTGTCAAAAAGACTTGACAGGAAAGACAAAATGTTTACAAAAAAAGTTTTGAAAGTGTGCTTTTATTTAATCAACTTGTACGTTATCAGGTAACACTGTGTTATCTTTATTATTGAATTCATGAAACAGTTCATCAGCAGGACTGTAGGGAGTACACAATTCTACAGCTTTTGGCTTTAAATTTTCTTCCTGTACAATCTCGATGGTTTTTTTTAAAAAAAAAAAATATAATTGACACTGTAGTCAAGAATAGTATCAAATCAATCAAAATGTCTACACAGTCATCTTCAACTGTTATGTCTTCAATGTCCATCTCATCTGAATTATTATTAAATATGTTTCCTGTTGCTGGATAAAACTGAAAAAAAAAAAAAAAAAAGTGTAACAAGAATCCTCTTTTCCTATTTTAATTTAATGTACTTTAATTGTTTCTGTGCCAATCAATTTATTAATATTCCTTCTTCAATTAAGAAAGTAAAACTCAAGTGGCTATTAACATTTAAACTTTTTTTTCTCTTTCAATGATATTGCATGGTAATGGCACATGTTAAGGAACAGTACCAAAGTGAAAAAGAAAGGAAAGGACAAATTTAGTAAAAGCTAAACACGATATTGATTTCCTTTAATGAAATTTCGTCTTATTTAATGTACGACGTTATTAATTCAAATGAATAAGCATATTTTAAGAAGAAGAAAAGAAGATTGAAGAAAAAGTAATGGAAAAAAAAAGGATATGCCTGATGAGTTGAATTAAAATGTAAAGAATTAGAGTTGATGAATGAGTTATTATTATTCAATTGGAAAGAATTAAAAAAGAAAAAAAAAAAATTCTTTTCCAGAAAATAGGGTAAAAAAAAAAAAATGAATGAATGATCGACAGCTACTTTTCTTTTTCTACAAGTTCTTTAAGAGAGTAGTACATAACAGAGGCCTTTTTACATTGTTGTGATGATTTATTGGATTGATCACAAAACTTGTTTGTTTAACCATTGTAAACTGAGGGAACACAATACATTTTTCACCTGAAAATGCTTTGATGGTGTAACTAAATTGTAATACGAATATGTGTATTGTTTGTTAAAGGTTCAAGAGATATCCTTTTACCTAAAAAAGAAATCCATTGTTTAAACCTTTATTTGTAAATTTATACAAAAAATAGAAAAAAAAAATTAATTCCCAATTTAAGAATACGTCTGATGACAGTCCACAGGGTATGCAATCTTGTTGTTATAACAAGTGATTGATATTGCTTTGATATAAAGCAGATCAAACTAGAAACAAAATATTAAAAAAGGAATAAATAAAAAAGATTATTAACAAGTAATTAAACTTCATTTTCACACACACACACACACACACACATACGCGTGTTTAATTACTTTATTATACGCTTTATGACATTTTTCAGGAGTGAATAATAATAATAAAAAAAAGGTTTACGTAAACTCTCTTAATAACTCGGAGTAAGAAACAAAATCACCGCGCAAATTAACTTTCTTACTTTCCTCTTTTACCCTTCCCCCCCCCAAAAAAAAAAAATTAGCACATTTGTTTACAAGAGGAAAAGTTGTAAATTCACACCTAGAATTCGTTGTCTTCTTTTGATAATCAATAAATAAAAAAAAAATCTAAAAAAAGAAATTCAAACTAATAATAATAATAATGTTACTGATACGTAACCAGTCAAAAGAGAGAAATGCAAGCCCTAGTTTATTATTGAGCCAATAAAAACTATGAAAAAAAAAAAAGGATTCAGAAGCTTAGTGTCACGCTATGAAAAAAAAAAAAAAAAAAAAAGTTCGGAGAGCGAAAGAGAGTAAAGTAAAAAAAGGTTGCTTGTGACCAGTGAAATGAATAGTTTATTGAATAAAAAGAACAATTCAAGAGAGTCATTGAGAGAAAGAGAGAAAGGAAAACTTTAAAAATATTTATATTTCGTGATCATGAAACAAAATACGAGACCATTTATAATTTACTTTAGTGAAACCAGACCCTATTTGGTGTTCATGCATACAGTCTGATTACTCCAAGTGTAAACGCACGTTCACCCTTTTTCAAATAAAAAAAAAATGATATGAAAAAAATAAAATAAAAAAAAAAGTCAAGGTACTACAGCTTGTTTCACTACTGTCGATCTCTACTTTTTCTTTTTTTTTTTGTTTTATAAACTTTTTCTGTTTTTTTTCTTTTGTTATCAATAAAAAAAAAAGTGTGCGAATATGAATGATAATATAAAATGCTATATTTCGAATGAACCAACCAATACTCACTCACTTATTTTTACTCTATTTCTGCCCCTCAACCTTATTGTCGTTTATTTCATTTTCCGACCTTTTCATTTTTTTATAAGATCCTAGATCTTTTTTTTTTTTTTTTTTATAAGCTTCCTACTTTATTTTCCTTTTCTTCTTTTTTTAATTCTTTTCAAGAGAGAGAGAGAGAGAGAAAATACTTTTGTATAATTATATTAGCTTATTATTTAATTCACAATGAACTCTACTCACAACACAAAAGAATGGCAAATGTCTCAAGCATCTTTGCAGCATTCAATTTTAACTGAAAGTCCTGCAAGTCATCATCAATCTCCTCAAGTTTCAGCACATTATTCAGTGGATCATCATCATCATTATCCTCAACCTTATTCACAAGGCCCTATGCATCCTCCTATGTAAGTTTGTCATTTCAAATCTGCATTTTATTTTATTTTTCCCGCTTTCTTCCCCCCCTTTTTTTTATTTTTTTATTTTATTTTTTTTTCATAAACCGGATACTAAATTTTTTTTTTTTTTTAATCTTACGATAGTCATCATCAACCTCCGCCAACGACTAACTTTTTATCTCACGGCAAAACTGATTCTGATCCAAGATTGCCTGGGTAACTCTTTTATATATTATTTTATATATTCATTTTATTAATTTCAATATAATCAGTATGATGGCCCTCTCTCAACCTTCTACTCCTCGTCCTGGCCCTCACTCTCCTCCTACCCCAAAGAAATCACACTCAAATTATAATCCTAATAATTCATATAATCCATATGCTCATCCTGTTCTCGCTCGTAAAAGAGGAAGAAGTGAACTTTTTTCTGCTGAGCTTGGTCCCTTCTTTAGTTCCACAAAACCCTTTGACAATTTGTACTCCATTGACAGATCTACACTGTAAGAAAAAAAAAAGATTGTAAATGATGTATACTTGACATCTAATCATCCTCTAGACTCACTGTACGAATTCAAGCAAAGATGGATCGGGGTTTCTTTTTAGCTGATAACGATTGGACTTGCTATCGTAGAAATTATTTTCAAGTGAGCGGTGCCTTTTCTATTCATGGTTTAAATCACTACTATGCTGACCAAGAGACTCAGTGTTATGTTCAACTCGACGGTGTCTTTCATCCTGTCCTTCACTTTTCAATGTGTATCTCTGCTCGTGTATCCAACAGTGATAAAAAGATTGATTTGGTACAACATACACCCAAACGTGATAAAGGCCCTCAAACGACACCTAATCCTAAACCCATCATGCCCGGTGGTAACTTGAACATGAGCTCAGTCGGTGCTAATCAAAGTATAGTGACCTTTGAAAGAATTCAATTCAAAACGGCCACTGCCAACAATGGAAAGAGAAGGGCTGCTCAACAATACTATGTTTGTCTGGTTGACCTTTTTGCTGAAATTGAAGGAAATCAAAGGGTCAAGGTTGCCTCCTGTCAATCGGCTCCTCTTGTTGTCCGTGGTCGTAGTCCGGGACACTATTCAGATAATCAAGAAAGATATGAAGGACCTATCTCTATCGCTCCTCCTCCTCCTCCTCCTCAAGACGACAGATTCAGTGCACCCTTCCCAAGACCTCCAATGACTCCTCCTGGTGTCATCGGATCCGAATATGGATCTCCTTATCCTTATCCTCCATACCCTGGTTATTCTCCTTTTAATTCAATCAACGGTCCTATGCAGTCTGGTATGATGGTTTCTTCTACTCCACCCACACCCACCAGTGGTCCTTCACAGCAGACAGGTCCTTATATGGTTCCCAGTATGACCACAGATCCTTCCTCTTCTGAATCTTCTTCTCCTGATCTTTATCAAAATGAATTCAATCATGGAAATGGTCCTAGTGGAACAACAATAACCGATGATCACAAAGTCGCTCCTCCTCCTCCTTCTTCTTCTCAAGGTATGTTGCCCATCAGTGATGATTGGACTCGTCATCGTATCAATTCTGTGGGACATATTCAATCACCATACCAAGAACACAATTCATACTTTTCTCAACCTACTCCATCTCAACCTTATACAAACAATAGTTCTGCTCCATCAACACCTTATGGTCCACCTAGAAAGTATAACCCTGTATCTCAACAACACACATAAGTATGTGTTACATATGATTCATACCTTTTTATTGTCTTTTTTGTAAGTTATATATTATGTAATTTCAGTTTCATCTACTGTCATAATTCTCACCTCCCCCTTTTTTTTTTTTTTTTTCCTCATTTTGTTTTATTATATATTGTTTCTCTACCTCTTCCTCTATATATATGTTTATATAAAAAAATTATTTTGTATTAAAAACATTTGTTTCTTTGTCAGTAAACATCTTTTGACTGTCTAAACGGATTCTCCCAGTCACGATTATCTTCAAAAAGAGAGAGAAAAAAAGGAGGGGATAAAACATTGTTTCCTTTTGATGATACTTGACTGGAATCGTTTTAGACAAATATTAGAAACCACAGAAAATAAACGACTGATATCTATTATTGATCATGTTGACTTTTTAAATGACTTTTTAATCCAACTTTCTCAAGTAAGAAAAGTACATTTAATCACAAGACTAAAACAAATTATATAGGAATTAAAGCAGATCCCTACAGCCACTGAATGTGCAAAAAGATATCCAGCTATTGGCCCACTGTTAACCTTAGCCTCTGTAATATTATAGGAAATAGTGTGAAAGTGAACTCATCTTTTTTTTTTAAAAAGACACATCCTTACCTAGGCTACTCACCTAATTTAGCGCACAACTTGATTACATGTCTAATGGATTACAGCAAATTAGATTCAAGCTTGATAGAAAATACAAACAGCTTGTCATTACCAACATTAGAAAGGTAGCAAGAAGAAGAAGAAAAAAGGTTTTCAGAGAAGGGATCTGACATCAGATGATAGATCTGCTTTATGGTGTATTATTCGACTAAGACGATTTTTGGTTGTCAACCAAGATGATACAACTACAGACAGATTGATATCACAAATACTAGAGACAATAAAATCAAAACAAAACCATCTTTGTGTATGTTTACAAAAATAAATCAATCATAAACTAAACAACCATGTTAGACAGAAACTCTAGCGCCTTTAGTGGACAAATGCATCGCCTTGGTACATCAAAAGAGTCTCTCACCCGTGATAGAGTTGCTTGTGAAATGTGCATTATCTGAAGAGGATGAAGTTGATCCTATCCATTTTGACATCAAGAAACCACTCTTTTCAGATCGATTTATTTACCACCTGTCTCAATCTGACTCGATCAATCATCGCTCAACGTTGAGAGATCATTATCAGGGTTGGTCTAAAGATATACAGATCAAGTATATACAAAAATAGATTGTCTTGGCTATAAAGTAGACTGATTTTTGTATAGACTATTAAATCAAATAGATGACTTTTTAGAGATGGAGGTATTGTGCTTGATAGAAACATTTACACAATCCTACAGATACATGAATCCAGATGAGATTAGCAATCAATTGAAAAAAGAAAACTTGGTGAAATTAGCTCAATCGTCAACTCGCCTTTCAGAAAAATTGATCCAAAAGGTCTCAAGCTATGTTGACTTGTTTCAAGATTGGAGAATAGTTCGCTTAGTGCAGTGTCTTCATCCTTGTCTGTCCATCAAGTTATACAAACAATGCGACAGTGAGAGATATACCATTAAAAACTCCGCTAAAATAGCTCAACGCGTCTATAATTTATTATCAGACCATATTTATTGTGGTCCTGTGCAAGATATACCTCAAAGACGAACAATGGCTTGGTGTATATCGATGTCTCTACCTCGACTTTTGTGGTATTGCGTAAATGGTATAATCAATTGGTGTAAAAATAACGAATTATGGACTGAAGAGGTACATGTGTAAAAGAGAGAAAAGTATGGTTCTCATGGTTTGTATTACACAGATGAACAAAACTTTAGAATATATCAATTGGGTTCTCTATCCTTCAATAGATCATCGACAACAAGCATCATTTTTAAATTTAAAAAATTGGATTTATTCATGCAAAGGTTCATTCATCCCTTTTCCTCAAAACTCTTTTACTCACGCCATTTTTACTCAAACAGGAATTGAGAACCTAAGGGAGAATTTTAAAAAAATTCCGATCGTTTTACTTGACAGTAATGGAATGGTCATAGCTTGTTTTCTTACCGTATATCTTATGTCAGAACGCGTACAAAAGGATCAGCTGGAGTCATTGGTATTACTGTTACACTTTCCATATTCCCAGCTAATTTTTTACGCCCAATAGTTAAATAAGGTTTTCGCATTACCTTTTCAGCAAAACAGTACAAAAATGTATGTTCCTTTTATTTTGGGGGGGAGGGAAAAAGAGAGTTATGACTAATTTTTTAGAAAAAAAGGCTGGATCAAAAAGATAATATGGATCGTGGGTCAGTTTATTTATTTTTAGATTGTTTATATGACATACAATTACATCAAGAATATTATTGCCCATCTTCTTTAATTCCATTATCTATAGTGGAATTAATAACCTTTGTAAATCATCAACTTTTAGTGAATTAAAACCTGTACATATTCACAAGCAAGTCTCTATTTGTATTAAGGACGCATTGGTTACACCGCATAATAACCTAACGAAACTCATTCAAATTCAGACAAAACACTGAAAAGAATCGAGTGCCACTAAATTAAAACTCAGGGCGCTAATGTGCCTTATTTTTTTTGAATCAAAGGTGGAACATCTGGCACAAGTTTGAACGGTACAGGACATGCTGCTATTAAAAAAAATTCGGCCTGATTTTCACACAAAGCACACACGCCAATGCGTGACTTTATTGAGCAGTCATTTCGCTTGATCACTTTCGGGTTGTGCCCCGAGCGGGGATGAATAACAATAAAACGACTAAAAAAAAAAAAAAAAAATTCATGTGTGCCAAACAGGTTTTGAATAAACATGTCATGATTTACGTTTATTGAAATTAAAGAATGAAGAAACAGTGACTTGTAAAGAATACAAAAGAAATAGAGTAACCATCAGCAGATGGTTTCGATCGTTCTTTTTGGATTTGTGATACTTGGAAAGTCTAGTATAGAATAGTGAGCTGCAGTTGGGATCTTTAGAGTTTGACAAGTGTTTCTTGAAAGTTGCTTTCCACAAGTCTTGCTTTTGAATGCAAGTGCATAGGCTGCTCTGTTTTTAGTCATTTGCACAATTGACACTGTTTACATGTGCTGTGCAAATTGGATCAAGTGGATAATTTTTTACGTAAAAGTCCGTACCATATATCTCTAGGCATAGGGTACATATACTACTGGCAAAAGCTTTCTAGTGAGTGTTACTTGTGAATTTGTATTAAAGATGATCACTGTCTTTCATTGACGATTCTTCACTGCTGTCATATTGATATCATCTAATCCATCTGTTCAATGAATAGATCAAAGTTGATACTTGATTCAGATGATAATAAAATAATAAAAAAAAAAAAAAAAAAAAAAAAAAAAAAAAAAAAAAAAAAAAAAAAAAAAAAAAAAAACAGCTTGAAGGTAAGGTTTTCAGTAAGAACAGCATTTTTAATTTTTTGTAGAATACTTGGAGAGCCACAATGCTGCTAAACGTGAATTTTCCTTGTGGACCTTTTTCACATATATCTTTGAAATGAGTAGACTAGACTGTGGTGATACTATCAGATCGCTTTCGGCAGGTGAACGAGGGCAGGAGTCTAAAGCACTAAACATGGGGGATGGGTGGATGACGGCCTTTGATGTTACCAAAGGGCTGGAATACCATAGGGATGATATGGGAAGGAACATCCAGTGAAGATTTCAAAGTAAATACTAGCATCTTGTACAGGCAGTCCAGTATCCGTTAACGATAGTTTAACAATAATGAATTGACAACTCAAAACTGGAAAGCTTTTTGATGGACTCTTACGTTTACTAATGGACGCCACCTTTGCTTTTTGGGTTGAAGCTGTTGAAGCAATCCTGGGAAACAGGTCATAGGCCATGAATTGATGCACAATTGAAGATACCTTGCTATGAAACCTTTTTGGAAGGCAGAAAATGCCACAACTTGGCGAGTATGTGTGCCCTGCCATAAACAAAGAGTTGATGTTGTGAATGAATATGAACCGAGCCTTCAAGGTCGTTGGTCGATGTTGAACCATATTGGGTATCCAAACTACTTGACGTAGCCTAATAATCGAAAATCAAACTATTCGAGATCATCATTAGCTATCAGTTTAAGTTCTCAATCGTTGAACATGGATTCACCGGCTAAGGGAAATGCTACTACTTTTGCGTCGTTTTTGTATTGATAATTCCCATTGAAGCAAAAAATGCAAAGCACTTGTGAGCCGCTGTATGTTGAAATGACTTCATACGCAGCATTCTCTCTATAAATACAATAAAACACAGAACATAGAACTATGTTACAGAAAATAATCGGAATCGACAACCTGAGACAATTATTAGCACAATATCAGGATAGTTCCTTTACTACTTTTAATAATTCTGGATAGAAAAAATTGAAAATGGGTATTGAAAGATGTATATAAGGAAAGATGAACATTAAAAACAACATCTAGTAACCTTTATATTGCAATCATACAATTCTGGCGGTATAAACAGTCTTGGAAACTTTGTTATAAAACAATGCCTTGATATTTATAGTAAACATGAAGAATCAAGCAAGTCATTAACACTGAATATACTCAACTTTTATGAATTGACATAAGAAAAATCTGACTATTTGTATATTTCAACGTCTTTTTTTTTTTTTTTTTTTTTTTTTTTTTTTTTTTTCTAACGCTTACAATTTTAGCCTCAACACTATCAAATCTGACAATTGATCTGGTGAACATCAGGAGGACGAGTGTGTTTTTTTTTACTGAAAACTTATTTTAAAGATACTATTCAGAAATAGTGAATTTGTACCGAAAGCGTATGTGTTAAAAAAATTATTACTTTTAAATGCATACTGATATGTTTCTTTCATTTAGTGCTGAATCTACTTCTTTCTCATTCCAAGTTTGAAAGGTAAATAAATGAATTTAAATTTAGTGATGCTATTCAATATATTATGGGTCACAAAATTGATCTCCTCTTCCTTGAATCTACTGTAAATGATAAAAACTTGAAAGAATATATTGAGTTATGTTCAAGGGAAATTAAGCCTGCTGACGTTTCATCTGTTGTTGAAGTCATCCGATTGAATAAAAGCATTAGAGTAAGCAAGAACATTTTGCATAATGTTATTGCACACATGAGCGAGGAGGATTCACATAATTTGTATATTTTCAGTCTTGATATCATTGGTAAAGTGATTATTATTAAGCTTGAGCGGATATGCGAACTCAATTAGACAGCACGAAGACATTGTAACTGCAGTTAAACTTGTTGATGATAATATGTTTCTGCCTGTCGATCACGATGATTTTGAAGATTTTATGAATAGTAATACTTTGGATTAACTATTAAATTATGTGGTGAGCAAATGAAGCTTCATTTTATAATTTGTTTATTGAGATCAAATCTCTTCTAATAGAACTACACCAATGAATTCTATGACAAAATGATAAAAGCTTCTAAAAAAATATAAGCTATTGAGAATTTACAGCAAACTTTCCAACCGCTTCAAACCAAGATACTTATCTCCACCTCATAAGCAGCATTCTTTTCCCACTTCTGCCTTCTATACTCCCAAAAGATCAGACCTTTTTATGCTGAAAAAATTAAAATAAAATACATTTTTTTATAAAAACTAATTCATAGCTCATACACCTTTGCGACTCTACAATTATAATGTAAGGCCTGAATTCATGAAGTATTAAACTGCATTACACGAGAGCCTAGATAGTTTTGGTTGTGGCTCTCCCTCCTCTTCCCTTTCCTCATAATACAAGAAGATAAAGATTACAAAAAAAAACAAAACAACCTTTATTATATGTTACACATGCTTCGATCATTTTAAATAGAGGAATCAGTAACTGTGATCCTTGGTACTTGTGGTGTGAAAGCAGTAAGAAGTCAATAACAAACAACTATTATTTTTTAAGAAAAACTTGTGTGCAGTGCCACCCATTAAGAGTTTATTTCTTGCCCCTCAATTTTAAAAGCCGCACATTGGCGTTCCGACCGCTGTCTTCATTCTCTCCCACAAAATTTCCAAGACCATTTTCATATACAAAGGTACTAATAACAAAGTAAAAAAAAAGTAGTGAAGAAAGGGTATAACGAAATGGCTGATTGATACGCTGAATTTAGCTACAGGGACTTTTATTTTTTTTTTGGCTAAGATTGCCTCAGAAAGATGGGTAATCGTATTTTTTAAATTCAGCCAATTTTTTCAAAAGTTGGTGAATAATTTCTGAAGAGTATATTTTAAAGAGAAAATGAAGACTGCTCATGTCCTTTTTTGGTATTTCCTACTTTTATGTTTAGTTGCTTCGTAGTCTGCAAACTCACTACGATGTGTTTGAAAGAAGCATTCTTTACAAAACTTGTTATCATCTTCACATCCATCACATTCTATAGTGGCATCTTCATTACACACACCTATTCAAGAGTATTTTCAACCTTAATATATATATGAGTCATACTTTTAAAACTTACAACACCAATCCTCCGTTTCATCGTACAAGTCTTTGGGTTCCAATGCCTTTGGCACAGACCCTTTCGGCTTATCGGACATGATAAAAGTACTATCCTGAGGAAAAGAATGGTTTTGAAGATCCTTGACTCTTTTTTCAAAATCCTCATCTCTCTTGGCAGTAAACTGTTCATATTTCTCATCCAGTCTATTTTCTTCAATAACTCTTTGTATCAAGGCATCGCTTTCGTCCATGTCAAGGCTTGATCCTGTTAATATGCTTTCAAGCTGCTTCATCTTGTGTTGTACAGGTCCTTGTCTTGCTTCAGTTGGTGTTGATTCATTCAGCATATCATAAATATAATCGTCTATAGCATCTTCCTCTTCGTCACTTTCATAAAGCATTTTTTCAATCTTTTTATATTTCTTTGTATCAGCAAAAGAGGATTACATAACATCTTTTGGAGTTGATTTACCTCTTGTTCAATGTCTTGTTCGTCTAAATGAGCTGGTACTTTATAGTCATTTTGTGAAGCGATAGCCTGAGTAGAAAGCACCTTGTTAAATCCCTCGGCTAATTCTTTCTCATCTTCGCTATAAAAAGAAACTATTGAGTCAGAAAAAAAGAAAAGAGTAATCAACTCACACTGGTTTCTTTTCTTTGCCTAGTAATCTAGCTATACGAATCGCAATTTCAGCATCCTCTTCTTTGGACATATTTTCTCCTGTAAAAAGGGACCAAGATCAGTCACGCCAATTTTATTTTATTTTTTCTCTCTCTCTTTTTTTTTTAGCGTAAAATATAAAAAATGAGCCTTTTAGATCAAGTAACAGAACAGCTTGCTCATATTGAATTAAGAGGTACAAAACAGCAAAATAAAAAAAAGAACAAAAAAAAAAGAACTAATTGAACTAGACGATGACATTTCCGAGTATATTACTGGAATCGTTCAAGACGAGTCAATAGACGACGACGAAAAGCGCGAAGTAATCACCGAGTTTTTGGCTGAAGCCACTGTATAGTTATTATTTTAGCCGTTTTACAAGAAAAAAGAATTGATTATGTTTTTATAGGACAAATCTACAGAGAATCTGATTGATACACTATTGAGTGAGTGGAAAAAGTTACAAGAAAAACAAGAGAAAGAAGGTGAAGAGAAACGAACAAAGCTTTTGGAAGAAGCTAGAGGTAGAAAAAAAGTTTCTTGTTGTCTTTGAATAAAGTGAATAAAAAATCCATCTAGTTCGTGAAGAAGAAAGACGACTTAAGGCTGAGCAAGAAAAGCTGGAGGAAGAAGCCAAACGTACGTCTCAAAAACAATTATCAAAAGAAGAAAGAGAAGCTCGTGAGAAGCTCATGAGAGAATATGCATACATATCTGAAGGAGAAGATGATAATGAAAAGAAAAAGGAAGAAAGCGAGGCTGCCCCAAAAGATCGTCGTAAGGGTAAAGGACATCAAAACAGTAATTCAGGTAACTGTTCATAATACGATCATTAATCAACGAGGCTAATACAGCAAAAGACCCCTTGCTTATTGCAAACCGTAACGCGGAAATGATTAAAGAAAAGGAACGAATTAGACGAGAGCAAATGAAACAAGCACATGAAAAGGAAAAGGAACGTAACAAGATCAACTTGGAAAAGCAAAGAAAAGAAAAGACAGTAGACAAAGAAAAGAAAAAGACTCAAAAGGGAGAGAGAAGACGTATGTAACTTTTCTTCAAATGTGTGTAGTAATAGAAAAAAAAAGAGACAAATAAATTCAGCAAGGCTGAACGATAGAAATAAAGTTTGAAACATGTCTTTGTTTAGTTGTGTTATGTGAAGAAAGATACGCAAAGATGAAAAAGAAGATTAATATTGAAACATATTATTCTATATGTCTAAATCCAACAATCAAACAGGCTGTTGAAACCAAAATAAAAATAATTATCCATGCTACTTCACTCGTATTTACCACAAAATATGAAAAGAAAGCCGCTTGCAGTTTCTCTAGAGGTCTACAAAAGTTTCTGCCTATCAAGCATTAAACTCACCAAAGAAAATGGTAGTAGTGTACCTTTAGATGGTGGACAGCAAGCAAGGATCGTTCTTGGTTTCTTGCACAGCAATATAATGCAAGCCAAAATCCTGACCCTTTTGTAATAAAAGTGACAAAACACCTGAATAGCTCTAATGACTATTTGCTACAGATTTTTATTTACACAGTGCTTTGTATTAATCAAAAAGTGCTTTCGTTCAAAGGTGGGTACAATTAAAAGAATAAAAGAAAAGCTTCATCACTGAGGTGATTTCTATAAAAAAAAACATGGACAGTAAAGGAACAAACTGTAGTTAAATCCGAGTCAGCACAGACATGTTCTGCTGACGAGACGATTCTTTCTTTCGCCTGGGCTCATGCTCTAACCCTTTTTTATACAAAATATCAAGAAATATTGAGATTCATTAATAAAAAAAAAACCTGAGCTAATACTTTTCTTATTAAACAATATAAATACATTTTTAATGGTGTGTTGGCTTGGAACCTATCATTAAAATGTCAGTACTCATTCATAGAACACACATCAAAAAACATTTTGCTTTACCGTCTACTCTCAAATTTCTAGTTGCTGATGGAATAGTGACCGTTAAACCGTCCAAATCCTTACACATTTCAACTTGGCAACCTAAACGAGAACTACTGTACGATTAGATGCTGGTTCTTTTGACACCCGTTTGTTTATCCCTTACGTTTCTGTCAATCCAAACGCTAAATCAAGCATATCATTTTCTTCATCTGAAGGTTCTTCCATTTTGTCATAATATTCAGGCTCGCAAATAACATGACAAGTAGAGCATGCCAGTGATCCTTCACAAGCACCTAAATGATGATAAGCATAAGACGACTGCTGATCTTTTATGTTTTTGCTTACATTCGAGTTCAATATCGTATCTTTGTGCAAGATCTAACATTGTGTCTCCATCTGTTGCCTTCACATCCACCTGCTCTCCTTCAGGTGTAATAAAGTGTACTGTGTATGGACTACATAAGTGGTTTTAGAATTTATCCTACAATTCATTGTCATTGTTTTTTCTCACAAATTACCCTTCACCTCGAGAGATTCCTTCTTTACCATGCCATGCAGCTAATTGTATTTATTAAAAAAAAAGTCTGTTATGTATTTATTCCAGCATACCTCTTGTGAAGGAGAAAGTTCTTGTTGATGTAATCAAAGAAGGTTTAAAAGTAGCTTTCTTTGTAAACAAACGCAGTAAAGACATATTTTTTTTTAAAAAAAAAGAAAGTTGAAGGGAAGGGGTTACAAAAAAGTTTTACTTAAAAAGCGGGGAAGTTCGGCTTTTATTAAAAGTCACATAAGAGGATATAAATTATATAAAAGAGTATTGAGCACTGTATGGCCTTTATATAGACCTACTGTCTCGAAAGAAAAGAATCTCTTTTGTAAAAGCTCTGGGGATTCACACTGAGTGAAAAGTTACAGGTACCGCTGACAGACTGTCAAGTATTGAACGATACTTAATACAAACACCGTCAACAAAAGGAGTAAAATCATAAAAAGCTTAAGAGATGGAAAGCATGAAAGGATTTGACAAGGAAAGGCAGCGTGGGTTTTTGATACTAAATAAAAGAGAAGCGCTGGATAGTAATGTTTGTATAAATAGAAAAGAGGACCTTTTTTTTGTAAAAGAAACATACAGGCTACACAATAGATGATGACTGGTGGATGAAAAGTCAGATTGAGTCATCGTCTTATCTTCTAAACATATCAGCTAAACAGAGATACAAGCAATAAGCTGTAAGCTTTTTTAGATTAAGTAAAGCATGGCAGTTATTGCAGTTTTTTTTTTTTTCTTTTTCTTTTTTTTTTTTTTTTTTTTTTTTTTAAAAAAAACACACAAATATTCTGCTTGTTAGAAATTTGACCAGCAAGAATATCACAAATTTAATGCTGTCATATTACGTGTCAAGACATACATGTTATTTTTGTCATGATCAGCCTTGTTAAACCATATTTGATTTACTTGTATCAAATGATCAATAAAATAAAATCTTGAACTTTGACATTTTTATTATTTCCCCTCATCTTTTGTAAGTCTATTTACATTAGAATTAAATATAATCACGAATGATTGAATAATCCAATAGATATTCTATAATAGAATACAATATTAAAGCTTTCACTTACTTATACTTTGCCTTTGTCATGTTTATATTTATCCTTGCCGCGGTAATGCATTTATGAAATAGAATCTACCAGCTGATGGATAATGTATTGACACAATTGACTTTTTATTTCTTATTATTTTAACCATCAAAGCAGATAAATAGTGTATCTCTAATAACCCTCTTTAAATTTAGTTATTTATTATTACACTTTATGAAGTCATATACGGTGTATTATTACTTTTAGTTGATGTAAAGCCACTTTTATAATGTTGATGTCGCAAGAATGCTCGTGTTACACAAAACACACATTTAACAAAATTTACTATTTGTGCCAAATAAAGTCATTCTAGTTTTCCCTTAACTTAAAGCATCAGCAAAAATTAGTCAACAAAACAAAACTAACTACAAAGTGAATTTATATTTGACTTGCTAAAATAATATTTTGAGTTGATGGTGCGAAATTGAATAGAATATTGCTGTAAACTATTTTAGTGTGTTGCATAGTTCATGTTTTAACATATGAAACAATCAACTCATTTACATAAAAAAGTGCGACATAAATTATTGAAACTTATGAGCTTATTTATTAAATAAACCTCTAAAAGACTATCTTATAAGGCACATGCGAATAAACTATTTGCTCTCTCTTTTTTTGCATAAAAGCGAACCAATAATGACAGACACGTGAAACGGAGTACAAGTCCAGCACACAAATAAATTTTCTCTCAATCCATTCTTTTCTCTCTTTCTTTCACTTTTAAATATGAAATTTGGAAAGACTTTATTGAATAATCAAATATCAGAGTGGTCAAGAAATTATATTTCTTATAAATCACTTAAAAAAGAAATTAAAGCAGCATCAAGTCAACTTCCACCTCCAGAAGAATCAATAACAGGTAAAGGAGATGATTAGATGATTTGTACTCATAAAACCATTAGCTGTATTCTTTCAGTTGGATAGAGAACTTGAAAAAGTGAATACATTTTATGTTTATAAACAAAATTTAGTTGATCGTCGAGTGTGGATATTGAATGAAAAATATGAAAAACAAAAGGATGAAATAGATGAACTTTCTCGTGCTTTAAAAGAGACTAGAACTCAAATGAACAAGTTGTTGTGGTTTGCAGAGATGAATTCTAAAGGGTTTAAAAAGATATTGAAAAAGTAATAATAATAATTAAAAAAAAAAAAAAAAAAAAATTAACCATTTTTATTAGATTGGATAAAAAACTTGGTTTAGAAATGCAAAATATTTATTGGGAAACAAAAGTAGCTGTGCTTCCATTCGCAACGTCAGAACATTTAAAGAAAAGTATAGAACAGTTGAATGATTGGATAAACAGTTTATCTTTTACTGAACAAGATTCAAATAATAATAACTCAACTCTCAAATTGGCTCGTTATAAGTCAAAGAATGAGGATATTTCATTGGCTATTCAGAATGATAACACACAAGAATTAGAAGCATTATTAAAGGAAGGAACAAGAGTAAGTTTGTTATCTTTTAATAGCCTGTAAACTCACATTAAAACAGACGGATGAAACCATCTTGGAACTCGCAGTCGAACACGAGTCTATTCAATGTCTTGATTATTTAGTGTCAAATTTAGGTCTCAACTTGTTGAACCATAAAGATCTGAATGAAAGAAACTTGTTACATCGCGTCTGTATTCAACCTCCTTCATCTTCCCTCAAAGTGATTAAACGCTTGTTGACGTTGGAACCTGATTTATCTATTCAAACTGATTTTGCTGGAAGAAGGCCCTTACATTATGCTGCTGAATCCAATCATCCCACGTTGGTCAATTTGCTTCTTTCTCATTCTATTGAGCATAATCACTACTCCTTAGACCACGGATTTGCTGATCGGGCCTGGCAAGACCGTGAAGGATTTACTCCCTTATTCTACGGTATTTTACATGGTAGTACAGAAGCTGTAAGAGAGTTACTTGACGTGGGAAAAATAACAAACGTCGATGAACTGATTGCTTCTGGACAAACATCTCCGCCTGTTGAGTCTAGTGAGGTTCACCAAGAATTTCTACCTGACTTTGCTCGTTCTATGCATCATCCTTCCCCTGTCGCCTTGGCCTGTAAGTTGGGTAATCTGGAATTATTAAAGCTACTGATCAGCAAGAATGCTTCTCCTGATTTGGCAGACGAGGATGGGGAAACTCCCTTATTATTTGCTATACATAGTCATTTTATTGAAGGGGTCAAGGTGCTTATCAAACAAGGTCAGGTTGATGTCAACTTGGCCGAAAAGATCAACGGCTGGACTCCTTTGATGGTTTCCTCTATTGAAGGCCTCAAAGATATTGTACAAATCTTATTGGATGCAAATGCAGATAAAGATGTAGTGGATTTCAATGGTTGGACTGCCTCAGACCATGCCACCTTTCGTGGCTATTTGGATATCGGAAAATTAACAAAGCCGAAAAATCCTGGTCTTCATCTAAAGCCTACTGCTAATGCATCATTGACTGACGACAAGAAAAATAATGCACTGAAAACCGGAAAGGGATCAAAGGCAGTATCTAAAGCAAGTCGGATCTATGGCCACAAGTACCTCACTGACTCAACCATGATTATCATCACCCTTGGTTCCAATGATGTTCGCAATCCTCTTTGTCGTAAATTCTTTGAACTTGCAAAATCATTTCATGGTGAAGACCAGCACAGACGATTGTCACTTTCTGTATCTGCCACTAACGCCTCAGGCGAGTTCCCCATAATCGATCTCCCTACAGATGATACACAATCATTCTTTCCGGAACCTATTGTCTTGTTTGCTGCCAAGCCAGAAGATGTCATTTTGAGATTTGATCTTATTGACACATTCGGTTCATCTCGTAATAGTAGTGTCTTGGCTAGAGGAACATCTGTTCTTGCTGGTGACTTCATTTTTACTAAATCCAAGGGATTCAGAGGACCAACCGAAAAGGCATCTTTGCGTGGTCAACAAACAGTACCTTTGGTTCAAGCAAAAGATTTGAGTTGTGTTGGAACATTAAGCTTTGAATTCTTTGTTATCACTCCATTTCAGCACAAGAATTTGCGCGTTGGGGATCGGTACACTTACTACAAGGCAGTTGACACCCAAGTCATCGGTCATCGTGGCTCAGGTATGAACAGAAAAGGATCCAAACTTCAGGTGGGTGAAAATACTGTTCTTTCATTTGTCACAGCTGCTTCTCTTGGTGCAGAATATGTTGAATTTGGTAAGATGACAAGAACAACAAAAAAAAAAATCTTTAATATTCACACTATTTTTCTTTTGTAGATGTTCAACTTACCAAAGATTTGGTGCCAGTCATTTATCATGACTTTACTGTGACTGAAACAGGATATGATATTCCTTTAAACTCAATCACACTAGAGCAATTCTTGAACTTGAGAAAATCAGGTCAGATTAAGGAGTATCATACAGGCATTAGCGAGGGCCTTCACGGCACGATTATTGCTGCGCAAGACATCAGCAGCGCATACAGTAGACCTCTGGACACCAATCAATCTTCACCATCTGGAATTCGTGTCAATCGATCACACTCTTTTAGTACTGGAAGTAGCACTGGTACCAGCAGCCCTAAAAGACAAACCGTATTTGATCAAACACGCACTTCCAAGTCTGGAAAGATGAAGGGTAACGGTCCTGAAACAATCCAAGGCCCATTTACAACATTAGCCGAAACGTTGAGAAGCGTACCTAAATCAGCAGGCTTTAATATCGAAGTCAAGTACCCTATGATTGACGAAGCTGAACAGGACGAATTAAACCAGTTTCAAGAACTCAACATCTATGTGGACACTATCCTTGAATGCGTCTATGATAATGTTGAAGAGGATCGGCACATCATCTTCTCTTCCTTCCATCCAGAAATCTGCTTGGCTTTGAATCTGAAACAACCAAACTATCCTGTTTTTTTCTTGACGGATGCGGGTACTCTGCCAATGGCTGACGTTCGATGTAATTCAATTAAGGAGGCAGTTCGATTTGCAAAGCAAGCCGATCTTTTGGGTATTGTGGCTGCCAGTGAACCTATTTTGGAAGCTCCCAAGCTAGTACAGGTTATTAAGGAGATGGGATTACTTTTATTCACCTATGGTGTCTTGAATAATGAGGTGGAAAATGCTGTCGCTCAGAAATATTACGGCGTAGATGCTGTGATTGTTGTAAGTTGCCTGTGCTCTCAACACACTGTCTTTGATACTAAAACTATTTTCATAGGATTCTGTTCTTCCAATTAGAAAAGGCTTAAGAGGAGACAATTAGAATAGTAGAAAAGAGTGGCAGAATTGTTTATAGAATAAAGCATTAAATTAATTATTTATTATAAACTACATTTGCTTTGGCATATGGGCGCCTATTAATTCTTTAAATCTATTTTCATCCAACTGTACACCTTTCTTGCCAAGTATTTCATCAAAAAATGGATCATCATCTCCTTCTGTGATATGTCCACTCACCGCCATTGCTGCCTTGACTTCTTCTCCTTTATTTTCTCCTACAAAGCCCATATTTAAGATCCTGACAGTTTCACTGAATCCACTTCCCCATAAAAGTGGCTCTAAATACTTTAGCACAACAAGGCCAGTTCGGAATAGGATGATATCTCCGTGTAATAAATAAATATCCCAAAGCCTTGATGATAGCTCTAATGGGATGATGGATGCAAAGATGGTCATAAACCAGTCTGGAAGGTAGTTTTCAGGCGTCAGTGTCAAGTTTTTGAAATGAAGGTAAAGCTTGGGGAAATTTTCTGCAAAAATAACATTAAACACCTTAAAGAAACCCTGAATCCTTTTTTCGTCAGATTTGTAAAGCGCTGAAAGTACTTCACTGCTGTTAATCAGATTGATCAAAGACGTAAATGTTTCGACAGTGTTCATGTTTAATAAAAGGACACCAGCCAAGAAAGAAGATCCCCTTGACTATGAAATTTTATTAGCTTTGATGTGTGTTTATGACATGAACTTACATAAGTTAAGTTTGGTCTATACCCAACATATGCATGCAACACCTTTCTTAACGAGTTGAAGAGTGGACCATCAGGCTATTATAAAAAAAGTGTCTCTACACATTAGGTTCATATAAACTAGGATAACGCAGCTTTTTATGGTACCTGGAACACACAGAGACTAGGAAGTGTCCTTAAGATATCTTCGTCAATGGCCTTGTTCAAGAAGCTGATCGCAGTTGGGTTATTTACTAATTTATCCTGATCCTCTTCGCTTTCAATATCGTCGTCGTCTAAATATAGGTTGTCTGTGTCATCATCATCATCGTCATCGTCGTCATTGTCACCATCGTTTTCATCATCTCCTTCGTCATAATCGTGTGTAGTATCATCCTCTTCATTCTCAAATTGAAAATCCAACTCCATTGCAGGTCTTCCACCTGATTCTGAATCATCTTCATCCTCTTCTTCACTTGACTCATATCTTGATTTTTCCACATCGCTAGGATAAGTGTTGATATCTTCTTTTTTCTCCCTCAAGACATCCAAACTACTTGTCCTTTTGCGTTGTTTATATAATGATAAATTACCAGTACCAACATAATTGTTTAATGTAGGTGCAATCTGTTTGGTACGCTTTGGTTTTCGAGCAGGCGTAAGAGGAGCTCGCTTTAGACAGTCAACGAACGTTTCTTTGGTAATGTTGAGCCTGTTTCCGATCTTCAATTTCCAAACTTTCCTCCTGCATCGCGGTGGAACACCTTGATCCCAAAGGTTGGCTGTCTTTTTATCCTGAATACGTTGGTTCCATTTTGGAATGATATCTGTTTCCCACAAATATATCGCCTGCGATGTCTTTTTGTCCTTCTCCTCTCTTTTGCGTGAAAGCTCCTTTTGTTTCTTGGCCTCTAATTTCTTTGCCTTTTTCATCATGGCTTGGTATTCTTGCAAGTGTTTCTTTTCTTCTTGAGGATCTTTTGGTGGTAGCATCCTACGTTATATACTTTAGACATCAATGCAAGAAATTTTTGAATAAACCTGTTACCTAGGACGTGTTTTGGAAACAACTGTGTCTAATAATGACGGTTTCTGATTTGTTGATTTTGATTTTTTGAAAGGATTGAGTCTGTTACAACAAATTAAAAACAAACTCCCAATACACTCTATGCATTCTTACGTTGGTTTATTCTTTATACCCATCGATGTACCACCAGAGGTTACAACCACATCCATTTCGTTTACATTACGTCGAGCACCCCGATTTTTACGGCTCGTATCCTCTTTAGCATCCGTAGATGCCACTGCTGCAGCCGCAGCTACAGCGGCTACTGTGGCAGCAGTGGTATTTGTGTTTGATGAATCGTCCAAAACGTCTGATATGGAATAAAAAGGACCCGATATATCTGAGCTTGTGATGGTCATATTGTTATTCTCTGTGGGTGAGGCACGACGAGGCATGAATTTCATAAGTTTGGAAGGAGAATTGGCATTGTCTCTTGGCAAATCTAAAGAGACTTCTTCAAAGAACTGATCATAAGTATTTTGGGAATTGTTGTTTTCAGAATGTATGTACAAATGTGGATTATTATTATTAATTGTATTAGAATCGTCAAGTGATATTTCGTCTAGCATCTTTTTGGCAGAGATATTGCTTTTGCTTTCAAGATGAATAGATGCTAAGGTTCCAGAAAGATTAACATCTTTTGATTCTTTCATTATTTATTTTCTTGCAGAAAAAAAGGAAAGAATGAAAAAAAAAGTGGCCGTTTTAAAGGACAGCAAAAAATATGATTTGTCTGACGTTCAAATTTATTCTCCCCGCATCGTATATCACTGCATGAAACTAATCGTGCTATACTACCGCATCAGCATCCTATAGCTTACTGTTCTGTATACGTTTCTATTGTGATCTATCTTAGCTTTTTATATTACTTAAATGGAAATGACTTATGGTCTATGAATTTGAATGAATTTCTTCCTGATTTAGTACTTCAGCTTGATTCCGTCGCTTACTATGTCCTGTCTCTCACCATCACAAGGCTCTAACCTGGAAATATTTCTGTTGGATATTTTATACCTGACATCTCCAGCCTTTGCCTCTCTTTTGGGCTATATCTTACATGTTATATGACAAACTGATTGGAGCAGGTTTTACCATGACATTCTTTTCGTCGTTTAAATAATGCTAAATTCTGTAAAGCGTGTGATCCTTCAGTTACAAGGCAAAGAAATAATCTTGATGTCATTTGCTATATGTACTAATATACAACAACAACCATAAAAAAGCATGCTTTTATTCTCTCATCCTTTTGCATCAGTCTCACTTCCCCTTTATTTTTTTATTTGACCTATTTGGCTCTAGATGAGCACTGTATAATGGATGTTTGTGATCTCCTGAAGAAAATCATTGCATGAAAGTAAGGGGTGCTCTGAAGCAAATCTCAACGTCTTCTGAGGTTAAAACTTTTGAATTTTTGAGTAACAAAGTACTTGAACAAATTTCAAATTTAAAGAATATACTATAGACCTCTATCAAAACATGTGTTCATTCAATAAATTGCAATATGTTATTTGTTAAAACCATTGTATGTGGCGTCTGGTTTTATTTGTTTTCTCTTTAGACGGCTCAGTTCAGAAAGTCCTTACAAATAACAGCTGCAACATTGTCAATATTAATTGCAATTCGAAATACAGCATTTCTGCATAAATTAAAAGCATTCATAAGCTGCTATTATCTCATGAAATATTATAGAAGAAAAAAAAAAGAGAAATAAATTTCTATTCTTTTGAAAAGACTATTAAAACTATATATTTTTTTTTCTTTTGAAGAATTTTAAATTGTAGTCTCGATCGAAAGAAGAGAACATATTAAGAGTATGTGACGACTAGACTGTTTTCACTACTTAATGTTTGTTTATTCACTCATAACTTTTAAATGGCCTGTCTTGGCATCAAACTCACTTTTAGTTTTACATACAACCGTGTCGATCGTTGAGCTAAGCAAATCTAACAATATTTACAATAGTAAAAACACAGAAAAGAAGCGCCTATTTTTTTTTCTTTTTTTTTTTTATGAAGCAAGCTCTGATCGATAAGATCAATCACGAGAAGGTGAAAGTATATCTGATCCCAAAAAAAAGAGGTGATAGCATATATATAGAAGTACCAATACGACACCTTAAAAGAGGTACGATGCGCGTCAATGCATCTTCTGGTTCTTATATTTAATGAATCAAGCTCCATTCCTAAAACTTATCCATCATGAGGGGCTCACATTTGGGCCTAATCAACTTTCTAAACTAATAGGGATAAAAGGGATGCCGGCTCACCCGCGATGATTCAAATAACACAGATTGGCAGCAGCCACTTGGTGATATAATTCAAAAATGGCCCTATCGCACTAGTCATCACCGATAAAAAAAAAGATTGTTATGGTCTGCCATGTTACTCGAAATAGCTTTTGGTTCGATACCTTCTAACAAAAGCATAAGCATTTATTGTTGTAACCGCATGGTCTACCTAAGGGCCGCAGATAAGAGAAGAGCCTGTTTGCATAATCATATCACTGAATAATACCAAGTAGCTAAATCTTCAGATCTGCACCTTGAATCACCAATGTGTGTTAGGTTACAGTGCAGCCTAGATAGAATAGACAGCTTATCTTTAAACAAGGTGTATCAGACTATAACAAAAGCAGTTTTATAAAGTGAAATTAGAGCAGTTCTAGCAAAGAGAAAAGAAAAGAGGGCTTAAAAAGATGTTACCGTGTTTCAAGTTCATTGAACAGTACTGCTTGTATGTGTGAGTATTTGTAAACTTTATTTGAATACATATGATAAAGTAGCTATGAAAGAAGAAAGAATTATAGTGTGGTTAATATAATGACAGAAGAAAGAAAGAAAAAGATTAAGCTATGTTAAGCTTTCTTTAGTTCTTTATAAATTTAATAACATTTACTGTTTGTATAATTTCTATGATTAAGCTTGGAACACTATGTCATACAGTGAACGCAGCATCAAAATGCGGTTTTCTCAATTCTCGATTTGCGGCTTTCACAAAAATCAAAGTGCGGTTTTTTGTGAAATCAATTTGCAGATTTCCGCGAAATCAAACTACAGGACGTGCCTACTCCAATACTTGTTGAAGAAGAAAAAAAGTTGGATTAGAATATAGCTTAGCTTGAAAGATCTAGGGATGAAATGGAACTGGGGAAAAAAAATTACTATATATTAGAACTGAAAATAAAGCGCGGCCCAGAGAGCTTGTACCGCTTTTTCATCCTTCACTTCAGCAACCTGTGTATTTACCTGTTGCCGATGTTGCCGATTTAAAACGATATGCTATTGCCGTTGTTGCCGTTTAAGATCCCGTTTAAAATTGTATTTGGAAAATGTCGGTAGTGAACCGGGTTCAGTAAACCAGCTTCAACTAGCTTTAGAATTAAACAATTAATCTACTTCTTCATTCCAACCTCAGATGAACATAACTCGTGATCAAGCCATCTGTAGGTTCTTTTGTGAAGATTACAGCAAGGAAAGTGCAGCAAGATTGTCAAAAAAGATCGAAGAATTTGGCTCTTTCGATGTGTGTTATGAAAATGATCCTAAGCGGCCTGTCCTGATGCATTTGAGTGTGATTCGGAATGATCCCACAACTTTTAAACGCTACTTAACTGGATACTCAGCTCTGGATCTTAAGAAAGCAGTAGAAACGAAATCTGAACTTGGTAAACACTGAACGATTATATGTTATTCGTCATATTTTGACGCTAAAATTTTAATTCAGTTTCAGAACGACAAGTAATCATGTTTCTGAATGAGGTTTATAAAACTACCAATCCTCAAAATGAAGCTGTCTATTGCCTTCAAGAAGTTGAAAACAAAGAAGTTTACGAGTCAGTCATTTCGAAAACTGAATGCATGAGCAAGAAGTCTGAAATAGCAATTGCAACTTGATGTTCTAAAAGAAAGGTTAATTTTATGGGTGTGCCATTTACTAGGAAAAGGAGTAGAGAGTCGAAATAAGCACTATAGGAAACTTTACGTAATGAAAAATGAATTTAGAGGTGTAACACACTATTGGCATTTTGAAGAATTACTACTATTTATTCTCTATTGTTAGAGGGTATTGTAGAAACCATCGCTACTTCTATTCCACGCTATCAAAACTACATAAACTTTTTAAAAAAAACAAGGACGCACCATCTGTCATGTTTTGACATGTCAATAAGATACAGTCTTATCATTCTGGACTAAATCTTTACAAATGAGTTTGAATAAGAATAGATCCTGATAATTAGTAACTGCCCTGAATAATATGTTTCAGTTTATATCTAGACAATTTATTACTAACATCAGTTTATAAAATTTTTCTTATGCATGTCAAATCATATCGATCGTAACTATTTTTTGTCATCTAATCTCAGGCCTTGCTCAACTACAAGAATCTTTTGAAAACCGCCATGCAGACACTAACTCTATCCTTCCCTCCGCTTGCCGTCCTCAATTAGTCGTGGACCCCATCCTCTGGCTACCGATGTCATACATTGAACGTAGCCGATTAATTCGTTGGCGTATGGGCTGGTTGCCTGATGGCCGTCCCAAACCATGTATCTACCACCCTCATGAACTGCTCACTCGATCGCATGCTATTACCTGTCTAAATATGCATCATCGCCTTCTTATGCCAAGTACTGTCTCTGACCCTTTATCATATCTCCTCAATCTCCTGCCTACTTCAAGAAAGAAACCTACTATACAACCTCGATCAAAATATTCAGCATGGTTTATTCGATGGCCGATCATTTGCCAAATCCTACATGAACTTGACTACCTCCACCATGACAAAACTGCTCCTGAAATTTCACCTCTGGGTATTAAACTATTTCATTGGTTCAGCTCTAATTAATCTCGTATCGTTTGTTACTGTATCTTCTTCATCTTCCCATCTTTATCCTTTTTCCCTTTTTGCCTATCAAAAAGGTTTTTTAGCTCTTTAACCATCTCATGATCTGACCCGGGCAATACAATAATTTCCATTATTATGTGCTCAATTGGGTTATTTTAATTCTCAGATAAATAAAATATTCTTTAATCGTATGAAAAGAAGAAAAGAATTTTAGGAATCTTAAATCGTTTCAAAGATAATAAAGTAATATCAGTTCAGGTCATGTTTTCAAATTCTGTATACAAGTATGAGCTAAAATAAAAGCATATTTAAGGAATAATATTTTGGAATCAACAAATGAAGGTATGCACTTTTTTCGTGATATTTCATGTCTATTACATAAAATTAAATCTATAAAAGATTAACAAAATCTATCGTTATACTTGTAAAAATGATTGTATTTTGAATGATATAGTATTGATATAAAAAGCTCATATGAAGCATCTATGCAGGGAACTATTGAGTTTTTTTAGAATGAGAATCAACAAAAAGATGAAAAAACCTCAATAAAAGAATGTTATCCAAAGCTACTCTTTGAATGGATTGATCGATAAGTTTGGTAGAAATAGGCAAATATATAGAGATCATGATAAGTTTGATTCTGAAACTGATACTATGACACATTTGAAGTGAATGGTTACAAGACAACATACTTAATATACTGCTGTTGGTGGCTATGAATATAATTAATTTTTGTTCTATTGCATTAATATGAACACTGATGGCTTATTGAAGCTGATGTCAACCAATAAGGAGTGTGTACTGAGGAATACTATCAAGCTTGAAATTCCTTCCGCCCATCATATTTTCTATAAATGACTTATTAACAAGAGCATTGTAACCGGCTGAATTTATTGTGTTTTATCTAAAGAGAGGAATTTTTTTAAGAGCACTATAGACAGACGATGCGTTTATGTGAATATCAACAATACAGATAAACTTGACATCAAATTTGAAGGTATGAAACATACTAATAGTAACACCTCGGAATTAATAACCTAGACTTTCTACAGTATCCGACTATGATGTATCCTTCGCCTTTTAGTTTTATGATATAGCTTTAGTATTCGGTGGATGTATATACAATGTCTTTCTTGATTGAATCTATGTTATTAAATTAGTAAACACAGATTTATGGGAACATATCAAATACAACTTAATAATATATTTATCTTTAAGTACAGAAAGAGATCTCATTGAGATTCTGTCATCCTATTGATTTTGTAGTCTTTTGCTATATACTGAAGAAAACGTCAGGTCTCTACCTCCACACCATTTAGTGGACGACTTGACGCTTTATCCATAAATAAAACATAATTGTCCTAAATTTTGGCAAGGATGTTGTTCATTGATGCTAATACCAATTCATATATGCTTGAGTGAGAGTTTTCAGCAAGATACACCATGTTCAAGGTTTGTAATAATTGTGGAATTGTATCTATGAATAAACAAAAAATTGCTTTTAGTCATTTGTTACAAGCATATTTTTCTTTTTCTAGTCCTACATACTTATCTCAACACACTCCGTCTCTTGATTTTCTTTTTTCTTTTTATATTCTATTTCTTCATTTAAAACACATTCAGACTTTGTAGTAATGAAAATCAAAAGGGCTTCCGTCGATTATTTTTGTACACAGTAACATGGAGCTTATTGGATTTTCGCCATAACAAATTCCAACATTTTTAAATCATCAATGATTTTAGAAAATTTAGTAACATTTTCTTGACACACGTATGGTGGTTCTTGAGGGTTATTTGTGTTTATTTTTTTTATGCAAGTGATATGATGGGCTTAACCCAGAATTTTACCTAATAAAGTAGTCTTCATGGGATAATTCGTATGAGTACATCAAAATAAATAAATAAATAAAAAATATTATTAGATTTACTAATAATAATACGAGTAATAAAATAAAATGGGAGAGCACAAAATAAATGATAATTTAAAGATAATAAAACTAAATGATAAAACATAGCTGTTAACATAAATTCACTCCTTGTTCTTTAACCAGATAAATACCAGCAATGACCAATAGCACCAATTTTTACAAAGACCTTGCGTTATCTCTTGCCTATATCCTAAAACTTGAATTTTCTTCCACAGAGTATAAAGTATCAATTGTTTTTCCTTCTTGAAAGACTTTTGTCTTCTTGCAATCCCGGAAGAAATTTAAAATAGTATTTGAACTTGTATAGTACAAGAATCAAAGTCACTTTGATTGTAACTTTAAATCGCTGAACTTGTTGTTGCAATTCAGTAGTATAGTCATCGTGAATCAGTAAGCCCAGGATGTTTCGATCAGGATAATGTATGTCATGCTCACGCAAACAGCATTCAACCTGTCCGATTGGAACTCTAGTCTTAGCAGGAACGAAAATATATTGGAATTTTTGATTGTCCGATGTTAGCTGATGGAAGCGTGCAGCAGCCTTTTGACGGTGCAGACGTCTTTGGTTACGACTTGTGAATAGGTTGTCTTTAATGCGTTGTACCTTAGCAGGTTCATGTCAAGGAGTGGATTCAACGTTACTCATTTGGGGCGTAGCTTCGGGGTATCGGCAAGGAGATTGTTGATTTAAACTGGAAAGGGATCCGTAGTTTGGGTTTATTGTAAAAGTTGTTGCTGTAGTTTATCAGTTTGAGAGCGAAGGCTATTAACTTCTGCTCTTGCTTGTTGAAGCTCTTGTGTCAAGCGTTGGATTGTATCAAGGAGAGTTTGCAAGTCGTTTTGGATGCTGTAAGTTGTTGGTGTATGCGTATTGTTATTTTCTTGGAAAAATCCAGTTTGTTCCATGCCTGCCAGTGCCTGAATTTGCGATTTCCCTTGACATGAATCTTGAATAATATACTTCATTTCTACAATATATATATATATATGTATGTTCCATTGATGTTGCTTGAAAGCATTTGCCACAGCTAACGCAACGGAACAAGAGGTATGGTGGATCTGACTTGGTAGAACCATGTCGTCGAAAGTGACCTTGGTGATTACAGTTTGGATATATTAAACGTTTACACTTTACTAAATGTTGAGAGAAGAGAATCAACTTCCTCTGAGAATAAAAATAATTTGCTGATCCCTGAACACTATTGAAGTCTATAGGCATTGGTCGATGCCAATGAATGTCGAAATTGAGTTGTAACTGTTGTTGTTCTGTAGAGTAAAAAATCTAAGATGAGTGTTGAATTGTTTTCCAATTTTATTAAAAGTTTTTTTTAGTAAAAGTTTAGGAAAGCGGAAAAAGCTAGAGAGGCGCACAAAGAGATGTATAGAGAGATCCTGGTAACTTTAGACCAATTAGCCGACCTCGGTCTTTTGCAAGATCCTAGAGCGCTACCTACAGAATGGCATCCAATTCTACAACCTTTCCATTGATATAGCACAAGGCAAATTCAGAGAATGTCGTGGATCACTAGATCAAGTGTCATATTTACCTCATTAAATACTTATTATTCGTATGAGATTACTCAGATCTTATATAAGAAATAACAAGTGCTAAATACATAATATTATTACATATTCCCTAAAGCTCATATACAACGTTTTTATTGTTTAAGCTCAATACTAAAGTTGACCTTGAACTCATTTTGGCTCCTGAATAATTCCATTTTCTATGTAAAGGCGTAGTTTGATTAAATAGGTTCTCTCTCTCGTCTTGAAATCCAATAAATAAATTACATAGAGACTCATTTACTAGGTTTTCAAGTACTACTTCCTTTCTATTTTTTCACTATTATCTGCAAATATCTCATCAAGCCCTCTGTTTGACTGAAATATGCCAAATAGTACGCACTCACCACAAGGTTAAACCTGTTGTATAATGGTTAAGGTAACAAAAGAGAAATTTGAAACAAAAATAAACAGTTTGTGTATATTACCATTTGCTAGGTTACCTACAGAGTACATCTTCTTATTGGATGAAAACCTATATGATTTCCGTCTCGTTCAATAATCTACCAGCCAAAAATGTACATACTGCAATAGAAAACAAAAAGTTTGCTTTGATGACAAGCATGAGCAATACTGATATTGTGTGATACTGCCTTTCGTATTATTGAGCATCCAACTGTAGAGTACAAGAACCAGAAACCAAATCAATATCCCCAGAGTCAAATGAACCGAATGTTATAAAAAGATATTTGGCAGGAATAGAATAGAGTTATCGGTCTTGATGAATAATGCAGCCATTTGATAACCATATCACTCTTTGGTTTATGTATCCTTTGAAAAGAAAAAGATGACATTGACTTTTAATAAAACATTTTAAAGCCAATATGTTTATTAGACATACTATTGAAAGAAAATAATGATTACACTTTGGAAATAACATGTAGCTTGATTTGGAATATTTTTGAACTTCATGTAAGCATCTTGATTGATTGACTGATATATCTTACTTGATTAGCTCAAGAAGATCATTTTACTGAATATATTTAAATGATTATGATTAGACTGCAACTAGAAATGACAATGATGAATATGTCACTAAAAGTGTCTTGTAATTAAAAACAAATACGATCAGAGTGTCTTATTCCTCAACCATAATAAACTTGATCGACCATGTATTATCTATGGTCTAAAATAAAATAGAGAACCCTCGAGTAGTGAACTTTATTGGATGAAATAAAGCTTAAAGATGCCGAGATAAAATAACTTTATTCGGCAAAAAAGATTGGTTTGATTAATTTATTCATTCTTTAATTACCTTATAAACTCGTTAGGATTGAGCTTCCTGTGACAGTTTTTACCTTTAAAACTATCAAAACAATAGAAAAAACATCTTTATTGAGCACAAGTTTTATTTTTATAAATTCTTTTAACCAAAAAAAAAAAGCAGGGTTTACTTGTTGTTTCATCAAATTATTTTTTCTTTAATAACAAATGAAACGATTTCTAAAAGGCTGAGAGAGAGAGAGAGTGTGTTACAAGATGTCAATTCGACAATTATAAAAACAACTGCCTTTTAAACAATAATTTCCTTCTTCTTTTTTACTTTTTCTCTTTATCCTTTCTGTTTTATATAAAGAGAAAGTGAGAAATGTAAATGAGCTTACTTTCCTTGGCTTATAGGCAATAAGATGTAACAGAATGTTTATATTAAACATAAAGAGTGAGTCATGTGGATACTACACATGATACTGTCATGTGATGCTCTTGTTTTTTAAATATTTTTCCCTTTTTTTTTTATTTTTTTTATTTTTATTTTTTCTTAATTCTAAAGATCCAAGATAATTTGCGTGTATAGAAAGTGTAGAGCGTATATTTTATGAACATATCCGATACCAGTCCAGTTGATCTTAAACCAAACAGTCGCTCTTCTTCTGTAATGAGTGTAGACGATGACTTGTTTGCTGAAACAAAACGTAGACGTCTTGTCAATTCTGCAACTAATTCAGTTGAATCTTCCCCTTGTCCTTCTTCTGTAATTACAATATGTTTCTTTGTTTTACTTTGCTAATTAAGATAATCAATAGACTTCGAGTGTAATTGATTTAACTAGTTTATCTGACCAAGATACACCTACTCAATCCATGCACGAATTGACACTTTCAGATAAAAAGCCTTCAAGGCAAGCACTATTTTTAGAACAAATGAGACGTCGGCAAGAAATGAAGGAAAAACAAAAACTGGAACAATCTCAAAAACAAGAAGAACAAGAAAAAGCAAAGGAAGAGATGCGTCGGCAACTGCTCTTACAGCATCAGGAATTTCAAGAAATTCAAAAACAACAGAAACTGAAGGATTCACTATTGATGATACAACAGTTTAACGAAAGAAAAGAACAAGAGCGATTGATGGCAGAACAAATTGCGATAGAGAAACAAAAACAAGACAAGATAAAAGAAGAAGAGCGAGCGGTGAGGATGGCAGAGAAAAGGATGAGGATTTTAAAGGAAGAAGGAGAAAGAAGAGAAATAAAGAGGAAAGAAGAGGAAGAACAGAGAAAGGAAATGTTGAGAATAGAAGAAGAAAAGAGAAAAGAAATATTGAGAATAGAACAAGAAAAGAGAAGACGAAAAGAAAGAGAAGAAAGGTTGAAGAGAGAATTAGAAGAACAAAAGAGGATGATGGAAGAAAGAAGAAGGGAGGAAGAAGAGAGAAAGAGAAGAGAGGAAAAGAGAAGAAGAGAAGAAGAAGAAGAAGAAAAGCAAAGGGAGATAGAATTAAAATATCAATCTTTACAGCAAAAACTAAAACAACAGGAAAGAGAACAAAGAATAAAAGAAGAACGAGAAAGAGAGGAAAGAGAGAGAATAAAAAAAGAGGAGAAAGAAGAGCAGACGAGAGAAGAAGACCAAGATGTGATTATTGATGAAGAAATGACGAATCGTAATTTATGTATTGGAATGATAAAGACAGAGATTGTTACTTTAGGACCATTGAATTTGATTAAAGATGATCGATTTGAACTTGTACACATTATACCAGAAGGTAGAAGACATAACAATAATTATTGTAAGTTCTTTCTTTATGATAACAATAAGCTAATCTATTCTGATAGCATTTGCTGTAACTTCAAGAACGATACCACCTAAATCAGTAAGTAATCAATCAATAGGTTTCCAAGGATACTGATATGATTGAATAGCTTGGTTGGATACCATTTAGTGATACCAGAGTATTAGGACCCTTGGTTGATTATCAAATGATTTGGTGGGATGCAGTGATTCCAAGAAATAAAGTGACCCAAACAAGGACACCTCTGTTTATTATCATGTATTGTAGACCACAAACAATGAGATTTATTGCAAAATATTTACAAGACCAACGATTATACCTTGCTGAACCACCTTTTTTTAATCCAGAATGTAGATACTCTAATCCACATGCAAATATAATCGAACCAGTACAACAACAATACATGAGAAATACAAACTACAATTATGGTTACAGTCATAATTATCAAAAACAAACACAAAGAGATATTGAACAGTTACTTGAGAGTATACCAAATGATGTACCAAATATGAAGAGAAAGAAAAAAAGAAGAAAGATGAGACCGGTTATTCAGATTGAATCACAAGATGAGGATGAGAATCTGATAATAGAAGAAGAAATGAGTGAAGAGATGAGTGAAGAAGATGATGAAGGTTATGTGGAAGGATTAACGATCAGGTTGATGAATCATCAAATAAGTGGAGTAAGTTGGATGATGGACAGAGAGAATAATGAAAAGAGTCAAGGTGGTATATTAGCTGATGATATGGGATTGGGTAAAACGATTCAAACGATTGCATTGATTGCTTCTACAACAAAATCAACTGAAAAGAGAAGAACACTTATTGTGACTCCACTGGCATTAATTCAACAGTGGGCAGATGAAATAAAATCCAAAACTGAAAAAGGAATATTTAAAGTGTTGATTCATCATGGACCTAATAGAACAAGAGATCCTAATAAATTAAAAAATTATGATGTCGTCATCACAACCTATCAAGTAGTAGCAGGAGACATGCCAAGTGATCAAGAAAAGAAAGATCAAGAGGTAGTGGTGAATGAAGAATTCGGTCCACTGTTTCAAATAACATGGTATCGAGTTGTATTGGATGAAGCACAACAGATAAAGAATAGGACAACAAGGTCTTCTGTTTCTTGTTCTGCTTTATTATCAACCAAAAGATGGTGCTTGACTGGTACACCCATTCAAAATAATGTGGATGAATTATATAGTTTACTTAGATTCTTAAAGATTCAACCACTAAATGATTATACAATGTTTAGAAGAACGATATCGATACCAATACAAAATGGAAATGCTGGTTTAGCATTAAGTAGATTAAAAGCAGTATTGATGGCTATCATGCTTAGAAGAACAAAGGCAGTGTTGATGAAGAAAGAGGAAGAAGAGAGTTCGTTTGATTTACCAAAGAGAGAGAAAAATGATATTTTATTACAGTTTAGTGAATATGAAAGAAGACTATATGATTTATTAAAAGCAAAGACACAGAATAGTGTTGAACAACTATTAAGTCAAGGTCAAGCTGCTTATTTAAATATGCTTTGTTTATTATTGAGGCTACGTCAAGGTATTTTAAATGATGAAATGTATGATGATTAACTATAAATGATTCTATAGCTTGTGATCATCCAAAGTTAATATTGAGTTCACTTGAAGAAAAAGATGTTTGTGATATCCTGTCTGATACATCAGTTACTACTATTAACAATAAAAAGATCATTTGTGAATTATGTGGAAGGTAAGGAAAAAGTATTGAGAACGAATAGAATAATAAGAAGACATGTCTAGTTCAATGGAAAGTTCTTTCAACACATTCTGTGAGAACTGTCAAACACAAATCGAAAGCACAGTCAAAGGTGGACTATTCAAGACGAGTACAAAAATTAATAAAATGTTGGAAATATTACAAGAAACAAGAGAAAAATATCCAAATGAAAAGACAATCATTTTCTCTCAATTTACTTCCATGTTGGATTTATTAGATATTCCTTTAAGTCAACATGGATTTACGTATTGTAGATGTAAGTATTACACTTGTTATTTATTATTTATTTACACTACTTAGATGATGGTTCAATGTCAGCACAAGAACGTGAAAGAAGTTTACTCTCACTGAGATATGATCAAAACTGTACAGTCATGCTCATCTCTTTAAAATGTGGTTCATTAGGGTAATAGAGATGACGTACAATCAGCTGATGATAACACTCTTCATAGTTTAAACTTGACTGCTGCGAATAGAGTGATCTTGATGGATATTTGGTGGAACCCTGCTTTAGAAGAGCAGGCGATTGATAGAGTACACAGAATAGGACAAAGGTTACCTGTTTATGTGACTAGATTAATGATTGATAACACTGTAGAAGAAAAGATTATTAAATTACAAGAAAAGAAGGTAACAATCTATAACTTGTAAACTTTTTACTTAGTTTCTTCTTAGGCTATGTTATCTAAAGGCGCACTAGGTGATGGAAGTATGGTGAAGAATACAAAATTATCTGTTAATGAGATTCGTTCATTATTTGAAATGTAATAAATTTATAATCCGTCGATCTCTTTTTTTTGTTCTATTAAAAAGGGTAAAAATGTCATTTACATCCATAAAAGGTAATCATGTATCTTTTGCTTATTATAAATATCGGACAATCAATAATTCATAAAAGGAAGGAACTACCTTTTTCTGAATCAGAGGGATACTTTAGAACTTTCTAAATAATTAAAATTTGGATTTTCTCGAAAACATAGACTGGGATCAAAGTGAGATTACTGCCATTTAATTATTTCTCAGAATTCTTTCAAATCCTTTGATCTTTATAAAATCCCTTACTTTTTTTTTTATTTTATTTTATTATTTTTAATTAATAAACTTGCATTGATTCAATGAAAATATGTCTGCTATTAAAGAAGATACATCAATAACTAAATTGGATTCTATTTCGGTTGACATGAGAGATCAATTAATGACTCCTCATTCAGACCCTTCAAATCCATTTGCATTTACTCCAGATCAACTATCCGCACTACAGGATCCTAAAAATATTCAATTGTTACATGCATATGGTGGCTTAAACGGTGTTGCAAAAGGATTGCATGCCAACATAAAAGCAGGTCTTACTTCTTCTGATGATTTTGATTCAAAGGTCACTTTAAATGATATCACACTCGATCAATCACTCATTAAAGAAGCATCACCTTCTGTACAACAAACAGAAATTAAAGAGGATGGAAAACCATTTCACAAACGAAGATCGATCTTTGGTGAAAATATTTTACCAGAAGTCAAAGGAAAAAACTTGTTTCAACTCATGTGGATGGCATTTAATGATAAAACCTTGGTAATCATCCTAATTTAACCATGTCATCATCATACATATTTATCATTATATCATTAGATTTTATTGGCTGTGGCTGCTGTTGTTTCTTTAGCTGTCGGTTTATATGAAGACATTGCTCAGGCAGAATATGATGCTCAAGGAAATAAAATTCCTGGTGTAAAATGGGTTGAGGGTGTTGCTATCATTGTTGCTATCGTTATCGTTGTCATGGTCGGAAGTGTCAATGATTTTCAAAAAGAAAGACAATTTCGTAAATTAAATGCAAAAAAGGAAGACCGTGTAGTCAAGGTAACCTAACATACTTTTTTTTTTTTTTTTTTTTTTTTTTAATCTTCGTCCAATAGGCTACACGTGACAACAATACAATCTTTATTTCTGTTTATGATATTCAAGTTGGTGATGTCCTTCATCTTGAACCTGGTGATATTGTAGCTGCTGATGGTATCTTTATTGAAGGCCATAACGTACGTTGTGATGAATCGGCTGCGACCGGTGAATCAGATGCTGTTCGAAAGCAAACTTATGAATCCTGTTATCACATCTATCTCGAACAAGAAAGTGCATCTAACCAACGCTCTGATCTCTTGACCGTTCCACAAACCAGATCTTCCATCAGCAGCAGTAGTTTAACTATAGAAAAGAAAAACACTCAGCATATTGACCATCACAAAAGCATTCCCGATCCTTTTATCATTTCTGGTTCTAAAGTACTTGAGGGCGTCTGTACTTATATGGTCACTAGTGTTGGTATCAATTCATACTTTGGTCGTACCATGATGGCCCTTCGTACAGAGAATGAAAGCACTCCGCTCCAAGAAAAACTCAATGGATTGGCTGGCATGATTGCTAAATTGGGCTCGGCTGCTGGTATCCTTATGTTGATCACTCTTTTGATTCGTTACTTTGCTGGTTGGAGATATGGTATACCCAGTGCAGCTACTACTATTGTCTCTAATATCATGGATATTCTTATTGTTGTTGTTACTATCGTTGTTGTTGCTGTGCCTGAAGGCTTACCTCTTGCTGTTACCCTTGGTAATTATATTATTTCCATTTATATGTTTATTAATCCAATTGTCATTAGCCCTTGCTTATGCTACCCAACGTATGCTTAAAGACAATAACCTTGTTCGTGTCTTGGCCGCTTGTGAAACCATGGGTAATGCTACCACCGTCTGTTCTGATAAAACCGGTACACTCACGCAAAACAAAATGACTGTCGTCGCTGGCACCCTGGGTTCCTCCTTTCGATTCTTGCAAAACCCACCAGCTGATCGTGTCGATCTATACGATATCAAAACAATCGCTCAAAAAGTACCAGATCCCATCACTCGTCTTGTCAATCAAACGATTGCCATCAACTCTACTGCATTTGAAACTGTGGATGATAACGGCGAGCGTTCCTTTGTAGGCAACAAGACTGAGACGGCCTTGCTTCAATTTGCCAAAAACAATGGTTCCACAGATTTTCAAGCACTTCGTCAACAGTGGCCAGTCATTCAATTGTTTCCCTTCAGCTCTGATCGCAAGGCGATGGCCACTGTGATTCAAATGACGCTTGACTCTGGCAAGACCATCTATCGTGCTCACATCAAGGGTGCCTCTGAAATACTTGTCAAGCACTGTTCCCAAGTCTTGACCTTGAATGGTACTCAATATACTGACGTGAGCAAGGATGACATCAAGACACGTATCATGACTGCAGAAGACAGAGATCGTATGGACCGCATCATCCAAAGTTATGCAACTCGCAGTCTTCGTACACTTGGTATGGCTTATCGTGATTTTGAGCAGTGGCCTCCTCGTAAAGGACATGAAAAGGTAGTGGGTGATGAAACAGAGGTTCCCTATGAAGACCTTTTGGCTGATGATGGTCTTGTCTTGATTGGTATTGTTGGTATCGAGGATCCTCTTCGACCTGGTGTTAAGGAAGCCGTCAAGGCTTGTCAAAAGGCTGGCGTCTTCATTCGTATGGTCACTGGTGATAATGTGGTGACAGCAAAGAGCATCGCAAAGCAGTGTGGTATCTATACACCCGGCGGTATTGTCATGGAGGGACCTGTGTTTCGTAACCTGCCCCCTAACGAGATGGATGCTATCCTTCCTCGACTTCAAGTGTTGGCTCGTTCAAGCCCTGAAGACAAGCAGATCCTGGTCGGAAGACTTCGTGAACTGGGTGACATTGTTGCTGTAACAGGTGATGGTACAAATGATGGTCCTGCTCTTAAACTTGCCGATGTTGGCTTTTCCATGGGTATCACGGGAACAGAGGTCGCCAAGGAAGCCTCTAGTATCATCTTGATGGATGATAACTTTGCGAGTATTGTGAAGGCTATCATGTGGGGTCGCTGTGTGAATGACTCTGTAAAGAAATTCCTCGAATTCCAAATTACTGTCAATATCACTGCTGTTATTCTCACGTTTATTTCTGCTGTTGCAAGCTCAAAGCAAAAATCCGTCTTGACTGCCGTTCAACTCTTGTGGGTCAACCTCATCATGGATACTTTTGCTGCCCTTGCCCTTGCTACAGACCCTCCTACTGAAGAATTACTCGATCGTCCTCCCGAGCCTCGTTCATCTCCCTTGATTACCTTTAAAATGTGGAAAATGATTATTGGTCAAAGTATCTTTCAAATCATTGTCACCATCATATTGCTTTACAGCGACATATTGCACTACGAGGCAGATGACCCTATCTTGCAAACCATCGTCTTTAATACTTTTGTTTTCTGTCAACTTTTTAATGAACTCAACTGTCGTCGTATAGATTCTCATCTCAACATTTTCCATAATGTCTTTGCCAACAAGTTCTTTCTCTTCATCTTCTTTTTGTGTGTTGGCTTACAAGCCATCATTGTTAACTTTGGTGGTACAGCTTTCCAGGTGACTCGCATTGATGGAATCTCTTGGGCCATCTCCGTCTGTGTAGGCCTGATCTCGCTTCCTATTGGCGTCATTATTCGTTTGATCCCTGATGAGCTCTTTGGTTTCATCTTTTTCTTTAACCCTGCTGCCCGTCAAAGATATCTTGGTGGAAATGAATGTAATGCGATGGCTCCCACAGTCTATGTCACTGGAAATGAACGTATTGCTTGGAATAGTGCCTTTGATCACGTTCAATCCGGACTTCAAGCCTTCAAGCATGCATCACATGTTCCCAAGTACTCTGAAAAGCGATCAAGTGATGGTGGTATTGCTGCCTCAGTCGTACTTCCAAGTATGGTAGCCACCGCGCCTTCTACAGGATGGGTTCCTAGCAATGAGGTAAATCAAGAAAACTTTGAACAAAATCAGGATACTGTTCTTTCCGCAATTTCATTTGAGCAAAGGCCTTAATCTTGTTTAATTTGATGATAATCTATTGTAACCTAGTACATTGTACCTTACCCTTTTCTTTTGCTTTACTATTCATGTATCATTAATATTAATTTGTAAATAAATAAAAATGCTTAAAAACGTGTAATACAGTTTTTTTTTTTTTTTTTTTTTTTTTTTTTTTTTTTTTTTTTTTTTTTTTTTTTTTTTTTGGATTGCGCACAGACAGTTCCTTATGCATTATTTGTGTAAATTGGCCACTTCTACCTTTTTTTACTTCTTAACTATGCAAAAAAGAAAGTAACACAAAAGAACAGCAAACATGGAATTTATGTTTGGAATAAAAAGCAGCCTTTCATATGATACCAGATTTATATACAGCATTTTTTCTTTTCTTTCTTTAATTCCATTTAGCTATTCGGAAATCTTCAACTGTTGGGCTATGAGGATGAAAATTTATCATTTCTATAAGACATAATGGCTTCCTCTGCAAAATGCTATCAGATGAGTGGAAAGCAGTGTTAATAAGACAGCAAGTTTCTTTAGCATAACTGGACAGGAATATTAGTCTTTTATTTTGAGGTTGAAATTATGTCCACCCAAAAGTAGACGAAAGGAAGAGACAAAGCAAAAAAAAAAAAAAAAAAAAAAAAAAAAAAAAGTTTGTTCTATTTCACAAAATACTCAAAGTGATTTGGAAGTACTCTTAGAAGCCGATTCTCCGTATGAGAGGATCTCTAAACGCTTAACTCACTACAGAGTAATTGTCTATCAGCATACACGAAGGGCAAGAGGTGTCTATGAGCTATAGAAAATAATCAAAACTGAATTGATGACGTTCGGTATTGACGTTCAATGCCAATATATTGATAGCATACCGGCTAGAATTCAAATCACAGTAAAAGCTTAAGATAAAAATACTGATGATTTATTCCTCATAATTTAAAAAGTCGCTTGTGCTTGCATTTGTACATACTTTGAATTTTGAACCTACAAAACCAACCACTCTATTTAGCTTCTTTCATGAATAAGTATCAAATACGTTTTAAAAAAAAAAGCTCTTTTCATTATTTTATTATACCTCTAAAGACATTCTCTATGAATTCGATTATCTTTATTGTATTTCTTTTTATTTTTAACTTCTTTTTATGAGTCAAAACAAGATTGATCTAATTTACAAGTTCCAGTGGTCACTTACAAAAAGCGAATCAAACATTAAACACAATTCAAGTCTTATTCGATTACAAAACTGTTATCTATAAGCCATAAAAAATTACACGATATAAATATCCTCTCTTATCCTTTAACTTTGACTTTGATTATTTTTAACTCTACTTTTATTTTACAATGCCTTTTGAATTCCTTATCGATACAACAGATCAAGTCCTTTGAAATCAAATCGTCTTCATCGTATCAATTTTACATTTTTTTTTATCAAAAAAACACCTTGCAAAATTCACTGTTTGATATACTATGCAGTTGGCGAAGTACCATACGTAGTATGTTGAAGGCATTTTTTAATTATTAGTTTTGTTAACTACCCTTTTTATACTGCAATAACTTATTAAAACTATGAGCTTTGAAGAAAAATTAATTTTACAAAGACTTGCAAAGTATTCGGATTCTATCTCAATAATTATCTCTTTAATTTGGATAAAATGAGGCTCAGAGCATGTACTACATCAAAAGGTCAAAATGAATACAATAGATTATTCCCTTGTCTTTTTTGCATGATTGAGTCTTTAGTTTGCTTTTATCCGTGTGACTCAACTATTTTACATCTCCGTGCAAAAATTTAATTTAAGATCGCGTCTACTGCTACTGCTCTCTCTCTTTTTCTGCTTTGTTATTTTTTTAAAAAAAGAAAAATGGCATTGAATATATCTGACGCCATTAAAATATATGGTCATCCACTTACATCTGTTGAGTTGGCTGAAAAATTGGATGAAAATGATAATCTTTCAAAATTTCGTCAAGAGTTTGTTATTCCTACACTCAAATCGCTTTCTGAAGTGACAGGTACAAGATATACAACTTAATATTCTTTATTTCCGCTCACAGTAAGGTATGTATCTTTATCCAGACAGTAATGAAAAATCAGATGAAGAATGTACTTATCTCTGTGGAAACTCACTTGGATTGATGCCAAAGCGTTCACGTCAATTAGTTAATGAAGAATTCGATGCTTGGGGGAAAAGGTCAGTCTAGGAAATCAACTGATAATTGTGATGCACTAACACTTTTTTAGGGGCGTGGAAGGTCATTGGAATCACCCTTACAATAGACCCTGGGCAACTGTTGATGAATTAGTAAAGGAACCCCTGGCTCACTTAGTCGGTAAAAATAATAATATTTTAAAAAAAGAAAAAGAAATACTGATGGTTTTTATTAAATAGGTGCAAAGCCAATCGAGGTAACTTCCATGGGTACTCTAACTTCCAATATTCACTCTGCACTCATTTCATTTTATCAACCAACAAAAGAAAGATTCAAGATCTTGATCGAAAAGAAAGCATTCCCTTCAGATCATGTAAGAACTTGGGATGAACAATAATATTTCTCACGCTTTATTTTTTATATAGTACGCTGTTGTATCCCATCTTCATTCACGAGGTATTGATCCTGAAATCGGACTTTTGACTGTGGCACCACGCCCAGGAGAGCAAACTTTGCGTACAGAAGATATCATCAAGACAATCAAAGAAGACAATCAAATTGCTGTTGTTATGCTTTCTGGTGTTCAGTATTATACCGGACAATTCTTTGAAATGGAAAAAATTACAAATGCAGGGCATGAAGCAGTAAGTAACACTAGATTCAAATAAAGCTAGACTAATATATTAATACTTAGGGTTGTATTGTTGGTTGGGATCTTGCTCATGCTGTTGGCAATGTACCTCTTAAATTACATGATTGGGATGTCGATTTTGCTTGCTGGTGTTCATACAAGTACCTTAATTCTGGTGCAGGTGGTATTGCGGGTTTATTTATTCATGAGAGATACAAAGATGATTTCAATCGGCCAAGGCAAGATATTTAAAAGAAACATTGTACGATTTTTTATTAATAATGACTTAGATATGCTGGATGGTGGGGAAACAAAAAAGAGAATAGATTTGAAATGCTTCCTGAATTCCAACCTAGTGAAGGGGCATCTGGTTATCAAATGAGCAATCCAAGTATTCTTACAACCATTTCACTTTTAGGTTCACTTCAAGTCTTTGAAGCAGCAGGAGGAATTGAGAAATTACGTCAAAAATCATACTTGATAACTGACTACCTTGAAAAATTACTTTTAACTGAATTAAAGAAAGAATTCGATGACAAACTCATAAAAATATTGACGCCCAATGACCCAGAACAGCGTGGATGTCAGCTGTCTTTGGAATTCCCAGAGAAGATGATGCAAGTATTTGAAGCACTTCAATCCATTGGTATCATTGTTGATGAACGTAAACCAACTGTAATTCGAGTTGCACCTGCGCCACTTTATAACTCATACAAAGACGTATACAATTTTGTAATTAATTTAAAGAAAATCATGAAACAAGTTTATGCTAAATAATTAATTCTTCTAATTCTTTAATTATTAATTATGAAAGAAAAAAAAAAAAAAAAAGGAGAGGAGAGAGGATAAAAAAAAAAGATGAAATAATAATAAAATACATGAATTAATAACAACATGTTTGTGTGCCTTTATCTTTTACGCTTTTTCATATATTCTTCATTCTCCGATTGATATTTACAGTTATTGTAATTTTGAAATCCTAAAGGGGGAAGATCTCTATGTTCCAACTTTGGTTCGGTTGGATATGAAGATGATAGACTGTGAATAGAAGGTAGTCGATTGGGTTGATCGGATGGTGATGTAGGTTGTGGAGGAGTATGAATACTACTATGTTGCTGTTGTTGTAGTAATGTAGGCTGTGGTTGTGGAGGAGGAGGAGGAGGAGAAGCAACAGAAGAAGTTGAAGATTTAGAGTCTCGATGTAAAAAGTTATTGACTGTGCTATTGTGTTCTTCTACTGTGTACATATTTTGAGATCGAATGATAGTTCGTAGCATATCTTCTATTGTCTTTAAACGTTCCTCAATGGCCTCCAGGGCTGCTTTACTTGGAGCGTTTCTTTTGTCATCATTAGTGCTAGAAGAAGGATATACACAGGGAACTCCTGACTTTTCACAATTTCGACATGGGGTCTCTCCATTACATTTAGTCTTTTTCCTTCTACACTCTCCACAGGCACTCATTATCTTTGCCCTTTTTCTGCGTGGTTCAGTTGATTGTTCGTCAAGAGGCATTTTATATTAAAGAAAATGGTTTTCAGAAAAAGAAAAGAAAAGAATAAAAAAAAAAAACTTGCTAGGGCGATTAAATAAGGCACAAAAACAGAATAATGATTGGATGATCTCCGCCTGTTCCAAAAATAAAGTCCCGTTCAGAGACATGGCATATGTGAATGAAAGAAACAAACATGGTTTATATAAAAGCTTATGTCTATTCATCCAATACAAATGTTTCAATTTTCATTCTTTGCCTTTGTTCTTTTTTTTTAACCAAGCAAAATAACCGAACCTCGATTTTCTTGCCTTATTTAGTACATCAATGATCCTGTGATTTCAGAACATGTGAACATATTTTCCGTATTAAAAGTCTCTTCCTTCAATCTCACTCTTTCCTTTTTCATTGTTATTTGTAAATATGCTTTCTTTGGTTAAACAGTTCCCCGAAATAAGAAAAAGTAAAAATAAACTTTTAAAAAAGGAAATTTTTTTTTTTGGTTGGCTGAATCATGCCAAGAGAGCTATTATTATATTCATATTTCTCTATTAAATGGAAATTTAGAACTTTTGAAATGAGAATATTTTATTGGTCAATTAAAAAAAAAAAAAACATGTCCAAATTGAATATTTTTCCAAAGATGAAGTTCAAATAATGAAATCGAGTGCCTTATCCATCCCTGGCAATCTGCTAGAATATTTTACAGACAAGCCTCTATAATTTAAGAAGCCAAATTTCCGCTACCATCAAAGGGTCGTCTTTTAACACCACATTTTGCCTTCAACCAAAACTCCTCAATAGGATTAAGAGGTGAATATGGAGGAAGATAAACAGATCTGTAGCCTTTATTCTTAATGATCTCTCTTAATGTAACTGCTTTGCGGATAGAAGCATTTTCCATAAGAATATTATATATTCTCAGCTCATTCTTGTCAAAAACATTCATTATATTGCTCAAACAATTCAAGAGACGCTTAGTTCTTGCACTTATTCTTGTTGTTCTCACTGTTTTTCCATTAGCTTTTCTTTTTTACACCCAGTTACAAGATTGGACTTCCTCAGAGAAATGTCAGTTAGTCCTTAGCTAGAAATAACGCGAAAGATGGTGACTATAGTCTGTTTTTCTCAACTTCTGCTTTTATCCAACCCTCACGCGGCTGTTGTGAATGTTAAATCCATCTTCATCAATACAAATATAGTTCTTCTTAAAATTCGTATCAACATCTACTAGCCATTATCGAATAGTAGTTTTCTGTTTGTAAGAGTATCGTCTAAATTACGATACTCTACAAGCTTTTTTAGTTTTTTTTTTTTTTTTAATACTTAAAGCACACTTTTTTTTGATAATGTGATAAAACTGGGTTTTGCTAATAGAAATAGCTGGATATTCTTCTATTAGCTTTTCCCTTGTCTGCTCTAAATTCATTCGTGCAAAATCGTCAGCAAGTTTTATAATAGGTAATGGGCGCTCGTCTTTCAACACCTTCCCTTTAGCTGGATCTCCTTTCTTTTTGGGAACTTCTTGGTTTTCGTTCCACATTTTTCGAAACTAATATGTAGTAGAAGTAGTAATGTCTTTTTTCGATGACGCGACCTTAATAGGAACCATGTCAACAATCAACCTGATGAAGTCAATAACTAGAGTGTTAATGCATGATCTGTAGCATGTAGTGGTCTTTTTTCTGTTGTTTTTTATGAAATTACTTGCAACTTTCAACAGATTTTCAACTTCGTTTTGTTCTTTATTTCGTTCGTCTATTTCAACGTCTTCCACAATTTCCTCGTCAATTTCCATTGCCGCTTCATCCACCTTAAATTTCATACCCATCACTGACATCAAACATGTGTGAATCTCGGCCGTCTGTTCCTCATAAGTATTGAAATCTTCCATATGAATACCTGCTGCCATTATTGTTTTCAATCAGTGTATGAGGATTTTATTCGGATGCCGCATTTTTTAGCTAGTCATCATAAGAAACATTTTTTAATAACTGGACTTAAACCCACGAACAAACAAACAGAAAACGACCATGGAGATTGGAACTTGTGCTGCCAGACGAGAGACTAATCCAGCAGAAAGAACTTGACCATTTAGCTAAGGAACTTTGCCCCTATACCTTTTGCCAAAATGCTGTCGCAAAAAAAAATTAAAGTGTTGTACTTTTAAAAAAAACAGTGTCGTATATCTTTAAAAAAGAGCGTCGCAAAATTAAGAAAAATTGCATCGCATCAAAAGAAAACATAGTGTCGTGCCTTTCAAAAAAAGATGTCGCATATGTAACTATTTATTAGATAGGACAGCCTGCAAGACAGTCAGCGAAACGGTTAACAGAATAGCGTGCAAATCCTGCAAAAGATGACTGAGCAACTTGATTGCTAGCATCTGCAATTATTTGTGGAATAGCATCTTTTTTTGAGTATATAAATTCTCTTTACACTACTCTTAACAACAGACTAAAACCATTCTATTGGGTTGAGTTCTGGGGAGTAAGGTGACAAGTAAATACACTTGTACAGAAACGTATATCAATTTATCTTATTGCGATATGGAAAGAACAAGTACTGATGCATTTTAATTAACATTATCAGCTTTGTGCATTAAAATATCCTTCTCAAGTTGTTTATAATATACGGCACACATAAATGAGCGCGTTTTAATCCCTATTTTTCTTCTGCTCATAACTATTGTTTTGAAAGTAGTATCCCTTTTAATAAAGAGCAATAAAAAAATTAACTGTCAAGTGCTTATAACTGGTGTTTAATGTTCGTTAAAGCAGGTTACAAATGGGCACTGAACGGTACAAAAGAAATCAAACTCATTGTCAGGATCCAATTCCAATTTAAATATTACAATATGCGTGTGTATTTTTTTTTTTTTTTTTTTTTTTTTTTTTTTTTTTTTTTTTTCATCTTGGCTCGTAACAATTGCTGAACACTTTCAAATGACCCATGAGATTAGACCTCGTCAAAAAATTAACTTCTCAGTTGTCGTTCATCTTTGCGAATATCTAGTCAAAGATTTATATGAACAGATTAAACGATATTGGTCGATAGATCAGTGTTTTATTTTAGTGAGATTATTTATAAAAAGCGTCCTTAACATACAAAGTTGGGAAAAGTATTACAACTGTTCTTTTAATACTTTAATTTTTTTAATAGCATGAACTTCCCGTTCCTTTTGTTTTAAATCTACTTCCAAGGCTTCAATTGACCGTTGCAGAGATGCTCGCCACGCAGCTTCTGGTTTATCTTCAGCAAGCACCAGTTCAGTAGTTGTAGGCTCAGCAGGTCTTAGCTCAGTGGGTGTGGGTGTGGATGAAGATGTGGATGTGGATGTAGTTGTGGCTGTAGGCTCAGCATGTGTCTGCTGACTAACGGAGGCCAAATTCAGTGTATCGCCTGGTGCAGCCAAGGGTTGACATTTGCATAAAACCTTTTTGCGTGGAACGTCTTCACCAGAGACGTTTGTCGCGATTGTATTCTAAATAGCGTTTATTAGTACAGTGTATAACATCTTTTCAAGTGTTTAGGTAGCATAACTTACATATAAAACAGCTTTCCCTTTGGTTAAGGCTGGCTTCACTTGAATTGACAACAATGGGCATAAAATATTCATATTTACAGCGTAAGTATTACTTGACTCAGCAATCGTTCCAAAGTGTAAATGCGCATATCTGTAATCAAGTTGAAAAGTTAATTCTAAGTTTTTACGCAGCTTTTTCGCTTTTTCCACGTACCCTTTTTGACTTTTTTTATAGACGTGAACCACCTTTACAATTGAGCAATTATTTATTCTTCTTTCAAGTTCTGGACCATTTAAGTTTACTAGACGTTCCCCTTGAACATACACATGGCAATTGCATTTCCAGCAACTGTTACATTTGAGATATTTGGTACTTATAATATGAAAACAGTAAGAAGTCAATAGCTAACAACTAATATTTATTAAGTAAGAAAAAGAAGAGGAACTAATAATTTAGAATGAACCCTGGATTATATTATCTGACTATTAATTGTATAGTCTGACGTAGGCTGGACTGAGATCAATAATAAAATAATAAATAAAGACATCATTAATGACCAAACACGACAACATTGACTTTTCATTTTGCCAAAGAAATCGATAGGCGAGTAGGCGTGGAGTTAAAAAAGATACTCGCCCAATAAAAAAGCATTGCAGGTTTTCCCACAAGTCGCAGATAAGAATTTCAAATTTTTTAATTAATAAATACAGCTCTTTTTTTTTTGTAAATAAATAGTTTATTTTTATTTATAAATTATAATAGGAGTCTCACGTCTGAGAGCGGTATAAACCAAACGGAACAGAGTGTAGGCGATTGAACATGCTAGTCAAGGTCGAGTCTGCCCCTTGTGAGGGTGGTAAACTGCGACATAGCACGAGTGACCAGCTGTTCATCAATAAAAGGAAAGCCGTCAATAGTAAATCTCCAATGGGCACGCCAGATAACGGAAAGCACACAGCAGCTGAGAGTCCAGAGATCAATGTTGTCAACAAAAGTAAACTGCCGAAAAGACCAGAGAATTGAGCATACATCGTCTTGAGTGAAAGTGAGGTGTGGACTAAAGAAATTGAAGGCATCTATCCATACTCTCCATTTCATAGAACAGCGCACGAAGAGGTGTTGTAAGTCTTCAGTGTTGGCAGAACAAAATTTACATCGTGAAGAGGTCAAACCGTTATCAAATCTTGAAAGAAGTGATTGGCTATTGAGTTTATGGTGGAGTAGACGATACCATAGAGACCGACTTTCAGGCGAAACAGGCATTTTCCAAAAAAGTGACCACTTGGAGGTTGGTATTTGTGACAGTGCCGATGATGGTAGAGATCGCTGTATGAGAGACAACCGAAATGGTTTAGGTTTGTAATTGATCCAGTGGGGCTGCAAACAGAAGGCATCGATGAACGCTGAATCATCTACTTCACCAAATGGTTGATTTTGATTCAATATATGTGGCCAGATAAGCTGATTTAGCTTGATGATACGATTATGAATATCTCGGCTTAACTTAGAAACCAGACGAGGGGAGGAAGGCTGGTCAGATGACAATAAAGGCCGTATACATCCAAAGTGGTGATCATACGTAAAAAATTGAGACATCTTGAGTTTTTTGTGTCGTGATCGAGTGATCCAATAATCAGTAGGAATCATAGCGAATATAGCAGACAGGGGCAAGCGGAGAAGTGTGGCAGGAGTACACTTTGCCTGTTGTGTATCTGCATATCCGAAAGAATCAACTGCCTCATATATGTTTTGCATAAAGTTATTGGCGTGAGCAGCAGGACGTAATCGCAAAAGAGGGAAAAAGAGAGCCAGTCTTGTTCCAGTATTTCCTGAATGGAAACGACGTATATGATCTAGCAATATAGGTTGACTACAAGACTGAGGGTGGTTATCTTCCAGAACTTGACGAAGCCAGCGTATCTGTAGGTTGTGTCGTTGAATTTGTGGATCCAAAAGACCTAACCCACCTAACTTTGGGTCTAAACACAACTGCGTGTATCTGATCTTAGGTTTGCAATTATGCCAGACAAACTGATAAATCACAGAATTGAGCCGTCGAAAGAAGGTAGTCGGCAAATGAACCATCCGCAGAACATACCACAATTTAGAAAGTATTAATGCATTCACTATGGTAACGCGTCCTTTGATAGAAAGTCTACGTTGAGAGTAGATAGTACATTGAGCTTTCACTATCTGTAACAACTGTTGTTCTAGATAACGACGTTGATGAAAAGACTGAATCAAGGGAAAGCCAAGATATCGAAGTGGACTAGGTGACGAATGATCGTGCCATTTGGAAATACCTTGTGCTGCTAGAAAAGCAATCCACTCTGGGTAGGAGCTGTTGTAGAACAGTAACTGATCGTAGTAGACATTGATAAATATAAGTCTTAATAAAAGATCCTAATTAAATAAAACAAATAAGTTTATTTAAATAATATTATACAATCAATTCCAATTAAACATGTTCTTTTAGAATATGTTTTGTATTAATGAGAGTTCTTTGATAAGAAGAAGTATCAACTAAAATAACAAGATCCAATTCAATATCAGGAATATTGCTAATCTTTCACATAATTGAAATAACGCGTAAAATAACGTTATTCAAATCAGTGAGAAATTCCCAGAATAAAAGATAATCTATGACAGACATACAAAAGAACAAATGAAAAGTTTTCATAATCATAATTATAGATGACACTTGCTAAAGTACCTGAAGATTAGAAGAACGCTTACAATAGACGATATTCATTAGGATTATTTTATACTTTAACTTAAACTAAAATAAAGATCAATCTCAAAAAGTATCCAAACTGTTCCTTTATTTTTGTTTCCACCTTTCTTTTATTACCTTAACCACTATACAACATATAGCACTTCTTGCTATATATGATATACAGTCAAATTATTAGTTTAAAAATCTTTTGAGTGATCTCACAAGGAATTAAGGGATTTATCGAAGTAAAAAAGACAAAATTATAGACAAAAGTTTAAAGCAAAAGCTGATCATCTCATCATTACCATTTCTGGCACAATTAACAGTGCTAAATTATTTTTCTACACCATAAAAGGTACAGCGAATACTGAGAAAAGACAAAAAGAAGAATGTTGATGAAATATTTTAATTTTTACATGATTTTTACAGCATCTATAAGGCTACCACTTGGTTCTTTCATTTTACTAGGAAAATATCCAAGCAAGCGTTGGAATAGTTGTGTTCTCATTGTAAAAAGAAAATCTATGTTTTCATGCTTTAGAATTGATAAATTTGGTCCATTAAATTAAATAAATATACCTTCTGTAATTGTTTGCAAGCCATTTTCATTAGTTTCAACTTGCATAGGAAGACATAAATGAGTACAAAGCTGCTCTAGTCTAGTCACTTCTTCTTTGTTTTCGTAGTCAACCAATGGAACAATGAACTTTCGTAAGTAATGCAGAGCATCCATCGTGTCTTCTTTCAAATCACGTTCAGGACCAAATTCCTTTGTGTGGGATTGAGCATACAGCTGTTTATTACAAAGTTCATACAGTCTATAGGAGCGAATGAGGTATATACATTGGCGAACGATCTGTGTAGAAACGGGTCTGTAAAAAAAAAAAAATGAGCTTTTTTTTTTTTTTGCTGAATCCTTTCTAGTCGTTACTTTTTCAATTTGAGTTCCCAAAAGTCATCTAAACGTCTTCGATCATTAACAGGATCACCAGGATTACCACCAAAGACAAAGTATGTCCTTGTTTTGGGATTATAAACAAAATGATGAGCAAATCGAGGAAGAGGTTCGGTGTCTTTTAATTGCTCCCAATAGCTGAGGTCGTGATCTTCGTTTTCATAGACCTTCTCCCAATGATTTTTATCTATATTATATATCCAAATCAAATTCTTCACTACATTTGTAGGCTTATTGCATACATATCCAGTAAATACACATAGCTCCTTTCGTTCTTCATCTAATACAGCTCTTTGTGTGTATCCGATATCAGAACCGTAGTTTCTAAAGAAATTTTGAGCAATATCATTGATTTTATCTTCGTTGATGGAATAGTAGCACAGATCCGATAGCTGCCCCTTTTCTCTCTGCCCAGCAAAGATATACAAACCACGTTTTAAATTATCGATCACCATTGAATGCCCTGCACGCCCTTTAATAGTTTGAGCAGGGATTGGAGACCTATTGTCGGATGTCCAGTTTGAGGATCTGTGACTCGGGGTGGATGTTGCTATGTGTGTATCCGGGGGAGTAGGGGGTGAATGTGAGCCTTGTGTATGAATATCATATCTAGTAAAGATAAATATACTTTGTTTAAATTTTCAGTAAGAAAAGCAAAAGATAATGTTACCTAATTATTTTCCATACACTCGAGTCCATATCATAGGCATATAGGCCACCATATGCATGAGCAATTGAGCCTGGTACAGCAATTCTACCCCCGGACACATATAAGGTCCTGCCGATGGAATCTACGCACATTTGAAGGTCAAATAGTAAAGGTGGGCCACCATCAACCTGTTTTTAACGATTAATAAAGTACACAACTAATATATGAAGGATTTACTTGTGTATTTTCGCTAATTTTAATCCATTGGTCTTGCTCTATAAAATATTGGTAGAAATCAGAGCCATATGTGTTACCTGTCAAATCAGCAATTGTCGCATTTGCGGTTGGTTCAATATATCGTCCTAAAACAAATATTGATTTCCTAACTGGGTCAAAGCATATCTGATGACACGATCTAGCACTAGGGCCTCCATCTCTACATTATACTCAGTAGTGGTATTTAAAGAACAATAAAATAGAATACATACGCACATGTATCAGCGCTTAAAAGGTGCCAACGCTGCTTTTTAATGTTGTAACTCCAAAAGTCAGACAAGTCCTTTTTTCCATCCCATCCACCAAATAAATAAATCCTTTCAGATTCCACATCTATACACATTTGATGGCCACCTCGAGCGCATGGCATGTCTCCATCTATGGATATGTAAATAGGTGAATGAGATTACAAAGGACAAGATACACCTTACCATCATTCAATGCATAAATTCTTTGCCATTCAGGAGAGTATTTAGCTGCTTGAACATAAGGTTGAAAAATACCAGATGTATCAGCGTCTCGGATGATATGTTCTGCTTCATCAAATTTAGCTTCTACAACAAGCTCGCGGTGAAGACGACTAACTAATGGATGCTCAAATTCGACATTTGTTTTGTTTTTTAAAGCATAGTATATGTCCATCATATTCTTTTGTCTAAAATGCTTAAGACAAAGCTTGATTGTCTCCAGCTCTTTGTACTAATAAATACTATAGTTATTAATAAAGAATAACATACAGTAAAAATAGTATATACTTTTGTATATCCATTGAATACTCTAGCCATCAGACCCTCTTCTTTTATACCCTTAATTTCAACATACCATATACTATAGTTGAAGTTTGTTCCAAATGTTGCTATTGGAGAAATTTTGATATATTGTATGGGAAACACCTATATTGTAAATATAAGTGGCATGCAAATATTAATAATAGTAAAAGCTACCATGTTGTCGTAGGTGTAGCGTAGAGGAAATGTTTCAGTTTCAGTATCATTATTTAAACCTTTAAGTAAATAAATTCTAGTCAGAAAGGCTTAATAATATTGATTTTCTTTTACAGTATGTACCGTCATGTAGTATTTCATTTAAGTTGTTAGGATCCAGTCCACCAAATATTTTGAATTCTTTCAGATTACATACGTGAGCTGTAAAAATGAATAATTATGCACAATTGTCGTCATTTTGTTTTCTTCACTAAAACTTACGTCTGTGAAATTTACCAAATAGCATTTGACCTTTTAGAAAAAACATTTAGTTTGAATATTTTATAACAGGTTTACAGACTTACAGGCAACAATTGGCTTTTCTAATTTTAATGTGACATACTGAGACTGGTCATGGGAGCCAGACGACCATCTAGAAGACTGTTCAGTTGGGCTGTTTATGGTGATATTTTGTGGGTAATAAGAGCCAGAATGAGATGAATAGTTGTAAATAGAGTATTGTAGAGTTTCTTGTGGTGCTGCTTTTATGGCCAGCTGTAAAGTATATTCTTCTTTCATTTTAACTTTTTGATTTTAAAAAAAAAAAAATAATAGTAATAATATGCAGATTGAGAATGATTATGACTGCTGAGATTATTATGATTTGAACGCCGTTAGCAAAATCTATGTAAATTTGTTAAATTGCAATATAAGAATAATTGTCTAGTAAAATATAATCAAAAAATATTTTACACCATTTGTAAACATTAATAAGACATTGCTATTGCACCATTTATAAAATTTAAAAAGAAAAAATCAGATTCGGTAAAAGTCCATAAACAGAAACTGAAGAATGCCTTTAAGAATATTTTTAAAAGGAAACAAAAAATTTTGTCGCATACTAATTAAATAAAAACATGAGCATTTAGATCATTCCAATAACAATATTATAAGCAATTACTGATACTTTAGTTGGGGTACAGTTCTGTAGCATACAAATATAATAGGATTTTGCTAGCCCAAAGGAAATTTGCATAAAATTAAAGTTTATTATTTTGTTAATGGATACATTTATACAAACTCACCAAAAAGGAGCAAAAATATCATCATGCTATTTGTATAGATCAAAGTCTGACTATTTGTACGAAATACTATTGTACCATGAGTATTCGAGGTGTGTCCAACCACAGTTATCTACTGTCGTATTCACCTCATTAAATATTTATTATTCGTATGAGGTTACTCGAATCTTAGATAAGAAATAACAAGTGCCGAATACATAATATTATTTCTTACATATTCCCTGAGACTCATTTCCAATATTAATCATACATAATACTTATATTATTCAAGCTCAATACTAAAATTGACCTTGAGTTCACTTTGGCTCCTGAATAATTCCATTTCCTATGTAAAGGCGTAGTTTGATTAAATGGGTTCTCTCTCGTCTTGAAATCCAATAAAGAGGTTACATAGAAACTCATTCACTAGGTTTTCAAGTACTATCTCCTTTTTATTTCTCACTTTATTATCTGCAAATATCTCATCTACAAAGTTATCTAATTTATTTGTTGCTACAAAGTTTACTTTCTGTCATTATCATTTTGCTGATGTTCAGCGGCTTTACCACTATATTGAATTCGAAAATATCAAAGTCATAGGGAATTTAAGTTGTCTAGTGGCCCTTGATCCTCTCAACATCTTACTTATGGACAAACAGTGATTCTCCAATGTTTTCATTGCAGCCTTGTATAGTGTACAACAGTTTCCAAGCCTCCTGCAAAAGAAATAAGCAATGAGCTCAGCATCACATTTAGAAATTGTGCTAATGCAAGCATAAACATTACAAAATGACTGCTTGAGCCGACGATAAATAGACTGGAAAATTCTGTATAATAAAAATGGCAAACAAGCCGAACATTTAAAAAAGTAACGAGCATATTGTATTCTAACTATCTGAGCTGCGGATTGTTTAATATGAGTATATGATTAAATATAAACTTTGTTTACAATAAAAAAAAGTAAGTGAACGCGTGGAGTCTTCAACACATCTTAATCGCCCAAATTAGATCCAAAAGGAGTTTAATGAAATCGAAAAACAACCTTTAGGATCAAGATGAAATAAAATAAAAGGAAAGCAAATGAATAAGGAGTATAAGACATGCCATAGACACCGATGCGTGTTCTGAATTCTCTGCTAAAAATGCGATAACTATTTTGGAAAATTAATGCGATAATTGAGAACTATTCCTTTTTTTTTTTTTTTTTTTTTTTTGTTCATCTTGGCTCGTAACAATTGCTGAACATTTTCAAATGACCCATGAGATTAGACCTCGTCAAAAAATTAACTCCTCAGTTGTAAACTACAGAGCTTTTCCTTTTCTCTACAAGGATTCTAATTTATTAAAAAAAGTACGACACTGTTTTTTTAATCGTGCGTTATCATTTTAGCAAAAGGTGCACGAGACAAGAAGTCTTCATAAAGAAGTTCTTCAGTTCACTTTATATTTATTTGAATATACCGCTTATGTATTTTATCACAAGATCTATGATACAAGTTTTTTTTTTTTTTTTTTTTTTTTTGCTTTTAAAAATTGACTTTCATACTTTATAACTTAATTTTTCTTTTTCTTTTTTTTAAGTTACCTTCATTGTAAAAGTAGGAGTATGCAAGTAAACCCCAAAAAGAGGAATATAAAAGTAAACCCACTTTTACAAAATGAAGAAATATAATATAATAACCAGGAAATATAATAGTAAACCCCAAAAAAGGACTATGATAGTAAACCCAGTTAAAATGAATATACAGTTTTTTAAAAAGAGAGCTGTCATGGTTCTTTCCGATAAAATATCTAACCAGTCAGTCAACGCAGTCACGCAGCGACCACAGACACCAGAGCCTACTACTAAATTGAAAAATATGCCCTGGTCCCAAGTAGTGGCCAGGAAGCGAACATCACTTATGAATGCTACTTTCGAAAACAATATTCACAACAGTCAACAAGACAAAGTTATTTACTCTAAAGTGTGGAGAGCAGGACGTTCTCCAGGTAGTGTCCTCCTGGACATGACTGATAGATCTGAATCGCCCGTGCAGCTTATGGCCTTAATTGCAAAATAATTTCCATCACAAATCGCGGTTGCAACTACCAAAGAAGGCAGTCGAAAGATCGCTGAAATCAATTTTGATCCCTTAGATCCAGCTATTGATCAAATTCTTAAAGACGGCATCACTTTTGAAAATGATGCGGTTAGGCTTTTACCTTGTCGAGCCTTAGATCCAGCTGTCCCTTTAGTTCGACTTCGACTATCGAACCTTCCCTTTCTTAAAGAGGACATTCTTAACGAACAATTAAAAATGAGTTTGGAACCTTATGGCTCCGTTCTTGATTTGGGAATCCTACGAGAATCCCACACCGGTACCTATATGGGTACGGGCTATGCTATACTGAGTGTCCCAAAAAATGATGACAGATTCTCTCCCCTTTCTCACCATCTTCCTTGGTACCAGTCAGAAGATGAAGGCTTTTATGCTGTGTGGAGTGACATGCCCACCTACTGTCGTTACTGTCATGCTGAAGGACATGCCGTCCCTGATTGTCCAAAAAAACGGTCATCCCGTGTTTGTTGGAATTGTCGCACTAGTGGCCATATTGCTGCTGAATGCACAAAAAGCAAGAATAAGCCATTTAAAAAGGCCAGGAAAACTCCTAATGCTTCACAGGGTAGAATAGCTCAAGATGAGGTCCAGTCGAGCCAAGCTTCTAATGGCATAGCTATGCCTAGCACCTCCCCCCAACCTCTCACTTCGAATATCATGAAACGTAAACGTTCTATTCGGAACGAATCTGGTGATGACCCAAAGATCCATTCCTCAAATTTGCTGACAACTGAAGAGGACTCTATCTTGGTATCCACTCAAGAGGTTTTGAAAGCTCTCTTCACTACACCCGCTGATTCGCAGGATGATATTCAAATGAAAACTAACACTGAAAGTATCGACGATTCACATGTTGCTACAGACGAAGTTACTATGGACCAAGCCATCAAAAACATTCCTCAGTCTCAACATCAGGTTGCCATGGATAGCCACCATAATGACGCCCCAACAGGATATAACTTTCGTCATGACTCTTTAGATAATCTGGGATTACCAATACCAGAATGTATCCCTAGAGATCAGCAGCACGACACCACAGTGTTCAACATTGATGGTGCTCTAACCCAATCTAAGCAATAATGAATAATAGATCGAAAGAACTATTATTCAACATTTCTTCATTGAACTGTAACAGTTTGGTGAAGGCCCATGATACCCAAAAACAATACAATTTCATACGTTACTTACGCTCTTTAAATTTCAACATAATGGCCTTTCAAGAAACACACACCACCACAGACCATGAAAACTTCATCAATGTACAATTTCAAGCATCTCAGTCCCTATGGACTCGCCATTGTGGCTTACTTTTGTTGTAGAACAGCGTCTGATCATAACGGACATTGAATAATCACAACTAAAAGAAGTATATTAAAACTGATAAATCTTTATCAAATAAAATATATTCTTCTTCTTTTTTATATAAAACTATCACTATTAGATTCATCCTATAAAGTAAACATGAACAATAAATAAGTCATGACCTTTATTATTCATCATTTCTGTAAATGAATAATAATGGATCAGGTACCTAGTCAACTATGATCTGACTGGAGGCATTTCATATAAATATATCTTTCCTCTCAATGAAGACGGGACAATTCTCCCAGATCAGTTAAAGAACAATAAGATCTATAAAACAACGAATTAAAAATTTTCATAATCGATTCAGTGATCATTCTTCAATCAAACATGTCAATTATTGGATCTACGCTCATAACAACTCATTTACCCGCCAACTGATAGAAGAATATAAATAGTAGACTTTGTAATGATTTCTTTTGAACAATTAAGATTGTCTTAAATAAAGTTCAGTCTCAAAAAGTATTCTTTGGTTTTTTATCGCTACCTTAATTACTTTACCAGAACATAACAACTTTCGTTTTCTTCCAAATATCAACTATCAGACAATCTGATTCCGTCAAACCCTCGCATTATTCTATCCAAAATCAGTCATCCACAAAATCTTTATGCTCCTTTCCATATACTAGTGGTTTATGCTCCAGCTTCTACAGGTAAGGACAGAATAGAGTTTTTTGATTCTGTGTTAGATGCTCTCAATTCTGTATCTGATATTGACCCACACCGGATCATTATCCTTGGAGACTTCAATTATTCTTATCATCGTCGTAACTTGTCAACTTAAACATCTCTAAAATGGGTATCATATCTAGAGGAATCCTTTTATAACGTGATGCATAGTGGGGACAATAGTAATATCCCAACATTCCGCCGCAATGATGAGATCTACTCTACAATCGATTACATCTTCATTAGTAATCAGATGCGCCCAATGCTTAAGTCTACCGATATACACCGACTACACTCTTCGTGGACTGATCATCAATTGCTCTCTCTTTCGATTAATTTAGGCCAAACTCTCACTGGGTTTGGTCTCTGGCGTGCCAACCCCATTTTGGCTCAACAGAAAGCGTACCGCGTACAATTAAAGCAACGACTCACAGGTATTATATCTTCTTTGCCTAATCAGATGACAGCACAAGAGCAATGGGACTACGTCCAATCTGAGATACGGCTATTTACTCAACGCTATGCAGTCGACTACACCAACCGGCGTAAAAAGTCAATTAAGGTTGTTTTAATCGCAAGATTAAATAAAAAATTAAACAGAAAAACAATAGCAGCAATATAAAATTAAAATCCTTCTTTATTGCAGATTTCTTTATATTGCGAAAAGGCCTCGCTTTATGGATAAAAAGTTGGCATCTATTTATATTCTTTGTGAGCGTAGATATAAAAGATATAGACTCGGTCACGATGTCGTGCTGAAGAACCAATGATTAAGCTAAAGCTTGTCGATGTTCTAATATATGCATCTGAAATTGAACAATAGAAATAATAACCAGTCAATTAACTTTGATCTAATTACTTTTGGGGTTGACAATTGATTAGACTCTCTAGGATGACAGATATTGATCTTATTGTTCTAAATTTGGAAAAGTGTGGAATTGTTCAATCATAGTTTAATCTTTTGTGCATCGTTATTTATTTTAATACAACTGATATCATATAGAAAATAACTATGTTTACAACAAAGGTCTTACAGCGCAAGCGTAATGCTTTCCTCCGAAGCCAGCCACCTATAGCCATCCGGCTACGGTGTCTTCCTGTTATGGACCAACAAAATTGAATCTCTTCAACAAGAGTTGGTGGATATTGCAGCATTAAAGGCGGGAATACGTTGAAGAGAACATGGAGAGAAATTGGCCGGTTATCTCAAGCGGATACATCAGGTACAAACCGTCGAACAGAGCATAAACTGTTTACAATATACTACATCGAGATCGACTGTATCCTCTCGTACACAACTCCTGGAGGCTAGTCAAGCATTTTACCAAGAACTCTATTCCGTTGATCCTGTGGATGAGCATGATATTGATTGCTACCTGCAAGATATAGCAGATCTACCACAATTAAATGAAGATGATCGTCATTATCTCACTTCTCCAATTACAATTGAGGGCATAATTGAACAGTCAAAGAAAGTCATTGGGAAGCAAAGTAGTCCTGGATAGGATGGTTTAGGTTATGTCTTCATGCATCTCATTTATCAGTTCTCACCGTTAAAGGATCTTATTACCAAGATATACAACACCGCGCTAGCTACTGATTCCTTTCCTTCATCATGGCAAGATTTACGTGTACGATTACTGCCAAAGAAAGGGGATCTCTCTACCCTAAAAAATTGGAGACCAATTTCCTTGATCAACTGTGATGCAAAGATCTACACGCGCATTATTAACCAACGGATGAGATCCGTTATGGACACAATTGTCAATCATTATCAAACTGGTTTTCTTGGTGATCGCTTTATAGCTGAAAATGACATGATTCTCAACATACTCATGGAACAAGCTCATGTTCAAAAAAGGCCTGAGATTGGTCTCTTATTAGATCAAGAAAAGGCCTATGATCGCGTCCACCCTATGTACTTGCGTCAAACAATGCTAGCCTTTGGTTTTCCTCCATCTTTAGTCCATTCTCTTGAGAGTCTTTTCTTTGGAAATGCGGTGAGAATCAATATCAATGGGTATTTTACCAACAGAATTGATCAGCGTCGTGGTCTTCGATAAGGCGATCCATTATCGCCTCTTCTTTTCAACATTGCGATGGAACCGTTTCTTCGACATATCCTTCAAGATTCTTCCTTTCAAGGCTTCCAATTCCAAGTTGTGAGCAACTCGGCCACCACAACATCCAATACCATGCCCCCTCCCTTAAAGGTACTTGCCTATGCGGGTGATGTATGTGTCCTGTTGCATTCCACGGATGATTACTGTCGCCTACGCCACCATTTAGACCGCTATGGGTCTGTATCCAATGCTAAGGTTAATATTCACAAGACTGAAGCATTTTCTTTGGATGGACGCTCCTGTTGTATAATGGTAATAGTTATTAAGAAAAAGGTAGAAACAAAAATAAAGAAACAGTGTAGGTACTTTTTGAGACTGATCTTTGTTTCAGTTTAAGTTAAAGTAAAAATTATTCTAATTGAAGGCAGGTATTTACAGTAGGTCAAAAAATTGCTGCAAGGAATCCATTTTTCTCAATTTTTGTAGCGTACATCCTGCCACAATGGTACAAACTGCCTCTGTTTCCACATAGTAGATTTCCTACATGTCTTGAAAAGTCCGAAAGAGTTTAAGCCCTATTGGATAAGTATTGAAGGAAGTATGAGGCGCGCAATTTGAAAATTTGAAAAAACGAAAATTTGAACGCAATGAATTTATTTATTAATATTTAGTTGATCCTCCTTTTCTATTAATAACCTCTTGAATTCTTACCGGCATGCTATCGATGTACCTTTGGCAAAGTTCTTTATCAAATCCATTCCATGCTTTTTGTACTCGTTCCCAAAGCTCATCCGTATTCTTTGCTCTACGTTCGTAACAGCTGAGCTTTAACTTCAGCTGATGCCATACATGTTCTATTGGATTTAAGTCCGGACTCTGAGCTGGCCAATCGTTAATATAACTCTATTGGTGACTATTCAACCAGGCTACTGTAGATTTTATCTTGTGCTTTGGGTCATTATCATGCTGAAAGTAAATGTAGGACCAGTCGGAATTATAGTGCTCCATAGTATCACGAAGCGTGGTGTTCAAATTATGCTGGTGGCATGGTTCTTTCGTATAAAAATCATTACCCAAGTTCAAACTCAGCTAACCCTGGGAAGAACGCACCCAACAATTCAAACTATGCTTGGACCAAGGTCGTTACGAAGAATATCTCATCTTTGAAACACCCTCCTCCTGGCAACGATTACCGAAATCGAAAACACCGTTCTCCTGTCGCTTCTCGTCGCAGCAGCGTTGCATCTGCGGATTCGTTATTTAGCAATGTGTCTATTGCCCAACATCCCTCAACCATCCGTCCATTTATAAAAGGAATGGAAAAGCACAGTATTTTAGTGGATGTTACTGATGTGAAAGATGCCGAATTGTTAAAAAAGGCATTCCAAGAATTTAATAAAGTTGAAAGTGAGAATGAGGACGGCGATGAAGACTACCTTGGTCGCTCGTTAATTAAGCGTACCTATCTGAATCGCACATTCATTGAAACGCAATGGACCCTAGGTAGCCGAGGCTATACCACTATTTTGAATGATGGTATCACTTTGTCCGATGGCACCTTTGTGAAAGGGTATAAAAGTCTTCCTTCTGATGCCAAAATCGTCCGTTTGAGACTTGAAAGATTACCTCTCCGCCCTGTTAAGAAGTTGACAAAAGAGATGGAAGCCAGGCTTTCTTGCTTTGGCGAAGTGCTTGACCTTGGCTTGATTAAATCAGGAGGTTGTAACGTTGGTATTGGCTATGCCACGCTGAATATCGACCCTGTTGAGAGCCCACTTGAACACCTGGAAAAACTTCAGAGAGTGATTGACTGGGATGACGGCGAAGGCGACATTCGTCATGTATATCTGCAATGGGATGAGATGCCTCCCTTCTGCCGTATTTGCCAGAAAGAGGATCATTGTAGAGCCGACTGCCCTGACCTGAAAAAGTACTTGGAGTGCTACAACTGTAACAAGAAGGGGCACATGATGCGTAACTGTCCCCGCAACAACCATATAAATCCGGTCGTTACTCCCAATAAGAAAAAGAATATTGCAGCACCCACTAAGGCCACGCGTAAGGGGGAGGTTGCTCGCCAAATCATTACTCGGCCAACCAGTAGCGGTGACCAACAGCAAACAGCTGCACCGGTTAATGGTCTCCAGACTGGTTTACGCTCAAACAATGCTGACACACACCATCCTACGAATACGGAAGATGCCGACATGTCAGAAAACGACATAATTAATACGGAAAAGGAGGATGATCCTATGAACGGCACGACAGGTTCTGATCATCCTAACAGAGAGTCTAACAAGATTAGAACAATTGAAAGCGACGATGAAGATCTCACAACCCTTTGCCGCGATCTAGATAACCGACCGACCAAACACCCTAGAGTGGATTTGAATAAGGATGTTACAAACTCAAAGACCGATCAGTGTGATAGTATAGAATCACAAGCTTCCAGTAACTATGAGGATACCGGAGGCAACAGTTCAACCAACCGACAATAATTTTAATGTTATTACACAATAACATTAAAATTGCCACACTCAACTGTCGTGGCCTCACCAAAATAAATCAAGAAAAGAAACAAAAAAAATTCATTCGCTTCCTTCGCAACTCTGGTGTTGATATCTTGGTTCTTCAAGAAACTCATGCCAGCAATATGATCATTCAAGACTCGTTTAATATGCAGTTCCAAACACATTCAAGTACTTGGACCAAACACTGCGGTATACTCTCCTTAAATAAACATTATTCAGTTTCTACTAATTGTGTAGGAATTGATGGTAGATTCATTTTATCGAGCATCGTGCCTTCTATTCACTATGCTTCCTATGACAACACTACCAATAACCAACAAACAATCCTTCAGATCTTAAACATATATGCTCCAGCTGTCCGCCAAGAAAGAAAACTCTTCTATGCACAACTAATGGACACTTCAATAATACGCAACCTATTACGTGATACCATCGGTCATTTATTCATTATGGGCGATTTCAATCACACTTACAGCTCTTCCTCCACCATTCTCCCAACTGGTACCACGCGGGAATGGATAGACTGTTTGCAGTTGCACTACCACGATTGTTTTGAACATGATAAACTGGCTACCTTTCGTAGGGGTGAACACTTTTCTACCATTGACCATATATTTTGTCGACCCGATACCTCGCTCAATGTCAAGGAAAAACACCAAGGTTTTCTCAACAGTGATTGGACAGATCACTCAATGTTGGAAATCTCGTTTATGTTCAATATCCCTGATCAAGGACCCGGCACATGGAAAGCTAACCCTTTCTTAGCCAAAAACATCCACTTCAAACATGCTTTTCAAGATCATCTACAGTATCTCCAATCACAGTTACCTTCACAGGCCGAGTACCTAGCTGATCGAGAAATCTGGGACTGGATCAAAGTTCAAGCCAAGACGTTTATCCGAACTTTTCAACTGCAACAAAACAATTGGCGGAAAAAGCAACTGAATAAGCTACAAAAGAAGCGTAATCGAATTTTGAGGACCTACAAGCACTTCAACATTCTGAATACAGTCTTGCCAACTATTGAACAGCAAATTGGATCTCTTCAAGATCAAATATCCGAGATTGAATGTCTTAAAGCTGGGAAATTCTGGAGAGAGAACAATGAAAAGTCCCCTGGCTTCTTGAAAAGGTTGATTAAGACTCGAGAAAGTCAAAGGTATATACCAAACTTAACCGACCCAGTAACGGAGACTATGCGTTCCTCCAAAGAAGAGAAGATGAATATTGTGGAAGCGTTTTATGGTCAGCTGTACGATCCAGATCCTGTCGATGACTCTGCGATGACCTCCATCTTGACTCACATCCCCGATTCGTGCAAACTTACTGACACTCAAAAAGCAACCTTGACGGAGCCGATTACGATCGAGGATGTACTCCTTTATAGCAAACGCTCGCCAAAAAAAAGTAGCCCTGGCCCAGACGGCTTGCCCTATGAAATCTTGAACTTGATCGTGGCATTCGAGCCTTTCCACTCGTTGATCTGTCGCGTCTATAACGATGCCTTAGACCACGGTGTATTTCCAGCTACTTGGGACGAATCACTGATGAGCTTACTCCCCAAAAAAGGAGACTTGACTCAAATGAAAAATTACCGTCCGATTTCATTGGTAAATACTGATACAAAGATATTTACTCGGCTTGTCAACAGCCGGCTTATGCGTGTCTCTCGCAAGATTGTCAATGAGAATCAACTTGGCTTCATACCTGGTCGCTATATTGCAGAAAATGGAATGATCACTCAAATCATAATGGAACACGCCGCCTGCCAATCTTCCTCTGACGATAAGAGCCTAGCCTTACTACTAGATCAGGAGAAAGCGTATGATCGGATCAATTTACATTACTTGGAGCAAGTCATGCTTACTTGGGGCTTTCCAGCTTCAATTGTGAACAGCATCATCACCATGCTTGCCAACAACCGTATCAAGATCAACGTTAATGGGTTTACCTCAGCTGATGTTTTTAAACGAAGAGGCTTGAAACAGGGCGACCCCATATCACCCATCCTGTACAATCTTGCTTTGGAGCCAATTTTTAAGGTCAGTCCTACAAGACTCTACCTACTCTGGCTACATTATGGCTTTACAACCTCATCTTGTTACTGGCGGCTCTACTGATGCTTCGGTGAACGTCAAGATCCTTTGCTATGCTGATGATACGCTCGTATTCATCAAGAACTTACAGGATCTCTCCAGGTTAAAACATCATATAGAAGTTTATAGTCGATCTTCTAATGCTCGCATCAATTACAACAAAGTGGAAACCATCTCGCTATCAGGTCGAGACCACTCTAGCTATTGGGGGCGAGATCTAACTGATATGAATATACCTCGAATTCATCTACCAACAAATCCAGATCCTATCGTGTATCTTGGTTTCCCATTAATACAGTCCAGCCTCCAACGTCGCACATTCATGTCTCAGTTTACCAACAAGATCAAACAGATTGCCTTACTGCACTCAACTCGCTCCTTATCGATACTTGGTCGAGCAACAATTGTCAATTCTCTGCTACTCTCTATGTGCTGGTATCTGTTCCGGGTAACTCCCATAACTAAATCAGATATCTCCAAAATTCGCTCAGTAGTATCCAAATTTATGAACCAAGGAATCTTCCCGCGGATAAAATGGACCATATTGACACTTCCAAAGCATCTTGGTGGTCTTAACCTGATTGACCCTCACATTCAGCAAGCTGCCTTATACTTTCGATGGATCCAACCACTATTGGTTACCAGACAACGATCTCGTCCTTCGAAAGTTACAAGATTGTTACGAATACACTTGAAAAACACGTACAACACGCAGCACCATGAAATACCTCTTTTGTTTCAAGATGGACGGAAGTCAACTCAACTTCGTTTATTCAACATTTGCAACCTGCTAACCAAGTCAATTGATTTAATTCCAAGGAATTTCAGCACAATGGAGCTCAATCCACACGCATGTTTACTATTGCCCATCCAAGACATTTTCATGCATCCTGAACAACGTTTCAAGTTTCCTTCGATCTGTGGTCAGATGAAAGTACAAGATCTATTTCAGTACAATCAGCAAACACACACGATTGCAAGAATCCCACATGCTGATATGGACAACCGATTTAAACGAGCTGCCAACAAAATCTTCCGTGGTGTCGAAGCCAGCAAGTTGTTCCTCAGTTACTTCTTTGGTAAACATTGCATACCAGATGCATCTCGCCCTCAACAAATAGATACATCTATCGACGAGGATCCACCACAGCTCAGCTTTACCCCATTCGTCGACTGCTTGCAATTCACACTTCCTTCCACCAAAAGCTTCACCGATGTGACAACAAAAATATTTCGCAAAACCTGCAACCAACTCAACACTGCACCAAAATACTTGACAGATATTCTTCCTCAGCGCTGGTTGGCCTTTTGGAGTCTTTATCTTACTGCAACACAACGAAATGTTATTTATCGGCTTATCAACAAAAAAATACCGCATAAAGATATACTTCACAAATTCTTTCCCGACAAATTCGATACTCCTAATTGTTCATTTTGTGCATCTACTATCGATTCCTTGCAACACTTTCTCTTCGATTGCCCTGTCAAACAAGTCGTTTGGCAAGGTCTTGTTCGCGAATTCCTATGGCCAACAGTGGACACGCAAGATATTTTTAAAGCTTTTACCACATTAGACTACTACTCTGTTTCCTACTGTCAATCCTCCGATATCACCGCAGAATCAGTCCTCATCATTGCCCTTGGCCAAGTTTGGAAATGCCACTGGCAAAGCATTTTCAACCAACAACCGTTCTTGTCAAGCACTGTACTACAGGCTATCCGCAACAATGTCCAACAACACATCGCTGAAGAAGGTGACCTCGACTAGTACCCCTCTATCAACCTTATCTTTCTTTTTATTGTACGCATTCTTTTATTATCATTAACTCTTTTAATTTGCGCCCGCCTCTTACCGAAACCAATCATTTTGGGTAACGCGGAGCAATAAATAAAAACCTTTTAAAAAAAAAAAAATTATGCTGGTAAACATCCGAATAAATGCTTCCATCGTAAATTTGGCAGTCATATCCTGGACTTCCGCATGTTATACAGCCTCACGTCATCAACTTGGTAGCTCTATGCTTGACTGTAAATTTCAGGTCACGATGTTGAAAAAGACCACTTGGCCTTTTCCAATAGTAGTTACCACCATCAGATCCCCATACATTGATCTCAGATTCATTAAAGAATACCGTTTATTGTCAGTCGTCTACTGTCTAATCCTGATGATCGTTGACACATTCTAACTGATGCTACATATGTGCTTTTGTCGGAAATAGCTTCTTTTTTTCTATTGAAAAATGGAACTCCATTGATTTCAGTACCTTAATTGCTGACTGGTATGAGATATCATAGCCAAGTTCAGCCAGCTCCCGGCATACCTCTTTGGCAGTATTTGGAACCCCTTTAACGAATTTTCTTTTGCTTAACCGCTTCGTCACTTTGGAGTTTATTGTAGGTCTACCACCTGTATTTATTGTCCTGTTTAAAAACAACCTTCTAAAGTAACTACTAACAGTTGATTTATGTACTCCAGTCTCCTTAGCAATAGCGTACGCTGATGTGGGCTCAGTTAATGCTTGTTTGAGATTGTTTACTTTCTCGTTTGATAGTCGTTTAGGCATGTGGTTGATGATAGGGTAAAAAAGATAAATAGTGCAAGCAAGACAATTTAAAATTTAAAATAAAGGAATTGCAAGCGTCTTTATATACTGCTAACATTCTTACTGTTGTATCCACACAACTAGTAAAGTGAACATTCATGGATAAACGAGAGATCTCCGCAATAGCCAACTTTGCCCTGTTGTCTCTACCCGCGTTCCCACGACTATATCGGAACCTGATTATAACAACGGCAGTTCAATCCAACCTTATTCGATAATTATCGTTAGATCAATAATTTATCTACTTCATTGTCCCTTGATTCGTCAAGAAGACAGCGGCTATTGATTATCTACTATCTTTCCTTTATCTTCCCATCCTTCCCACATTATTCTTTTAACCGATCAATTGAAATAGCGGTAAAGATCCAGACATCCAAAAAGTATAAATAGTCTCAAATGTTTTTATTAATAAAGCAACATATAATCTTTAGTTTCACAACTATTGTCTTTTTAGTTTTTGTCTTTTATTTTAATACTTGGCAAAACATTTTTTTTTGTGAATTCTTTATTGACTTTATTTTTAAAAACAACCCTTTTTTATTATTACTACCTACCTTACCAATATGTCAAACACAAATGACTTTAACTCTGCTGCTGCTGGTTCTTCCAGTAGTAATGCCAAAACTTATCCTGATAACGCTCGTCGTATGTCAGATGTTTCTACTTTATCTTCAGAGGCAGAGTCCTCTGGAATGACCACTTCTGCAGTTTCTTCTGGTTCTCTTGAACCTAGCATCGCAGCTCCATCCATCCACTCTTCTATTGAGGAGTTGGATTCCACCATCATCGGTGCCACCCAAGTTATTCTTAACTTGTCTGTTCGTCTTCTTTCTACGACGCCTGAGTCAGAGGAAGATAGCATGGTGCGCGCTAAGTTCGAAGCCTGCTCTAAGGACCTAGAGAGACTAGTTCATACTAGAGATCTCCTCCAGCGAGCCATGAACCATGCTGTTCCCACCGCTTGGACTGGTTCACCTAAGGTTGCGCCTGCAGCCTTGAATGTTGTACCTCCAAACCTACCCCTCATGCAGTGGAAGGGTGCAGTCTTTGACCCATCTGCCCCTGTCTCTGTGGATGTCAAGCACTGCTTGAAAAAATTTCAGGACGTAATGTTCGCACATGGTCTTGACCTTGATCAACACTGGCTTCGTCTTCTCCCTCCTTGCTTGTCATCGAGTCAACGTACTTGGCTTGATGAGTACCAAGAAAAAGAGGATGTCCATACGTGGAGTCAGTTCAAAAAGGCTTTTACTAGCCATTATGGTGTTGGATCGGCTGAAGAAAAAGCCACGTCTACAACGGAGTTGTTACGCATCTCCATGACTGCTGCTGAAACTGTTGACCAGTACGTTGAACGTTTCAACAACCTTCGTCGCTTGGCACAGATCCAAGATCGCTGTGTCTTGACTCGTTGCTTTTTGATCGGTCTTCAGGCCGACATCTACAAGAAGGTGGTCGTGTCCTTAGCCAATTGTACGGACGCGGAAAAAGAATCGGTCGACTACGTTGTCAAGTTGGCCAAGACCTTGTACCATTCGCTGTACAAAGTTCGTAAAGTGGCTAACGCTGCTCACACTTCTGCTGGCCCTTCAATGGTCAATGACTCTTCTTCTTCTTCTGGTCGAAAGAAATCTTCTGCTTTTGTCTCTGCTTCTGCTGTTCGTTCTGCACCTTATCCGCAGGCTTCTAGGAAGTATTGCAGATTCCACAAGACTACCACCCATAGCAATGATGAATGTCGTGCTATGAAGAAAGCTTCCTCTTCTTCTCCTTCTTCGGGTTCTACCCAAGTTGATGTCTCCTCTGGTTCTGCTGCCTCCCAGTGGAATCCAAGAAACCAACCTTCCGGTTTGGGACGTCCGTGCCGCTCTTGTGGTGCTGACAACTGGCGTCCTGGTCACCGATGCAAAGGAAAGGGTCGTTCAACCGGTTCCTTGGCTGACGATTCTGCCGGATCTTCTCACATGTTCCGAGCAATGAGCCGATCCCCTGCTTCTTCCTTGTCTTCCGTTGCCTCTTCTGGTAACGATGTTTCTGTTTCTGTTGGTTCTTCTGCCACTGCTACTTCGAGTAGTAGTGATGCTTCTCCCGGTCGCAAGACTGATGCTGCTGGTCCCGTTGTTCCTGTTCCCGATTCGTCGGATGATATGGACATTGATGTTGCGGAAGCCCTTACTGTGGCTGAAGCTGCTCAGGCCTGTAAGTACATTACACATCACATCTTTTCTAAATCGCCTTCAAACACTAATACGCTTTATGTTCCTATTATTATAGAGCACATCAAAACATGGGCCATGATTGATACCGGTTCGTCTTTTTCGTGTGTGTCTCCTTCGTTCTGTTCGACACTTGGTTTAGTTCCAACACCTAATCCAGGATCGATCAAGTTAGGACATAATAGTTCAAGTACTGTAAGCCGGTTAGGCATAATAAATCTTACTGTTTATTATAACCAAATCCGTTTGTCATATGAATTTGAAGTGTTTAATTTTAGCAGTGATGTTCCCATTTGTTTAGGACTTGACATTTTGCCTAAACTAAGAATAGGTTTAACAGGATTAGCCACTTCTTGGTTAAATTCTAATATTCCTAAAATACCTGATCCAGTTAACCCTGATGATTATAAGCCAAATGAAACTCCTGTTGGCACTATGCAGGAAAGACAACGTTTGATGAGCACTATTCAACCTTTGTTAGATGCTAATACGAGTATCCCCATGTCTTCTCATTGTAATTTACCTGGTGCTATCATCACTCTTGATACTGAACCCAATGCCTTTGCTTATCGAAGACAACCCGATATTGCTATTGCTAATAGAAAGATCATGGAAGACCAAATTGAAACTTGGTTGGATGATTGTGTCATTGAACCTGCTCCTTCCAATACTCGCTTCAATAACCCTATTTTTCTTGTTGGAAAAAAGGATGTCAACGGATTATACACTAAGAAAAGAGCAGTTATTGATCCACGTCTGCTTAACCAACTTGTAAAGAATGTTGATAGAATGCCTTTACCTCTAATCAGCGATCTTCATCAACGTATGGGTTCTGCTACTATATTCACTACCTTCGACATACGAGCATGCTTTCATCGTTTTCTTATCCAAGAATCTGATAGACCCAAAACCGCATTTACTCATCCATTTACTGGTATGCAGTATCAATTTCGTCATTGTCCTTTTGGCTTGACAAGTACCGGTAACATTGTACAGCGTGTTCTTACAAATTTGTTCGCAGATCTTCCTTACACTGCACTCTATATTGATGATCTATGTGTCTTCAGCTCTGGTGACATGAATCAACATATTGAGTATGTCCGTGAAGTGTTGAAACGTCTTACTGCTGCAAATTTAATCATTAATGTTGAAAAGACGCATTTTGCACAAAGTTGTGTAAATATTCTCGGATGGACTATTGGTAACAATGGTTCTCTAATCCCTGATCAACGTAAACTGACAAATATACATTCTTGGCCCACACCTAAAACTGGTAGACAAGTCATGAGTTTTCTTGGGTTTGCAAACTATTTCCGTAATAGTTTACCAATGTTTTCTCGTTTGACTGCTCCACTTGACCGGTTGCGATCTCTTAATTCTTTAAAAGGAATTTGGAATGAAACCCATGAATGCAGTTTTCGTAACATTAAGGATGCCTTAGTGAATGCCCCAGTTATTCACATTCCTGACCTTAAGTACCCATTCTACGTTGCAACAGATGCTAGTGCTTATGGTATCGGCGGTGTCGTTTATCAAGTCATCGACCAAGACATTAAATATAACGCCTTTGCTGCAAGATCTCTTTCCCCTACCGAACGTCGTTATCATACAAACAAACGAGAGTTGTTAGCGATTGTATTCATGTTTGAGAGATATAATAAATGGTTATACAACCGTCATTTTACCTTGACAACTGATCATAAAGCCTTGATTTATATCAAGAAGCAAGTTGTTCCAAATGCTGCCATGCTTGTTTGGTTTGAAACAATTTTCGAATATTCATTTGATATTGTTCATTGTCCTGGCATTAAGAATATTATCCCAGACGCACTTAGTCGTTTATTCCCAGATGACAATAAACTGGAGGGGGGTAACAATGTCAATAATGTTGCCATCTACAATATCCGTGGTAAAGAAAAAGAAAAAAGAAAACCAACTTTTAAAGAAAAATCTAAAAGTTATGAAACACAAACATATGCAGTCACTTCTGCAACACCATTATCATTATCAAAACCCTTATTGCATCGCGCTTTGCAATATGAAGATTATATCACACCTCCTCCTGAGGAAAGAAAAGATATAATATTGAAGGCTCACTTATTAGGTCATTACGGAATTAAAGCCATAGAACAAACCATTCATGGTGATAATCTCCACTGGACTAATTTACGTCAAGATATTCAGGATGTCATATCCAAGTGTCATGAATGCAAAATGTTTAACATTGCCAAAACAGGTTATCATCCCCCTAGAAGTATCCTACCTGACGGACCTCTAGATCATTGGGTTATGGACCTCGGCACTTTTAATATAACATCTACGAGCGGAAATAATTTCCTTCTTGTCATGGTTGATTTATTTTCTCGCTTTACTATCTTGAAAGCCATTCCTGATAAACAAGCTCTTACTATTGCCAAACAGCTTGTTGATATCTTCTGTACATTCGGCTGGCCTAAGGTCATCGCTAGTGATAACGGAAAAGAGTTTACTGCTACCATCGTTACTGAACTTATTAATAACAGTGGTATCGATAAGAGAGTGTCTAACCCTTTTAATCCCCTTGGTAACTCAGTCAATGAAGCATTTGTAGGAATTGCTAAAAAGACTATCGTTAAACAGTTACAAGGAAGAAAAGAAGATTGGGATCTATATGTACCTGCAACCCAATATGCTATGAATCTGAAATACTCCAGACTTCATAAGAGCAGGCCATACACAGTAATCTTCAATAAAGTACCAAATGATATGAAAGATTATTCTCATATTAAACCCACTCTTAGAAGTGATGCTATAGATTCTAAAGCAATAGAAAACAGACTTAAATATGCTACCGAAGTTGTTATCCCTGCTCTAGCTAAACGCATTAAGGAAACTCAGGATGTAGACAATGCATATTTTATGAAAACAAACAAAATCGTTCACACACCGTTTCCACTCCATAGTGAAGTCATGATTAAAAATGTGAACAAGGAAAACAAAACTGATCCGCATTATGAAGGACCTTTTTATATAAGTGGAATGACAACTAATGGCAGTTACATATTAGTTGATAAACAAAATAACCTCTTATCAAGAGATGTACCCACTTCACACTTAAAACTTATTGCATTACCCAGTAATAAAAGTGCAGAATCAATCGATGGCCAACATTATGAGATTCAAGCAATTATACAACACAAAGGAACTCCAGGTAATTACCAGTATCTTGTTCATTGGAAAGGATACGATGATCCTACAGATTACACTTGGGAACCTACTTCTAGCTTCGATGATCGATCTTCAATTGAAACATATTGGGCTCGTCGTCAAGCAGGTAACAATACTGCTGTCTCAAAGAAAGCAAGACTACCTAAACGTACCGTTCTTACTCGTGAACATCACAGTAGAAGCAAGAGATCAAGACGTTAAATTGTCTAAGTAGTTGACCGTCTTTTTCCCTAAGACAATTTTTCCTAAAGAAGGTTTTTTTACTATCAGGTTTTTATGACAACTTACTACTACGATCTATCCTCAATTATACTATGTCTAATTATCTACCCTATGATCATTACCGCACTTATTGTGTATGACCTTTGCTCTTTTCCGAATCTTCACTTTTCCTTTTTACCGTTTGCTTCAAACTAGAAGGGGGCAATGTTGTATCCACACAACTAGTAAAGTGAACATTCATGGATAAACGAGAGATCTCCGCAATAGCCAACTTTGCCCTGTTGTCTCTACCCGCGTTCCCACGACTATATCGGAACCTGATTATAACAACGGCAGTTCAATCCAACCTTATTCGATAATTATCGTTAGATCAATAATTTATCTACTTCATTGTCCCTTGATTCGTCAAGAAGACAGCGGCTATTGATTATCTACTATCTTTCCTTTATCTTCCCATCCTTCCCACATTATTCTTTTAACCGATCAATTGAAATAGCGGTAAAGATCCAGACATCCAAAAAGTATAAATAGTCTCAAATGTTTTTATTAATAAAGCAACATATAATCTTTAGTTTCACAACTATTGTCTTTTTAGTTTTTGTCTTTTATTTTAATACTTGGCAAAACACTTACGATGTCCAGGATGTGAATTCATACGATAACAATCGGCTGGGTCGTATTAAAATTCGTTATTCCAAACATATGTAAACAAGTAAAAGATGCCAGATGTTTATAACATTCCCTTTAACTATATCAAATTCCGCCAATAACCATTGTCCATATCAGATAATCGACGAATAAATGCCCTTTCTAGTGAGGTACAAACGATCAAAGTTTGAGATAGTTTGGTGCAGTATCCATAGACAACCAGCTGTAAAACCGGTATTTTGCAATTCCTTGCAGCAATTTTTTGACCTACTGTATATCTTATTGAGTGAGTGGCTTGATATCTTCTATTGTAAGCGTTCTTCTAACATTCAGCTACTTTAACAAGTGTCATCTATAATTATGATTATGAAAACTTTTCATTTGTTCTTTTGTATGTCTGTCATAGATTATCTTTTATTCTGGGAATTTCTCACTGATTTGAATAACGTTATTTTACGCGTTATTTCTGATTTATCCAAAAATAGAAAAGAACAAGAGAGGACGAGACTCGATGAAGAGATTGCTTTATTTAATAAGAAAATGATACTCTATTTATACTTTTCATACACGGATAATATTTCATGTCATGGATTAATAATTAATGAGTATGATATAACTGATGACAAATAGATAATGGTTACGTGTTCTTCCATTGTTATCTTTGTCATCATAAGCATTTATCCATAGAATACTCGTATATGATTGACTGCGATTGACTGTGATTTAGTTCCTGGATTTAATATAATTTAACCGTGCAATTACGCAGCATCTTATCCTTAATGAAGATTATCCGAATTAACCTGTAGCCTATCTATTGGATATATTTTACATGTAGCTTATTAATACTGTTTTCATATCGAGTTATGAATGATGGATACATCAATTTCAATTATGTGAAAGATTAGCAATATTCCTGATATTGAATTGGATCTTGTTATTTTAGTTGATACTTCTTCTTATCAAAGAACTCTCATTAATACAAAACATATTCTAAAAGAACATGTTTAATTGGAATTGATTGTATAATATTATTTAAATAAACTTATTTGTTTTATTTAATTAGGATCTTTTATTAAGACTTATATTTATCAATGTCAACTACAATCAATTACTGTTCTACAACAGTTGGGATATACTGTTTAGGAAAGGGGAGTTTTAGGTAAATATAATATATCAATCAAAGATAAAGAAATACTGTTAGAACTTGGTATCTCTTTATTAAGTTAAGATAACTATGATTAAGATTAAAAAATAAATTCTACATGTAAAAAGTGAGAGTATTTATAGACATGATACGGATAAAGAACTAGGACAGATTTACAGTGGGTGGAAAAATGGTTCCAATGTTTTCGTCTCGCAACTTTAACGCTTTATAACTTTTGAACTACAAATGGTAACGACCCATAAAAACATGCATTTTGTAGCGCTTTTGCAGCTTATATCAGTGAATAAATATTTTGATTGCATCGTTACACAATCGGGAATAAACTAAGGTTAAGTACAAAAACCAACATTGGAACCATTTTTCCACTACAATTGTAGATAAGTTTATTTGTTATTTAATGGAGTTTTCACTAGAGCTTTTTAGCTGATTATGAGTCATACCATTCCGGCTATCGCCGAAAAAGTCTACGTGACTTATAAAATTAATTTATCCCCGGTCAAAGCTTTTTTTTCCTTTTCTTTCTCCACATATCAAAGATTTGGGGTATCACTACACATATGGTTCGCGCTCTCTCTAGAAACAAGCAAGAAAGCATCAAATCATTGGTTTTACAAAACAAGCCATACTCAGTGATAATGGAACGTATTTCTAACTTATAAAAATCTACTTTTAGATATGCCGAGAAGTTTTCTCCTGGTAGAGTAACAGCAAACCCTGGTAGAAAGGCTGCTGTAAGCGTTACCACCAAGCCTTATATACGTAAGCAGATTGTTAATGGTACCCTCAAGACTGCGAAGGCTGTCCATAAGTACCTAGTATGCACTGGTCACAATATTAGCTACTCAGGTACCATTAAGGTTATGAAAAGCATGAACTTCCATGCTAAGGTAAAGGTAAAAAAGCCTTTATTGACTAAGGTTCAGAAAGCAAGACGACTAGCATGGGCGGAAGAGCATAAAAACTGGACAAGCGATGACTGGAGACGTATGGTATTAAGTGACGAAACAAAAGTCAACGTTTATGGGTCAGATAGTTGCAAATACTTTTGGAGTCGACCAGATGATAAACTTCAACCCCATCATCTCGACTTGACAGTTAAAGGATGGGGCGGTAGCATTATGGTATGGGGTTGTATTACCTATGACGGGCCTGGCTATGCATGTTGGATTAGTGAAGGCGCAATGAAGGCTTCTGATTATGTCGGAATCCTCAGCACAACTCTTATGGATAGCCTTAATTACTATGGTTACAATCATCAGGACATCTATTTTCAGCAAGATAACGATCCTAAACACACGTCTAAGATTAGCTAGGCGATGGTTCAAGGATAATAACTTCAAGTGTGGCCATACCTTCAACTGGCCTTCGCAAAGTCTAGATCTAAACCCAATAGAGCACATCTGGCACCACCTTAAGCTCCAGTTAAGTGCATATGATACTAGGGCAAAAGGTGTGCATGAATTATGGGATCGTGTTGAAAAATAATGGTCTACTTTTACAGCAGAAGACTGCAGGAGATACATAGACAGTATGCCTGATCATTGTAGAGTTGCAATGGATGCGAAGGGCGGTCATACAAGATATTAATAAAATAAAGCATGTAGTGGAGAAATGGTTCCAATGTTGGTTTTTGTACTTAACCTTAGTTTATTCCCGATTGTGTAACAGTAAAAACAAAAATTTGTTTTCACTGATATAAGCTGTAAAAGCGCTACAAAATGCATGTTTTTGTGAGTCGTTACCATTTGTAGTTCAAAAGTTATAAAGCGTTAAAGTTGCGAGACGAAAACATTGGAACCATTTTTCCACCCACTGTATAATAAACTTGACAGAATAGATGATTACTATTTCTAATTATTAGTTTAGCCTGTTACTAGCCTGTATTGTCAATTATGCTATTGGGATGGTTTCAGATATAACTATTTAAGGAGACGGTACGGATGAATATAAAGACTTTTAGTTCCGTGATTGGATATCATTGCTAACTATAATATCTCAGTCAGGATAAATGTTTTCATGACTAATGATGATCCGGTAAGTAATCGTCATTCCTTATTCAACATGCTCATATTATCAATAAACTATATTACAACCATGTCATCTTATTTGACTATGTGAAGTTAATATGAATAAAGCTTAATATAAAATCTAATCAAAGTATTTTATTGATCTGTGTTGGGAATAATGTTATAAATGATTTCAAGTTATGTCAACATATTATTCAGGATCATATCTGATTCCTTTTACTAAAATAAAGTGACTATAATCTTATGTATCCTTAACACCCAGTGAATGTCTCGATGTTGTAAACGTGCTATATCCGAACTCGGTCTTCCCATCGTAGCCATACACAGTAAAAGCAACGCCTTTTGCTGAAGATCGGGTAAAGACAGATTTTTGGAATCCAACATTGTCTTTTGAATATAGGTTGTCATCAAGTTCAGATCCCAAGTTTCCAATTGTTGTATTGAAGGAATTTTTATTTCTGTACGTCATTTTGCCTTGAAGCAATCGGCTATAAGAGGCTGGTCTGCTAATGCTGGTTTGTTGGGATGTATAATCTTGAAGACTGATGCTATCGCTGATCTCATCACATTCAAATATTGATATGAATAATGCTGATTTTGTACTAAAAATTCCAAGACGTTGTGAAAATTGTATTCTTCAGGTTCCAACCTCGGGTCGTGATGCGTGCACCAGTCGCTCCAGCGTTTCCATCCTTTATCATACGCTTTTTTAGTATTGTTACGTGTTGATTTCAAAAGGAACTGGTTTGCTTGTGATGATACACCTGTTTCTTTTCTTGAACGCCAGATAATAGCCATGCGGCCATTGTCCATCTTTTCACCGGGAACAGCAGAGGAGTTGCCAGTTGTCGCATCTTCAGTAACATCGGAAACCAATACTGAGTTGGCCAGTATGGTGTCACCATCACCGCTCGTTTCACCCGTTGTTGTGTGATTTCTTGCAAAACCTTGGGGATCAATTTCCACGGTGGGTTGAGATATATACCTGTCTTGGGCCATTTCTGTTGGAATGCATCGAACGCTGTGGCTTCTGGGTCTGGTTTTTGGCTCCAAAATGTTCTTACAGTAGGTGAAAAAATACGAGCAACCTTTTGGCAAAATCGACTTTTTTCGCTATATCAAAAGGTGCATGCCAGCTACCGGCTTGAGACCCCTATGGTATATTTTCGGGGTCATGTGTCTTGAAACAGTAAAGGTCTCATGTAGCAATGCTGGAAATTGAGAGAGGAATGAGAATCCGAATTTAAAAATTTGACTTCCGACCAGCTTAAATTATATACGGTAATCATACGTTTACATTTAAGTCAACAAAGAACATATCGGAAGACTATATAGCGTACTTGTATGGAACTGTGAGTGTTCCTTATTGTATTCATATAAAAGCAAGTGCGACTTCAAGAGTCCTTGGTTTCTTTTTTTTTACTCAACTTCTCTCACTACTTTTCATCGTCATGCCTAAATCTATACCAATGGAAAAGCAATCGAGAAATAAAAGATATATCACTAAATAGTATGAAGCTAGAGGATATCGCAGATAAATATTACGTTCATTCTCGCACAGTTAAAAGGTATACTAGGAAGATTTTTCCATGAAATTCACACCTGTCGGCTGGAAGACATACTATTGTCTCTTATGCCATGAAGTACTATATCAAGCTGTGAATTATTACTGGTCATCAAACAGTAGCGAAAGAGCTATTCAGGGAGTTAGGTAAGTTTGGTTACTTGTTCATGTACCGTTCAGGAGTAAATGCGCTAAGATCCATAAACTGCCACCGAGAGCTAAAAAAAAGAAGGCATTTTTAAAAAAGGATCATTGAAAAAAGCAGATGACCTGAGCAAAAAGGCATCGCAACTGGTCAAGTTAAGAGTGACGACCAGTAGCATTCTCAGCTGAAGCAAAGATCAGCATCTAGTGATCAGATGGAGTAAAATACTATGGGGTAGTATCAAATGACATTTTGCTCCCTCATCACATCGACATTACAGTAAAGCACAGCAGTGGTAGGATGAACATGTGTTGTCACATACCTGCTCAGGGACCAGCTTAGACATGTCAGCTTTATGATGGTAACATAAACTCAACGACTTATCTGCATATACTTAGCATTATTTACATGAATACGTTAGAGTACTATTATTTGAAGACGTCCGATGTATACCTTCAGAGTGATAGCGGCGTAAAGCATAAATTAAAATTCATAACTCTATAGGTATGCGGTATCAGTGTAAGGTATATAAATTATTGGTATGCTCAAAGTCTGGATTTAAATCATATAAAGCATGTTTGGCATCAGCTCAAACTTAATCTGACACCACATGAAGTCGGAGAAAGAGGTGTCAGAAAGCTTTAGCCATTTGTGGATGTAGAGCGAAATAAACTCAATGCAAATGCTTGCAAGGGGTACATCAATAGTATGCCAGCCAAAGTAGAAGCACTATTTAAAGCAAAGGGAAGATATAGAAAATATTAAATAAACATAGCGAATTTTGAAAAATCATCATTGGCTTTTTTTATGACTGTCTTTCCCTTTTTAAAAAGCTTGTACTTCAAGTAGAGTCAATCTCTTTAGTGTATTGTATGTATCTTTGTTGTCTTAATTAGTGTGTGTGATATCAAAGCTCTGGCGAATGTACACACGAAAATAAAAAGATATGAAGACAAATCGAACAGAGGTTGCTCGTATTTTTTCACCTACTGTATTGATGCTGCCTCTGAAAGTATATTCACCTTAGGAAATGGAACCAAACAGCCTGCTTTAGGAATTATATATGACGTACCTATATGTGTCAAGGACAACATGATCATTCCATGCACTGTAGAAGTCTTACCCTCTTGTCCAAATCCACTTATTATTGGAAACAATGGTTAAATAGAGCAAAAGCCAAAATTGACTTCAATAGTTCAATATTAAAGGTGGCATATAAAAACAAGAAAGCTGAATTAGAGATATCCTTTTTAAGAAAAAATACGACATTGCCAAAAGTCTCAAGCTATACTCAGAAGTATGAACGGCTAAATGAAAGATTTACCGTCCACATTTTTGCAAGCCTGTAGCGGAGCTAAAATCAAGCATATAGGCATAAGCTATACATCATTCGAAAGCTCGGACAATTTACTCTCAGATGGTGTAACACTTATGTCCCAAAAAGGCAACTAGCGGACATTATTGAAGCAAGAATATAGACACTATATGGCCCTGATTTGTATGGTTATCTATGAAAGTTTTATTTGTTTATTTTAAGCAGTGCGGGGCTTTTTCATGGTGGTACGAGAAGTAGGAGTATAATCTTCATCGTATTCGTTTTCGGAATCCTCATCTGAGATGAAAATAATTGGTTCCATTTCCCCTTGATCACTAATGCTATCCTCTAAGACGGTAGTCAGCAAAGATACCAGTGGACCTTGGTCGGCAATGCCTGCTCTATTGAACGACACTTGCGAAAAGCAAGCAAGCATTGCCTTCCAGTGATTACTGGCATGTTTCCTACGCCATATGAACTCCACTAACTTCCATGGCATCATCGATGCTGTGCGGTGACGACTAGTCACTCCTCGTTTGATACCATTCCAGGTGCCTAGTAGCAGGCTGTTAGCATAGTTTAAGGATTCTACGGTCTACACAAGTACATACCTTCAATAGTATTAGTACAAGCACCTGTCTTCGGATCACGGAACGTTTTTGAGTGATTGACCGTTTCAACAATCAAGTTTCGGCTTGGATCACTGTCAATCCCTTTATAGCCTTTCCAGCAATCTACCATAACATGGGAGCCTGTCATCAATGATTAGGTGCACTGATCATCTAGCATATACATATTCTAATCATTACCATCCTTTACGAATGTATCGATTATTAACTTCAAGGTATTTTGATTGCGGTTAGGTACCGTCAACAAGAACACCTTACGCTCGGGCGTACGCTCTACACCCCCAACAACCCAAACACCATCTACCCTCTTTCCCTTATTATATTTTCGCTTGCCAAACTTACTTTCGTCTATTTCAACGACAATTGGCTGCCCATCACTGTTAACTCCACCTAAGTATGACTTGTTAATCACATACTCTGATGTAAACAAAGCATCACGTACCGACTTGTACATCTTCAATTCGCAGATCTGCCTCCATTATTTGGTATATGTCCTTAATAATGCTGCGGACCGTTGGCAGACTAAGACCAGTCATGATAGATATTGTTCCATTTGGAACTTGTAATAGAAAGAGGTACACTACCAATAGTGTTTGGTGGATGATGGACTTGCGACCTTGGAAAAAGGAGCCGTCCAGGTAAGAAATACGGCTACGACCGCACGCACAGTTCCTTGAGCCACATCGCCAAAAGAATCCATCTCGGCTTGACTGGTTCAAGCGCATTTCAGAACCTTCTTTACACTTGCGTGTAGAAAAAAAAGCGACATTTTCCTTTAAATAACTTATACCAGTTGCCTTTAGTTACGTTCCCTCCCATTTAAAAACGAACTTACTTTATGGTACAGTCAGCCGTCATAGTTTTTTCGGCAATATAGGCAAGAGTTGGCATGTTGTTAGCAGCGTTGGAAGACATGAGGTTTTTATGAAATGGAGAAACAGATGAAGGAAAGAAAAAAAAAACAAAAAGCATCTCTTTTTATATTTTTTTACAAGCTTTGTTATCATTCCGAGATCAGCCGATAGATACGAAGCATCTCCGCAACGGAAGCTCGTTTTGCCGTAGTGAGATGACAAAAGTTTTCCCGAAACTCTTGAGGTTTTGAAAAAAAAAATGCTAAGTAACTTAGAGCAAAAGTTATGCAAAAAGCAGATGACGACGTACGAACACCTACAAGGAATCGAACCAACGACCTCCACATTTGAAAGCTATCGACATAGCTATTTGACCAACAATGCTGATTTGCCAATTTTCGTTTTGCAAGTCCTTCTGTCGTCAAATTTCTGATTTTTGACGCGGATTTTCTCGACCTTCAGAAGTCGTATCTCGACCCGGATTTTTTTAATGATCTTCTATTTGCCCGCACTCTTGCTTGGAGTAATAGGATGGAGGAAAAAAACAACGGAACTTCGAGAATCTCGCAGTTGACCATTTTTGGTATAATAAACTCCGCTTGAAAATAGCAGAATCGTGTTCTGTGACCCCAATAACCATATTAAGCTTATTAAACTCCGCACGCGGAGTTTATATATGTATATATAGTATGTGGACGGTAAATCTTTCACAGATCCGTATGAACATCCTATCAGCCTAACAAACTCAAAGGACACCAAACATGTACGCTTTGAAGCAGAGCCACAACATGATGACGATAGCACAGATCAAGACGAAGAATCTGAAGGCAGCTCAGAGGAATCGACAGAAGAAGAATTAGAAGATGAAGAAGACGAATCGCTTCTATTATTGGAAAATGATAAAGAAGACGACATAAAAGTATTAAGTCAAGGAAATGACATGCTACTGAAAGCTCCTTCACATGGATTGACTATAGCATCAAATACTTCAAAAACAATATGGGTCAGAAAGTTGAAGAACGAAAGGAAGGATATAATATATAACTTGGAAATAACAAACCCTAAAATAATGGATGCCATGGGATATTTTGACTCTTGTTTAAATCTGGTCACAAATCGTAGAAGCATAGAAATACGAATATACAATCGATCATCAAAAGATATACTATTGGACCCTGATGAAGAAATCGGCATCATTGAAAAGATCAATCCACAGGAAGATTCCATAGCACAAGCATATAATGTTGACACGAATCCTCACTTGTGTGCGATGGAAATGTCTGAATCAAATAATAAAGAAAAAAATGAAGAAGGCATGCTGCTAGAACCAGACAAATATACAGTAGGTGAAAAAATACGAGCAACCTCTGTTCGATTTGTCTTCATATCTTTTTATTTTCGTGTGTACATTCGCCAGAGCTTTGATATCACACACACTAATTAAGACAACAAAGATACATACAATACACTAAAGAGATTGACTCTACTTGAAGTACAAGCTTTTTAAAAAGGGAAAGACAGTCATAAAAAAAGCCAATGATGATTTTTCAAAATTCGCTATGTTTATTTAATATTTTCTATATCTTCCCTTTGCTTTAAATAGTGCTTCTACTTTGGCTGGCATACTATTGATGTACCCCTTGCAAGCATTTGCATTGAGTTTATTTCGCTCTACATCCACAAATGGCTAAAGCTTTCTGACACCTCTTTCTCCGACTTCATGTGGTGTCAGATTAAGTTTGAGCTGATGCCAAACATGCTTTATATGATTTAAATCCAGACTTTGAGCATACCAATAATTTATATACCTTACACTGATACCGCGTATCTGTACAGCTATGACTTTTAATTTATACTTTACGCCGCTATCACTCTGAAGGTATACATCGGACGTCTTCAAATAATAGTACTCTAACGTATTCATGTAAATAATGCTAAGTATATGCAGATAAGTCGTTGAGTTTATGTTACCATCATAAAGCTGACATGTCTAAGCTGGTCCCTGAGCAGGTATGTGACAACACATGTTCATCCTACCACTGCTGTGCTTTACTGTAATGTCGATGTGATGAGGGAGCAAAATGTCATTTGATACTACCCCATAGTATTTTACTCCATCTGATCACTAGATGCTGATCTTTGCTTCAGCTGAGAATGCTACTGGTCGTCACTCTTAACTTGACCAGTTGCGATGCCTTTTTGCTCAGGTCATCTGCTTTTTTCAATGATCCTTTTTTAAAAATGCCTTCTTTTTTTTAGCTCTCGGTGGCAGTTTATGGATCTCAGCGCATTTACTCCTGAACGGTACATGAACAAGTAACCAAACTTACCTAACTCCCTGAATAGCTCTTTCGCTACTGTTTGATGACCAGTAATAATTCACAGCTTGATATAGTACTTCATGGCATAAGAGACAATAGTATGTCTTCCAGCCGACAGGTGTGAATTTCATGGAAAAATCTTCCTAGTATACCTTTTAACTGTGCGAGAATGAACGTAATATTTATCTGCGATATCCTCTAGCTTCATACTATTTAGTGATATATCTTTTATTTCTCGATTGCTTTTCCATTGGTATAGATTTAGGCATGACGATGAAAAGTAGTGAGAGAAGTTGAGTAAAAAAAAAGAAACCAAGGACTCTTGAAGTCGCACTTGCTTTTATATGAATACAATAAGGAACACTCACAGTTCCATACAAGTACGCTATATAGTCTTCCGATATGTTCTTTGTTGACTTAAATGTAAACGTATGATTACCGTATATAATTTAAGCTGGTCGGAAGTCAAATTTTTAAATTCGGATTCTCATTCCTCTCTCAATTTCCAGCATTGCTACATGAGACCTTTACTGTTTCAAGACACATGACCCCGAAAATATACCATAGGGGTCTCAAGCCGGTAGCTGGCATGCACCTTTTGATATAGCGAAAAAAGTCGATTTTGCCAAAAGGTTGCTCGTATTTTTTCACCTACTGTACGAAACTTGAAATTGGAGAAATAAATCAAGATATCAAACAATGCTTACAGAAGTTACTAAAGAAGTACGAGAATATATTTGATTGGGACAATAACACAATTGGATACACAAACTTGATAAAGCATAAGATAACGATAAAAGAAGATACTATGCCTATAAGTCATCGACCTTATCGCATGAGTCCTATTGAGACTGAGCATCTGCAAAAAGAATTAGATAAGTATTGCAAGTTGGGTGTGATTGCTCCATCAAATAGCCCCTGGGCAGCCCCTGTGATATTAGTAAAAAAGAAGAATGGCGAATACAGAATGGTGATAGATTACGATTAAAGATTATTTTTATTTATAAAAATTAAAAACCCCATGTGAGCACATAATCACTTTTAGGATTGCATTGCCTGGGTTAGATCAAAAAAATGGTTAAATGAACGAAAAACCTTTTTGATAGTCAAAAAGGGAAAAAGGAAGGGAAGGGAAGTGGACAAAGAAGACATAATTATAAATACTAGATTAGTTGTGGAATAGGCGTGTTGTTTCTCTCGATTAATAAAATTAACAATAAATCAAATAATCGATGAGTCTCTTGAACCTCTTTATTGAGTAAGGACGAGAGAGAGAGCCCATTCAATACAAACTACGTCTTAGAATATAACAATATGATTTAGGGTCCGAGGTAGTACGGTATAAATTGTGTGGGCTGTTTATCGTACATAGCACGAAGTGCTATATATGATATACAGTCAAATTATTAATTTTAAGTGATCTCACACGACATTAAGGAAGTTATTAGAGTAAATACGACACGATGTCTGATCGAAGATTGAAGTTAACTTTGTGTTATACCGATCTGCCATAATTTCGTCCTATCTGGTGCGGGAAATCCATTCTTGGTCTAGAAAATAGCGAGCTACAGCATATTTGACTGGGGATCTGATGTAGTCAAGTGCGCGAGAGAGACGAAGTTTCTGGAGTCTGATGGCAATGGAATCACGTTCTTCCTGAGGAAGTGCGGTATATTTGGGGTCGGCTAGGATTTTACCATTAAACGGAGTAAAATCGGTTCTAATGTGGATGTTCTTACGGGTGAGGAGTTCAACAAATTCAGTTTCATAATCGTTGTGAATAAGCACAGCGACCGTATTGCGAGCAGGATAGTGTATGTCAAGGAGACGTGCATTATTGACACCGAGTTTACGAAAAGTGGTACGAATAGTGCCGACGGGGATACGGGCTTTGGTAGGAATGTAAAGGTATTTAAATCCCTGGTTCTCAGAGGGAGGTTGGAAGAAGCGTGCTGCAGTGGCTTCTCGTTGGATACGACGTTGTTCAATACGTTGTATTGACGGTTGTTTCAGTGCTTGAAGTTTAACGGGGTTATTCCATGGTGCATCCGGGAAAGCGGTAGGGCGAATTTGGGATTCTTGGAGGGTTGGAAATTCCAAGGACGACAGAGGGGTAGTAGTTGAGTGCATGGTATTAATACGTTCTTGTAAGTGTTGAATTTCACTGCGAGCTTGGGAAAGTTCATTAGTTAGGCGTTCTACAGTTTGACATACAGTAGGTCAAAAAATTGCTGCAAGGAATCCATTTTTCTCAGTTTTTGTAGCGTACATCCTGTCACAATGGTACAAACTGCTTCTGTTTCTACATAGCAGATTTCCTACATGTCTTGAAAAATCCGAAAGAGTTTAAGCCCCATTGGATAAGTATTGAAGGAAGTATGAGGCGCGCAATTTGAAAATTTGAAAAAACGAAAATTTGAACGAAATGGGTTTATTTATTAATATTTAGTTGGTCCTCCTTTTTTATTAATAACCTCTTGAATTCTTGCCGGCATGCTATCGATATACCTTTGGCAAAGCTCTTTATCAAATTCATTCCATGCTTTTTCTACTCGTTCCCAAAGCTCATCCGTATTCTTTGCTCTACGTTCGTAACAGCTGAGCTTTAACTTCAGTTGATGCCATACATGTTCTATTGGATTTAAGTCCGGACTCTGAGCAGGCCAATCGCTAATATAGCGCACTTGATGATTATCTAACCAGGCTATTGTGGATTTTGCCTTGTGCTTTGGATCATTATCATGCTGAAAGTAAATGTTGGACCAGTTGAAATTGTAGTACTCCATAGTATCACGAAGTGTAGTGTCTAATATATGCTGATAAACATCCGCATTCATGTTCCCATCGTAAATTTGACAAGCATATCCTGGTCCTTCAGATGTTATGCAGCCCCACATCATCAACTTGCCGCCTCCATGCTTGACTGTAAACTCTAGATGATGCGGTTGAAGAGGATCACTTGGTCTTTTCCAATAATACTTACAACCATCAGAGCCCCATACGTTGATCTTGGTTTCATCAGAAAAGACGACTTTTCGCCATTCTTCCACTGTCCAATCCTGGTGCTTCTTGGCCCATTCTAATCGATGCTGCATATGAGCTTTTGTCAGAAACGGCTTCTTTTTTTTTATTGAAGAATGGAACTCCATTGATTTCAGGACGTTAATTGCTGACTGGTATGAGATATCATAGCCAAGTTGAACCAGCTCCCGGTGTACCTCTTTGGCAGTCTTTAGAACCCCTTCAATGACTTTTCTTTTGATTAGCCGTTTCGTCACTTTGGAGACTAATGTAGGTCTACCAGCTGAGCCCATTGTCCTATTTGAAAACAACCGCCTAGAGTATCTACTAACAGTTGATTCATGTACTCCAACCTCCTTAGCAATATCGTACGTTGATGTGGATCCAGTTAATGCTTGCTTGAGATCGTTTACTTTTTCTTCTGGCAGTCGTTTAGGCATGCGATTGGTAATAAGGTAAAAAAGAGAAATAATTTAAATAAGAAAATTTAAAATTTAGAATAAAGGAATTGTAAGCGCTTTTATATACTGGCAACATTCTAATCATGTCAAGAATGTGAAAAATTATGATAGCAACCGGTTGGGTCGTATTAAAATTTGTTATTCCAAACATATGTAAACAAGTAAAAAATGCCGGATGTTTATAAAATTCCCTTTAACAATATCAAATTCCACCAATAACTATTGCCCATATCAGATAATCGACGAATAAATGCCCCTTCTAGTGAGGTACAAAGAATCAATGTTTGAGATAGTTTCATGCAGTATCCATAGACAACCAGCTGTAAAACCGGTATTTTGCAATTCCTTGCAGCAATTTTTTGACCTACTGTAACTGTTGTACGAGAGCGGATTGGCTATCCCCATTTTTGGGGTCAGGTGAGGTGTTAGACTCAGCGTCCATAGCTTGAGATTGGGCCGATGAAGTTTGGGTCCCTAAATACATAGCGTGAATAATTGGATACAATTCATAGGCTTTAATAGTTTTGTGGCATGCGGTGCATGTGAATTGGGGTTGGAAAGGTTCTTTAGGTGAGGAGCCGTGTCGATGGAAAGTGGTGGTTTCGAAACATGCAGGGCACGTCAACTGCTTTCGAACGGCTTGGAATTCAGCTTCCAAAGTAGACAGCTGTGCTTCCGAAAGTGCGGGATCTGGAGTTTTGTTATAGACGCCTCTAAGGGGTCCCATTGCAATTGTCAAAGGTTTTGTTTTCGAAATGTAGTTTTGTTGAATGTGTAGAAAGTCTTTTGAATCGCTTGCCAAATAAGGAAAAAAGTTATAGAAATTAATGGAAAGCGGAAAAAAGGCATGGTGATAGATGTTTTGCCAAGTATTAAAATAAAAGACAATAGTTGTGAAACTAAAGATTATATATTGCTTTATTAATAAAAACATTTGAGGCTATTTATACTTTTTGGATGTCTGGATCTTTACCGCTATTTCAATTGATCGGTTAAAAGAATAATGTGGGAAGGATGGGAAGATAAAGGAAAGATAGTAGATAATCAATAGCCGCTGTCTTCTTGACGAATCAAGGGACAATGAAGTAGATAAATTATTGATCTAACGATAATTATCGAATAAGGTTGGATTGAACTGCCGTTGTTATAATCAGGTTCCGATATAGTCGTGGGAACGCCGATAGGGACAACAGGGCAGAGTTGGCTATTGCGGAGATCTCTCGTTTATCCATGAATGTTCACTTTACCAGTTGTGTGGATACAACAATAGATTACACTATTTTCAGAAATTATTCGCCAAACTTTTGAAAAAATTAGCTGAATTTAAAAAATACAATTAACCATTTTCCTGAGGCAATCTTAGCCAAAAAATAAAAATCCTTTTAGCCAAATTCAGCATATAAATTAGCCATTTCGTAGTACACTTTCTTTACTGTTTCTTTTTACTTTGATTAATCCCTAGTTATGAGTACTTTTGTATATGAAGACGGCCTTGGAAATTTTGTGGGAGAGAATGGAGAAGAAGCAATAATTACTGAAATGGAGGTTGACGATGAAACTTATCCACTAGACAGCGTTACAAACTATGATCAGTACATCGACTTGAAGCCTCCTGAGAAGCAAGTTATAAAAAAGAAAAGATTGAGAGCGCTGGTGGAGTACTAGTCGAGGCTCATTCAACAGGAAAAGGAAGACGTGCTTACAGAAAGTACTCAGACGAGGATAAAGAGTATTTCTTTGAGCTAGTTTATGAAAAGGGTTTGAAAGTAGCTGAAGCCGCAAGGAAGCTAGGTATGCCTACGCGGACTGCCCAGGGCTGGTACGATAGAGACCAAAAAGATCCACAAGATATTATTCAGCGAAAAGCTGCTAAGAATCCTGTTGGAAGACCACCATCTTTAGGCGAGGAACACAGGGTATTTTTAGTTGATTACATTGATAAGAAGCCATCGTTAACATTAGATGAAATAATGGACGGTTTATCAGCTCAATTTATGGATCTGAGCATCTCTAAAACTGCTGTATACAATTTCATGAAAGAAAAATGTAGAATCAGCTTGAAGAAGACACACTTCCATTCAGCGGAAAGAAACTCATCTGAGAACATCGAAAGAAGATACAAATGGATTAAAAGATACAGTAGGTGGAAAAATGGTCCGGATGTTTTTAAATTATTCACAAATATCGCTATAGCTTTACCAAATCTCAATCAAATTGAACAAAACAAACATTATTTTGAAGAGAAAACATTACTTTATTTTTAGTAAAAATTTGATATGTCACACAAAAGTTCAAAGGGAGCTACAAAAGATCAAATATTTCAGCAACATCCGGACCATTTTTCAGGGTGTTCCATAATATCTGTTAGTAGTCCGTATATCCCCCTTTTGCTTGAATAACAGCTTTGATTCTATCTGGCATACTGTCCATATACTTTCTACAATCATCTTTTGTAAAGCTCGCCCATTGTTCTTCAATTCGATCCCATAGTTCATGTACGCCTTTAGCTCTGGTTTCATATGCACTTAACTTTAGCTTCAGGTGATGCCAAACGTGTTCAATCGGGTTTAGATCAGGGCTCTGAGCTGGCCAACTGTAAACAGACTTGCTGTCGAAGTTGTTTTCTTCAAACCAAGCTTTTGCGACCTTCGACGTATGTTTCGGATCGTTATCCTGCTGGAAGTAGATGCTTTTAGGGTCATAATTGTAGTAATTTAGGGTGTCCATTAGCGTTGTGTCCAATATATGTTCGTAATCCTCTTTCTTCATTATTCCATCATAGATACGACAAGCATACCCAGGACCATCGTATGTAATACAGCCCCACATCATAACGCTGCCTCCACCTCCTTTTACTGTTAAGTCAAGATGGTGGAATCGAAGCTTATCATCTACTCTCTTCCAGTAGTATTTCACACCGTCTGATCCCCAAACGTTTACCTTAGTCTCGTCAGAGAATACCATACGATGCCAACCATCTTTTGTCCAATTCTTGTAGGCGTTGGCCCATGCAAGTCGCTTTTTCATATGAATAGCCTTTAAAAACGGCTTGCGCTTCTTAATACGGGCCTGGAATCCCGTCGATTTTAAAAGTTTTAAGCAAGCAGAGTAGTCAATTGCGCATCCAACGTCACATAAATATCGTTGTACATCCTTCCCCGTCTTTAATTTACCTGTTATGACTGACCGTCTGATGTAGGACTTGGTTGTAGCAGTAATTTCGGACTTGCGGCCTGATTTAAGGGGCCCCATGTTAGGAAACCACCTTCGCTTATAGTCGCTGATGGTGCTTTTCTTGACTCCAGGCACTCGTTTTATGATGGATGAGTAAGAATGACCAGATTTGAGTAAGGACTTGATGTTATCTTGTACATCCAAAGGCAAAGAGCGAACCATATTTGTATAAAACAGCAATAATAACGAAAGAAGAAGACGTGCTAAATCAGCAAAAAAAAGTAGATATTTATATTTTTTTTGATTATTAATACGAATCTAATGTATAATTAATCATCTGAGACAAAATTGACGGCTTCTGAGTCAGCAGCATTGAACAATCTGGGTAATTAAAATTCTATAAGGCACCCTGAAAAATGGTCCGGATGTTGCTGAAATATTTGATCTTTTGTAGCTCCCTTTGAACTTTTGTGTGACATATCAAATTTTTACTAAAAATAAAGTAATGTTTTCTCTTCAAAATAATGTTTGTTTTGTTCAATTTGATTGAGATTTGGTAAAGCTATAGCGATATTTGTGAATAATTTAAAAACATCCGGACCATTTTTCCACCTACTGTAGATGGAGACTGATATGGACTATCTCAGTAATTGTATATTTATCGATGAAGCTGCTTTTCATATCAATATGAAGAGAACTGTAGCTTGGTCTAAGATAGGTAGTCGTGCCGAAGTAGTTATACCCAAGACAAGAGCAAAGACTACGACCATACTTGGGGCAATTTCTCCATATGGAGTTATCAATGTGAAAGTGAGAAAGCCAAGAGCCGTTAAGCAAAATAAGAAGAGAAAATCAGGAGGCGGTAAAGCAGTAATCAACACTCAAAGTAGAGGTGGTACTGTTACAGGCCACTATTTCAATTTCATATGCAACACAATGGATATTTTAGACAAGCACGAGGAGTTCAAAGATTGCTACATAGTAATGGATAACGCGCCTATTCACAAGAACGCTGACATTGAAAAAGAGATTAACAGACGGGGATATGGTTGTATATATCTTCCTCCATATTCCCCTGAGCTAAATCCTATTGAGCAGTTTTGGTCTGTTTGTAAGAGCAAAATGAAAAGAGAAGAACTCTTGCAAGAAGAAACATTATCCTCAAGAATACGTGATGCATGCAATAGTATTCTTTTGAGTGATCTTAAAGGATTTTGTAGATATTCTATGACAAGGTTTGAAGATTGCTTAAATAGAAAACATATTTAATAGAGAAAGAATTACACTTAATTAGCATAAGTTGGCTAATTTATATGCTGAATTTGGCTAAAAGGATTTTTATTTTTTGGCTAAGATTGCCTCAGGAAAATGGCTAATTGTATTTTTTAAATTCAGCTAATTTTTTCAAAAGTTTGGCGAATAATTTCTGAAAATAGTGTATAGAAAGCTAAATTCAGTTACAAAGAAAGACGCCTATCCCTTACCTCGCATTGATGATTTGCTGGATACATTAGGCAAGGCAAAAGTGTTCTCAGCCTTGGATATGCGAGCTGGATTTCATCAAGTTCCCCTGGAAGAAGATAGTAAAGAACTAACGGCTTTCACAACAAAGTTTGGCACGTATCACTATAACACACTGCCAATGGGTCTTGTAAATTCCCCAGCAACTTTTCAACGATTAATAGATTTATGCTTCCGGCCTCTTATCAACAAGTGTTTAGTCGCTTACATTGATGACCTAAATGTATATTCTCTCAATCATCAAGATCATTTGCAACATTTAGAACAAGTGTTTCAATGCATCCAAGTAGCGAATCTCAAATTAAATCCAGAAAAATGTTTCTTCTTCAAGGACCATCTTAAATTTCTTGGATATATCGTTACGAAAGAAGGATTGCAAACAGACCCCAGTAAAATTCAAAAAATAGTCGAATATCCACAACCAAGAACAATTAAACAAGTTCGAGGATTCCTTGGAATAGCATCGTACTACAGACGTTTTATTAAAAACTTTGCTGCTATTGCAAGACCTTTGCATGATCAAACGAAAACCACAAAGAAAATCCCTTGGACAAGCTTGACTACTGAATCATTTGAAACATTAAAGAAATTACTTACTACTGCACCTATCTTGTCAAGACCTGACTTCAACAAACCATTTATACTAGTAACCGACGCATCCAAATTAGGACTTGTTGCTATATTAACTCAATTGGATGAAAATGGTCATGAACACCCAATTGTCTATGCAAGTCGTGGCCTCAAGTCAACTGAATCGAATTACGCTCCCACTAAATTAGAATGTTTGGCAGTCATATGGGCAGTAAAATTATTCCGTCCCTATTTACTTGGAAAAAAGTTTACCGTCATTACCGATCACTCGGCTCTAAATGGGTTACTAAAAACGCCAAACCCCACTGGAATAATCGCCAGATGGATTACTATCTTATCAGAATATGAATTCGAGGGGAAGTATCGACCTGGAAGTGTCAACGAAAGCGCCGACTTCCTATCTCGACTTGGATACTAGAAAACTCAACACTCACAATTAATTAACAACTTGCATATATTATCAACTTTATACTTTTATCAAACTACATGGAGGCAGGGAGGGGTAGTTGAAATAAATAATCCAGAAAAATTCATTAAAAACAGTACAAAACCAAATTAAGCAGAAAAAAAAATTTCCACATCAACAAAAAGAATCCTGAAACAATAAGATTGCAAAAATTCAAAACAGTAACACAAAATAATAATATATCAAAAAATGGAACAACGAAAAATCGATCAGATGGCAACATATTTGCAAATTATGCAAATTCCAGAAGATGAAGCAAGAAGCTTACAAAAATTCCTCATTAGGGAATCCCCTAATTTCACTTTGTACAAAGACACATTATATAGATACAATACGGAAAATGGAACCATACGAAAGGTTCTCAACAAGCAAGAAGCCCAAGAAATGATGAATGCGTATCATCAACATCCTCTAGGTGGACACTTAGCATACAATAATATCTTACATAAAATTGCAACTCGGTACTATTGGGACAACATGGCGAAGGATATTTTTGAATACGTCCAAACGTGTTCTAGATGTCAAGTATTTGGGAAAAAATCCTTGAAAGAAGAACTTTATCCAGTTCCCGTTTCCATAAAACCTTTTGATAGAGTAGCATTGGATGTGAAACACGTACAAACCTCAAGATCAGGACACCGGTATATTGTCGCAGCAATTGATTACCTCACAAAATATGTTGAAGCAAGACCGTTACGATTTCAGACTTCTTCAGAGATTGCTCTATTTCTATGCGAAGATATTATTTGCAGACATGGATGCCCAACCATCATGGTTACTGATAACGGAAAACCTTTCTTAAGTGGTTTGGTACGAAAAGTTTGCCAAGCTTATTCTATTATTCACAACACTACAACCCCGTACAACCCACAAAGTAATGGCCTGATTGAAAGATTCAATCGAACACTTGGTCAGATTCTACAAAAACGATCAGACACTGAAAAAGAAGACTGGGATCTCTATCTACCAGCTACCTTATTTGCATATCGTTCAATTAAGCAAGCTACGACAAAACAGTCGCCATTTTTCTTAATGTATGGCTATGAACCAAAAACGCCGTTTGATATAGACAATCGAGTATTTGAGAAAAGCTCTCACAAATTCGAAACAGTGTTATGGCACAGGACCACTCACCAAATTCATAATCTTAATTGGGTGCGTGAGCAATCAGCACAGGCCATTAAGCAAACTCAGCCTGCTCAAAAAAAGGCTATAGAGAACAAGATCCTAGATGAACGAAAAGAACTGAAGCCCCATTTCAGACTAGGTGATATGGCTCTCCTGTACAAAGACTACATGTCTACATCTTGGTCTGGAAAGTTACAAGACAAATGGGAAGGCCCTTACATCATTCAAAATAATTTGGGAAAAGGAACGTATCACATTAAAAATACGAATCCAAATGATACTCGGATAAGAAGAGTTCATGGGAATAGACTGAAACCGTATGTTATACCAAATACAATGTGGAACGCTGAAAACGAGAGAAATGTTTCAAGTTTGGTTTTGGACAAGGAAACGAATGAATTGTTTCAGTAAAAAAAAAAAAAAAAAAAAAAAAAAAAAAACGAAACAAAAAGTTACACAACAGTTTTTCAACAATATACAGTAGCGGACAAAACTGGTGCACAAAAATTAAAATCATCATTGCATCTCCGCTATATGTTTGTGACTTTTGTGGCATATACTATTTGAAAGGCAGTCTAAAATATACATTGTGATAGATAAGCCGGAAATGTACCGGACAATCCCCAGCTGTAAGGTCATTTTTAGTGATTTTTTGAATATTTCAATTTTCGCCAAAAATGTAGTACTTGTTTAGCCTTCTTTCGAATTTATCCATTTCTTTGTAGTTCACTGTAAAATTTCATAATACACTAGTGCATTCCGATGGCTTTTAAAAAATATATAAATCCTTGCTTAATTTGCATTTCTCATTGAATCTCACTTCTTGCTTTTACCCTATTCATTATAACAAAGTACCAGCACTCTATGCCCAAAAAAATTAGCTACGATAAAAAAGAAGCTGTGAAATCTGGAATACGCTCAGGTCGTACGACAATGGATATTTCTAGAACAACGGGAGTCTCTAAATGGACGATCAACAGGATAAGGAAGGAAGAAAAGAACATGAAAACCCATGACCGTGGTGGTCGACCGCTTGTAGTCAGCAAAATAACTAGTGCGATCATCCGCCTAAAGTTTCGACAAGGTCTCTTAGGCACAGCTTCCGATGCTCAGCACTTTTTGAGATCGCTAGGTTACAATATAAGCAAACGGTCGGTCAGAAGGCTTCTTCGAAAGCTAGGTTTCAAGTCTGGAATTAAGAAACACAAGCCTTTCATCAGCTACACAAACCAGAAAAAGCGAATAAAATGGTGTCGTGACAAAGCATCATGGACTGTGGAAGACTGGAAATCTGTGGTCTTCAGTGATGAAACAAAGATCAATGTTTGGGGTGCCGATGGTATACGCTACTATTGGAAGCAAGTCGAGCAACCTTGGCGATCTTTTCATGTTGATCAAACAATGAAGCATGGTGGAGGCTCTATTATGCTTTGGGGCTGTATTACATCTCGAGGACCGGGATATGCTTGTCGAATATACGATGGTGCAATGGACTCACAAGTCTACACGCATATTTTGTCCACTACGTACCGAGATAGCCTAGCATATTACGGTCTGAAACATCGTGATGTCTTGTTTCAGCATGACAATGACCCAAAACACAAGTCAAGGCACACCACCAAATGGATATCTGATAATGGGATATCGGTATTAAAAGATTGGCCGCCACAAAGTCCCGATTTAAATCCCATTGAACACGTTTGGCGACAGTTAAAGTCAAAGCTATCTCGATACGATACCAGACCCAAAAGTATAGACAATCTTTGGAAAAGAATTGATAAAGAGTGGAACTCTTTTACTGAAAATGATATGCAGCCATACTACGAAAGCATGCCAAAACGAATTGCTGCTGTTATCAAACGACGAGGCAATTATACGAATTTTTAGATTTTAACTATTTTTATTGTTTTTTTAAAAATATGTATTCTTATAAATAAAAAACATGTTTCTCCCTCATTTTTAGCACTACAATGATGGAACTTCGTGTAAGTTGCAATGTTTAGTATGTCTTCTATCTGGTATAGTTTCATAGCTATCGCAACTAACATGAGCAAGTACTGGTAGTTAAAAGCCGAAAAAAAGTTTTGTGCACCAGTTTTGTCCGCTACTGTATATATCGACATTATTATCAAAAAAAAAATATCATCAAGCAAATAAATATCAAGACATGGATCAAACTCAATATCTCAAAGAACGGGCAAAAATTACTGTTGAAAAAATGGCCAAAGACATCCAAGTAGGTAATGGGAATGCTTCTGGGCATATCAAATGGTTATTGTAAGATTACTTCAAACCACTATATGTGGCAAAGGGAACAAACGGCCTAAGGGAATGTCTGGAGCTATACATTAACTATATGGAGAATGAAGAAGGTCTAAAAGACTTTGAATCTCTCATTGAAGAAGAAACTACAACTAAGAAGGACTACATTGATAAGCTGGTACTAAAGATCCAACAAGAAGTGGACAAAGAAGAGTTCGAAAACATGATAGCGAACCCAGCGAACAATGAAATACCTATTGAATATGGAGTAAATTACAATGAAGAAATACTTACCGAACTTGAAAACTGGTCTTGGGAAACACCGGACATGAAGCCCATTGTTGTCCTCTATGAAGAAAATATCAAGGAAGAATTTGACCTGTTACAATTCCACCAGAAGGATCAGGAAAAAATTGAACATATCAAAGAACGTGTACTAAACAGGTTAGCAACGACAATTGTGGATTGGAGCCACATCAAGTTCGAAAAACCCAGAAAAAATGAAAGAAGCATTCAAATTTACACATCATCCAGAAACGAGGCCCTAAGGTTCTTGCTAAATAGCTATACTGTCCACAGTTCTCTACACGAAAAGATCAAAAAGTTGGATACATGGGGTAAGATCTCAATGCTCGAGGACGACCAAGCTGTTGGGGCGGGCATCTGTGACGAAGCAAGTTATGATGATTGCGCCTTGTGAGTACCCCATATTGAACCTTGTTCAATATTTGAACTTTATTTCAAAAATCAGAGCTTATTTCAAAAATCGAACCTTATTTCAAAAATCGAACCTTATTTCAAAAAGTAAAGCTTATTTCAAAAAGAAAAGCTTACTTCAAAAATCAAACTTTATTTTCTTTTGTCTATAAAATAGACAAGCTTTTATTTTTATTTTACTTCACTTATCTTGACTTACTTCTCTTGACTTATATATTTTAACTTCTCTTACTTATCTTAAATATATTTTATCCAATAAATCAAGTATCTTTATCCCTGAATCTTTTGGTATAACACTCTTAAAACACAAGCAAGACAAGTCCCTTGAAGTCAATTATCTTCATTGTAAACATTTTAATACTTCTATCAAGTTACTTTATTACAAACAAGTTTGATCTACTTAACAAGATCTGGTGGTCACTTACAAGCGAACCTAATATCAATACTCTACCCAACTCTTATTTTTTTATCCATTTTCATCAACTTTACTTTATTTCAAAACCGTTAACTCTTACAAGCCACTGAAGCAACAAAAAATTACAACACTGTTATTTTTCTTGGAGTAGTAAAGGTTGTTATTAATAAAGAGAGTTTTCTTGAGTTTTTACAAGTTTAGTTGCTTGATGTGACCACCAGATCTTTTAAGTAAGATCAAATATAAGATAAAAGATAAAGATAAAAATAAAGGGAACAGGGACTTTTGTAACTAAAGATTGCCTGTTTGTGTAAATGAAAAGATAAAAAGAATTGAACTTGAGTTATTTATTGAAAAAACTGAATTGAATTGACTTCAACAAGAGAAGGTATTTATATTGTTTCTTTGTTTGTGCTTTTGACCTTTTTCACAAAAATAAAAGTTTTCATTTGACCGACAATTTTCGATCTAGCGACTAAAGTCGCTATTTTGAAAATTTTCGGCTTGATCGGGTGTTACATTGTTACTTTCTTCTTGGTTACAACACTATCCAAAATGAGAATAAAATATTGTTATTTTTGTAACCTTGTGTGTTTATTGAGTGCTTTATATAGAAGTTTTTCTTGAAGTTTCAAAGTAAGGTACTGTAGTGACCACCAGATCTTTTATGTAAGATCAAATATAAGTAAATAAAATGTAAAGATAAAAATAAAGGGATCAGGAACTTTTTATGAGAAGGTTGCCTGTTTATTGAACAAAATGTATAATAAAATATATGAGTAGAACTGTACTGTCCTTTTCTTTGACTAAATGGTTGGGATATTTATATGTAATAATTTTTTTTTTTCTTTTTGACTTTTTTCATTTTTTTGACCTTTCTCATTTTTTTGACTTTTTTCATTTTTTAGCTTCTTTGTTACAATATACGACAGTGTAACTTGTTAGTACTTGCGATTTGGATTGTGTTAAAGTGTTGTAGATTTGTTTAGTTTGAAGTTTGAAGCATTGAATGACTTGTATTTGATGACTTGAGTGAACGTTTAACAGTTCTTTTGATATAGTAATTTGGTTTTAAGTAGTGACCACCAGATCTTAATAGATCAATAAGGTTAAGAGTAAGATTGTTTAGTAAAAGATAAAAATAAAAGGGGTCTTTCTTGATTCGTGATAAATCAGGTATCAGATCAGAAAGAATAAGTAAAATAAAAAGAAAAGAAAAGGTAATTGTGACCCAATAAGAAGAGATTGCTTTTTAAGCCCAAGAAGATATGATTTATTGGATCTGAATTGGATTCAAATTGGATGTCTTTTATTTGTTCAAAATATTCATCTTACTTATATAAAAAAAGCCGTGGCTTATTGTTTATGTCGAACGACATCAATGTCGCTGGACATCGAAATTTGTTCTTGTGATCATCATTGTTCTCCGGATCCAAAACTTCATCATTTGTGCTACAATATATAGCCATTTGAGAGGTCAAAAAGGAAGTTTAATGTAACATACCAAAAGTAGAATAAAAATGCGACAACAATGTGAAAAACCAAAAAAATTGAAGGGAGTGGGATTCGAACCCACGCCTCCGAAGAGAACACGACCTTAACGTGTCGCCTTAGACCAACTCGGCCATCCCTCCGATGGTTTTGTGACAGGTGACTGGTAATTGTGGGCAATAAACTCAACTCGGTTCGCCACTGCACCCAATCACCGTTATCCAAGTTGATAAAGTTGATCTTTTTTGATAGTGGTAATTCTATTAAATGAGTGAGAACTCGGATTTAAATGTTAGAAAGCTGATTTTTATATCAGAAGAAAGCTTGAAAAAAATAGATTGTAAATCTATAAAAATAATCAAAAGTATATAATATGTTTGTTGAATAAAAAGACATTGTATTTTTTAAAAAAATAAATAATTTTCTGTTGTGCTACATGATGCCATACAAGATTACAAATTGGGAAGACTATGCTTTTTCAACTTCAGTGCAATATTTTTTAACTTCAACAAAGATCGAAAACACAGTTCTATTGGCCTACAAGCTCGGAAATCCAAGTGATTGAGTCGTGACGTTTTCTTTTCAAGCATTCTTCGGCTCTCATGTCGTATTTTACAAAAAAAAAACTTTGTTTAATACAAAAGGAGATTTATTTTGGTTACTAATGAACAAAAGGAAAAAAAAAAAAAAAGAAAGAGTAAAGAGGTACATATGAATAAGAGGGATGAAACTCTTATATAAGTGCATAATATCACTATAATAATAAGTATAAAAGTATGTGTTTATAAATTAGAACAAAAAAAAAAGAATGTGAATATAGTAGAAAGTTTAAAAGATTGAATAAAATATATAAAAAAAAGAAGGATTCTTTTGGCTCTAAAGAAGTTAAACTTGTTTTAAAGCTGAAAAAGATATGTTTTAAATAGTAAGATCACGGCATAAAAAAGACAGAGTATTTTTGATAATCAATTTTATTTTTTGAGAGTAAAGAAAAAAAAGGCGGCAACGGAATGAATGTCTATTATGCTACACGTCTTGAGATTTCTATGAAAAGGTTAAAAAACAAAAGAAAAAGTATATTGTTACTGAGTGCTTTTGAAAAAAAAAAAAAGTTGCAATGTTGAAATTGTAAAAAAAAAAAAAAAAAAAAAAAATTACATTCCCAGCATTGACATTACAAAAGGAATCTCCATTCAATGTATTGTTTAAACTTGAATAAAAAAAAAGGAGCGTTTTAAATTTGGGTTTTAAAAAAAAAGTACTTTAGAAATTTTTTCATTAAAAAAAAAATAAAAGTGGACTAAATATGACGAAGGTGGAAAGCATTAAGCAGAAATCTAAAATAAGATTCAAAGACCACAATACAAACGGCAAACTGATTTTATCTGTAACCAAATCTAGAATGAAACAAAGGTAAAAAAAAAAAATTAATTTAAAGATCTAAACACCGCTTTCATTTTTTTTTTTGTTTTATTTATTTCACAAGTTTTTTATTTTTTTTTTAAAACAGCAAGTTGATTTCATCCAACTCTATTTCACCACCAAAAGCCCAAGCGATACTCTCTTCAGTTATATTTTCTTTTTTGATGAAGTCAGGAACAGGCAACGAGCATTTTCTTTGTATACGAGGAAGAAATTGGATGCTGCTATTTCCAGTTCTTTGCCTCTTTGCCTTGTCACTTGCTATCTGATCATCCAACAGCTTAAAAAATTCGGTACACTGAATATTGGATAATTAGTTGATTGCGCTTAAAAAGATATTAATTAAACTTACAGTAGGTGATCTGTACTTTGGTACGCGAACTTCAAAATAATCAACTGTTTTCTTGCACAAGACAGACATACGTTCCTTTTCAGTAAAAGGAGCCATTCTATCTGGATTTTGCTCCAGAAGAATTTCCTCCACCTTATCGATTGTTTCATTGTTGTACATGTCTTCTTCTTCAGACATGTATTGCTGTTGAAGCAAATACTCACAGTTTGGATAGCTTTCGTAAACGCCTTGATCCTTGTACTGCTCGTATATAGCCTTACGAGCTCTTGTTTTCTAAAAAAACAAAGTTAGTTATGCGATTACAATATTTTATGTGGCACTTACAGCGCTTCTACGGGTGACTTTTGCTGCTTTTCGTTTTCTTATAAATTCTTCAACTGGATCTTCCTCTTCACCTGTGGATATTCCCGCCTTCTTTGTATAATATTGGCGCTCGAGGTACTTGCGCAAATCGCGGTTGTTGGTATTTTTATATGAATAATGGCTATTCACATAATCCTGCAGCAATTTAAATACTCTTTGATTTTCAGCAGACTTCAAAGGCTTTTCAAGAACATATTGAGATGATAGTGGCAGGTTGTTGTAGTGATTTCTCACAGCATCCTATATTTCAGAGAAAAGCGATTAGTATATTTGTTTAAAATTGAATTTTAATGTTCTTACTTTGACAGCAGTAGCAATCGGCTTTGCGCCTTTGCCTGATTCTGCTTCAAGCTCATCGTATGCTTCTTTGAGCTTGCTGTATGCTACTTGCAAGGCCTGCTTTTCCTCTTGCTCTTTTCGAAGCATCTCTTTCAAACCATCGTTTTCTTTTCTTAGCTCCATATAAATGGAAAAAGAAAGAGATACTTCATCAGTCTCCATGTCTTCGGCTTGGCGCATTCGCTTCTGAACATGGGTCATGGGAGGAAAACCAGGCCTAGGATAGGCAAAGCTATCTGGAATGGCATCGCTTGAAGCAAGCTCAGGAACAACAGCACGAGAAGGAACAGCGATTGGTTGCCCAACAGAGTTAGAGCCACGAGCATTGGCAGGAGCAGGGTTGAATTGAATACCACGATCAGACATATTGTTATAAGAGTAATTTGAAATAAAGATAAGTGAGCTTGGCATCAAAATTGAATCTTTCTTAAATATCATCGAGTTTACAATGAAACTCAGTCTTAGTATAGCAAAAAAAAAATATAAAAAGATTTCCTTTTCGAAATTGTGTTCCTTTTTTTTTCTTTCTGTTCAGCAATTTCCTTTTTCAACATCGCTCCGGTTATCGCAAGGTAAGTAAAAAAAAGAAAAAAAAAAGAAAAGAAAAAGAAAAAAAGAAAACTTTAGTTCTAACATGCTGTAGTAGACATTCATACATGTATCCATGGCTGCTGTAGTTCCTTTGGTTCTTTGCATATCTGCTCAAAAGGTAAATACATTCATATCTTTCAGTAATCTTTATTAAAAGTAAAATTAACTTCCTTTAGTTTGTAGCTGAAGCTTTATGGATGTCTTGGCATCCTGTTTTGTTAGCAAAAGAGCTTTAAGGTAAATAAATCAAGTATATCATGGTTTACTTTTATTAATATTTTATTTTATACAACTTTAGACGCTTTGGCTTCTGTTGCTCCCTGTTGTCTATAACCTGTTATAGCTTTGGATTCTTTTTACTACTGGCGCGCTTTTCTTTATGGGCTTTATTTACTACACTCTTTTGTTTGCTGCTTCTATGGTCAAGGTAAGCGTATTTTCCTTTTTTTTTGCATCTACCGTTTGAATTTTTTTTATTTGATCGTTTCCATGGATCCCCTGCTCGCTTTCCCTCCTTCCCCTACCCTTTTGTAATACTGTAATGAACCAATAATATATAATCAATATGGCAATAAAGCCCAAAAATAAATGAATAAAACTACATTTTTGACCAATAATACCGTGTTTTAAGCCTATTTTATTTCCCAATATAAATCATTCAAAGCTAAATATAGTCATAATAAGCCAATAAGGAAGCATTGCTAAAGAGCAACAGACGAATAAGGAAGCATTAGGAAAAGGTAACAAGCCAATAAAGAAGTGGTATTAAAGAGAAACGCAAGCATGTAAGGTCCAATAGAAAGGCATCATGCTTGTGTTTCATCGTTAAAAGAATAATGAAGCGGCGCGTTGCCAAACAGTGATACTTGGTTATCGCACTGAAATAGTTAACATTCAACGTAAACAGGTTCAACTTGGCATACTGCAATAACGCTGCATTAAATATGATAAATCCCGATTAACTGAGGTATATCTGAGGGCTATCATACTTTGTAAATAACAATTATGTGCAGTGGCGCCACTGCAAATAATCGTTCCCATTAGGTACCGGATTGCGCAAGATTGCTCTTCTTTTGGGTAACGGATAGTTATTTTTTTTCCTGAAAAAAATTAAATCTTGCTGTATTGATCATTTTCGAATTTTGAAAAAAGATTTAGATGCGAAAAAAATAAAGAAATTTAACGATGTTATTATTTTTTTTGTAGGGTAAGTATTCATGAAGTTATTCATGTTTTTAAAAAAATGTCTTTTTTTACAAATGATCTTTTTTTGGAAAGCGTATTTCTCTCCATTGTTTAAAGACCGATATTTTCTTTTTTTTATTTTTGAGGGCAAAATGCGGAAATCAAAAGCATCATGCGATTATTTTGTTCAGGAGAATACATATTAGGAAGGCAATCTGTGATTTTTAGCGTAGCTCATTAGAAATGTGTAACAGGGCGTAACAAAATAGTTGCGTCTAGTAAAAAAAAAAAAAGAAGCTGAAAAATAAAAAAAAGAGCATAGCAATAAAAGGTTCCTTATTCAAATGAAAACAATAATCTAACAGCAAATATACTTTATAGAAATGCAAATGCTTTTATGTTATAACAAAAGAATACTTGTATATTCTAAGAAGAAAGAAGCTTTGCTCACATTTTATTACAAGGCAGTTATAATTGACAAATACAAGCAAAAGTTTTTGCTTTTCAAGTAAATAGATTGCTTTATTATTTTTTATGACAGATAATATAATAGAATATATGTTTTTAAACTTATACTAGTTCATTACTTACTTTGTGTTTGCACATGATGTAATTTGCAATTAGCCATTAGCCATTAGAAATGTTAGCAGTGGCAGCTTCCTTTACTAAAAAGAGATTTTCAGCAGCAAGCAGCAATATAAGTGATATTCTTATAGCTTTATCATGTTGGAAAGAAAAGCTTCTCTCATGAGGTTAATGTTCATCATCCGAATGTGTCCCATTAGGAATTTCTAATGTAAAAAAAAAAAAAAAAAGAAACCGATATTAGACTTGGTTGTTGTTATTTTTTTTATAAACTTACATTTGACCAATACTTGAGTTTTCTTTTGTATCTTTTGTATCTTGGGCATCTCGTGCATTCCATGAAACAAAACAAGGGAAAAAAAAAAGGTTACTTTAAGCACCGACTTTGTTTTTTAAATTTAACGTTTTTTTTTTTTTATCAGGCATATTTTCTCTTTCTACCTATTTTCTTTACTATTTCCAAATTTAAAAAATATAAACATGAACAACTTCAACGCCACCAAAATTATTTGCACCTGTTCTGAATGCAGCAACCATCCCAATGGATTTAGAATGCTTGCAAAGAGAACTGTAAGAGGCCATGAACTTATCGACAGAGTTAGAAATAGAGGTTTTTGTTTTATTTTTTAATAAAAATCCAAATGTGCTAATGTTCAAAAAAAAAAAAAAACTAGAATCAAGAAGAGTATCTGAAGCTAACGACAACGGGGAGGAAACTCTCGAATACTCATCAACCATTCCTGAGCCAGCAACTGAAGGTATATTTTTAATCAACAAAGTATTTAATATACGAAAGGATTTATTTATTGAAATGTATTTTGCAACTTGTTAGACGAAATGAATGTTGACGAAGAGGAGGGAATGAGTAATGAAGAACAGCTTCGTCACCTTTTGCTGTTGTTCATTGTGCTTTTTCAAGCAAAGCACCTCTCGGTGAAAGCCGGTGAAGACTTGTTGGCCTTTCTTTCCTTCTTTGTCCGTTCTCTTGGCCATGGTATGGAGATTCCTACAAAGATCTCTACTGCCCGTACTATGGTCAATTATTCCACTGCCAGCAATGGTTTGTCCCGTTTTCTTGTTTGCTCTGCCTGTCGAAGCGTTTACACTTCTGGAAGCTTGCATTCTCGCTCCTGTGGTTATGTACGCTTCCCTAACAACCCTTATCGACAAGCACAACCATGTGGAAATGCTCTTTTTGTAGGCAGCAGTTTAAAGCCAGTGCTTGAGTATCCCTACAACTCAATTACTGAGACTTTAAAAAAGTTCTTTATGCGACCCAGTTTTGAACAACAAATTGAGCAATGGAGAAGAAGATCAGTTGATGAGGATGTCATGTTCGACATATATGATGGCAGAGTTTGGAATCAGCTTGTGGACTCAAACGGGCAAATTTTTACCAGTCAACCAAGATCATTGATGGTATCCTTGAATGTGGATTGGTTCCAGCCAAGTGACAACATGAAGCATTCTAGTGGTGCCATTTACCTTGCAATTAACAATCTGCCAAGAAATACACGTATGAAGTTTTCCAACATCGTTTTGGCAGGTGTTATTCCTGGACCACATGAGCCCAATGATGATCAAATCCAAAACTTCTTGAAGCCATTGGTAGATGAATTGCTTGTACTGTACAATGGTGTTATAATGCCCACTTACCAAAATCCTAACGGAGAAGTAGTTCGTGTGGCATTGATGTCCATCAATTGTGATATGCCTGCAGCAAGAAAAGTAGCTGGATACATGGGCGCCATGGCTACTAAAGCATGTAACAAGTGCTCAACTGCTTTTGGCCGTCTATCAACTGGTACCAGGTCTTCAAAGCCAAACTTTTCTGATTTCAACGATGAAAACTGGGTGCAAAGAACGTGGGAACAGCAAAGATTTGATGCGTATGACTGGTTGACTGCTACGCACAAGGCACAACAAGAAGAAAAACAGGCAAGTTCTGGTACAAAGTGGAGTGAAGTACATCGACTTCCTTACTTTGATGTGGTGAGATATGTAACTGTCGATCCAATGCATAACTTGTTTCTTGGAACACCCAAAAAAATGATTGAAGTCTGGCAGGATTTTGGCTTGCTTGTTTCTACTGATTTTCCAGCAATGGCAGCAGAGTCGACCACTATCATCGTTCCTCAGCAATATGCTAAGCTATCTGAAGGTATGTAATACTGCTTGATCGTGTTTATATATACATGGAATAAAGCTTTATTTCATGGTGGAACAAAATACTTATTTTTTTTCTTTTTTTTTAAAAAAAAAATAGGAAAAATCTCTGGTGCTTTTGCTAATATGAAATCAGATGAGTGGAGAACTTGGGTTGTTGTGCTGTCACCTTTCCTTCTCAAACAAAAACTGGCAGGTGAACATTTTACAAACTGGTTGCGGTATGTCGATGCTGTAAAGTTGGTCACTGGCCCTTCCATCACAGTAGAAGACATAGATACCGCACATCTATTGATGAAAAACTTTGGCAAGACCTGTGTCGAGCTGTATGGTGAATCTATGCCCACTCCAAATATGCATATGCATCTCCATTTGAAAGAAAGCTTCCTGGACTTTGGTCCATCATACTCTTTTTGGCTTTATGGCTTTGAACGTCTTAATGGCGATATGAAACATATAAACATCAATTTTAAGACTGGATTTGAAACAACTTATGCTACTATGTTCATTCAAAATGTTCACACACAAGATCTAGTATATTCTTTACATTCCTTTATCAATTCAACAAACGAAGACATACTCCTACTAATTACAGTGGGTCAAAAAACTGCACCAACCTAACCTAATTTTTCGGAAATAAGAGCATAGGTCTGTCAGTTTTATAGCAAACATTATGAAACTTGAACCAAACAAATTTAATACTATTATGATTTATTGACAAAAATTTCAAAGTCAGAAGCTGAGTATACACTTAAAGCGAGCCCAGAAAAAAGCGGAGGTCGGTTGGTGCAGTTTTTTGACTTTTAAAATAAAAGTGGGTTTGACACTATATGCCCGGACTGAGGCCATTCCGGCAGATATAAATTAGTCTGTGGAGTATGTAGTCACACTGGGGATCTTAAAATAAACTTTTTTGCAATTATTTTCCTTTTTTTTCTTTCCTACTTTACCCAAACGTATCATACATCGCCAGTGTCTATCCATCATTAGAAATGCCCAAAACGGTTCCATTCGATGTTCAAAACAGTATCAAACCACTATTGGAAGATAGCGTTGACCCCACAGTCATTGGGAAACGAGTTTGAGTGCATAGAAATACCGTTAATAGGTACGCAAATAACTGGATGCATAATAGAATACGTAAAAGCGGAGATAAATCGAGCATTATGGCAAAATCAGCGCGTCGATACATCAAGAGACAAGTACTCACGGGTTACTGGAAGACTGCCAAGGATGTTCAAATGAAGTTGGAGGAGCTTGGACACCCTATGTCGTATCAATCGGCCATTAATGTTTTACATTCAGTTGAAATTTATGCTGAGATCAAAAAGAAGAAGCCATTATTGACTGAAAAGCATAAGAAGGCTCGATTGACATGGGCAAAAAAGCATCAATACTGGACAGTACATGATTGGCGACGTGTGATATTTTCTGGTGAGACCAAAATTAACATTTGGGGCTCAGATGGTTGCAAATATTATTGGAAGAAAAAATGCGATCGTTTACAGCCCCACCATATCGACGTTACTGTGAAGCATGGAGGCGGCGGTCTCATGTTATGGGGTTGTATAACCAGCGCACGACCTGGATACGCATGTCAGGTCTATGATGGTACCATGAATTCAGAGCTATACCAAGAAATTCTTGCTACAAGTCTGAAGGACACCATGAAGCACTATGGTCTGAATTGGAAACCATCGGTATTTCAGCACGACAATGATCGTAAACATCGATCAAAGTTCACAACGCAATGAATGAAAGATAGGGGCATGGTTTACATTGACGATTGACCATCACAAAGTCCAGATCTTAATCCTGTTGAACATGTATGGCATCATTTGAAGTTAAAGCTGAGCATGTATGATAATAGGGCGACCAGCATCCATGAACTGCGGGAAAGAGCCGAAAATGAATGGAATTCGTTTACTAAGAAACAATGCATCAAATATATAGACAATTTGCCCGCCAGAATACAAGCAGTATTAGCAGAAAAGGGTGGATCCACTCGATTTTAAGAAAGTCAAAAAACTGCACCAACCGACCTCCGCTTTTTTCTGGGCTCGCTTTAAGTGTATACTCAGCTTCTGACTTTGAAATTTTTGTCAATAAATCATAATAGTATTAAATTTGTTTGGTTCAAGTTTCATAATGTTTGCTATAAAACTGACAGACCTATGCTCTTATTTCCGAAAAATTAGGTTAGGTTGGTGCAGTTTTTTGACCCACTGTACTTGTGAGGTGGTGAGCAAATCAAAACGATGGTGCTTTCTGGCTTGCTCATACAACAATGCCTTGACTTTTCTGTTATTTTTATGGGCGAAGGTAACGTCCAAGTCAAATTCGCTTCTGCGACCAACAACGTAATCACGGTAGTATTCTGCTAAATAGCTCTATATGACACAGAAAGGTATAAAATATAGTTATTAAATTACAATTACTAATTTAATAAATATGTCCTAAACTTACACTGCATTCTTTTTTGGCCGCGTCGACCTCAGCTTCTGAAGCTCGGTGTTGCTGCTGCTGTTGCTGTTCCTGCTGCTGTTGCTGTTGCTGCAGCAATTGTTGGAATTGCTGTATCTGAGCAGCTATTATCTCTGGTGCGGCACCAGAGGCTGCTCTGATGGCTTCAGTACCAACAGGGCTCTCCAAGCGAGGAGCTGTAAAGCTACTGAAGCCTGCAACAGGAACAGAAGCGAAAACAGGAGCAGGAGCAAGAGTAGGAGCAGGAGCAGGAGTAGGAGCAGGAGCAGGAGCAGGAGCAGAAACAGGAACAACGGTGGATGATGATCCAGCAATGCTCACGGAAATTCTTGCTCTCTTGGGAGCATTGCTGGGAACGTTGATGGGAGTGGCAGCACGACGAGACATTTTTTAAAAGAAATTATATAAAAAGGAAGAAAAAAAAAAAAAAAAAAAAAAAACAGGAGTACAAAATAAATTGAAGATGAATACAAAACAAGGTGATACTCATTTATTTTACAAAAAAGCGAAGAAAAAAAAAGCCTTTGGTGTTAAAGATATTACATTTAAATAAAAAAAAAAAGAAGAAAAAGTTTAAACTGTTTATGAATAGTCTCTCTGAATATTTCAATAGTTAAGCAGTATTAAAGAAGACTTATTTTTAATCGATAGTGGATAACTGTAACACTGGTAAAATGAGGCTATAAAAAAAGTACTTTTTTTTTTTCCTTTTTTTTTTCTTTTTTTTTAAAACAAAACATTCTCTCTAAAAGGTAAGTTCTTAATATTATATGTACTCTATTATTGTTCTAATGGTACTTGTACTTTAGTAAAATTGTATTGGTTGATTTCTTGATGTTTCAAATGGTCTTTATAAAGTCTTTTTCCCAGGATTATAGTTGCTTCTTCTTTTACTTGTTAGTATAAGCTTGGCTGGTGGTTTTTTTTTTTTTCTTTTTTTTTCTCATGGTCCATCTAAAGCAAGGTACTATTACTTTTACTATATACTCGATAACTAATAATTATTATAGAGGAGTACTGCTTCCTTTTTTTTTTTTTTTTTTTTTTTTTTTTACTTGTTGGTAAAGCTTAGCAAGGTTTTTCTCTTAGCCCATCTAAAGAAAGGTACTATCACTTTTATTATATATACTCAATAGCTAATAATTATTATAGATATCTGCTGCTTTTTTTACTTGTGAGTATACGCTTAGCTAGTTTTCTTCCCATGGTCTATCTAAAGAAAGGTACTATTACTTTTACTACATATACACGATAGCTAATAATTGTCATAGATGAATGCTGCTTTGCTTTGGCCTCTTCTATCTCTTTTCTGTCTTTGCTTTGGTTCTGAAGTACTGATGTCTTTTTTCTTTTGCTTTAAGTGCCCCAGTCCTTTAATCCTTGAATCCTTGAGCTTGGCTTTTTTTTTTTTTTTTTTTGAGAACTTCTTGAGTTCCACGAGATTAATTGATGTATTTTTAGATTAGATGCTGCTATTCTGGTGACATTAGGTAAGTCAAGTACACTTTTAAAACGCTACAAGCAAAGAAATACCATGTATTATTATTATTTTATTCAAATAAAAAAAAAGCTATTTTTTATAAACAAAATCCCTATTTTTTGTATATATAAAGCAATATTTATTGCAATATGAATGGTCAATAAAGAAGTATATAAAGCTATATAAGTGGTCAACAAAGAAGTATATAAGGCAATATGAGTGGTCAATAAAGAAGTATATAAGGCAATATGAGTGGTTTATAAAAGAGCAAAAAGACAAATAAAGTAGTGTTTTACAAAGCGTGATTGGTTGCCAAGCACCATTAGATATCAAATTGATAATAAACAAGAGCCACAACGTAACTGATGAAAGGTCCACCTTGCAAGATCAGTTAACGAAAAAGTCTCCCAACAGTCTCCTGTGTTGGCCACAAATCTTGAACCATCAATTAACCAAAGGACAAACAATAACTTACACGATTTGTGGCAGAGACAGGAGGCTGTGCGTGGATAAATCTCTTACCTGATTGTACACGAATGTAAATTATTTCGCAAGATTGTTAAACGATTTGTTACCCAATTTACACTATTATTTGCAGTGCGACACTGCACATAATTGCTATATATATAGCATTATATTTGACAGAATATAATGAGATATTTCGGGTTTACGTCAATATATTTACAGATTCCATAAAATATGTACTTCGTATATTTTGCTCGAAATGTTAAGATATGTATATAAAATACCGTGTTACTTTTGGTGACGCGCCGCTTCATTGTTCTTTCTACGATGATACACAAACATAACGCTTTTCCATTGGACCTTACATGCTTGCGTTTCTCTTTGATGCTATTTCTTTATTGGCTTATAGCCTTTTAGCAAAGCTTCCTTATAGGTCTATTTCTCTTTAATATTACTTCTTTATTGGCTTATTGCCTTTTCACAATACTTTCTTATTGGTTTATTATGATTATATATAGCTCTGGATGATTTGTATTAGGAAAAAAATAGGCTTAAAATACAGTATTATTGGTCAAAAATGTGGTTTTATTCATTTATTTTTGGGCTCTTTTGCCATATTGATTATATATTATTGGTTCATTTGATTATTAAATATGATTTAAAAAAAAGAGGGGGGGGGCAGGGAATTTATGGGAATAATGAAACATCATCTTTAAACGGTAGATACAAAAAAAAAATTTCTTTTTTCAAAATTGCACTTACCTTGACCTCAGAAGCATCAAACAATAGAATATAGCAGATAAATCAGGCAAAACAAACAAATACAATGAAGCAGCGTCAAAAGAGATCAAAAGCAATATAAAGATGAAGACAGTAGACTAAGCAGGAGGAAAGTAGTCAAAGCTAGATAAAATGAAAGATTAATTACAGTGAAACATGATGTACCCGATTTTCTTACATTAAACCTCTTTAAAAACCAGAAGACGATGCCAAACTATTCAAACAGCTTCAGAATCAAGCCTAAAAAACTAAATTTGATTGTTAATAAAGATAATGAAGGTTTAAAAGCATACTTACCACATAAACAGATACAGAAAGACTCAAGAACTTATGATAGCCATGAGCATATCTATAAATCTTTAATAAAGAACATTAGAAAAAAAAAATTTAAAAAAAGAGAGACTTACCTGGGATAACTAATCAAAAAAAAGAAAGAAAGAAAAGAAAAGATTCATCTGAGACATCAATCCTTTTATAGATTTTTTGACTTGAATAGAACTGAGTTTACAGTTGAACGCAATAGTATTTAAGGTGTGTCTAGCTTCAATGTTAAGTTTCTTTACTTTTCCTTCAAAGTACCTTATATCAATATGTCTGACCGTATTATCGAATTCAACCCTGCACCTGTCAATGCTCGTAATCCTAGCTCTACCGATATGAACAATACATCAAAGGTGATCATTGCAGAGGTCTCATATTTATTTATAGAGATATAGTTTTACTGTAATTCAGTAGTATTAAATTTATCTATGAGTATTTACTTTTTGTATAAATACAACAAAAACTTTTATACAATTGATACGTCGCTTTATGAACTCCTTATATACAGCTCCAAAATCAAACAATAAGAATCTTTAATACTCAGTTTGAAGTTCCAGAGGAAGAACAAGTTTCAATTGATGTTGTTACATTACCGACATTATACAAGTGCCGCTAAACAAGAATAAATTTTTCATCGAGTAAAATCAATTCAACTTTTGTGATAAGATATTTGAATCTTTTCCCATCATATTCAGTATTATATTGATTAGTTTACATAAGTGCACTACTTTACAAAAAAGAAATGATGGAGTTTAGTTAAGTGTACTGCGGTAATCCAAAAAAAAGAAAAAAAAAAGGCAAAGTGATGATATTCTTAATCAAAGATAGGACAAAAAGCTCATAAGTAAAAGCATAGATATTGAATAATAAATTGTAATTAGCACACAAAGGTAAATGAAGTAAAGCATTTTTAGTTGACGTCTCAGCTAGATTTTTTTTTTCAAAGTACTTAATCAAAAAAAAAATTACAATTTCAGTGCAATTTCTAAAACCGCTTTCTATAACCTAAAGTAAGTCTCTGTATGCTCTATGAATAAAACGAAGATCCTGTAAGTAGGTTTGTTCAACTTAAGACAGTTTGTAAAAGTAAGTATTCTTTTGCAATGTCACTTTTAACATTCTCTTTTTTTAACATGCAAGTAATCCCAACATTGCTTTTTTCACATGCAAGTAATTCCGACATTGCAATTCTCTAATTTCAACATTACTTTTTCTTTTTTTCTAAATCTATCAAAAGGTTCTATTTTATTTCATCAACAATAACTCTTTCTTATAGTCTCTGTTATAAGGAATCTCAAGACATGTAAATTCACTTGATGTTAATATTGTTGTTTCTTTTTGCAATTAAAAATAAAAATGATTACCAAACCCATACCCTTCTATTTTCTGCTTAGCTTTAGTCCTTTAAACATTGCACTATCATCTTTGATAGATGCTATTTTCCTTACGGTCAAAAAAAGAAATACCATTTTCTTTTTTCTTTCTTCTTTTTTTTTTTCCTTTTTCTTTGTTCATTTTTGTTTCTAGCTTTTATCTTTTATTTAACGTTTATATTTATTACTTCCCTATAGACTATTCTTTTATTTCAATTGTAGATAATTAATATTACACTTCGTTGGATAAAAGCATTAAACTCATGTTCCCTTTCACAATTTAAGTAATGTTGCTCTCTATCTTTTCATTATAAACGTACAAAATTATTTTTTCTGGGTAGATGTACTAAGTACTTTCTTTTTTTTTGCAGTATAGCAAATCAAGTATGCTTGGCAAGAGGACGTCGCAGCTCAAGCAGTTAAACTTCCGAGCTCACAGTCCAATGGATTTACGTTATTGACCTTTGTTGAAATTAAAAAATCATACACTGAATTTGAAAACTTTTCATTTTCCCAATTTATAAGTTTGCATGGATTCATGTAGTACAAAAGAGACAAAAAATTTTTTACAAGAAATACAATTTCTTTTTATTCAATATACAGATTATAAACATATACATATCGTTATAGATATAACATATATTTTTTTCTAGGTTTTTTTTTGATACAAATATTATATCTCTATCCTGCAAATTCAAATTTGTATTATTTTATTCGAAGTTCAACTGTTAAAACACCCGAAGTATAATAATTTAGAATATAGGGTTTGGGTGCAGTGGGCCCACTGCAAATAATTGGAGATATTAAACGTAGTTTTTTAGCATAAATGAGCGCAACTACGCGAAGTTTAACGCAAATCCGCGGAATTTTATTGCTCTTTTAAACGATTTTCGATGCAGTTCAGTAAGCGTTAAATAACTTTTACGCAAGCAAGAGGAGGCCATTTAGTGTTCTTTTACCGAACCATTTTTTAAGTTTCAATTAATACCAGTCAACGTTTGAGCAACGAATGATACGTTTTAAAACATTACTCTATATGTCTTTTTGTTCTTTTATCGACCGCTCATATTGCCTTATATACTTCTTCATCGAACACTCATATTGCCTTATATACTTCTTTGTTGACCACTTATATTACCTTATATATTTCTTTATAAACCACTCATATTGCTTTATAGACTTCTTTATGAACCACTCATATAGCTTATATACAGTAGGTGAAAAAATACGAGCAACCTCTGTTCGATTTGTCTTCATATCTTTTTATTTTCGTGTGTACATTCGCCAGAGCTTTGATATCACACACACTAATTAAGACAACAAAGATACATACAATACACTAAAGAGATTGACTCTACTTGAAGTACAAGCTTTTTAAAAAGGGAAAGACAGTCATAAAAAAAGCCAATGATGATTTTTCAAAATTCGCTATGTTTATTTAATATTTTCTATATCTTCCCTTTGCTTTAAATAGTGCTTCTACTTTGGCTGGCATACTATTGATGTACCCCTTGCAAGCATTTGCATTGAGTTTATTTCGCTCTACATCCACAAATGGCTAAAGCTTTCTGACACCTCTTTCTCCGACTTCATGTGGTGTCAGATTAAGTTTGAGCTGATGCCAAACATGCTTTATATGATTTAAATCCAGACTTTGAGCATACCAATAATTTATATACCTTACACTGATACCGCATACCTATAGAGTTATGAATTTTAATTTATGCTTTACGCCGCTATCACTCTGAAGGTATACATCGGACGTCTTCAAATAATAGTACTCTAACGTATTCATGTAAATAATGCTAAGTATATGCAGATAAGTCGTTGAGTTTATGTTACCATCATAAAGCTGACATGTCTAAGCTGGTCCCTGAGCAGGTATGTGACAACACATGTTCATCCTACCACTGCTGTGCTTTACTGTAATGTCGATGTGATGAGGGAGCAAAATGTCATTTGATACTACCCCATAGTATTTTACTCCATCTGATCACTAGATGCTAATCTTTGCTTCAGCTGAGAACGCTACTGGTCGTCACTCTTAACTTGACCAGTTGCGATGCCTTTTTGCTCAGGTCATCTGCTTTTTTCAATGATCCTTTTTTAAAAATGCCTTCTTTTTTTAGCTCTCGGTGGCAGTTTATGGATCTCAGCGCATTTACTCCTGAACGATACATCAACAAGTAACCAAACTTACCCAATTCCCTGAATAACTCTTTTGCTATTGTCGGATGACCAGTAATGATACGTAACTCGATGTAGTGCTTCATGGCATAAGAGACAATAGTGTGTCTTCCAGCCGACAGATGTGAATTTCATGGAAAAAGCTTTCTAGCATATCTTTAAACTGTGCGAGAATGAACGTAATATTTATCTGCGATATCCTCTAGCTTCATACTATTTAGTGATATATCTTTTATTTCTCGATTGCTTTTCCATTGGTATAGATTTAGACATGACGATGAAAAGTAGTGAGAGAAGTTGAGTAAAAAAAAAGAAACCAAGGACTCTTGAAGCCGCATTTGCTTTTATATGAATACAATAAGGAACACTCACAGTTCCATACAAGTACGCTATATAGCCTTCCAATATGTTCTTTGTTGATTTAAGTGTAAACATATGAATACGGTACATAATTTAAGCTGGTCGGAAGTCAAATTTTTAAATTCGGATTCTCATTCCTCTCTCAATTTCCAGCATTGCTACATGAGACCTTTACTGTTTCAAGACACATGACCCCGAAAATATACCATAGGGGTCTCAAGCCGGTAGTTGGTATGTACCTTTTAGTATAGCGAAAAAAGTCGATTTTGCCAAAAGGTTGCTCGTATTTTTTCACCTACTGTACTTCTTTATTGACCATTCATATTGCAATAAATATTGCTTTATACACATAAAAAAATAGGGATTTTGTTTATAAAAAATAGCTTTTTTTTATTTAAATAAAATAATAATAATATCTAGTATTTCTTTGCTTGTAGCGTTTTAAAAGTGTACTTGACTTACCTAATGTCACCAGAACAGCAGCATCTAATCTAAAAATACATCAATTAATCTCGTGGAACTTTAAAATTTTTCAAAAAAAAAAAAGAAAAAAAAAGCCGAGCTCAAGGATTCAGAGACACAAGGATTCAAGGATTCAAGGACTTGGGCAATCAAAGCAAAAGAAAAGACAGAAAAGAGATAGAAGAGGCCAAAGCAAAGCAGCATTCGTCTATAACATTTATTAGCTATCGTGTATATGTAGTAAAAGTAATAGTACCTTTCTTTAGATAGACCATGGGAAGAAAACTAGCTAAGCGTATACAAAAGACTAAAAAAGCAGCACGCATCTATAGTAATTATTAGCTATTGAATGTATGTAGTAAAAGTAATAGTACCTTGCTTTAGATAGCCCAGAAGAAACTAGCTAAGCTTATAGCAATAAGTAAAAGAAGAAGCAATGATAATCCTGGGAAAGAGACTTTGTAAAGACCATTTAAACCATAAAGAAAGCAGCCGATACATCTTTACTACAGTAAAAGCACCATTAGAGCTGGAATAGAATATATATAATATTAAGAACTTACCTTTTATAAAAAAGAGAAGAAAAAAAAAAAAAAAAAAGTGCTTTTTGTAGCCTTATTTTACCAATGTTACACTTATTCAATGTCTATCCACATTAGAAATCAAAAACTGTTGCTTTTCATATAGTTTACATTTAATGGTATCCCAAAAGATAACTAATACATTGCTTGAGTAAGTTTTATTACTTGAATGCAATATGTTTAGGAGGAAGGTCGTTATTTTATTTTATTTTATTTTTACTTGAAATAAAAAAAAAAAGTCGGTATCTTAACAAATTATAACAGTAAAACAATATCTTTTTTTTTTCTCCCTTGTTTTGTTTCATGGAATACACTAGATGCCAAAGGCACAAAACAAAAAAAAGGGAAGCACAAGCACTGGTCAAATGTAAGCTTATAAAAAAGTAATAACAACCAAGTCTAATGTCGGTTTCTTTTTTTTTTTTTTTTACATTAGGAATTCCTAATGGGACACATTCGGATGACGAACATGAGCCACATGAGCAAAGTTGTTCGTTTTAACACGATAAAACTATAAGAATATCAAACTTATATTACTGCTTGTTGTTAAAAAGCCCTTTTTGATAAAGGAAGTTGGCAATGTTAACAACTCTAATGGCTAATGGCTAATGGCTAATTGCAAATTACACCCATGTGCAAACATAAAGTAAGTAATGAACTAATATAAGCTTAAAAACATATATTCTTTTATATTATTTGTCATAAAAAATAATAAAGCACTTTATTTACTTGAAAAACAAAAAAAAAACTGTGCTTGTATCTATTAATTATACAGTGAGTTAAAAAACCGTTTCAGTGTTTTTCCTAAATATGGTTTTGCTACCATAACTACTGATATACTAAATAAAATGCTACATTTCATACATCATATGAAAGCACTAGTTCTGATGTATAATACAATATAAAAATAGTATTGCTTTTTCAATATTTGCTCCCTAAAACTTATAAAATTACTGCAGTCGGTGCACTGAAACGGTTTTTTAACTCCATTAAAAAAAACATAAATACCAATTACAATTATGCAGACTTCATTTTTAATTTATGCAATACACATAAAGTTAGGGGAAGAGTATAATACTTTGCATTTATTAAAAAAACGAGTATATAAACACGTTATTCTATTAATAGACGCGTAACAAATTTCATCCTTTTTCATTTTACATTTTCAACCCAATCTTTATTAAAAATGACTCGCTCCATTTCCCAAGATACTCAAAATGATTTGAGAGTGCTCTTAGAGTCTGATTTGTCTTATGAAGAGATTGCTAATCGGTTGACTCTCTCTAAAGCCACTGTTCATCGATATTGCAAAAAATGGAATATCCAAAGACCTGATAACACTGGCGGACGACCTCAGATTTTAACTGAAGCAAGCAAGTCCCTCATGAAGAGAATGGTAATCTTAGGACGATTGAAGTCAGGTGTTGAGGTCTTCGATTATTTTAAGGCCATTTACCCAAGGTTGACTTACAACACCACCCTAAACGCCTTAAAGAGCCTAGGATTCAAAGCCCGACCAAAAAGAAAGGTACCTCTTTTGTCAGCAAAACAGAGGAAAGCACGCTTGGAATGGGCACTTGCTCACGGGTACTGGAATACTGACGACTGGAGAAAGGTTATCTTCTCTGACGAGTCGAAAATCAACGTTTGGGGCTCTGATGGAGTTGAATTCTATTGGAGTCTACCTGGAAGCCCATTACAGCCTCATCATGTAATCCCAACCGTAAAACACGGCGGTGGAAGTGTTATAATGTGGGATTGTATGACTTCTCATGGAGTTGGATATATCTGCGAGATATACGACGGCAGAATGACTGCATCCGATTACATCCATATCCTAAAAACCGAACTGGCAGATACCCTTCATTACTACCGATTAGGAGATGGTGATTTCATCTTTCAGCATGATAACGATCCGAAACACACTGCCAAGGTAACGACGACTTATCTTATAGAAGAAGCAAAGTACCTAGTATTGCCTTGGCCTTCTCAATCGCCTGACCTGAACCCAATTGAGTACATGTGAAGACATTTGAAGTTGAAATTAGCTTTATATAAACAAAGAGCAAGAGGTGTCCATGAACTAAGGGAAAGAATCAAAATTGAATGGGAAACATTTGATAAAGATATTTGCTGTAAATATATTGATGGTATGCCGGCTAGAGTTCAAGCTGTAATAAAAGCTAAGGGTGGAAATACTATATATTAGTATTTTTTACCTAGTTAAAAAACCGTTTCAGTCATCCCCTTTTTTTAAAATGGCCATTGCTTAAGATGTAGTTCATATATTAAGATGAGATGTACATTGCTTTGTTGCAAAAAAGCCATATAATAACATAATAAAAAAGAACACGTATACTCTAAATATTTCTTTCTAAAAGAGGATAAATGTGTGAGTTTCAATTTTACTGAAACGGTTTTTTAACTCACTGTAATTGCCTTGTAACAAGATGTTAACAAAGCTTCTTTTTTTTATTCTTTTTAGAATATACACGTATTCTTTTGTTATAATGTAAAAGCATTTGTATTTTTATAAAACATATTTGCTCTTAGATTATTGTTTTCATTTGAATAAGGAACTTTTTATTACTATGCTCTCTTTTTTTTTTTTTTTTTCACTAGGTCTTTTTTGACTTTGTCTTTTTTTTTTTTTACTTTTAATTCTTCAGCTTCTTTTTTTTCCCAAACGCAACTATTTTGTTACGTTCTGTTACACGCTTCAAATGAACTAAGCTAAAGATCACAGACTACCTTCCTAATATGTATTCTTTTGATCAAAATAATCACAATGTGCTTTTGATTTCCGCATTTTGCCCTCAAAAATAAAATAAAATAAAATATCGGTCTTTCAACGATAGAGGAGAACAGGCTTTCCAAAAAGAGATTATTTGAAAAAAAAAGACACTTTTTTAAACATGAATAACTCTATGAATACTTACACCACAAAAAAAATAATAAAATTGTTAAATTTCTTTATTTTTTTCGCATCTAAATCTTTTTTTAAAATTCAAAAAGGTGCAATACAAAGCATTTTAATTTTTTTCGTTTATTCAAGGTTATTTAGAACGTTGAAATTTTGATGTTAGCAGTGACTGTCAATGACTGATAACGTTGAAAATCACCAATTATTTGCAGTGGCCACACAAATCGAGTTTACAATCATAACAACCTCGGAGAGTATCAAAATAGAGGTGGAGGGATGGCCGAGTTGGTCTAAGGCGACACGTT